>CAJQUN010000138.1:0-1200000 GCA_907163345.1 Haberlea rhodopensis | reverse complement strand
GAGGTGATCGCCGGTACGTGTCATTTATTTACGTACCCTGCTTTTATTTTGATCGATACAGGTGCCTCCCACTCTTTTGTATCGGTGGGTTTTGTGGAAAGACACCATATGCGCACGTCTTCTTTACCCACACCTCTTTTGGTCTCGACACCCACTGGAAGAAATGTCGTTGCTGATCAGTTTATGGCAGACTGCCTCATTTATTTTGAGGGCAACGAATTGAGGTCAGACTTGATTGTGTTGGGCATGTCAGACTTCGACTGCATCTTGGGTATTGATGTTCTGAACAGATATCAGGCAGTAGTAGATTGCCGGCAGAGGACAGTGAAGTTCAGACCTGAGTTGGGCAGTCAGTGGACCTTCTATGGCAACGGTTCTCGTGCAAAGATTCCGTTGATTTCAGCGATCAAGATGACTCAGTTGTTGGAACGTGGCCACACGGGCTATCTCATTTATGCTGTGGACATGTCTGGGAAGAGTAAAGAATTGAGAGTTGAGGATGTGCCAGTAGTGGCAGAGTTTGCTGATGTATTTCCAGAAGAGATCCCAGGGTTCCCACCGGTTAGGGAAGTTGAGTTTGGGATCGAGTTGTTGCCAGGGACATCCGCTATCTCTCGTGCACCTTATAGGATGGCACCGGCTGAGTTGAGAGAGTTGAAAGAACAGTTGCAGGATCTCCTTGACAAGGGATATATACGCCCGAGCGTGTCGCCATGGGGCGCACCAGTTCTCTTTGTGAAGAAGAAGGACGGCTCGATGCGGTTGTGCATCGATTACCGGCAACTGAATAAGGCTACAGTGAAGAACAAGTATCCTCTTCCAAGGATCGACGATCTGTTTGATCAGTTGCAAGGTACCAGGGTGTATAGCAAGATTGATTTGAGATCCGGGTATCATCAGATTCGAGTCAGAGAGGAAGATGTGCAGAAGACAGCGTTCCGGACCCGATATGGACATTATGAGTTCCTAGTGATGCCGTTCGGCGTGACGAATGCTCCTGCGGTCTTTATGAGTCTGATGAACAGAGTGTTTCAGCCGTATCTTGATCAGTTCGTCATTGTGTTTATTGACGACATTCTCATCTACTCCCGGAGTGAGGAAGAGCATGTGAGACACTTGAGGACAGTGCTCCAGATCCTCAGAGATCACCAATTGTATGCCAAGCTCAGTAAGTGTGAGTTTTGGTTGAGCAGTGTAGTATTTCTGGGCCATGTCATATCGAGCAGCGGAATATCAGTGGATCCCAGGAAGATTGAGGCTGTGATGGAGTGGGCTGCCCCCACTTCTGTGCCTGAGATTCGAAGCTTCCTTGGTTTGGCCGGATATTATCGACGTTTCGTCGAGGGCTTTTCGAAGATTGCCAAGCCGCTGACGCAGTTGACTCAGAAGGGAGTGCCTTTCTTTTGGTCAGAAGCTTGTGAGGAGAGCTTCCAGGAATTAAAGCACCGGTTGACGACGTCGCCAGTGTTAGTGATCCCTACGGAGAACTCCAGATTTGTTCTGTATACTGACGCATCACTTCAGGGCCTTGGGTGTGTTCTGATGCAAGATAAGCATGTGGTAGCTTATGCATCGAGGCAGTTGAAGCAGCATGAGACCAGATATCCAGTTCATGACTTGGAATTGGCGGCTATCATCTTCGCCCTGAAGATTTGGAGGCATTACTTGTATGGTACTTCGTTTACCATTTACACGGATCACAAGAGCCTCAAGTTTTTATTCACTCAGGCAGAGCTGAACATGAGGCAGAGGAGGTGGATGGACCTACTCAAGGACTATGATTGTGAGATCAAGTACCATCCCGGAAAAGCTAATTTGACAGCAGATGCTTTGAGCCGGAAAGTAAGGAGTTCTGCTGAGGACGTCATCCATCTGTCAGCCATGATGACCTCCTATTGCCAGCTGGGCTATGATTTTGACATTGATGCATCACCCGTGTATGTATCGACCTTGCTAGCTGAGCCAGATATCTATGAGAACATCAGGAGAGCTCAGAGGTCAGATGATGAGGTTCAGAGGTGGTTATCTTTAGTACATCTTGGTCAGCCAACGAAATTCAGAGTGGCCGATGACGGGTCTTTGAGATTGGGTGACCGTTGGGTGGTTCCGAGTACGCCGGAGCTGCGTAAAGGGATCTTAGAGCGAGCTCATAGTAGCAGACTGAGCATCCACCCAGGGGGGAAAAAGATGTCTAAAGATCTGCGTGGCCAGTTTTGGTGGAAGAGAATGAAATCTGATGTCGTCGCTTTTGTGAAGAGGTGTTTGATCTACCAGCAGGTTAAGGCAGAGAGGCAGAGACCTGGCGGCGAGTTGAGAAGCTTGGAGATACCGAAGTGGAAGTGGGAACACATTTCCATGGACTTCGTGACTCACCTGCCGAGGAGTGCTTCAGGCTTTGATGCTATTTGGGTGATTGTGGATCGATTGACCAAGGTAGCCCATTTTATCCCCTATAGCATGACTTTCACATTTTTGAGGATGGCTCAACTTTATATTAGAGATGTGGTGAGATTGCATGGGATCCCCGTTTCCATAGTGTCAGATCGAGATCCGCGATTCACATCTCATTTCTGGGAAGGCCTTCAGTCAGCCTTGGGAACTGAAGTCAGATTGAGCATGCTTATCATCCTCAGACGGATGGCCAAACCGAGCGCACTATTCAGATGCTCGAGGACATGCTGAGAGCTTGTGTTTTGGAGTTCGATGCCTCTTGGCAGGATTCAGTGCCTTTGGTAGAGTTTTCTTATAACAATAGCTACCAGGCGAGTATTCAGATGGCTCCGTTTGAAGCTCTTTATGGCAGACGGTGTAGATCACCCTTGTGTTGGGATGATTTGGACCGCAGATCGGTCGGAGGACCGGAGTTGATCCGGGAGATGGAAGAAAAGATAAAGACGATAAGGCAGAAAATGAAAGCGGCCCAGGACAGACAGACAGCTTATGCAAATAAACGGCGGAGAAGGTTAGAATTTCAGTTGGGAGATAAGGAATTTTTGAAGATCTCGCCTTTCAGAGGCGTTGTGCGATTTGGGATGCGCGGGAAACTGTCTCCGAGGTATGTTGGACCGTACGAGATTTTGCAGCGCATTGGCACCTTAGCTTACCGACTGGCCTTGCCGCCTTCTTTATCTGGTATACATGATGTGTTTCATGTATCAATGCTGCGGAAGTATGAGCCGGATCCGTCGCATGTTTTACAGCCTTCGGAAGTTCAGTTAGAGTCCGATGTGTCTTATGTGGAACGGCCTGTCATAATTCTGGATCGAGCAGACCGTAGACTTCGAAACAAAGTGATACCTATGAGCAAGGTTCAGTGGGATCACAGGGGTGTCGAGGAGGCTACGTGGGAGACGGAGCGGCATATGGTGCAGCACTATCCGGAACTATTCTCTGGTATGTGTTTATGTTTAGTTTCTTTTGGGGTAAGTGCATGTGATTTCGAGGACGAAATCTTATAAGTAGGGGAGTATTGTGATATCCCCGAAATGGTTATTTGCATTTGGGCATTAATGATTAATTATGGTGGTAATTAATTATGTGTTGGAATTATTATGTTGAAATGTTTAGTCAAATGGTAGATGTGATCTGGTTGCATTTCAGGGTGCATGTGATGCATGTTAGATATTTGGGGTGTTTTAATGACTTCATGTGTGGGTAGTCATTTTTGAGGAAACATGCATTTATTTGTAATTGTGGAGCATAGTGGTGTTATGCTTTTAAATATCATGTTGGGGTGTTTTATACACCATGGTATTGTGGGATGCACCCTATTTTAATTAAACCCCACCCTTATAACCCCCACCTTTACCAATTCATTTTACTTTACCAAATCATTCCCACACAAACCCTTCCCCTCATTTTCGTTCTTGAGCTTTGGGGTGAAGAGAAGTCCTTGCAAAATCTTGATTTGTCGAGTTTATTGGGTGATTTGAGATCCCCAAGAGGTATGGATACCTCATGGTTGTTTTTGTAAGGTTTTGTTTAAGTTTGGTATGATTTTGAAGGATTTTAAAATGGGTTTGTTTTGGGTTGTTGTGGTTTTGATTGTATGTTGGATTTATACTTGTTTTGAAGTATATTTTGGTGGTTTAAGTTGTCATTTATGTTGTTGATTGATTGTATAAGTGTTGGAATGGATTGGAAGGATTTTTGGGTGCAAAAATGGTGGAAATCGCGACTCTGCGCGAGGCGATCGATCACCTGAAAAGAGGCGACCGATCGCCATGGGACAGTAGGCTTTTCGAAGGATAGGCGATCGATCGCCTAAAATGAGGCGACCGATCGCCGAGAGGCAGTAGCCAAATCAAAGGATAGGCGATCGATCGCCATGTTTGGCGTGATCGATCGCCGCAGTGAAAAATTTGAGGCGACCGATCGCCTGAAGGAAGCGATCGATCGCCGCCTGTGGATTTTTGGAAAATGATTTCTTTTGTCAAATTTTTGGTATTTGGCTATTATTTGGCTTCTAATATGGGGTTGTGTGATTGTGTAGAACCATCCCAGGTAGCAACGCAACCAAGGAACTGAAGCCATATCAAATCCACTTTTGGAAAGGTACGTAGTGGACGTACGGGCACCCAACGGTACATGTATCTTATATACTCATTGTTTATGCATTGTGGATGCGAGTATATACGTGGTATTGCATTGTGGATGCAAATACATGTTATGCATGATGTTTATAGATGCATATGATTATTGGTGCACTATCCCATGAGTCGTGGTCATCCCTTGATGATTTTAATGCTTGCCGCTATTTGTTTGGTTCCGCTAAATGTGAAGCGAGGGGTGGGAGCGCCGCATGTCACATTTGAGCGTGGTTATCATATAGGGCGAGGAAAGGGTATTTGCCACTCAATGTGAGGCGAGGGGTGGGAGTCCCGCATGTCCATTGAAGCGAGGTTATCCTATGCCGCCTATATGTAAATAAGCGAGGGGCATTAAAATACATTGTGATGGACAGACTAGGGATTGGTGATCATTATTTGGTATTGATGAGCTGGTATATGTCATGACATGTTTAGACCATTAAAAATAATCTATTGATTATACTCATGAGTTATGGTACAGGGACAACCAAACGGGAAGCGTTTGAAATGCATGGGAAAAAAAACAGGAAGTGTTTTATTATGATTATGCATTTACGCTTTATCTTCATATTGTGTTGAATATGAATGATTATTATTGCTCATGTTTGGGGGTTGTCCTTGTAGGTACACGTTTGGCATGATAGAAGGGCTAGACGGGTTGAGATGGTGAGCTTGTTGAGGATGCTTTTGGGACTTGAAGGACGGGATTGCTTCCTATAGTGTCTACTCTAGGAGTAGCTTGAACTATAGTTAAACACATTCTTTTGATTGAAATGTAATTAATCCATTTTAGTAGTCCTTATTTTTGGCATGTAATGCTTAAGCTCATAAACTCAACACGTTCTTTTACACTCTGATTATTATGATAACTCTATTATGCCTTGATTCCGCACTTAAGGATTAGGGTCCTTACAGCATAAATCGTCAAAACCTTGTTACTCTAAATCTCTCGATTCTAAGTTCTCACGTATGCGATATCATCTCTCGGTCTCAATCGTAACATACATCATAAATTAATAGAGCGTGTTACAACGTTATCTCTCGATCTCAGTTATAACTCTCAGATTCAATCAAAGTTAGCTAGACTTTGATCTGCACAAGCAATTAATTTATGAACAATAGAAATCAATACGCTCAAACACAATTGAATCAATAATCAAACACAATGAAACTAAAACTCGATAACATAAACTAGATTTAATTCAAATCAAATACATAAGAGTTTAATTGTCTCTCGACCTCAAAAACATCAAATGGAATTGAAAATCAAAGAAATCAAAGTTTAGAAATACGATAAACGATGGATGAATCCGTGCGTTGCACCGTGATTTCTTCTCTTGCTCCTTCCTTGCACTCCGGAATAGATTGGGTCGACTTTGGACAAAGAACGGAGATTGAATCTCCTTCGGCGGCGTTAGGCGGCGGCTAGGGCTGCTTATTCTTGACCTAAATCACGTCTGGTATGACCCCCCTCTGATATGGAAGTGATTTATCCTTTTATACCTCAAAAATCATTTCAAAAATGGAAGATAAGATTTTCCCGGATTTGCGTCTCGATCGATCGAGAGTTGCGTCTGATCGATCGGTGCACTGTTCATGTCAACCTTTGAAACTTACTGCCTCGCTCGATCGATCGTGATTTCCTTCCGATCGATCGAGACTTTGATAAATTTAGCTCTGAAGTTACTGCCTCGCTCGATTGATCAGAAAATTGTTCCGATCGATCGAGACTTGAAATTCTTTTCTTATCAGCACACTGTCTGGCTCGATCGATCGAGACAAAATCTCCATCGATCGAGATTCCGAAAATCTCACTTCCTTAATTTCAACTCTTTCTCGCCTCGATTTCGCCCGTTATCTTCATATTAGCTCATTTCTTCCATTTTCGATCTAATTTCCTGAAACAAACGAATAAACACCAAAAAGCATAATATCATCCAGGAAAAAGTACGGAAAATGGGAAGAAATTACAGTTAAAAACACTTAAAATCTAAGCCTATCAACTCCCCAAACTTAGACTTGATCGTCCTCGAGCAAGCAATAAGCTCAAAAAGAACAGTTAAACTCGATACTAAGCATGAATCATCTTTACAACATACGTAAAAACTCAGAAATCCTACTTACACATCAATAAAAGTCATTCAACATTTAACAAGAAGAAATTTCTCCTAAGTTAAATAATACATCGCAACATTGGAACGTGCGTGTGTGCCCTTGTCAAACATGAGTAATGTACATATCTTTAAGATCAAAAAGTGCCATAACAACTCCGAGTCAAGATTACTTTGAACTACTCTACAAATTTACTATCCAGCACTTCTCCACTAATGTAATTATTCCCTAGACTTGGATCAACAGGACTTTAAAAGCTTATAACGTTAGGCCTTTTGGTGTCGGCTCCAAAGAAAAGGTAGGATAGAAGCAAAGAAAAGAGTATAATAGAATCAGATCAAAATCTTCTCACATAATCATTGAGCTTCTCTTCACATTTTCTAGCCTTGGCCACTTTGGGTCTTATTTAAATTTTCTTTTCAAGGCTTTTTCTCTACATCTTTTCTTTTTCTTTGCTCATTCTTTTGTTCATTTCAATTTTTTTTTACAATGAACTTATCAACATATAACAATTTAATGCAATGAATGAGATTCATTATACTCCCCTAAGGGTGGGTAAAAATTTTCTTTTAGGCTCAATCCAAGGTAGGTATAATGAGGTTGTCAAGAATGTTGAATGGGGGTCTAATCATATGCAATGCATATACCATTCTTTTTCAATCAGGCACAAGAGGGGACACCAAGGAATGATGTATAAAAGGTAGGCTTGAAAGGCACAAACGGTCCAAAGATCGCGTAAATCATCTCCAAGTAAGTTCCTAATTATAAATTTCGCCTCAAAGTGCTTTTAAATAAATTGTAGAGTTATCTAAGATGCTCAAGACTCATCATAGTTAACACAAATTTTCACTTTAATCAATACATACTTCACTCAATCATGACTCAATAAGTGCTCAAATTATTCCTCAGTTTTGACATATGGTTAACAAAGGATATATACAAACAAGTTAAACATTTTCATGACTCCTATCTAGATGAGGATTAATTTCATCATGTATTACCGTTGCAAATCTAATTCTTCATTTCTCAAGACTAACTCACAAATTTTTTTTTTTTTGTTGGTAATGCTCAAGGATGAATCAGTCTCAAAATCATGCAGTCATGCTAGGAAAAGAAGCAAGACAAGTAGCAGAATGTGCAAGTACAAGATATATACAAAGACTCAAAAACCCCCCCAAACTTAGCATGTGAATTGCCCTCAATGAACAAGAAAAATGAATGCACAGGCAAAGACACATACCATGACGACGATCGTCACTGATCGTCGTCCTCATCATGCTCCGGAGGGGGGACTGGGTAGTGGTGCTCCTCGCCCTGATATGGCGGAAATGGTGGGTACTCAGAAGGTGGAGGTGCATGCGGATGATAAGGTGCAAAGTGTGGCTCCGGCGGGAACTGGAAATTTGGAAAGCCCTGGGCCATGGCAGTGTTCCATGCACTATGATAGTGCATGAACTCCATCTGTCGCTGAGCTACCTGCTCATGGTCCATCTGCAATGCTCTCTGCATGCTATGAATGTCCCGATGCATTCTGTGAATGCTCTGCTGCTCCAGGAGAATATCTTGGAAATCCCTATGAAGATAGTCCAATGTAACACGTGTACGCTCTGCAGCGGAGGATGATGCTCCAGCCTGTGTAGTGTCCGAGGGTCTTGGCTCGGCCCTTCGTCGGCCCGTAGGAGGTGGTGGACCGTCCACAATGATCGGGGTCTTCGGCAGAAGTAGCTCCTCGTCTTCCCCCCATGTCACTCCGCCTCTCTGACATAAAGCAGTGATCGTGGATGGAAACGGTAGTGCGGAGGTCGGTGGGCTGCTCCCAATCTCTTCAATGTGATCACTAATGATCTCGCCGAAGTCCACTTCCTTCCCTGAGAGGATGGCATATACCAGGATCGCTCTATCTTTTGTCACCTCAGAAGTGTGGGTCGAAGGCATGACCCGCGAGGCGACAAATGAAAACCATGCTTGGGCCTCTGGCTTCAAATGCTTTTTTAGAACCAACTGTGGCTCTGCTTTATCGTTCCTTTGCCAATCCACTCCCGGCATGCCAATGACTGCCAATACCTCATCGCAGTCTATCCTGCTATTCTTGAAAGATTGGTATGCACAGTTATGCAGGAACGACATCCGGTAAATATTATTTATTGAAGCTCGATCCACCAACACATCCTTCCCTCGAACATAAACAACTGCTCGGTGCCCTGGTTTAATAGCCCGAAGATTTGTGTAAAACTCCCTCACCTGTGGCACCACAGCATCAATCGGTGTCTGAACAAATTGAAACCACCCTTTTCGCCGTACTGTCCTAATGACAGAACACTCCAATTTATCCATGCTCATTCCCCTTTCACGGCTCAGGGGTTTCTTATGGTAGGTGGGATATAACTCGGCAATTGTGGCATTGACAAACTTCTGTTCGTCATACCCTGGTTCAGAAACGGTAGCCTCCGCCTGCTTTTGCTTTTGGGAAGTCTCCGCCTGCTTTGACCTCTTTCTAGACGACATTTTCTTGCTAAATTATTCCCACTATCTCTCTTGAATGCAACTAAACACCACCTCAATGACACAGCAATGCCAATACCCCTCAACACAACAATACTTCCCCCAAACGTTGATGCTTATCTACCCAATTCAATTCAGCAAAGTAATTTGCACAGACGGATGAAAATAAATGAATTATGAAAGCAATTACCAAGTAAAAATCTGATCTTTGATGACTCTTTGTGCTTGACTTGGAATTTCCTTTCGCCTGCAATTCTACCCAATTCGGAGCGTAATATTTCAGATCTGCAAAGAATTTCTCATTAAAATCAATACTTACTTCAAGTATTTGAAATAATTGGACAATTGATGGAATAAGGATGAGATTAGATGAGAAAGTTGGAAGAGGCGATTTGGGTTCTGTTATGGAGAGGAGAAAAATTGAGTTTGAATGTCATGGCTGCTGCGTCTGTGCCCTATTTTTTTTTCAAAATTTTCTCTCGCTCGATCGATCGGAAAAATTTTCGATCGATCGAGCGAGGCAGTAGCTTAAAATGTCTTTTAAAAACTTCGGGCGATCGATCGAGATTTTGTCTCGATCGATCGTCAGCAGCAGCAGACTAAATTTGAAATTTTTTTTCAAAATTTTCTCTCGGATTGCCTCGCCTACAACAAATTGCACTTGCTTTCACACCTGAAATAGAAAACACACGAATTCATTCCCAGACAAACTCAAAACAAATATACTAATAAAATCACACCCAAAACAAAGAAATAAAAACAACACTCGAGAAAAGAAAAAAACGAAAGTTCTTGATTTATAGTCCCAAGCTGGACTGTCACCTCCTTGTCTTGTCAATTCAATGGCTCCTTTGGATTCTTTACAGAATCACTTGGGAGCGTACCTTGCGTTCTCCCTGAAATCAAAGTGGCCAATTGCCCTATCTGCACCTCCAAATTCTTGATCGATGCATCTTGATTTTGCATCCTTACCTCTGTCGATGAAATCAGCTTTGCCATAAGTTCCTCCATACTCGGCTTTTGTGTGAACCCTGTCTGCGGTTGTGGGTTTAACACATTCTCCTGGTTCGACCATCTTAGGTTCGGATGGTTCCTCCATGGTTGGTTGTAATTCGAGTATGAATTGTTGGGTGGCCTGTTACCTACAAAATTCACAGCCTCAATAGATTGGTTAAACTGATTACCTGCCTGACACTCAATGCTTGGATGACCGCCTCCACACAGCTCACAGAAGATAGCTTGAGCTTGCATCGCTGCTGCTCCCATGTTGTCTATCTTCCGGTTCATAGCTTCTAACTGAGCCGAAAGAGCAGTGATCTCGTCCACTTGATGGACTCCTATTGGTTTCTGTGACGTGCTCCTCTCTGACTGCCACTGGTAGCTGTTGCACGCCATTTCTTCCAATAAGCTATATGCCTCTTCCGGCGTCTTCCTCATTATTGATCCCCCAGATGCTGCATCTATCATCGAACGGTTAGAAGAAAATAAACCGTTATAGAAAGTTTGTACCTGCAGCCATATGGGTAGACCATGGTGTGGGCATCTCCTCAACAATTCCTTAAAACGATCCCACGCTTCATATAACGTCTCGGGGTCAACTGCCCAAAAGTTGTGATTTCGTTCCGCATCTTCGCCGTCTTGGAAGGGGGAAAGTACTTTGACAAAAACGCTTTCGTCATCCCCTCCCATGTTGTTATAGAACCTGCAGGTAGTGAATTCAACCATGCCTTAGCTTTGTCTCGTAATGAAAAAGGAAAGAGCCTTAACCTGATGGCGTCGTCGGAGACGCCATTATGTTTGAACGTGTCACAAATCTCCAAAAAGTTGGAGATGTGATTATTCGGGTAATCCGTAGCCGCTCCCCCAAACATAACCGAGTGCTGAATCATTTGTATAATTGCCGGCTTGATCTCAAAGTTGTTCGCTTGAATCGTCGGCCTCGTAATATGATAGGCTTAGATTTTGAGTGATTTTAACTGTAATTTCTTCCCATTTTCCGTACTTTTTCCTGGATGATATTATGCTTTTTGGTGTTTATTCGTTTGTTTCAGGAAATTAGACCGGAAGTGGAAGAAATGAGCTTACATGAAGATAACGGGCGAAATCGAGGCGTAAAAGAAGAGAAAATGAAAGAAGATGGATTTCCCAAATCTCGATCGATCGAGATTTATTCTCGATCGATCGAGCCAGCCAGAAGTGAGAATCTGAGTTTTTTGAAGGCTCGATCGATCGGTGAAATTCTCGATCGATCGAGCGAGGCAGTGAGTGCAAAAGGCTGACGTGAACAGTGCACCGATCGATCGGTGAAAATCTCGATCGATCGAGACGCGAAATCTGAAGATTTTATTTTCCTTTTTTATCGTGATTTTGGAGGGCTTTTAAGGGAGATCTCTGCCACAAGTAAAAGAGACGATTTTTGACACACCATATCAGACGTTTTTAGGTCAAGAGCAGCCGCCCTAGCCGCCGCCCAACGCCGGAAGAAGGAGATCCAATCTCTGTTCTTCGTCCAAAGTCGAGCCAATATCTTCCGGAGTGCAAGGAAGGAACAAGAGAAGAAATTACGGTGCAACGCACGGATTCATCCATCGTTTATCGTATTTCTGAACCTTAATTTATTTGATTTTCATTTTCATTTGATGTTTTTGAGGTCGAGAGACAATTAAACTCATCTGTATTTGATTTGAATTGAATTTGGTTTATATTATTGAAGTTTTAGTTCGTTGTGTTTGATATATTGATTCATTGGTATTTGAGCGCATTGATATTTATTGTTCATGGATTGATTGCATGTGTAGATCAAAGTCTAGCTAGCTTTGATTTAATTTGAGAGTTACAACCGAGATCGAGAGATAACGTTGTAACACGCTCCATTAATTTATGATGTATGTCACGATTGAGATCGAGAGATGATATCGCATACGTGAGAACTTGAAATCGAAAGATTTAGAGTTATAAGGTTTTGATAATTTAAGCAACTTTGAATTAGTAAATAGGTGCACGAGAGTGACTTGTTCTAATTTATTGTTAGTTTCTTTACAGCTCGAGAGAGTGTATCGAATAAGAGTGAAAACCTTTCACCTTTAAAATCAATTGAGTGATAATTTGAGAATTCCGTTGAATCAGTAGAGATAATATAATTGAACGACGAGCTTGGTAATTTTCTCGAGTGACTTACCTTCGCATTTCCGGAACCGTTCTATTCTTTGTTTCTAGTTTAATCTTTATTCTTCAGTTTAAGTTAGCTGTAGTTAATCAAACTCCTTTATCGTAGGCTAAATATAATTTTATTAATCTTATTTGGTACTTATACGTTAGTCCCTGTGGATTCGACAACCTGTACTTAATTTTCACTATACTAAAACTTGACAACCGTGCACTTGCGGTAGAATCGCTTCAACCCATTCTCTGAAATATCTTTTGTTTAAAAATAAAGCGGTCAAGTTTTTGGCGCCGTTGCCGGGGACTAATCTGTATAATATCATACGAGATTAGTTAATTGTAATTTAGCCATTAATTAATTTATTTTTTCTTTGTATATATTTGTTTTTCTTGCGAGGTACTTGTGATGCTTCATCAACAAGTCTTCACAAGATTTGCCCAACAATTTTCAGAGCCATTTTATTCGGCGTGGGAGAGATTCAATGAACTGGCAGACACATTCAGGTATCACAACTTTTCGAACTATACTCTTCTGCAACATTTCTTCAAAGGTTTGGATGCACAGACACGAGGATGGGTATTCAAAGGAGCACTGGTGAATGGGAGTCCCCTGGTTGATAGAGATGAGGACAGTGTATTACACCTGTTCATTGATATGGCGGACTTCGATTACCACTGGCATTTTGATCCTTCCTTGCAAGGTTGGAGTCACCAATACCCACCAGAGCCTCACTACCCTGATGATACGCACCAAACCTTTGAGCATCACGGCGAGAAGAAAGATAGTTTTGTAGAAGGAACGGCTCAATCAGAGAATATGTTATTTAGACTCATGGCATCAACTGAGCAACGTTTAGAGAACCAGACCAATTATATATGTCATCTAGAGCAGCAATTTGCAATTCTAGTGGAAACCATCTCAATGAGCTGCCAAGAGGAGGAGACGAGATCTACAAATCAGGCCTGGTTACATGATGATGATCACTCAACCAATCAAGTTTGGGGGAAGTGATCTGACTCATGGGGAAGAATCAAGGGAAGTTGAGCCTATGGAAGTGATTGAGCCTACAGTGGAAAAGGCATCTGAGGAGATCCTATGGGACAACAAGCCAAGAGTGAAGTTGGATGATGAGATTTTCGAGAACCTTGATATGCACCCATCGATGGAGACATGTTATATGCCATATGTGGATACGTATTTCCCATCGATGCCACCAACTTCACCGCACTACACCCCATATGAGATGAAGTCAAGTAAAGAATCATTCTCCCATGCTCACTATGTCATGACGAAAGTTGTTGGAGCGACGAGTTTACACTGGAGACATCTGGCCAATCTTGAGGGCATACTGAATGAAGACCCATTAGTGGTATTATACGATACTTACTATGGGCGGCAACCGCTCTTTGATGGTTGCTTCTGTTGGTCAAGCCGACGACTAGAAATCAGTGCTTCTTGGGAGGCAACCCAAGCGTATCCTTTTGCATTTAGCTTTGTGTTATTTTCAATTTTGCATTTAGTTTGTTTTTCTCTCTTGTCGATTTTTTTTTCTAGCATCCTTCTTTTGCGAGGTACTCAAGTGGAGCGATGAACCCTACAGCAGTGGAGCTTTCAAAAGCCAAACTTCCTCAATCCTCATGCAAGCATCTTGATCAGGGGAGTTTACTTTTTCCCTTTTGATTCTTTTAAACATTGAGGACAATGTTTCAGTTAAGTTTGGGGGAGTGGTTTGCATGTTTAACTTGTTTTATCCACATGTTGTGTGCTTAATTGTCACTTGAATCGTCCTTGAGCATTACAATCAAAAAAAAAAAAAAAAATTTATTGATTGAGTTATTCTTGAGAATTGATGAGTTGGAATTGCAACGGTAATACATGATGAAATTAATCCTCATCTAGATAGGAGTCATGGAAATGCTTAACTTGTTTGTATATATCCTTTGTTAACTACATGTCAAAACTGAGGAATAATTTGAGCACTTATTGAGTCATGAGTGAGTGAAGTATGTATTGATTAAATTGAAAACTTGTGTTAACTATGATGAGTCTTGAGTATCTTAGATAACTTTACAGTTTAGTTGAAAGCACTTTGAGGCGAAATTTATAATTAGGAACTAGACTTGGAGATGATTTAGGCGATCTTTGGACCGTTTGAGCCTTTCAAGCCTACCTGTTATATATTATTCCTTAGTGTCCCCTTTTGAGCCTTATTGAAAAAAGAATGGTATATGCATTGCATATGATTAGACCCCCATTCGACATTCTTGACAACTCATTATACCCACCTTGGTTTGAGCCTAAAAGAAAATTTTTACCTACCCCTAGGAGAGTATAATGAATCTCATTCATTGCACAGAATTGTTATATGCAAATGAGTTCAAAAGGAACAAAAGAATGAGCAAAGAAAAAGAAAAGATGTAGAGAAAAGCCTTGAAAAGAAAAATTCAAAATAAGACCCAAAGTGGCCAAGGCTAGAAAAAAGTTGAAGAGTAGCTCAAAAATAGTTGAACTGATTTTGTTATACTCTCTTCTTTGAATTCATCCTACCTTTTCTTTGAAGCCGACACCAAAAGGCCTAACGTTATAAGCTTTCAAGACCTTTTGATCCAAGTCTAGGGAACAATTACATTAGTGGAGAAGTGCTGGATAGTAAACTTGTAGAAATTCAAAGTAATCTTGACTAGGAGTTAATATGGCACATGTTGATGTTAAAGATATATATGTAACTCATGTTTGACAATAGCACACACGCACGTTCCGATGTTGCGATGTATTGTTTAACTTAGGAGAAATTGCTTCTTGTTAAATGTTGATTGACTTCTATTGATGTGTAAGTAGGATTTCTGAGTTGTTACGTATGTTGTAAAGATGATTCATGCTTAGTATCGAGTTTAACTTTTCTTTTTGAGTTTATTGCTTGCTCGAGGACGATCAAGTCTAAGTTTGGGGGAGTTGATAGGCTTAGATTTTGAGTGATTTTAACTGTAATTTCTTCCCATTTTCCGTACTTTTTCCTGGATGATATTATGCTTTTTGGTGTTTATTCGTTTGTTTCAGGAAATTAGACCGGAAGTGGAAGAAATGAGCTTACATGAAGATAACGGGCGAAATCGAGGCGTAAAAGAAGAGAAAATGAAAGAAGATGGATTTCCCAAATCTCGATCGATCGAGATTTATTCTCGATCGATCGAGCCAGCCAGAAGCGAGAATCTGATTTTTTTGAAGGCTCGATCGATCGGTGAAATTCTCGATCGATCGAGCGACACAGTGAGTGCAAAAGGCTGACGTGAACAGTGCACCGATCGATCGGTGAAAATCTCGATCGATCGAGACGCGAAATCTGAAGATTTTATTTTCATTTTTTATCGTGATTTTGGAGGGCTTTTAAGGGAGATCTCTGCCACAAGTAAAAGAGACGATTTTTGACACACCATATCAGACGTTTTTAGGTCAAGAGCAGCCGCCCTAGCCGCCGCCCAACGCCGGAAGAAGGAGATCCAATCTCCGTTCTTCGTCCAAAGTCGAGCCAATATCTTCCGGAGTGCAAGGAAGGAACAAGAGAAGAAATTACGGTGCAACGCACGGATTCATCCATCGTTTATCGTATTTCTGAACCTTAATTTATTTGATTTTCATTTTCATTTGATGTTTTTGAGGTCGAGAGACAATTAAACTCATCTGTATTTGATTTGAATTGAATTTGGTTTATATTATTGAAGTTTTAGTTCGTTGTGTTTGATATATTGATTCATTGGTATTTGAGCGCATTGATATTTATTGTTCATGGATTGATTGCATGTGTAGATCAAAGTCTAGCTAGCTTTGATTTAATTTGAGAGTTACAACCGAGATCGAGAGATAACGTTGTAACACGCTCCATTAATTTATGATGTATGTCACGATTGAGATCGAGAGATGATATCGCATACGTGAGAACTTGAAATCGAAAGATTTAGAGTTATAAGGTTTTGATAATTTAAGCAACTTTGAATTAGTAAATAGGTGCACGAGAGTGACTTGTTCTAATTTATTGTTAGTTTCTTTACAGCTCGAGAGAGTGTATCGAATAAGAGTGAAAACCTTTCACCTTTAAAATCAATTGAGTGATAATTTGAGAATTCCGTTGAATCAGTAGAGATAATATAATTGAACGACGAGCTTGGTAATTTTCTCGAGTGACTTACCTTCGCATTTCCGGAACCGTTCTATTCTTTGTTTCTAGTTTAATCTTTATTCTTCAGTTTAAGTTAGCTGTAGTTAATCAAACTCCTTTTATCGTAGGCTAAATATAATTTTATTAATCTTATTTGGTACTTATACGTTAGTCCCTGTGGATTCGACAACCTGTACTTAATTTTCACTATACTAAAACTTGACAACCGTGCACTTGCGGTAGAATCGCTCCATTCTTTGAAATATCTTTTGTTTAAAAATAAAGCGGTCATAATACTGGATAACGATCCATGAAATACCGGTTGCGCAAAGTCCATCATTGACCTTGGGTTCTGTGCTTCATTATTATCTGCCATCGCTCGAGCTTATCGTAATCGCCTAAGTAGGGTTCTTTCTATTTCCGGATCGAAAGGCTCGAGAATGGGCTCCTCTCTTCTGAGCATGCACTAGAGAAACGATTCCTGTACAAAATAGACAAAAGGAGACAACAGAATACACAAATAAAAAATCAAAACAATCAACTAACAAAAACAAAGAATTAAGACAAATCGAAATAATAAAGGATTGGCTAAATTACAATTAACTAATCTCGTATGATATTATACAGATTAGTCCCCGGCAACGGCGCCAAAAACTTGACCGCTTTATTTTTAAACTAAAGATATTTCAATGTAGTGTGAAGCGATTCTACCGCAAGTGCACGGTTGTCAAGTTTTAGTATAGTGAAAATTTAAGTACGGGATGTTTCCACAGGGACTAACGTATAATTACCAAATAAGATTAATAAAATTATATTTAGCCTACGATTAACAAAGGCGATTAACTAATGCTAAATTTAAACTGAAGACAGAAAAATAAACAAGAAACAATAAGATGAATGGTTCCGGATATGCGAAGGCAAGTCACTCGAGAAAATTACCAAGCTCGTCGTTCAACTATGTTATCTTTAATGATTCAACTGAATTATCAAATTATCAACCAATTGATTCTAAAGGTGAAAGGTTTTCGCTATTATTTGATACACTCTCTCGAGCTGTAAAGAAACTAACATTAAATTAGAATAAATCACTCTCGTGCATCTATTTACTAATTCAACATTGCATAAATCGTCAAAACCTTGTTACTCTAAATCTCTCGATTCTAAGTTCTCACGTATGCGATATCATCTCTCGATCTCAATCGTAACATACATCATAAATTAATAGAGCGTGTTACAACGTTATCTCTCGATCTCGGTTATAACTCTCAGATTCAATCAAAGTTAGCTAGCATTTGATCTGCACAAGCAATTAATTTATGAACAATAGAAATCAATACGCTCAAACACAATTGAATCAATAATCAAACACAATGAAACTAAAACTCGATAACATAAACTAGATTTAATTCAAATCAAATACATAAGAGTTTAATTGTCTCTCGACCTCAAAAACATCAAATGGAATTGAAAATCAAAGAAATCAAAGTTTAGAAATACGATAAACGTGGATGAATCCGTGCGTTGCACCGTGATTTCTTCTCTTGCTCTTTCCTTGCACTCCGGAATAGATTGGCTCAACTTTGGACAAAGAACGGAGATTGAATCTCCTTCGGCGGCGTTAGGCGGCGGCTAGGGCTGCTTATTCTTGACCTAAATCACGTCTGGTATGATCCCCCTCTGATATGGAAGTGATTTATCCTTTTATACCTCAAAAATCATTTCAAAAATGGAAGATAAGATTTTCCCGGATTTGCGTCTCGATCGATCGAGATTTGCGTCCGATCGATCGGTGCACTGTTCATGTCAGCCTTTGAAACTTACTGCCTCGCTCGATCGATCGAGATTTCCTTCCGATCGATCGAGACTTTGATAAATTTATCTCTGAAGTTACTGCCTCGCTCGATCGATCGGAAAATTATTCCGATCGATCGAGACTTGAAATTCTTTCTTATCAGCACACTGTCTGGCTCGATCGATCGAGATTCCGAAAATCTCACTTCCTTAATTTCAACTCTTTCTCGCCTCGATTTCGCCCGTTATCTTCATATTAGCTCATTTCTTCCATTTCCGATCTAATTTCCTGAAACAAACGAATAAACACCAAAAAGCATAATATCATCCAGGAAAAAGTACGGAAAATGGGAAGAAATTACAGTTAAAAACACTTAAATCTAAGCCTATCAACTTCGATGAATCTTTTGCACCAGTCGCCAGACTTGAAGCAATCAGAATCTTTCTTGCTTATGCTGCTTTTAAAGACTTCAAGGTATATCAAATGGACGTTACGAGTGCCTTTCTTAATGGTAAGCTTCAGGAGGAAGTCTATATTGAGCAACCTCCTGGATTTCAGAACCACTCTTTTCCAGATCATGTATATCTACTGAATAAAGCAGTATATGGACTAAAACAAACTCCAAGAGCCTGGTATGACACTCTGTCTCAATTTCTGCTGGACCATGATTTTCAGATCGGCTCAGTGGATAAAACTCTATTTAAATTTATTAAGGGAGAACATACTTTGTTAGTTCAAATTTATGTTGACGATATCATTTTTGGGTCAACTAACCCCAAATTATGCGAGAAATTCTCTAAGTTAATGCAGGGACAGTTTGAGATGAGTATGATGGGAGAACTTTCATTCTTTCTGGGTCTTCAAGTCAAACAGCTCAGCAATGGCATTTTCATAAATCAAACCAAATATACCAAAGAGCTTCTCATGAGATTTGGAATGGAAACTTGCTCAACTACATAAACTCCAACGAGTCCTTCAATCAAGCTAGATAAAGACGAAGGGGGAACAACAGTTGAAGTAACTATGTATCGGGGACTGATCGGATCGCTCTTGTATCTTACAGCGAGCCGGCGATATAATGTTCTCAGTCTGTATGTGCGCTAGATTTCAGTCAGATCCAAAGCAATCACACTTTATTGCTGCTAAGCGTATTCTTAAATACTTAAAAGGATCTCAGAACGTTGGTCTTTGGTATTCCAAAGATTCAAATTTCAGCTTAATCGGATATTCAGACGCTGACTATGCTGGCTGTAAGATTGATCGTAAAAGCACCAGTGGAACATTTCAATTCTTAGGTGAAAGATTGATCTCATGGTTTAGAAAGAAGCAAACATCTATTGCCACATCTACAGCTGAGGCAGAATATCTTGCCGCTGGAAGCTGTTGCGCTCAAATGCTCTGGATTCAACACCAACTCAAAGACTATGGCATTCAAGCTGTTGAATCTCCGATATTTTGTGACAACACCAGTGCAATTGCTATAACGTATAATCCAGTTTTGCACTCTCGAACAAAGTATATTGATATAAAACATCATTTTATTCGAGATCATGTTGGCAAAAAGGAAATTCGGATCGAGCATATTTCAACAGACCAGCAAGCAGCAGATATCTTCACCAAACCACTTCCTGAGGCTAAGTTTAATTATTTTCGTCAAATTCTTGGTTTAATAGACTTATACTGATGTTTTACAGGTATCTTTCTTTTTGCTTTTAAAGATTATATACTGGCACAGATCGATAATACAATGATCAGATAGATAGACACAGACCGGTCCGAACTTTCAGACCGATCTATGTCAAATCTGATGTTATCCCATGATCTGTCTGGTCAACAAATCTTTAAATAAAGTAATTATTTAAAATAGCCCGAACTGATTGCAATTTTAACCGCCTTATCTCTCTATCATCCTGTCCGTTTATTTTGAATTATTTAAATATCAGTCATCGAGATAAAGACATGTGTCTCATCTCTCCTATTTAGCGGGCTGAACATTTCACTTTCATTCACTTTTTACGAATTACTGTTGTCTGCTCTCTAACTCTCAAATATTTTCAAACTCTCTGTATTCTTCATCACACTCAAATGGCTACTATCACTCACAATTCTCTATCTGTTGAGTTCAATGAAATCTACAGGGCTGAAGATCCTGAAATGGTCTCCATGTTCAAATCTTTGGAGTCTTCTGGATTAAGAAATTTTCTGGAATGCGGAACGGTGGTTTACGAGTCGGAGATTCGAGAATTGTTTGCCAATGCTGTGTCTCAAAAGACGTTCATCTCCACCACCGTCAAGGGCAAATCATTTGACATCTCTCAGTCGACGCTGTCAAAGACCTTTGGTCTTCCCAACACCGGACTGACTGAGTTTGGCCATATTCCTCAGGCCTCTATCACCGATCTTCAGGGGAAGGTATCCATTTTTGGCCACCGCCTGCAGCCATTCATTCAAGAAGAAGGAAATGTTCTTTCATTTCCAAGTTTTATTCGAGATTGTTGGCAAGCCACTTTTGGGAAAAGCCGGAAGCTATGACGCTGTTACTGTCGAGAAATTCCGGGCCATGGCTGCTATTCACTCGGGACAGAAGATGAATTGGTCTGCAATCTTGTTTGGAGTTTTGCTTGAAACGATTATCGCCTCCAAACAGGTTGTGTGCTTTGCAGTTCCCCTCATCAAGCTTTTGGAGACTTTGAACATCGAGCTGGGGAAGCCATATGCTTTGAGTCCCTTTAAAATTCTCAACCCCAAGGGATTGGCACTACTGAAGTCTAAAAGTGCTCCACCCACTTCTTCCGATCTGGTGGCTGTCAAGATTGAACTAGGAGAAGAACAGGCTGCTGCTCGAAAAACTCGAGTCAAGCGCAAGTGACTATCCAGACTGACTCAGAGGAAACTCAGTCTGCTCCTTCGTCTCCAGCCAAGCCCCCTCCTAAAAAGCCAAGAACCCAGATCACCAAACCAATCAAAACCCTACCCATTAAAACCTTACCCATATTGACCTCCACCAAAACCACCCCTGCACCCCAAACTACAACCCAACCTTTATCCACTTCAGTCACTGTACCCAAAGTAACCATCCGAGTCCCTTCTGCCATTCCTGTGGTCAAAGGCATTGTTATCACCGAATTGGGAGACTACACCCAATCGGGGATCAAGACCTCATCTCCCACCGAAAAAGGCAAGGAAATCCTCGCTGAACACCTCTCTTCTAAACCCAAGTCAGCCGCTCAAACAGCCATCGACATCGCCATGGAAGATGTTGAAGAAAAGGTGAAAGAGCTCACTGTGGTATTTGATGAATATGTTGAGTACAGAACGATCAACCACATTGATATGTTCTTCGGAAAGCTGAGAAGACTACAAAAGATGGAACAAGAAGTCCTTAAGGGGACAGAGACTGACGACGTTATAATTGTTGTGCATCGCAAAGATCTGTTCCAGGCCAACCAAAGATTCAGACTGGCAAATCTGCTCATTGCAGCTAAGAAGGCGAATTTTGATCCGAGCAATCCGACTGCCAAAGATGATGGTGTCGTCATTGCTCAGCTGGAAATGGATGTTCATGCTCTTCATTTGGCTGTTCGTTTTCAACGACAGAAGCTTAACATATCAACTCCAGTTCCCAGCCCGGATCACCCATCTGCGAGCAAGACTTTGGCTGAACCATTCATTGAGCCAATTCCTTCTGATTCAGCGGAGCAGACAGTGAAGCAGACAGTGGAGCAGCCACTGACTAATTCTCCGTCTGCAGCTGAAACTGAAGCAATGGATGTATTGTTGGACTCTCCAACAACTTCCATCCCCATTACACCCTCAGTCTCCCAAATTCAGCACAGTCCAACCATCACAAATACAACAGTCATCTCCCCAGACTTCGTTGATCCGGATCTGGTGGTGTCAACTGTTGTTGCCACATTACAGGTTGAGGAGCCTACCAGACCTATCACTCCTCCGGATCAGTCTGCTGAAGATATGGCGTTTTTAGAAGAATTCTCTTCGGACTTGGTCACCTTGATCCGGTCTGAAACACGCCAATCTGCCATGACTTCTCTTATACCAATTACAACAGAAATTGATCATGCCTTGTCGTCATCTGATCACTCTCCAAACCGTTTATCTGATGAAGCTCCATCTCTGGCTAAGTACCTTCAGCACCTTTCTGATAACTGTCTATCTCTCTCTCAACGAGTCATAGAAGTTCATCAAAGTCAGAGGACTACATTTTTGGATTTTGAATCATTCAAAGAGAAGATGACAGCCAACATTAGCAGCATTCAGCGCGGACTGAATGATCTGTTCTCTCAGCAAGCTACTTATAAAAACAGTCTGAGAAAAGAACAGATCGAGCTGACAACTGAAGTTAGAGCCTCCATCGCAAAATCCCTTCTTGATCAAGACACTCGTCTTGATGCTATCAGCGGTCAGCTCGCCCAGATTGTCGACTTTCTTCAAGAGATTGCTGCTGAGAAAAAGGGGGAAAAGAGAAAAGACTTCAAGCCACATCAGTCTTCAGTCCGAATCATTAATGGCTATTTATTGAAGCATTTAATGTTGCAATTAATGCTGAAAAAGACCAAGGACTGAAGATTACCATAAAAGGTAAGAAGACAAAGAAGAGCTTACCTGACAGTCGCCGAAAGCATAAACCAGAATGACAAGTGCCCAAAAGAATAAGACTGTAGCTTAGTCAGAGTTTGAGCAGAGTCAAGAGTTGCACATAAAGGGAAATAATGTCGTTGGTACATGCAACTATATGTAATACCCCCGAAATGTTATATGATTATGTGCTACGATGATGATTTACGATGTGTTTAAGAGGGTTGTGGTACCTTACTTGGGGGTTATAATTATGATATGATGATATGGTTTAGGGATCATGTTAGGTGTTTTTAATTGTTGTATTGATGTAGTACAATTATAAAATATCAAGGGGAGATATTTTTATACATCGTATGAAATACCGGGACACAATTAAACACCACAAGGCACCCCAACCACACCACCCCATTCGGCCACCACCCTTCCCCAAATGCAACCTCCTTTTTCCCCCCACTTGTTCAACACCCATACCCCCACTTGCCCCAACCCATGCTATGACTATGGCTTGCAATCAACTCCCCTCCACCTCCTTCCCCCTCTCTTTCCCTCCCAAAAATCGATGGAGTAAGCTGCTTGTAGGAGGAGGAAAAAGCTTGTGATTTTGTGCAAAAGCCTACCAAAGAAGAGGAGTAAAGTTTAATACTCTGTTTTTCAGAGTTTTGTTTGGGGTTTGGTTTTGGTGGGATATTTTATTGCATGATAGGTATAGGTTTGGGTGAAACCTTGGTAGGGATGCTTACATGGTAGTATTATGTAACTACTAGCATGGTTGTTCGAGCATTTTACATGATTTATGTGATAGATTTCTTGTTACGAAACTATATGCTCGAAAATCTGGGAAAAGATAAGCATGCTCTGTTTCTGTTTAAAGTTGGTTGAGGATGAAGATTATGATGATGTTATGATTCATGTTAGCTTAGGTTTTGTTAAACCTTTGATTTGAGTACATGCATGACAGTCTTATGAAGCTTATAACATTCTTGTTCAGGCATGTTTTACGCCTTATGAAGTAGAAATGATGGTATGTAATAAGGTGCTCAAAAATCAGGGGAATTCCCGATTTTTCAGAGCTCTCGATCGATCGAGATTTGGTCCCGATCGATCGAGCGTGACAGAATGTTTAAGGCATGTTTTGAATTTCAGGTGCCGATCGATCGAAGGATTTCTCGATCGATCGGAGAAGCTCCTCGATCGATCGGTGAAATGTTTCGATCGATCGATCGAGGCAGAATGTTTGGGCACTGTTTGTGCACAGTTTCTCGATCGATCGAGACCTTGGGGCCGATCAATCGAGAGAGGCAGAAAGTTGAAAAATAAGATGATGTTTTATTTTGTTAAGTTTATGATGTGAGATGGTATTGAGGCATCTAATATGGTATTGTGTGGTCTTGTAGAACCATCCCAGGTACCGGCACCATCAAGGAGATAAAGTCTGTTGACTCCTCCTCCTTTTGAAAAGGTACGTAAGAGACGTACGGGCATCGGACGGTAAAACACATATTTACACTACGACTATGCTTTTATTGCATGAGTATTCATGATGAAATGATGATGTTTATAGATGTTTACGATGTTTATGAGATGTCTATGATGTTGATAAGATGTTTATATATATCCATACGATGTTATTTGTGGTAAGATGCCACGGGGTAAGATGCCCCATATGGTAAGAGGCCATACAATGTTATTTGTGGTAAGATGCCACGGGGTAAGATGTCCCATATGGTAAGAGGCCATACGATGTTATTTGTGGTAAGATGCCACGGGGTAGGATGCCCCATATGGTAAGAGGCCATACGATGTTATTATGTGGTAAGATGCCACGGGGTAAGATGCCCCATATGGTAAGAGGCCATACGATGTTATTATGTGGTAAGATGCCACGGGGTAAGATGCCCATATGGTAAGAGGCATACGATGTTATTATGTGGTAAGATGTCACGGGGTAAGATGCCCCATATGCATGAATATGAATCAGGGACAACAAAAAGAAGTTAATGAATAACCAGCATGTTTACTCAACTAAGATTTCGTACATTTACTGTTATATTTTGTTATGATGCTATAAGATGATGATGCTATAAAATGATGATGCTTATATGATGATGATGTTATAAGATGATGATATTTATAAGATGATGATGCTTATATGATGATGATGTTATAAGATGATGATATTTATATGATGATGATGTTATAAGATGATGATATTTATAAGATGATGATGCTTATATGATGATGATGTTATAAGATGATGATATTTATAAGATGATGATGCTTATATGATGATGATGATGTTATAAGATGATGATATTTATAAGATGATGATTTTAATCATTCATGTCAAGAATTAATGATTTTTATGCATGGCTATGAAACAGGGTAAACCAAAGAGGGTTAATGCGATTAACCAGGAAGTATACATTACCAATTATTTTCATGCATTTATTTATATGCCATTGCCTTATGATGTTAAGTAACGATGTACATGCTCATGATGGGTTGTTCCTGTAGGTACACTTTTGGACTAAGGGTCGGGTTGAGGCAGTGAGCTACGAGGAACACAGGAACGTATAGGATTCAGCTTCTGTTTAGTATCTACTCTAGGAGTAGTATAAATCTAACATGTCAACATTCATTATGGGAATGTAACTAATAAGCTTTGAAGTTTTATTTTGGCCTATAATTCTGTTAGCTCATGTAACAACCAGAACCCTAAGATGTTATTAATGCATGCTTAGTCCTTCTTATGTCTCTAGAACACTGTTAAGGTGGGAAGACCCCAACATTAGTGGTATCAGAGCAGTGGTTAGATAACTCGGGAATGAGTGAAGGGTAGCCTTAGCACTGAGTTAGCTAGGTGCTTACTTTTAAACATGTTTTATATGTATGTTGCATATGAAGTAGAAGATGTTATACTAACATGTTTACTTATCTAACGATGTACTTTATGAACTGCTTTTGGGTTTTGTTGTTAACCCTTGTGTTGCAGCATAGCAGCAAATGCTGAAGTAGATGATGCGATTTCATACGCACTTCTCCGTCGCCCATGCCTCTTGTAGTCTCGACACCCGCTGAAAGAAGTTTGATCACCGATCAGATTGTTTATGACGGCCTCATTTATTTTGAGGGTAGCGAGATGAGGACGAACTTGATTGTGCTGAACTGCAGACAGAGGACTGTCCGATTCAAGTCTGATATGGGAGTCCAGTGGACATTCTTTGGAGATGGTTTTTGTCCAAAGATTCCGTTGATATCTGCTGTCAAGATGGCACAGTTATTGGAACGAGGCCATACATGATATCTCATATATGTCGTTGATGTTACGGAAAGGAAAGAAGAGTTAAAGGTTGAGGAGGTGCCCGTAGTGGCAGAGTTTTCTGATGTCTTTCCGGAGGAGATTCCCGGATTCCCACCGACGAGAGAGGTCGAGTTTGGGATTAAGTTACTACCAGGAACGTCTACCATTTCTTATGCCCCGTATAGAATGGCACCAACAGAGCTAAGTGAGTTAAAGACTCAGTTGCAAGAGCTCCTTGATAAGGGCTACATACGCCCTAGCGTATCGCCTTGGGGCGCGCCTGTCTTATTTATTAAGAAGAAGGATGGATCGATGCGTCTATGCATTGACTATAGGCAACTGATTAAAGCCACAGTAAAGAACAAGTATCCACTTCTGAGGATCGATGACTTGTTTGATCAGTTGCAGGGTACGAGGCTCTACAGTAAGATCGATCTGAGGTCGGGGTACCATCAGATTCGAGTAAGAGAAGATGATTTTCAGGAGACAACTTTCAGGACTAGATATGGGCACCATGAATTCCTAGTCATGCCTTTGGAGTGACGAATGCCCCAGCTGTTGTATGCGCCTGATGAACAATGTGGTGTTCTTAGGGCATGTTATATCTAGCAGTGGATATATGTGGATCCCAGGAAGATTGAAGCTGTGATGGAGTGGGCTGCACCCACTTCTGTACCGGGGATACAGAGTTTTCTCGGTTTGGCAGGGTATTACCGACGTTTCGTCGAGGATTTTTCAAGGATCGCCAAACCCCTGACACAGCTGACTCAGAAAGGAGTCCCCCTTCTTTTGGTCTGAGGCTTGTGAGGAAAGTTTCCAAGAACTGAAGCGTCGTTTGACTACAGCGCCGTGTTGGTAATTCCGTATGAGAATAAGAGGTTCACTTTGTATACGGATGCGTTACTACAGGGTTTGTACTGTGTGTTGATGCAAGATAAGCATGTGGTGGCTTATGCATCGAGACAGCTGAAGCCACACGAGGCTAGGTATCCAATGCATGATTTGGAACTGGCGGCCATCATAATTGCCTTGAAAATTGGAGGCATTACTTGTATGGCACGTCTTTCACTATATATACGGACCATAAGAGCCCAAAGTTCTTATTCACTCAGGCAGAGTTGAATATGAGGCAAAGAAGGTGGATGGATTTACTCAAAGACTATGACTGTGAGATTGAGTACCATCTCGGTAAAGCAAATTTGATAGCAGACGCCTTAAGTCGGAAGGTGAAGAGTACTGCTGAGGATGCTATGTGTTTGTCAGCTTTGATGACTTCTTATTGCCATCTGGGCTATGATCTCGATATAGACACGTCGCCTGTGCGAGTGTCAACCTTCTTGGCTGAGCCAGACATATTTGAGGAGATCAGGAGAGCCCAGAGGTCGGATGATGAGGTTCAGAGGTTCAGAGATGGACATCATTGGTACTTCAGGGTCAGCCATCCAAGTTCAGAGTGGCTGAGGATGATTCTTTGAGACTGGGCAACCGATGGGTAGTCCCAGATACACCAGAGTTACGTAGAGGAATATTGGAGCGAGCTCACAGTAGTCGGTTCAGTATCCACCCAGGGGGAAAGAAGATGTACAAAGACCTATGCGATCAATTCTGGTGGAGACGCATGAAGCGTGAGGTGATCACTTTTGTTATAAGATGTTTGATCTGCCAGCAGGTAAAGGCAGAGAGGCAGAGGCTTGGTGGTGAGCTGAAGAGCTTAGAGGTTCCTGAATGAAAGTGGGAGCATATATCTATGGACTTCGTGACCCACTTGTCGAGGACGGCCTCAGGATTTGATGCGATCAGGGTGGTCGTAGATAGGCTGACGAAGACGGCTCATTTCATCCCTTACAATATGTCATATACATACTTGAAGATGGCCCAGATGTATATACGGGATGTGGTAAGATTGCATGGTATTCCAGTCTCGATAGTGTCTGATAGAGACCCGAGGTTCACTTCACATTTTTGGGAGGGTCTCCAGACAGCTTTGGGCACAGAGGTGAGACTGAGTACGGCCTATCACCCTCAGACAGACGACCAAACAGAGCGTACCATTCAGACGCTCGAGGACATGTTGAGGGCATGTATCTTGGAGTTTGATACTCCGTGGCAGGATTCAGTGCCGCTGGTGGAGTTCTCCTATAATAACAGTTATCAGGCGAGCATTCAAATGGCTCCTTTTGAAGCTCTGTATGGACGACGATGTAGATCACTGCTGTATTGGGAGGACTTGGCTAGTAAAGCGGTCGGAGGACCGGATATGATAAAGGTTATGGAAAGAAAGATTAAGTAGATACGCCAAGAAGTGAAAGCGGCCCAGGACAAGCAAGCTGCCTATGCCAATAAGCGGCGACGACCGCTGGGATTCCAATTAGGAGACAAGGTCTTCTTGAAAACCTCATCCTCTAGGGGTGTAGTCCGGTTTGGTATGCGGGGGAGATGACCTCCGAGGTGTGTTGGGCCGTATGAATTTTACAGCGTATCAGTACATTGGCCTATCGTTTGGCTCTACCACCATCTTTATCTGGCATACACGATGTTTTTCATGTCTCTATGTTACGGAAGTATGAGCCAGACCTGTCTCATGTCTTACAGCCTACAGAAGTTCAGTTAGACTCAGATGTGTCCTACGTAGAACGACCAATCAGAATTCTGGATCGAGAGGATCGCAGACTACGGAGCAAAGTTATACCGATGGTCAAAGTTCAGTGGGATCGTCGGGGTGTAGAGGAGGCTACGTGGGAGACGGAACGACATATGGTGCAGCACTACCCGGAACTATTCTCTGGTATGTTTTTATGTAAGGACCCTAATCCTTAAGTGCGGATTAAAGGCATAATTAGAGCTAATATAAATGATTAGAGTAAATTAATCGTGTTGAGTCTATGAGCTTTAAGAATTACATGCCAAAAATAAGGACTATCCCTGGATTAGTTACATTCCCAAATCAAATGAATGTTATCAATTATAGCTTTACACTACTCCTAGAGTAGATACTATACAAAATTAATCATGTCCATCCTTCCTCAAAAGAATTCTTCACAAGCTCACCACCTCAACCCGTCTAGCCCTTCTTATCATGCCAAAAATGTACCTACAAGGACAACCCCCAAACATGAGCAATGATATCATTCATATACAACACAATATGAATATAAAGCGTAAATGCATAACCATAATAAAACACTTCCTGTTTTTCCCATGCATTTCAAACGCTTCCCGTTTGGTTGTCCCTGTACCATAACTCATGAGTATAATCAATAGATTATTTTTAATGGTCTACACATGTCATGACATAACACCAGCTCATCAATACCAAATACCATTCACCAATCCCTAGTCTGTCCATCAGAATGTATTTTAATGCCCCTCGCTTATTTACATATAGGCGGCATAGAATAACCTCGCTTCAATGGACATGCGGTACTCCCACCCCTCGCCTCACATTGAGCGGCAAATATTCTGTCCTCGCCCTATATGATAACCACGCTCAAATGTGACATGCGGCGCTCCCACCCCTCGCTTCACATTTAGCGGAAACAAATCAAATAGCGGCAAGCATTAAAATCATCAAGGGATGACCACGACTCATGGGATGTGCACCAATAACCATCATATGCATATACAATCATCATGCATAATTCAACATGTATTTGCATCCACAATGCATAATCACATATATACTCGCATCCACAATGCATAAACAATGAGTATATTAGATACATGTACCGTTGGGTGCCCGTACGTCTTCTACGTACCTTTCCAAAAAGTAGGTGTGGTAGGACTTCAATTCCTTGGCTGAGTTGCCACCTGGGATGGTTCTACATATTCACACAATTCAATATTAGAACCCAATAATAGTCCAATACCAAAAAATCCTACAATCATACCAAGGAAATAATTTTCAGCAAAAATGCTCTACCGATCGATCGGTCATCCTTACCGATCGATCGGTAACTGTTCATAATTTTCATTTTAAGCTACGGCTTTTACCGATCGATCGGTCCAAGATACCGATCGATCGCTAGCCATCCACCGATCGATCGGTCGCTTTTACCGATCGATCGGTAAGCATAGAATTTTCACCCCTCGCTTCGCGCTTGCACTGATCGATCGCCGCCCTTGTACCGATCGATCGGTCGCCGCGACATTTTCGGGCAAACTCCATTTTTTGGTACAAAACTACCAAATAACCCAAAACTTCTTAAACCAAAGACATCCCAACAATATACCATCACAAAAACCTCATAAAACCATACCCCAATCACATACAACACCAACCCACAACAAACCCATATCAAAACTCAAATAACAAACTCAAATCAACACAAATCTTTGCAAAAACAACAAGGAGGGACATATACCCTTCCTAGACCTTAAATCTTACCAAGAATCACTCCACAAGAGTTTGAGCAAAGATTTATCTTCCTCCTTGGGGTCAAAAACGAAAATGTGGGAAGAGGTTAGGGTTGGGGAAATGTTGGGGATTTAAAGAGTAGAATGGTAAAGTGGGTAATAAAGTGGGGTGATTAAAATGAAGTGCATTCCACAATCTCATGGTGTATAAAACACCCCAACATGATATTTTTAAGAGCATCTCACCAAAATGCATCATAATCACAATTAAACTCATGCTTTACAATTAATTGCTAACCATGGCAAATAAATCATGCTAATAACAATTTTCCCAACATGTACAACATGTATCCTGAAATGCACTCCCGGGTCACCCTTTCCAAGTGACCATGCATTTCCACACATTAATTAAACCCAGCACATAATCAATTAATTACCATCATAATTAATCATATAAACACAATTAATGTCCAAATTGCAATTAATCATTTCGGGGATATCACAATACTCCCCTACTTATAAGATTTCGTCCTCGAAATCACATGCACTTACCCCAAAGTGAAACTAAACATAATCACATACCAGAGAATAGTTCCGGGTAGTGCTGCACTGTAAGTAATCCCACGAGCATACAACGCAGCGGAATAAAATTATTAGGATTACTAACACCGGATCTATACATAGGTTATCATATCGGATTAAGGAATTACAAGTGTCTCACCCTTGTAGCGTGTTTGAAGCAGAATCCACGGAGCAGCACCACGTCCTACGCCTTCTCCGAGTCAATAGCAAAACTCAATGAGTTTTGCCTCAACGGTATCCACACGATCAAATCGGGTGAAGGGATGGTTTAATAACAAGTTGCTAGACAAGTTATTAAACCGATACACTAAGCTAACTCGATTCACAATCGAATAATCGCCACAAATCAACCAAGTCTCCTTCGGCTATATTGAAGAAGCCGAGAGCTTTGATGATCTTCTAGGCGGCCGAGAGCTTCTTTAGTTGTGTAGGTTTTGTGTTATCAAGTTGTCTTGCAATTAAACACCTTTAATCATCTTTTATTTAATTAATTAAAGGCTTTCATAAAGCCTCATGGGCTTAAGCCCATGATTTAATTAATCTTATGATTATTAATTAAGACTCCTCTTAATTATTTAATTCATCCCATGAATTTAATTTCCCTTCTCGATTTAATCTTTTGTGCGACCCGATAGGATCTTGTAATGTTGGCAGTGACACAAAATCTCATTTTACGTCTCAAGCATTGAGCGGTATCTAGCAACACATCAATGCTACCCAAATTACAAGAATGTCAATGACTCGACATAACCTTTAGAACTTGTGATAATATTAATCATGTAACTTAATCCCTTTGTCCTTTGTGTTTAGATTGAACACGAGTCATGGAATAGTCATACTCGTATATCCAATCTTTATTTCTTGATCCCCAAGTAGAACTAGAATAAACGAATAAGCTCGATATCTCATATCGACTCATTCGAGCATGGCCATGCATTTTAGTTCTCACTTGATCAAGGGCCAAACACTTCTCCTGTTATATAGGAGGGACAAATCCTATCTCGATCAGTCAACATCCCTCTACATAATTCGTAGTGTATCCAATAGTCGCCTTTATAGATTACCCTGTTACGGGTAACGTTTGACGATATCAAGATACATAACTCCTTATGTTGGGATCTCTGATGATCACAAGTCGTAAGGATTACATACATTATTATCACTATGAGAATTGCATATGACGATCATATAACTATCCATGTTGCATTCTCATGGTGGGTCTGTTCAGTACATCGTTCTCTAACATGTACCCATATGTTGATTTGATATCTCATATCAATGAACAATTCATCGATCAACACATACTAGTCTCTACGTATTATATTATCCCTTTCATGATAATACTTGACTAGGAACATCTTTAAGAATAATACAATATTATTCTAAGGACATTAACATATATATTAATTCACAATGCACAGTTAAAAGAATAATATATAATAATGAATTGCCATTCATAAAACCATAAACATTTTATGTCTTAAACAATCATCTAATGACTTGTCTTAGGGCATATCCCAACAAATCTCCCACTTGCACTAAGACCACTCAGACATATACCTAATGCCTAGAGATCTAGTATGACGATCATGCTTCTGCTGTGACAGCGGCTTCGTCAATGGGTCAGATACATTATCATCTGTTGGTACTTTGCATATTTTAACATCTCCCCTTTCAAGGATTTCTCGACGGAAATGGAAACGCCTAAGTATGTGCTTGGATCTTTGGTGAGATCTTGGTTCCTTAGCCAATGCGATCGCTCCATTGTTGTCACAATAGAGCTCTATCGGATCTTTAATGCTAGGCACCACTCCAAGTTCAGAAATGAACTTCCTCATCCAAACAGCTTCCTTTGCTGCATCCGAGGCAGCAATATACTCAGCTTCCGTTGTAGAATCGGCTACTGTTTCTTGCTTTGAACTCTTCCAGCTCACAGCACCTCCATTTAGGCAATACACATATCCAGATTGCGATCGAAAATCATCTTTGTCGGTTTGGAAGCTTGCATCAGTGTAACCCATTACATTGAGCTCTTCCTCACCTCCATAAATCAAGAATGTATCCTTAGTCCTTCTCAAGTACTTTAGGATATTCTTGACAGCAATCCAGTGACCTTCACCTGGATCAACTTGATATCTGCTCGTCATGCTCAAAGCATACGATAGGGACGAGTACATATCATGGCATACATGATAGATCCAATAGCTGACGCGTATGGAATCTTACTCATGCGTTGTCTCTCATCTGGTGTTGAAGGACACTGTTCCTTCGAGAGATAAATACCATGTGTCATAGGCACGAATCCTTTCTTGGATTCTTGCATGCTAACGTTTTAAGCACCTTGTCTATGTATGTACTTTGACTTAGACCAAGAAGCCTTCTCGATCTATCTCTATAGATCTTGATTCCTAATACATAGGTAGCTTCTCCCAAGTCTTTCATCGAAAAGCAATTCCCTAGCCAAATCTTTACAGATTGCAAGGCAGGGATATCATTTCCAATAAGAAGTATATCATCTACATACAACACTAGGAAAATGATTACGCTCCCACTGACCTTCTTGTAGACACAAGGTTCATCTTCATTTTTGATAAAACCAAACTCTTTGATTGCATCATCAAAACGAAGATTCCAACTCCGAGAAGCTTGCTTCAATCCATAAATGGATCGTTGTAGCTTGCATATCTTTCCAGCATCCTTTGGATCGACGAAACCCTCGGGCTGTGTCATGTACACATCCTCGAGCAGATTTCCATTAAGGAAAGCTGTTTTGACATCCATCTGCCAGATTTCATAATCATGAAATGCAGCTATTGCAAGTAAGATCCTTATGGATTTAACCATGGCCACTGGTGAAAAGGTTTCATCATAGTCAATACCATGAATTTGTTTGAATCCTTTTGCAACCAGCCGACCTTTATAGGTTTGTACGTTACCATCCAAATCGGTCTTTTTCTTGAAGATCCATTTGCACCCTATGGGTCGTACCCCTTCAGGTGGATCAACCAAAGTCCGTACTTGGTTTGCATACATGGATTCCATCTCAGATTTCATGGCTTCTTGCCATTTCTCAGAATCATTGCCCATTATAGCTTGTTGATAAGATGACGGCTCATCCTCATCAATAAGTAGTAAGTCACCTTGTTGAGTCACAAGAAATCCATATCTCTGTGGCTCCCGGTGTACTTTTACAGACCTACGCTGGGCTTGTGTCTCTTGAGCAGGTGCTTCTTCCACAACAGCTTGTGGTGCCTGCTCTGTTTCTATCTCAATCTCAGGTTCAGTGTTTTCTTGTGGTTGAACTTCACTAAGTTCTATTTTTCTCCCACTGGTTTTTCTAGAAATAAATTCTCTTTCAAGAAATACACCAGTCCGAGCAACAACTACTTTGTTCTCGGTGGGATAATAGAAATAGTACCCTTTCGTTTCCTTAGGATACCCCACAAATAAACACTTATCAGATTTGGGTCCAAGTTTGTTAGTGGCGTGACGTCTAACGAAAGCCTCACAACCCCAAATCTTCATAAAAGACATACTAGGACGCTTCCCAGTCCATATCTCATATGGTGTCTTTTCCACTGATTTAGATGGAACACGGTTCAGTAAGAAAATCGCTGTTTCTAGAGCGTGTCCCCAAAACGATATCGGAAGATCTGCATGACTCATCATTGATCTAACCATGTCTAACAAGGTTCGATATCTCCTCTCGGATACACCATTCCATTGTGGAGTATACGGAGGAGTGAGTTGTGGGACTATCCTGTTAGTAACCCCATGAGCATACAACGCAGCGGAATAAAATTTTGGGATTACAAACCAGCGATCTATACATAGGGATTCATATCGGATTAGAGAATTACAAGTGTCTTACCCTTGTAGCGTGTTTGAAGCCGAATCCACGGAGCTGCACCACGTCCTACGCCTTCTCCGAGTCAATAGCAAAACACGAATGGTTTTGCCTCAACGGTATCCACACGATCGAATCGAATGAAGGGATGGTTTAATAACAAGTTGCTAGACTTGTTATTAATCCTATACACGAAACAAACTCGATTCACAATCGAAACCACCACCAAACCACCAAGAACCCCTCGACTTTGAAGGAGGCCGATAGCTCTTGTGATGATGCGGCCGTTTATCTCTTGCTTGTGTAGGGTTTTGAGTGTTATGAATTGTCTTTTAATTAATCACCTTGCAATCATATTAAATATAATTAATTAAAGGCTTTCTCAAAGCTTCATGGGCTTAAGCCCATGATTTAATTAATCCTTATGATTATTAATTAAGACTCCTCTTAATTATTTAATTCATCCCATGAATTTAATTTCCCTTCTCGATTTAATCTTTTGTGCGACCCGATAGGATCTCGTAATGTTGGCAGTGACATAAAATCTCATTTTATGTCGCAAGCATCGAGCGGTATCTAGCAACACATCGATGCTACCCAAATTACGAGAATGTCAATGACTCGACATAACCTTTAGAACTTGTGACAATATTAATCATGTAACTTAATCCCTTTGTCCTTTGTGTTTAGATTGAACACGAGTCATGGAATAGTCATACTCGTATATTCAATCTCTATTTCTTGATCCCCAAGTAGAACTAGAATAAACGAATAAGCTCGATATCTCATATCGACTCATTCGAGCATGGCCATGCATTTTAGTTCTCACTTGATCAAGGGCCAAACACATCTCCTGTTATATAGGAGGGACAAATCCTATCTCGATCAGTCAACATCCCTCTACATAATTCGTAGTGTATCCAATAGTCGCCTTTATAGTATACCCTGTTACGGGTAACGTTTGACGATATCAAGATACATAACTCCTTATGTTGGGATCTCTGATGATCACAAGTCGTAAGGATTACATACATTATTATCACTATGAGAATTGCATATGACGATCATATAACTATCCATGTTGCATTCTCATGGTGGGTCTGTTCAGTACATCGTTCTCTAACATGTACCCATATGTTGATTTGATATCTCATATCAATGAACAATTCATCGATCAACATATACTAGTCTCTACGTATTATCATTATCCCATTCACGATAATACTTGACTAGGAACATCTTTAAGAATAATACAATATTATTCTAAGGACATTAACATATATATATTAATTCACAATGCACAGTTAAAAGAATAATATATAATAATGAATTGTCATTCCTAAATCCATAAACATTGTATGTCTTAAACAATCATCTAATGACTTGTCTTAGGGCATATCCCAACAAATCTCCCACTTGCACTAAGACCACTCAGACATATACCTAATGCCTAGAGATCTAGTATGACGATCATGCTTCTGCTGTGACAGCGGCTTCGTCAATGGGTCAGATACATTATCATCTGTTGGTACTTTGCATATTTTAACATCTCCCCTTTCAACGATTTCTCGAATGAAATGGAAACGCCTAAGTATGTGCTTGGATCTTTGGTGAGATCTTGGTTCCTTAGCCAATGCGATCGCTCCATTGTTGTCACAATAGAGTTCTATCGGATCTTTAATGCTAGGCACCACTCCAAGTTCAGAAATGAACTTCCTCATAAACAATCATATTACATTGTATGTCATAAACAATCATCTAATGATATGTCTTAGGGCATATCCCAACGAATCTCCCACTTGCACTAAGACCACTCAGACATATACCTAATGCCTAGAGATCTAGTATGACGATCATGTTTCTGCTGTGACAGTGGCTTCGTCAATGGGTCAGATACATTATCATCTTTTGGTACTTTGCATATTTTAACATCTCCCCTTTCAACGATTTCTCGAATGAAATGGAAACGCCTAAGTATGTGCTTGGATCTTTGGTGAGATCTTGGTTCCTTAGCCAATGCGATCGCTCCATTGTATGTCATAAACAATCATCTAATGATATGTCTTAGGGCATATCCCAACGAATCTCCCACTTGCACTAAGACCACTCAGACATATACCTAATGCCTAGAGATCTAGTATGACGATCATGTTTCTGCTGTGACAGTGGCTTCGTCAATGGGTCAGATACATTATCATCTTTTGGTACTTTGCATATTTTAACATCTCCCCTTTCAACGATTTCTCGAATGAAATGGAAACGCCTAAGTATGTGCTTGGATCTTTGGTGAGATCTTGGTTCCTTAGCCAATGCGATCGCTCCATTGTTGTCACAATAGAGTTCTATCGCCCAAGCTTCGTTGGAGCCAAAGGAAGGTGCTTATGAAGTTACCTTAGGTTGACTCATAGGAGTTTCTCATTGGCTTGAGAAACTCATTAGTAGGGGCTATAACCATGTCACGTTTTAATTATGTATGTTGATGCATGATTTATCTTATGTTTTAGTTTGATAATAGTATTTCACATATATGTAGATATGTATACAACTATATGTAGTGGACATATTTTAAATTATCAAATTAATCATGAGATCAATAAATCCCTCTAAAATATTAAGTTTTAGATGCCTTCCAAATAATCATGAGATCAATAAATCTCATGGTTATAGGGGAGGGATAACATTTAGAATGAAATAGAGAAAGGCACGACACGCAGGTCGTATTATAAATTACAATCATTCACAAATCCTATCTAATAGGTCAAAGGGCTATAACCACGCACCATGCTCAAACAACACATAAAGCATGCATTAACATTTAATTAATTAAATTCTAAACAATTTAAATTTAATTCTAATTAAAACTGTAAAATAATTTTTTTTTGAAAAATTATCGTACGCTCGGGACATCACATGCCACGAACTAAAGCGACTAAAACACGAACCACCATGATTCGAACCAAAACCCACGGCTGGACCAATAGTGGGCCTAGGGTCGAAACCCTAGCCCATGGCCGAGCCATGGTCCATGCGGCGGCTTGGGTGCGGCGCTGCTAGGGTTCAAAACCCTAGCCGCCTTGCACCATCTTGATTCTATCGAGCCAACTTGCACCTTCTCAATACTTTATCGAGCCAAAAGAGTTCAAAACCCTAGATAGTGCGACGGCTTGACCCATGCTCGAGCCAGGGTCCGAACCCTAGCTCTTAGGCGGCGGCCGAGAGGCCAATTTGACTAGGGTTCAAAACCCTAGCCACTTTGTAGCGGCGGCCGAGCCATGGTGACTAGGGTTCGAAACCCTAGCACCTTGGTGGCCTCGGCCGTGAGCCTACACGAGCCATGTTCCGGTTTTTGATCACGAATTATCATATATTTCGATCCGTCAATTATATCATATATATTATCATACGATGATCTTCACAAAATCGATTTTTCCATATCATATATGAAAATACAGTTTTAAATAGCATGCAATATAAATTCTAACATGATTAAACTATTTAACCACATAAAATCCGATATGAGCCTTGTACACGGCTCTGATACCACTGTTAGTAACCCCATGAGCATACAACGCAGCGGAATAAAATTTTGGGATTACAAACCAGCGATCTATACATAGGGATTCATATCGGATTAGAGAATTACAAGTGTCTTACCCTTGTAGCGTGTTTGAAGCCGAATCCACGGAGCTGCACCACGTCCTACGCCTTCTCCGAGTCAATAGCAAAACACGAATGGTTTTGCCTCAACGGTATCCACACGATCGAATCGAATGAAGGGATGGTTTAATAACAAGTTGCTAGACTTGTTATTAATCCTATACACGAAACAAACTCGATTCACAATCGAAACAACCACCAAACCACCAAGAACCCCTCGACTTTGAAGGAGGCCGAGAGCTCTTGTGATGATGCGGCCGTTTATCTCTTGCTTGTGTAGGGTTTTGAGTGTTATGAATTGTCTTTTAATTAATCACCTTGCAATCATATTAAATATAATTAATTAAAGGCTTTCTCAAAGCTTCATGGGCTTAAGCCCATGATTTAATTAATCCTTATGATTATTAATTAAGACTCCTCTTAATTATTTAATTCATCCCATGAATTTAATTTCCCTTCTCGATTTAATCTTTTGTGCGACCCGATAGGATCTCGTAATGTTGGCAGTGACATAAAATCTCATTTTATGTCGCAAGCATCGAGCGGTATCTAGCAACACATCGATGCTACCCAAATTACGAGAATGTCAATGACTCGACATAACCTTTAGAACTTGTGACAATATTAATCATGTAACTTAATCCCTTTGTCCTTTGTGTTTAGATTGAACACGAGTCATGGAATAGTCATACTCGTATATACAATCTCTATTTCTTGATCCCCAAGTAGAACTAGAATAAACGAATAAGCTCGATATCTCATATCGACTCATTCGAGCATGGCCATGCATTTTAGTTCTCACTTGATCAAGGGCCAAACACATCTCCTGTTATATAGGAGGGACAAATCCTATCTCGATCAGTCAACATCCCTCTACATAATTCGTAGTGTATCCAATAGTCGCCTTTATAGTATACCCTGTTACGGGTAACGTTTGACGATATCAAGATACATAACTCCTTATGTTGGGATCTCTGATGATCACAAGTCGTAAGGATTACATACATTATTATCACTATGAGAATTGCATATGACGATCATATAACTATCCATGTTGCATTCTCATGGTGGGTCTGTTCAGTACATCGTTCTCTAACATGTACCCATATGTTGATTTGATATCTCATATCAATGAACAATTCATCGATCAACATATACTAGTCTCTACGTATTATCATTATCCCATTCACGATAATACTTGATTAGGAACATCTTTAAGAATAATACAATATTATTCTAAGGACATTAACATATATATATTAATTCACAATGCACAGTTAAAAGAATAATATATAATAATGAATTGCCATTCATAAATCCATAAACATTGTATGTCTTAAACAATCATCTAATGACTTGTCTTAGGGCATATCCCAACAAATCTCCCACTTGCACTAAGACCACTCAGACATATACCTAATGCCTAGAGATCTAGTATGACGATCATGCTTCTGCTGTGACAGCGGCTTCGTCAATGGGTCAGATACATTATCATCTGTTGGTACTTTGCATATTTTAACATCTCCCCTTTCAACGATTTCTCGAATGAAATGGAAACGCCTAAGTATGTGCTTGGATCTTTGGTGAGATCTTGGTTCCTTAGCCAATGCGATCGCTCCATTGTTGTCACAATAGAGTTCTATCGGATCTTTAATGCTAGGCACCACTCCAAGTTCAGAAATGAAATTCCTCATCCAAACAGCTTCCTTTGCTGCATCCGAGGCAGCAATATACTCATCTTCCGTTGTAGAATCGGCTACTGTTTCTTGCTTTGAACTCTTCCAGCTCACAGCACCTCCATTTAGGCAATACACATATCCAGATTGCGATCGAAAATCATCTTTGTCGGTTTGGAAGCTTGCATCAGTGTAACCCATTACATTGAGCTCTTCCTCACCTCCATAAATCAAGAATGTATCCTTAGTCCTTCTCAAGTACTTTAGGATATTCTTGACAGCAATCCAGTGACCTTCACCTGGATCAACTTGATATCTGCTCGTCATGCTCAAAGCATACGATACATCGGGACGAGTACATACCATGGCATACATGATAGATCCAATAGCTGATGCGTATGGAATCTTACTCATGCGTTGTCTCTCATCTGGTGTTGAAGGACACTGTTCCTTCGAGAGATAAATACCATGTGTCATAGGCACGAATCCTTTCTTGGATTCTTGCATGCTAAACCTTTTAAGCACCTTGTCTATGTATGTACTTTGACTTAGACCAAGAAGCCTTCTCGATCTATCTCTATAGATCTTGATTCCTAACACATAGGTAGCTTCTCCTAAGTCTTTCATCGAAAAGCAGTTCCCTAGCCAAATCTTTACAGATTGCAAGGCAGGGATATCATTTCCAATAAGAAGTATGTCATCTACATACAACACTAGGAAAATGATTACGCTCCCACTGACCTTCTTGTAGACACAAGGTTCATCTTCATTTTTGATAAAACCAAACTCTTTGATTGCATCATCAAAACGAAGATTCCAACTCCGAGAAGCTTGCTTCAATCCATAAATGGATCGTTGTAGCTTGCATATCTTTCCAGCATCCTTTGGATCGACAAAACCCTCGGGCTGTGTCATGTACACATCCTCGAGCAGATTTCCATTAAGGAAAGCTATTTTGACATCCATCTGCCAGATTTCATAATCATGAAATGCAGCTATTGCAAGTAAGATCCTTATGGATTTAACCATGGCCACTGGTGAAAAGGTTTCATCATAGTCAATACCATGAATTTGTTTGAATCCTTTTGCAACCAGCCGACCTTTATAGGTTTGTACATTACCATCCATATCGGTCTTTTTCTTGAAAATCCATTTGCACCCTATGGGTCGTACCCCTTCAGGTGGATCAACCAAAGTCCATACTTGGTTTGCATACATGGATTCCATCTCAGATTTCATGGCTTCTTGCCATTTCTCAGAATCATTGCCCATAATAGCTTGTTGATAAGATGACGGCTCATCCTCATCAATAAGTAGTAAGTCACCTTGTTGAGTCACAAGAAATCCATATCTCTCTGGCTCCCGGTGTACTCTTACAGATAACCTAGGTAGACAACACTTTGTCAATTATATCACATATAATTCTTGGATAGTTGGACCAACAACACTTTGTTCAATTCATCAAATGAATTATAATCCAACCCATGCCTCTAGGTTCCCAATCCTATTGAGATAACCTAGTTAAGTCGTACCCAATTAAAGTATAACGGATATCACTTTTAGCCTTTCGCGCCTTACTAAGATTGCCACGGTGCTTTGCTTTGGCAAACCCACACATGTACAATCGAAGTTATTGACGAGTACTTTTAATTTTGGAAGGCATCTAAAACTTAATATTTTAGACGGATTTATTGATCTCATGATTAGTTTGATAATTTAAAATATGTCCACTACATATAGTTGTATACATATCTACATATATGTGTAATACTATTATCAAACTAAAACATAGGATAAATCATGCATCAACATACATAATTAAACGTGACATGGTTATAGCCACTACTAATGATTCTCTCAAGCCAATGAGAAAATCCTAAGAGTCAACCTAAGGTAACTTCACAAGCAACTTCCTTTGGCTCCAATTTGTGAATGGCCTCCTCATCCCGACACGATGCTCCATCTTCATTGATCACCATAAATAAAAAAAAAACTACACTATTTACAAGATATAGAATTCCTCGATTCACATTCGAGGGGAACATAGGGGAGGGATTACATTTAGAATGAAATAGAGAAGGCACGACACGCAGGTCGTATTATATATTACAAACATCCACAAATCCTATCTAATAGGTCAAAGGGCTATAACCACGCACCATGCTCAAACAACACATAAGGCATGCATTAACATTTAATTAATTAAATTCTAAACATTTTAAATTTAATTCTAATTAAAACTGTAAAATAATTTTTGAAAAATTATCGTACGCTCGGGACATCACATGCCACGAACTAAAGCGACTCAGACACGAACCACCATGGTTCGAACCACAAAGCACATGGCTTGACCATTAATGGGCCTAGGGTTCAAAACCCTAGCCCATGGCCGAGCCATTGCTCGAGCGGCGGCGGCGCTAGGGTTCCACCCTAGCCGCCTCGCACCTTCATGCAACTTTATCGAGCCATCTTAATTGAAACGCCGGAATTGGTTAGCCACGAGTCACGGTCAGGCCATGCACGGGGTTGGCTCAACCATCTCGAGCTAAGGGTTCGAAAAACAATGCTCTCATGTGGTAAAGCTACTAACCATGCATGCGTGAACCATTATCGAGTCAAAGAGTTCAAAACTCATCCACGTCTCAAAACTTTAGCAAAATAGGCGACGATGGCCGAGCCATGCACGGCTACTAGGATTCGAAACCCTAGCCGTCATGAGCTAGCCGTCACGTCCAATGGGTTCTAAACCCTAATCAATTTTCGACACTTCCATGCACAATTATTAGCCACAACGACTAAGCCATCTCGAGCCAAGGGTTCGAAAACCCTAGCCCTCATGTGGCTAGCCGTGGTGTCATTTGTGATGGTGATGGCCGAAAACTTGCTCAATAAATATGATTATTCGCCAATTATATCAAATACAATTCTACGATGATTTTCACAAACTAAATATTAACATATCATATATGTTCATACAGTTTTAAATAGCATGCAATATAAATTCTAATATGATTAAACTATTTAACCACATAAATCCGATATGAGCCTTGTACACGGCTCTGATACCACTGTAAGTAATCCAAGAGCATACAACGCAGCGGAATAAAATTTTTATGGTTTACTAACCAGCAGATCTATACATAGGGATTCATATCGGATAAAGGAATTACAAGTGTCTCACCCTTGTAGCGTGTTTGAAGCAGAATCCTCGTTGTAGCACCACGAGTCACAAACGAAAGTTTGCACCTTCGTCTCTACGGTATCCACACGATCAAATCGAAAGGGATGTTCAAGAACAAGTTGCTAGACAAGTTCTTTAAACCAATACACGAAGCACACTCGATTCACAATCGAAAAGATGGCCGGAATCACTCAAGGATGCCCTTCAACTATCAAGAGGCCGAGAGCAAAAGTTGAGAGGCGGTCGTGTGCTTCTATGGTGTAGGTTGAATGATATAAAGTTATATCTTACAATTAATCATAACCTTGTATTTATATTATAAGATTTAATTAAGGTTTAAGGCTTTCTTAAAGCCACATGGGCCCAAACCCATGATTTAATTAAATCTTCATAATCTTTTAATTAAGACTCTTCTTAATTAATTAATTCATCCAATGAATTTAATTTCCCTTCTCGATTTAATCTTTTGTGCGACCCGATAGGATCTTGTAATGTTGGCAATGACATAAAATCTCATTTTATGTCGCAAGCAAGGAGCGGTGTCTAGCAACACATCGAGGCTACCCAAATTACAAGAATGTCAATGACTCGACATAACCTTTAGAACTTGTGATAATATTAACCATGTAACTTAATCCCTTTGTCCTTTGTGTTTAGATTGAACACGAGTCATGGAATAGTCATACTCGTATATCCAATCTTTATTTCTTGATCCCCAAGTAGAACTAGAATAAACGAATAAGCTCGATATCTCATATCGACTCATTCGAGCATGGCCATGCATTTTAGTTCTCACTTGATCAAGGGCCAAACACATCTCCTGTTATATAGGAGGGACAAATCCTATCTCGATCAGTCAACATCCCTCTACATAATTCGTAGTGTATCCAATAGTCGCCTTTATAGTTTACCCTGTTACGGGTAACGTTTGACGATATCAAAATACATAACTCCTTATGTTGGGATCTCTGATGATCACAAGTCGTAAGGATTACATTCATTATTATCACTATGAGAATTGCATATGACGATCATATAACTATCCATGTTGCATTCTCATGATGGGTCTGTCCAGTACATCGTTCTCTAACATTTACCCATATGTTGATTTGATATCTCATATCAATGAACAATTCATTGATCAACACATACTAGTCTCTACGTATTATCATTATCCCTTTCATGATAATACTTGACTAGGGACATCATTACGAATAATATAATATTATTCTAAGGACATTAACATATATATTAATTCACATTGCACAGTTAAAAGAATAATATATAATAATGAATTGCCATTTATAAAATCATATTACATTGTATGTCATAAACAATCATCTAATGATATGTCTTAGGGCATATCCCAACGAATCTCCCACTTGCACTAAGACCACTCAGACATATACCTAATGCCTAGAGATCTAGTATGACGATCATGTTTCTGCTGTGACAGTGGCTTCGTCAATGGGTCAGATACATTATCATCTTTTGGTACTTTGCATATTTTAACATCTCCCCTTTCAACGATTTCTCGAATGAAATGGAAACGCCTAAGTATGTGCTTGGATCTTTGGTGAGATCTTGGTTCCTTAGCCAATGCGATCGCTCCATTGTTGTCACAATAGAGTTCTATCGGATCTTTAATGCTAGGCACCACTCCAAGTTCAGAAATGAACTTCCTCATCCAAACAGCTTCCTTTGCTGCATCCGAGGCAGCAATATACTCATCTTCTGTTGTAGAATCGGCTACTGTTTCTTGCTTTGAACTCTTCTAGCTCACAGCACCTCCATTTAGGCAATACACATATCCAGATTGCGATCGAAAATCATCTTTGTCAGTTTGGAAGCTTGCATCAGTGTAACCCATTACATTGAGCTCTTCCTCACCTCCATAAATCAAGAATGTATCCTTAGTCCTTCTCAAGTACTTCAGGATGTTCTTGACAGCAATCCAGTGACCTTCACCTAGATCAACTTGATATCTGCTCGTCATGCTCAAGGCATACGATACATCGGGACGAGTACATATCATTGCATACATGATAGCTCCAATAGCTGACGCGTATGGAATCTTACTCATGCGTTGTCTCTCATCTGGTGTTGAAGGACACTGTTCCTTCGAGAGATAAATGCCATGCGTCATAGGCATGAATCCTTTCTTTGATTCTTGCATGCTAAACCTTTTAAGCACCTTGTCTATGTATGTACTTTGACTTAGACCAAGAAGCCTTCTCGATCTATCTCTATAGATCTTGATTCCTAATACATAGGTGGCTTCTCCTTAGTCTTTCATCGAAAAGCAATTTCCCTAGCCAAATATTTACAGATTGTAAGGCAGGGATATCATTTCCAATAAGAAGTATGTCATCTACATACAACACTAGGAAAATGAATATGCTCCCACTGACCTTCTTGTAGACACAAGGTTCGTCTTCATTTTTGATAAAACCAAACTCTTTGATTGCATCATCAAAACGAAGATACCAACTCCGAGAAGCTTGCTTCAATCCATAAATGGATCGTTGTAGCTTGCATATTTTCCAGCATCCTTTGGATCGACAAAACCCTCGGACTGTGTCAAGTACACATCCTCGAGCAGATTTCCATTAAGGAAAGCTGTTTTGACATCCATCTGCCAGATTTCATAATCATGAAATGCAGCTATTGCAAGTAAGATCCTTATGGATTTAACCATGGCCACTGGTGAAAAGGTTTCATCATAGTCAATACCATGAATTTGTTTGAATCCTTTTGCAACCAGCCGACCTTTATAGGTTTGTACGTTACCATCCATATCGATCTTTTTCTTGAAAATCCATTTGCACCCTATGGGTTGTACCCCTTCAGGTGGATCAACCAAAGTCCATACTTGGTTTGCATACATGGATTCCATCTCAGATTTCATGGCCTCTTGCCATTTCTCAGAATCATTGCCCATTATAGCTTGTTGATAAGATGACGGCTCATCCTCATCAATAAGTAGTAAGTCACCTTGTTGAGTCACAAGAAATCCATATCTCTGTGGCTCCCGGTGTTCTCTTACAGACCTACGCTGGGCTTGTGTCTCTTGAGCAGGTGCTTCTTCCACAACAGCTTGCGGAGCCTGCTCTGTTTCCATCTCAATCTCAGGTTCAGTGTTTTCTTGTGGTTGAACTTCACTATGTTCTATTTTTCTCCCACTGGTTTTTCTAGAAATAAATTCTCTTTCAAGAAATACACCAGTCCGAGCAACAACTACTTTGTTCTCGGTGGGATAATAGAAATAGTATCCTTTCGTTTCTTTAGGATACCCCACAAATAAACACTTATCAGATTTGGGTCCAAGTTTGTTAGTGGCGTGACGTCTAACGAAAGCCTCACAACCCCAAATCTTCATAAAAGGCATACTAGGATGCTTCCCAGTCCATATCTCATATGGTGTCTTTTCCACTGATTTAGATGGAACACGGTTCAGTAAGAAAATCGTTGTTTCTAGAGCGTGTCCCCAAAACGATATCGGAAGATCTGCATGACTCATCATTGATCTAACCATGTCTAACAAGGTTCGATTTCTCCTCTCGGATACACCATTCCATTGTGGAGTATACGGAGGAGTGAGTTGTGGGACTATCCCACACTCCTTTAGATAGTCATGAAACTCTTGGCTTAAGTATTCACCTCCTCGATCTGATCGAAGGATTTTGATACTTTTGCCAAGTTGGTTTTGTACTTCATTCTTGAAATCTTTGAACTTTTCAAAGGTTTCATGCTTATGCTTCATTAGGTACACATACCCATATCTACTGAGGTCATCAATAAATGTAACGAAGTATTGAAAACCACCTCTAGCTTGTGTACTTATTGGTCCACATACATCACTATGTATTAGTCCCAATAAAACATTTGCCCTTTCAACATGTCCCTTGAAAGGGGCTTTAGTCATCTTGCCCATTAAACAAGATTCGCATGTTTCATATGATTCAAAATCAAATGAATCTAATACTCCATCCTTATGAAGTTTAGATATGCGGTTCTCGTTTATGTGGCCCAAGCGACAATGCCAGAGATAAGTCGGATTGCAATCATTATTTTTAATCCTTTTAGTATTTATGTTATAGATAGGCATATCAAGATTTAATACATAAAGACCATTCACCATTTGTGCACTAGCATAAAACATATCATTTAAATAAATAGAACATCAGTTGTCCTTTATTATAAATGAATAACCATACTTGTCTAAACAAGAAATAGAAATTATGTTTTTAGTAATAGATGGCACAAAATAACAGTCTTTTAAAATCAATGATAAACCAGAAGGTAAAGCTAAATGATAATCTCCTATAGCTAATGCAGCAACTCTTGCTCCATTTCCAACTCGGAGATCAACTTCGCCTTTCGCCAATAATCTACTCCTTTTGAGGTCCTACACATTTACACAAATGTGAGATCCACATCCAGTATCTAATACCCATGATGAAGAAGTAGATAAATTGACTTCTATAACAAAAATACCTGAAGCGGAAGTCACACTTCCTTTCTTTAGATCCTCCAGATATACTTTGCAGTTTCTTTTCCAATGGCCGGTCTCACCGCAATGGAAACAGTTCCCTTCCTTCGCTATCCCTCCCTTTGGTTTTAGTGCAGAAGACTTTGCCTTAGATTTAACAAAGACCTTCTTTGCTTTCTTGTTGCCTTTAGCTTTGGCCCTTCCTTTGCCCTTATTCACAATAAGAACATTTGTGGCCTTAGTCTTCTTTGTATTTGCTTCATATGTTCTCAACATACCAAGCAATTGTGGTAGAGTCTTTTCCATGTCAGTCATATTGTAATTTACTACAAATTGACTGAAGCACTCAGGCAAAGATTGCAAGATCACATCGGTGGCCAACTCTTGGTCCAATGGAAAACCCAGCTTGTCCAGATTCTCAATGTACCCAATCATCTTGAGCACATGAGTTCCAACTAGGCTTCCTTCTACCATCCTGCACTGGAATAACGCCTTAGAGACGTCATACCTCTCTTGTCTTGCTTGCTGTTGGTACAATTGCTTTAAGTGTTCGATCATATCGAACGCCTCCATTTCCTCATGTTGCTTCTGAAGCTCAGAGTTCATGGTGGCAAGCATAAGGCACCCAACATCAAGTGCGTCACTTTGATGCTTCTTGTAAGCATCTTTTTCAGCTCTTGTAACCGTTAGGGGAGGTTCCTCAGCGAGCAAGGGTTCCTCTAGAACATATTGTTTCTTTTCTTGTTTGAGGACTATCCTCAAGTTCCTATGCCAGTCTAGGAAATTTGTCCCATTTAATTTGTCCTTCTCAAGGACCGATCGCAGTGATAAAGTGCTAGTAACGTTTGTAGTTGCCATGGATATCTACAATATAAATATGCAAAATAAGTTTATGATTTAAATCATTTAACATGGTCTTATATTAAATGATACTCCCACTATTTTGTTTGAAAAATATCAACCCTCGAAACCTTTAGTGGGCCAAGATCCATATTTCACTTAATCTTGAGTTAGCTTTGGCTAATCGCCCAAGACTCGGTTATTTAGGTAGACAACACTTTGTCAATTACATCACATATAATTCTTGGATAGTTGGACGAACAACACTTTGTTCAATTCATCAAATGAATTATAATCCAACCCATGCCTCTAGGTTCCCAATCCTATTGAGATAACCTAGTTAAGTCGTACCCAATTAAAGTATGACGGATATCACTTTTATCCTTTCGCGCCTTACTAAGATTGCCACGGTGCTTTGCTTTGGCAAACCCACACATGTACAATCGAAGTTATTGACGAGTACTTTTATTTGGAAGGCATCTAAAACTTAATATTTTAGAGGGATTTATTGATCTCATGATTAATTTGATAATTTAAAATATGTCCACTACATATAGTTGTATACATATCTACATATATGTATAATACTATTATCAAACTAAAACATAAGATAAATCATGCATCAACATACATAATTAAACGTGACATGGTTATAGCCCCTACTAATGATTCTCTCAAGCCAATGAGAAAATCCAAAGAGTCAACCTAAGGTAACTTCACAAGCACCTTCCTTTGGCTCCAATTTGTGATTGGCCTCTTCATCCCGGCACGATGCTCCATCTTCATTGATCACCATCAATAAAATAAACTACACTATTTACAAGATATAGAATTCCTCGATTCACATTCGAGGGGAACATAGGGGAGGGATTACATTTAGAATGAAATAGAGAAGGCACGACACGCAGGTCGTATTATATATTACAAACATCCACAAATCCTATCTAATAGGTCAAAGGGCTATAACCACGCACCATGCTCAAACAACACATAAGGCATGCATTAACATTTAATTAATTAAATTCTAAACATTTTAAATTTAATTCTAATTAAAACTGTAAAATAATTTTTGAAAAATTATTGTACGATCGGGACATCACATGCCACGAACTAAAGCGACTAAGACACGAACCACCATGGTTCGAACCACAAAGCACACGGCTTGACCATTAATGGGCCTAGGGTTCGAAACCCTAGCCCATGGCCGAGCCATGGCTCGAGCGGCGGCGGCGCTAGGGTTCCAAACCCTAGCCTCCTCGCACCTTCATGCAACTTTATCGAGCCATCTTAATTGAAACGCCGGAATTGATTAGCCACGAGTCACGGTCAGGCCATGCACGGGGTTGGCTCAACCATCTCGAGCTAAGGGTTCGAAAAACCTTGCTCTCATGTGGTAAAGCTACTAACCATGCATGCGTGAACCATTATCGAGTCAAAGAGTTCAAAACTCATCTACGTTTCAAAACATTAGCAAAATAGGCGACGATGGCCGAGCCATGCACGGCTACTAGGGTTCGAAACCCTAGCCGTCATGAGCTAGCCGTCACGTCCAATGGGTTCTAAACCCTAATCAATTTTCGACACTTCCATGCACAATTATTAGCCACAACGACTAAGCCATCTCGAGCCAAGGGTTCGAAAACCCTAGCCCTCATGTGGCTAGCCGTAGTGTCATTTGTGATGGTGATGGCCGAAAACTTGCTCAATAAATATGATTATTCGCCAATTATATCAAATACAATTCTACGATGATTTTCACAAACTAAATATTAACATATCATATATGTTCATACAGTTTTAAATAGCATGCAATATAAATTCTAATATGATTAAACTATTTAACCACATAAATCCGATATGAGCCTTGTACACGGCTCTGATACCACTGTAAGTAATCCAAGAGCATACAACACAGCGGAATAAAATTTTTATGGATTACTAACCAGCAGATCTATACATAGGGATTCATATCGGATAAAAGAATTACAAGTGTCTCACCCTTGTAGCGTGTTTGAAGCAGAATCCTCGTTGTAGCACCACGAGTCACAAACGAAAGTTTGCACCTTCGTCTCTACGGTATCCACACGATCAAATCGAAAGGGATGTTCAAGAACAAGTTGCTAGACAAGTTCTTTAAACCAATACACGAAGCACACTCGATTCACAATCGAAAAGATGGCCGGAATCACTCAAGGATGGCCTTCGACTATCAAGAGGCCGAGAGCAAAAGTTGAGAGGCGGCGTGTGCTTCTATGGTGTAGGTTGAATGATATAAAGTTATATCTTACAATTAATCATAACCTTGTATTTATATTATAAGATTTAATTAAGGTTTAAGGCTTTCTTAAAGCCTCATGGGCCCAAACCCATGATTTAATTAAATCTTCATAATCTTTTAATTAAGACTCTTCTTAATTAATTAATTCATCCAATGAATTTAATTTCCCTTCTCGATTTAATCTTTTGTGCGACCCGATAGGATCTTGTAATGTTGGCAGTGACATAAAATCTCATTTTATGTCGCAAGCAAGGAGCGGTGTCTAGCAACACATCGAGGCTACCCAAATTACAAGAATATCAATGACTCAACATAACCTTTAGAATTTGTGATAATATTAACCATGTAACTTAATCCCTTTGTCCTTTGTGTTTAGATTGAACACGAGTCATGGAATAGTCATACTCGTATAACCAATCTTTATTTCTTGATCCCCAAGTAGAACTAGAATAAACGAATAAGCTCGATATCTCATATCGGCTCATTCGAGCATGGCCATGCATTTTAGTTCTCACTTGATCAAGGGCCAAACACATCTCCTGTTATATAGGAGGGACAAATCCTATCTCGATCAGTCAACATCCCTCTACATATTTCGTAGTGTATCCAATAGTCGCCTTTATAGTTTACCCTGTTACGGGTAACGTTTGACGATATCAAAATACATAACTCCTTATGTTGGGATCTCTGATGATCACAAGTCGTAAGGATTACATACATTATTATCACTATGAGAATTGCATATGACGATCATATAACTATCCATGTTGCATTCTCATGGTGGGTCTGTCCAGTACATCGTTCTCTAACATGTACCCATATGTTGATTTGATATCTCATATCAATGAACAATTCATCGATCAACACATACTAGTCTCTACGTATTATCATTATCCCTTTCATGATAATACTTGACTAGGGACATCTTTAAGAATAATATAATATTATTCTAAGGACATTAACATTTATATTAATTCACATTACACAGTTAAAAGAATAATATAAAATAATGAATTGCCATTTATAAAATCATATTACATTGTATGTCATAAACAATCATCTAATGATATGTCTTAGGGCATATCCCAACAGGAACATGCTGATAGGAATGGGCAGCACATATTTGTGCATGATGGTAGTTAGTGTTGTGTGACATAGTGTGTTGCTTATGTGCTTTTATTATATGAAAGCTAACCATGGTGGTTGCAGGATCATATGGAATACGATAAGATGAGATTGATGGAAACGGTTGGCACTTGATATAAAAGTGTTAAAGAATTTGATTAAATGAGAAACATGATACGCTGTCTAAGGACAGGAATGATGGATAACAGACAGTGGAATATTCGGGTATGATTTTCGTATGATTACGAGATTTCAATTGATATTGAGCATACAAATGTATTCAATTAGAGTCCTGCTACGGGTACATCACCAGCGATGGATCATAATATTTGCCGCTCATATGTCAAAGCGATGGTTAATGCCGCTGTCATATCATAGCGAGGGATATTATTGAGCCGTTGATATAACGTAGTAGGATGTGATATCCCCAAAATGATTAATTGCAGTTTAGGCATTAATTGTGTTTATATGATTAATCATGATGGAAATTAATTGATTATGTGCTGGATTTAATTAATGTGTGGAAATGCATGGTCACATGGAAAGGATGACCCGGGAGTGCATTTCAGGGTGCACGTTGGGCATGTTGGGGAAGATTGCTTTTAGCATGATTTATTTGCCATGGTTAGCAATTATTTAGAAAGCATGAGTTAATTGATATTTTGGTGCATTTTGGATTAATGCTTTTGAAAATATCATGTTGGGGTGTTTTATACACCATGGATTTGTGTAATGCTTTTAATTAAAACCCAACCCCTTTTTACCCCAACCCCACTCAATACACTCTCACTTTTACTTTACCAAATCACCACCCAAACCCTTCCCCCTCCTCATTTTCGAGTTGAAGCAAAAAGGTGGGGAGAAATCCTTCCAAAGTTCGAGTTTGTGAAGTTTTTTGGGAGATTTGAGGTCCCCAAGAGGTATGGATACCTCATTGTTGATTTTGAAGTGTTTTATTTGATTTTGGAAATGGTTTAAATGGGTTTGTGTTGGGTTGTTGTGGTTTTGGTTTAATGTTGGATTTTTGGGGTGCTTTAAGTGTTTATAGAAGGGTATTATGTATTTGATGTTGTTGGTTTGTTGGTAGGGGAGTTGGAATGGGTTGGAATGAAGTTTTGGAGCATTAATGGCGATTTTTCGCGATACAGGGCTCGGCGATCGATCGCCCGTTCTTGGCGATCGATCGCGTAGAGGCAGTGCGCTCCATCGATCGGCGAGGGTGGCGATCGATCGCGCCAAATGTGGCGATCGATCACCGAAGGAACAAAAATTCATGTTCGGACAGTGTGATCTCGCGATCGATCGGCCCTTTGCCGCGATCGATCGCGAGTTATAAAATGTGGTGTTTTTGGATTTTATTGTAGGATTTTTGGTATTGGACTATTATTGGGTTCTAATATTGATTTGTGTGAATGCGTAGAACCATCCCAGGTGGCAACACAGCCAAGGAACTGAAGTCCTACCATATCCTACTTTTTGGAAAGGTACGTAGAGGACGTACGGGCACCCAACGGTACATGTATCTAATATACTCATTGTTTATGCATTGTGGATGCGAGTATATATGTGATTATGCATTGTGGATGCAAATACATGTTGAATTATGCATGATGATTGTAGATGCATATGATTATTGGTGCACATCCCATGAGTCGTGGTCATCCCTTGATGATTTTAATGCTTGCCGCTATTTGTTTGGTTCCGCAAAATGTGAAGCGAGAGGTGGGAGCGCCGCATGTCACATTTGAGTGTGGTTGTCATATAGGGCGAGGGGTGGGAGTACCGCATGTCCATTGAAGCGAGGTTATTCTATGCCGCCTATATGTAAATAAGCGAGGGGCATTAAAATACATTGTGATGGACAGACTAGGGAATGGTGACCGGTATTTGATATTGATGAGATGGTATTGTGTCATGACATGTCTAGACCATTAAAAATAATCTATTGATTATACTCATGAGTTATGGTACAGGGACAACCAAACTGGAAGCGTTTTGAAATGCATGGGAAAACAGGAAGTGTTTTAATTGTGTTTTATGCATTTACGCTTTATATTCATATTGTGTTGAATATGAATGATATTATTGCTCATGTTTGGGGGTTGTCCTTGTAGGTACTTTTGGCATGATTTGAAGGGGGCTAAGACGGGTTGAGACCGTGAGCTTGAAGAGCACTTTTGGTAGATGAAGGACATGATTATTTTGCATAGTGTCTACTCTAGGAGTAGTGTAAAACTATAATTGATAACATTCTTTTGATGGGGAATGTAATTAATCCATTGATAGTCCTCATTTTGGCATGTAACTTTTAGGCTCATAGCCTCAACACGATTAATTTACTCTGATCATTTATATTAGCTCTACTTATGCCTTTGATCCGCACTTAAGGATTAGGGTCCTTACATTAGTGGTATCAGAGCAGTGGTTAGAGAACCCGGGAACGAGTGAAGGGTAGCCTTAGCATGATTGGCTAGGTGCTTACATTTGAAGCATGTTTATGCATGTGGTGCACATGGATGTATATTCTGTTATACTAACATGCTTATTATCATTCCTGTTATCTAACGGCATAACATGTATATTTGTTTTGGAATTGTTGTTAACCTTTGTGTTACAGCATGGCTGCTATGAATGCGGGGAACCTTAACGAAGAAGTTGGCGATGTGGGCAGTGTTAACGCTAGCGTTGGACAAGTGAACCCTCTACCTCCACCAGCAGTAGGCTTGGAGCCAGTGGCTCAGTTATTACTACCCGGTGAAATTAACTTGACTCAGTTTCTGTCTTACCACCCGCCCCGGTTTGAGGGAACAGAATCAGGGGAGGAAGCTGAGGAGTGGCTGGAGAGACTTGAGCAGATATTTGTGCCGGCTCCTTGTGCTGTTACAGCGTGGCTGAGGCTGGCGGAGTTCCAGTTAGCTAAGAAACCTCTAATGTGGTGGAGGGGCACTGTAATGGAGCTAAGAGCACTGGGTACTGTGATCGATTGGACACTCTTCAGGACCCGGTTTCTGAACCGGTACATCTCCGCAGCGGCGAGACAGACGAAGGAGGACGAGTTTACAAGTTTGAAACAGGGGAACATGACAGTGTCAGACTATACCACGCGGTACTCTTCGTTGCTGAGGTATGTTCCCCACATTGCCACCAATGGGCACGCAAAGATGAGGAGTTTTATGAAGGGGTTGCGACCGGAGCTCTATGACCGGATTATCACCAATAACCCAACTTCTTTTGATGATGCTCTCACAAGAGCGGAACTTGCCGAGCTTGGAGTGGGAGCTTATCCTAGTGCTGTGCCACCACAAGTACCACAATAGAGGCAACTAATGACAGCTTGAGGCCCCGGGGAGAGCCATTTAAACCTCGTGGTGCCTCTTCATCTTCACGGTTTGGTGGAAAGAAGTTCTTTGGTCAGAAACAGGATAACAAGAAGAATTGGTCGGCCAATCGAGGATCTTCACAAGGGAATAGATCGGGGGAACCAAGGTGCGACAATTGTGGAGGACCACATTCTTCAAGTAAGTGCCCTGCCTGTTATAGCTGTGGCAAGATGGGCCACATCTCTCGGTATTGCCCCACCCGGGGAGGACAGTCAGAGTTTCAGGGCAACAGGCCGAGGTTTGATGATAGGACTGTACACCAGAGGCAGCAGTTTGGGCCTCGACCATCGGGAGGTCAGACAGTGGGACCGCCCAGGGACATGTGTATGCGCTGACTAGAGAGCAGGCCCAGGCAGCCCCAGAGGAGGTGATCGCCGGTACGTGTCATTTATTTACGTACCCTGCTTTTATTTTGATAGATACAGGTGCCTCCCACTCTTTTGTATCTGTTGGCTTTGTGGAGAGACACCATATGCGCACGTCTTCTCTACCCACGCCTCTCCTTGTCTCGACACCCACTGGAAGAAATGTCGTTGCTGATCAGTTTATGGCAGATTGCCTCATTTATTTTGAGGACAACGAGTTGAAGGCAGACTTGATTGTGTTGGGTATGTCGGACTTCGACTGCATCTTGGGCATTGATATTCTGAACAGATATCAGGCAGTGGTAGATTGCCGGCAGAAGACAGTGAAGTTCAGGCCTGATTTGGGTAGTCAGTGGACTTTCTATGGCAACGGTTCTCGTGCGAAGATTCCGTTGATTTCAGAGATCAAGATGACTCAACTGTTGGAACGTAGCCACACGGGCTATCTTATCTATGCCGTGGACACGTCTGGGAAGAATAAGGAATTGAGAGTTGAGGATGTACCAGTAGTAGCAGAGTTTGCTGATGTGCTCCCAGAAGAGATCCCAGGATTCCCACCGGCTAGAGAAGTTGAGTTTGGGATCGAGTTGTTACCGGGGACATCCGCTATCTCTCGTGCACCTTATAGGATGGCGCCGGCAGAGTTGAGGGAATTGAAGGAACAGTTGCAGGATCTCCTGACAAGGGATATACGCCCGAGCGTATCGCCATGGGGCGCACCGGTTCTCTTTGTGAAGAAGAAGGACGGTTCGATGCGGTTGTGCATCGATTACCGGCAACTGAATAAAGCCACAGTAAAGAACAAGTATCCTCTCCCAAGGATTGATGATCTGTTTGACCAGTTGCAAGGTACCAGACTGTATAGCAAGATTGATTTTAGGTCCGGGTACCATCAGATTCGAGTCAGAGGGGAAGATGTACAGAAGACAGCGTTTCGGACTCGATATGGACATTATGAGTTCCTAGTGATACCGTTCGGTGTGACGAATGCTCCAGCGGTCTTTATGAGCTTGATGAACAGAGTGTTTAAGCCGTATCTTGACCAGTTCGTCATCGTGTTCATAGACGACATTCTCATCTATTCCCGGAGCGAGGAAGAGCACGTGAAACACTTGAGGACAGTGCTCCAGATTCTCCGAGATCACCAGTTGTATGCCAAGCTCAGTAAGTGTGAGTTTTGGTTGAGCAGTGTAGTATTTCTGGGCCATGTCATATCAAGCAGCGGAATATCTGTGGATCCCAGGAAGATCGAAGCTGTGATGGAGTGGGCTGCCCCCACTTCTGTGCCTGAGATTCGGAGCTTCCTTGGTTTGGCCGGATATTATCGACGCTTCGTCGAGGGCTTTTCGAAGATTGCCAAGCCGTTGACACAGTTGACCCAGAAGGGAGTACCTTTCTTTTGGTCAGAAGCTTGTGAGGAGAGCTTCCAGGAGTTGAAGCACCGTTTGACGACGGCGCCAGTGTTAGTGATCCCTACGGAGAACTCCAGATTTGTTTTGTATACCGATGCATCACTCCAGGGCCTTGGGTGTGTACTGATGCAGGATAGACATGTGGTAGCTTATGTATCGAGGCAGTTGAAGCCGCATGAGACGAGATACCCAGTCCATGACTTGGAACTGGCGGCTATCATCTTCGCCCTGAAGATTTGGAGGCATTATTTGTATGGTACGTCGTTTACCATTTACACGGATCACAAGAGCCTCAAGTTTTTATTCACTCAGGCAGAGCTGAACATGAGGCAGAGGAGGTGGATGGACTTACTCAAAGACTATGATTGTGAGATTGAGTACCATCCCGGGAAAGCTAATTTGACAGCAGATGCTTTGAGCCGGAAAGTAAAGAGTTCTGCTGAGGACGTCATCCATTTATCAGCCATGATGACCTCCTATTGCCATCTGGGCTATGATTTTGACATTGATGCATCACCTGTGTATGTATCGACCTTGTTAGCTGAGCCAGATATCTATGAGAACATCAGGAGAGCTCAGAGGTCAGATGATGAGGTTCAGAGGTGGTTATCTTTAGTACATCTTGGTCAGCCAATGAAATTCAGAGTGGCCGATGACGGCTCTTTGAGATTGGGTGACCGTTGGGTGGTTCCGAGTACGCCGGAGTTGCGTAGAGGGATCTTGGAGCGAGCTCATAGTAGCAGACTTAGCATCCACCCAGGCGGGAAGAAGATGTATAAAGATCTACGTGGTCAGTTTTGGTGGAAAAGGATGAAATCTGATGTCGTCGCTTTTGTAAAAAGGTGCTTGATCTGCCAGCAGGTTAAGATAGAGAGGCAGAGACCTGGCGGCGAGTTGAAAAGCTTGGAGATACCGAAGTGGAAGTGGGAACGCATTTCCATGGACTTCGTGACTCACCTGCCGAGGAGTGCTTCAGGCTTTGATGCTATTTGGGTGATTGTGGATCGATTGACTAAGGTAGCTCATTTCATCCCCTATAGCATGACTTTCACCTTTTTGAGGATGGCGCAGTTGTACATTCGAGATGTGGTGAGATTGCATGGGATCCCCATTTCCATAGTGTCGGATCGAGATCCGCGATTCACATCTCATTTTTGGGAAGGTCTTCAGTCAGCCTTGGGAACTGAAGTCAGATTGAGCACTGGTTATCATCCTCAGACGGATGGCCAGACCGAGCGTACTATCCAGACGCTCGAGGACATGTTGAGAGCTTGTGTTTTGGAGTTCGATGTTTCTTGGCAAGATTCAGTGCCTTTGGTAGAGTTCTCTTATAATAATAGCTACCAGGCAAGTATTCAGATGGCTCCTTTTGAAGCTCTTTATGGCAGACGGTGTAGATCACCCTTGTGTTGGGATGATTTGGACCGCAAATCGGTCGGAGGACCGGAGTTGATTCGGGAGATGGAAGAGAAGATAAAGATGATAAGGCAGAAAATGAAAGCAGCCCAGGACAGACAGGCAGCTTATGCGAATAAACGGCGGAGACCGTTGGAATTTCAGTTGGGAGATAAGGTCTTTTTGAAGATCTCGCCTTTCAGAGGCGTTGTGCGATTTGGGATCCGCGGGAAACTGTCTCCGAGGTATGTTGGACCGTACGAGATTTTGCAGCGCATTGGCACTTTAGCTTACCGACTAGCTCTGCCGCCTTCTTTATCTGGTATACATGACGTGTTTCATGTATCGATGTTGCGGAAGTATGAGCCGGATCCTTCTCATGTGTTACAGCCTTCCGAAGTTCAGTTAGAATCCGATGTGTCTTACGTGGAACGGCCTGTCAGAATTCTGGATCGAGCAGACCGTAGACTTCGGAACAAGGTGATACCTATGATCAAGGTTCAGTGGGATCGCAGGGGTGTCGAGGAGGCTACGTGGGAGACGGAGCGGCATATGGTGCAGCACTACCCGGAACAATTCTCTGGTATGTAATTATGTTTAGTTCTCTTTGGGGTAAGTGAATGTGATTTCGAGGACGAAATCTTATAAGTAGGGGAGTATTGTGATATCCCCGAAATGATTAATTACAATTTAGGAATTAATTGTGTTTATATGATTAATCATGATGGAAATTAATTGATTATGTGCTGGATTTAATTAATGTGTGGAAATGCATGGTCACATGGAAAGGATGACCCGGGAGTGCATTTCAGGGTGCACGTTGGGCATGTTGGGGAAGATTGCTTTTAGCATGATTTATTTGCCATGGTTAGCAATTATTTAGAAAGCATGAGTTAATTGATATTTTGGTGCATTTTGGATTAATGCTTTTGAAAATATCATGTTGGGGTGTTTTATACACCATGGATTTGTGTAATGCTTTTAATTAAAACCCAACCCCTTTTTACCCCAACCCCACTCAATACACTCTCACTTTTACTTTACCAAATCACCACCCAAACCCTTCCCCCTCCTCATTTTCGAGTTGAAGCAAAAAGGTGGGGAGAAATCCTTCCAAAGTTCGAGTTTGTGAAGTTATTGGGAGATTTGAGGTCCCCAAGAGGTATGGATACCTCATTGTTGATTTTGAAGTGTTTTATTTGATTTTGGAAATGGTTTAAATGGGTTTGTGTTGGGTTGTTGTGGTTTTGGTTTAATGTTGGATTTTTGGGGTGCTTTAAGTGTTTATGGAAGGGTATTATGTATTTGATGTTGTTGGTTTGTTGGTAGGGGAGTTGGAATGGGTTGGAATGAAGTTTTGGAGCATTAATGGCGATTTTTCGCGATACAGGGCTCGGCGATCGATCGCCCGTTCTTGGCGATCGATCGCGTAGAGGCAGTGCGCTCCAGAAGCATTTGGCGATCGATCGCCACATTTGGGCGATCGATCGGCGAGGGTGGCGATCGATCGCCGAAGGAACAAAAATTCATGTTCGGACAGTGTGATCTCGCGATCGATCGGCCCTTTGCCGCGATCGATCGCGAGTTATAAAATGTGGTGTTTTTGGATTTTATTGTAGGATTTTTGGTATTGGACTATTATTGGGTTCTAATATTGATTTGTGTGAATGTGTAGAACCATCCCAGGTGGCAACACAGCCAAGGAACTGAAGTCCTACCATATCCTACTTTTTGGAAAGGTACGTAGAGGACGTACGGGCACCCAACGGTACATGTATCTAATATATTCATTGTTTATGCATTGTGGATGCGAGTATATATGTTATTATGCATTGTGGATGCAAATACATGTTGAATTATGCATGATGATTGTAGATGCATATGATAATTGGTGCACATCCCATGAGTCATGGTCATCCCTTGATGATTTTAATGCTTGCCGCTATTTGTTTTGGTTCCGCTAAATGTGAAGCGAGGGGTGGGAGCGCCGCATGTCACATTTGAGCGTGGTTGTCATATAGGGCGAGGAAAGGATATTTGCCGCTCAATGTGAGGCGAGGGGTGGGAGTACCGCATGTCCATTGAAGCGAGGTTATTCTATGCCGCCTATATGTAAATAAGCGAGGGGCATTAAAATACATTGTGATGGACGGACTATGGAATGGTGACCGGTATTTGATATTGTGACATCCCCGAAATGGTTAATTGCATTTGGGCAATAATTGTGCTTATATGATTAATTATGTGGTAATTAATTATGCATTGGATTTATTTATTTATTTACCTTATGGAAATGCATGGTCATGTGGATAGGGTGACCCAGGGTTGCATTTCAGGGTGCATGTGGTGCATGTTGGGTAAATATTATTGGAAGCATGATTTATTTGCCTTTGGTAGCAATTAATTGGAAATCATGTGTTTAATTGATATTTGGTGCATTATGAGTAAATGCTTTGAAAAATATCATGTTGGGGTGTTTTATACACCATAGAATTATTTTGGTATGCATTTTATTAAACCCAACACTTTTATACCCAACCCCACCTCATCCAAATCACTTTCACTATACCAAATCTTTTCCCACACAAACCCTTCCCCTCATTTTCGAGTTCCAGCCTTGGGGTGAAGAGAAGCCCTTGCAAAATCTTATTTTGTGGAGTATATTGGGTGATTTGAGGTCCCCAAGAGGTATGTATACCTCATGGTTGATTTTGTTGTGTTTTGTTTAAGTTTGGGTTGGTTTTTAATGATTTTGAAATGGGTTTTGTTGGGTTGTTGTGGTTTTGGTTAAGGGTTGGATTTATGGTTGTTTTAAGGTGTATTTTGGTAGTTTATGTTGATATTTATGTTGTTGGTTGGTTGGTATAAATGTTGGAATGGTTTGAAGGATTTTTGGGTGCAAAAATGGTGAAAAACGCATGTCTGTGCGAGGCGATCTGTGAGGGCCCGATCCTAATGTGGTGTTTAATTAACACATGATGATTAATTTGCGTAAACAGCGGAAGATTTATTTCAAAGGTCTTATCAAATGGCCCTAAAATTTTTTCGCTTTTAGGTAATACATATATAGTGATACTGAAAATACGTAATTCCAATTTCCAATTTAACACGTTGAGCTTAACATCCATATCAAGTATAAATCAACCAGTAGTAGAATACTTAAAATACAGATACTCGGGGCATACCCCGGTAATTCAAAACATAATTAAAAATATTCTAACAACTACTGGGACGCAAAACATAAAATATAAACCTGAGCTCGCTCTCAAGGAGCTCTAGTATCTCTCGATGCGTCGCTGCAAGCATCAGTCACTATGTCCTCCTGTAAAGTCTGTCATGTCCGAACAACAAAAGACATGACAGCCCCCACAAAGGGGGTCAGTACCCCAGTACGAGAAATAAATAAATCATGTCAAGTGACAAAGTATCATGCAATGCATACCATGTATGAATGCGATGTATGAATGGGTACAAGGAATCGAATATCAAGATACCAAAAATCGGAGTCCAAAGGAAGGTATCATCAAATCATCAAAGCTCGAGCAGAGGGTGACAGTATACGTACATTGCGCTAGGAAAACTCATCCTATGTACGTTACTGCATCCAGCCCTCGTGTCTAGGTCCGGTCGCACCTGCACGTGACTACAGTTACTACCTATACTGCCTGTCATCGCCATGCTCGTCGTACCCGACACTCAGAGTAAGTCAACTCAGTCAAATCATGGATATCAAAGGAATGATAGATCAATATGATATGCCCATGAATCATTTATGCATCAAATGACATATGCAACTCAATATATCATGCAATCTTATGTGAAAGTATATACAAATCATGTAATTTCACATATCATGTAATCCAAGACATTCATCATGTCATATTGTAATCCAAGACATTCATCATGTCATATAGTCACATAAGAATTATATAGTGACAAATAAGTCATATAAATCAAATAATGACATATAAGGCCATACATTAGCATCATTACACGTCTTTGCCAGACGTCATGATAAAACTCATTTCAACGTACCTCAAACCGTTAGCTAATTACCAAGTGATCCTCGAATCAATCTTAGGATTAATAAACCTGGCCACAACAGTTCCAAATACAACATAATGTCACATACTAGCCTTAAACATATCAAAATAAAACTCAAACTTAGACCCAAAACCAATTCTCTAAATTTCAGCCTGCGCAACCGTAGAGATTGGCTCATAACTTGTCCGATACTTAATAAAATCACATGGGTCCAATTTATTTTCAAAGCTAACTCAAAAATGAACATTTCATCAGTTCAACTCATCTTCAAATTCGTTCATTTAGCCTAGGTAAAATGGCCAAGAACAATCTGCTGGAAAAACAGGACAATTTACCAAATTCCAGCCTGACCCATTTTTGTATAAAAATCATAGTAAATTCATATGATGTCCAAATGACATGAGGCTAGTTGGAAAATCACGAAAACGAATATTACTATAGTTCATATGTGAAGTTCAGAAGCTAGTTCGTTCATCTAGAGGCACATGCAAAGCAAAGTATGCCAAATTTAAAAATACTCATATTCTGTTTTGACCGAGTGAGCGGTTCTAGGGAAAAGTCTATATCTTACACACGAAACCTCCAAATAATGTAAGGCCAGTTTCTAATGCAATATAACCCAACATAAAACAAAACATCTCTTATGAGCTTTAAGCTAAAATTTTTCATCTTCATGTACATTAATTGAAAAACGTATAAGCCTAGAAACTCGTATGAAATCCTTTTCCAGATTGAGCCATATGTGGTAAAATTAGCATAATTCTTTCATATGAGCTCCAAATGGAGTGAGGCCAATTCCTAATGCAAGATAACTTCGAATAGGAAAACACCCATTAGAGCCTAAAACTTCAAATTCTTAACCATTTATTCCCAGAAATACGAAGAACACAATGTATGAAACTCGCATGCAGTGGATTTCCAGATTTGACACATGTTGGTAAAACGACTATAACCTTTTCATCTTAAATCCAAATTTGCTGATTTTGGTGGCCATTTAAATCTAACACATAATACTACAACTTGTCATAGAAGCATTATTTTCCAATTCGAAACGTAACTATACTAAAAACGCGAAACACCAGACTGTTCACGCACTAGTCTTAGCAGACTATAATTGACAGCAACTTCTTCGTAAATGAACACCATGGTTCGACCCTCAATCATATATGCATGTTGATAAAACTCAAGGATGATGATATACCTTCATTTATCTTCAATATTTGAAGCTTGATCATCCACAAAACCAAGCCAAAGTCGAAAATCCTACACCAAAACTGCTGCTACTCGAAAATCTGCATCAAAACTTGAAAATTCTTCATGTTCTTGCTCCCAAACTCCCAACTCCTTGATACTCCTCTTGATCCCTATCTAAATCTATGTTTGCATGCTAGATTTGACTAACTTTCTCTTAAGAATTTTGAGAGGAGTTTTCGAATTTGGAGAGGAAAAATCTGATAAATGTTTGGGAGAGAATGAGTCAGATTTTATAGTGGGGGAAATGAGGATTAAATAGAAAGGTGGTATTATTTAAATGGTTTACATGCTAGGTTCCTCCAAGTGGCATTTATGGTGTTTGATGATGAAAAAGACATGGTGGTGGCCGATTATAGCTTCCAAACTTGTATAATTTTGATATATTTTATCTCAATAAATAATAAGGTATTGTGACCCAGACCACCGTAATTCAAAAACTCAACTTTTAATCACCCTGGTTTGCTTAAACATCGTTAATACGCATTAATTAGCAATGGGGCCTTACACTTCTTCCCCTCTTAAAAAGATTTCGTCCTCGAAATCGCAAAACTGAGTATAACTCAATAAATCAAAACATACGAGATGTCTCAATCTCATTCATAGATCTACCACTTAATCAAAGTTCTCTATGATTCCACAAAGTTCAAATATCGAGGCAACATCAAACCTCACTTAACGAATCATATTGACCATCGCAAATGTAATATCTTCATATTTACCTGATTCCCAACTCGATAGTCTAACGATATATTTCTCTTTGGTGTAGCAAATCTGCTCACTTTAAGCCAATTTCAATCGTTTTCGTACAACATTTATCGTTCCTAGCATTTCCTCAACAATCTCAACTTATGCCAAAAATTCCTTATCAATTTTCTATTATCACATCAGCGATCGGTAATTCTGGCTTTGCAAAACCTGAAACGATGCCATCCCAAAAGTTTTCTGAAACTTAAATTATAGGAAAATTCTACTGGTGAATGATGATTTCTGTCAATTCCCACTAATCACCACTATAATCGAGACATAACTTCCAATGTCTGGATATTTTCTCAGTTGATCCATCTGGATAGGTATGCTAAGCAATACTCATTGCTAACTTAGTATCCATTACATTCTGAAAATAGTTTCGAATTCTGATATTATCCTCGGATCTCAATCAGATACATCTATTACAGAAACTAACTGTAACTAAACCACATTATCCATATCTTAAACATGTCGTCTTCTCATAGACATATAGACTATCATATGAAATCAACATCTTGTATTGAATAGTCAACCAATTCCGAATCAACTTGTTTCACCATCCCTGTTTGTAAAATATTTGAGCTATAAAACTCAAAACTAGAAATTTCCCAAATTCAATGTGGTACTTTCAAATTCTGTAATATCCCATTAGGTCTCGTATTTTTATCTTGACATGCTGGCATGTCCAACAATTTGCCACAAAATTCAAAAATTTCTTTCTTTATACCATCTCATCATAAATAGGATCTCGAGAATGATACATCTCATCATTCCCCGAATAACTCTATGTTATCTATAGTGTGCTTTCTGCTGTAATACGTCTTTCAAATCAGTAAAATTCGATGCTATATACTGATTTTTCATTCGCAACCACCACTAAATGGCATACTAAATTTACTTGGTTGATAAGACAGAACCAATTTCTTAACTCAATATATGTATGGGTCTGTCCTTCGAGTCTTTCCGATTGTCAAAATCAGATGTTATCAAACTGCAAAGCAAACATCGATGCTACCATTGCACCTTGCACTTTTAGGTTCAGTGCATCTGTTACTAGTTTCATTTCCCTTGATTTATATTGACTATCAAAGTCAAATTCTTTAATTTATCCAGTCATCGCTTATATCTCAAGAATATGCAATCATCTTTTCATGATACATTAGAACATATCTTCAAATCTTTGACATACATATTTGCACAACTACATATCTCCCTGAACCAGTTAACCACATCAACATTGGGGCTGTAGTTCACTTCCATTTCAGTTTCAGTTATGAAAACAGCTTTCTCATTCATCTGACCAAAAGAATATCAAATTTCTTCTTGGTCAATTGGTTCATTAGTCAGGCTATCCTAGAATATCCTTCCGTAAAAGCCTGTAGTATCTGCCAAAATTCATAAAACTTTTCATCTTGAGTACAATGAGTGGTCTAGGCCAAATTAGTACTATCTTTAAGTATCTGGTGAGATGGTATCACCTATCCCAAAACAACACTTGATTCAACCAAGATTTACATTTCGATAACTTGGTACACACTTTGTGCTTCACGAAGCGTCTGAAAAATCAATCACAGGTGTTCTGTGTGGTTCCTTCCGGATCTCGTATACACTTCCACCCAAAATTTACGGAATAATTTTTTTTTTTTTTCAAATTCATAACTCTATCGGTATAGTTGTCAGACCACACGACATTTCCAAAAATTCAAAATGTCTATATCTGGTTGACCAATTGCCTAGAGAACATTTTCTCTTTTGACTCAAACTGATGGTAATCAGAGTAAAAATCGTTCTTCTTATACTTTAAGTTTCTTACAATTGATCATTTACTTCTCGATCTTAGGCAGTGGGTATTTATTCTCGACAATAGCCCGATTCGACTACCTTTAGTCGATACACGTCTTCATAATATCATCTTTCTTCTTCACGAACAATATTGATGTTTCCTCAAGTGACATACTCAGACATTTATACTCGCATCAAGGAGATTCTGCAACTATTCTTCTGTATCTATCAACTTTGCTGATGACATTTCATACAGTACTTTCGATATCAAATCTATTCCTTGGCATCAACAAAGTTAAAATCGATTTCCTTCTCTAGTGGAAATTCTTTTATTTCTTCAGAAAAATCTTGGTAAGTTTTCTTACCACTAAGATATCAGTCAACATCGATTCTTCCTGATCAGCATTAACTGCTTATGATCAAATATCCTTCATTTTCCAAATATCGCAACAACAATATTTTCATAGCTGATACTATCAGTATCTTAGCTCGTTATTCGTGGCTATAAATATTTCATTTTGGGGTCACAAAACAGTCGAAAATTCATTACACCATAAAATCATCTCTAATACTTTGAAACTTATCACAGTATCTATGCCCTTGATACAATCAAAACCATCTATGACCAACACCATTGAATTCGAATCCACATCACTATCATAAACTGTAAGCTACAGTTCACTATTACAAGTGTGGATAGTATAATTAGCACTGCTGATGTATTTTCCAAATCATAATAACTGATGCACATTTGATGCAATGTATGAAACCAATGATTTTATCTCAAATCAAACTCGTGCAGTGTGATCGAATACACAACATGTATCTGTGATCACTACTCCTATAGCATCTCTATCATTGTCGAAATCGAAATGGTTCTATATCCTGGAGATATCTCAATCCCATTGTCAAGGTATACTCTCTGGTCTACAGGTAATTAACTGCCGCTGAAACTGAGTGGTCGTAAGAAATAACCACCATGATATCTACCTCTAGCTCAGAGTTTTTGTTGTTATGGTTGCATCTATTCCCGAGTAAGTAACAGACATGCTCTGACTGGCCACAATCAATATCAGTTCTTATTCTTCTTTCAAATGGATCAGTAGATATTTACATCCACAGTGACCTCAAAAAAATTTGGTATTCTACAATCTCATAGTACCTCTAGAACTACTAGAGCTGGATAAACTTGAGTGATACTTCTGAAACTTTTCCAGGATTACTTGGATTATCCCAATGATAGTCACTTCATTAATCTTTAATCCTGTTCGAATTCCTTAGTCAATATCTAATCTCTTCACTAGTGAATAGCTATCGAGATTAAGCAGATATTTCCATTTCTCAAGTCCACGATAATCAATTATCATTTTCCATATCATCAATACCATTACTCTAGATACTCTCATCTAGAAGAGTTCATCTTGTAGTTTTTCTTCATAGTTCGGACACAAAAACTGGAACTGAATTACGACAGTCCCTAAATCCAAGTCCTCATTCAAACCAATTCTCGTTGTTTCTCATAACAACTATACTCGATTCTTCAATTGAAATATCGATAATTTCAATATCCTCAAGTTCTAAATTATCATATTGTCGTACACAAGTTTTAACGTAAACTCATACGTATAACCTTGGTCTTTCAGACTTAAATTCCCGATGTCAATCGACACAAAGCGTTTTAAATAATTCTAGTGGCATCCACTAATCTTAAGGATTAAATCCCAAAGTGATAAATACAATTTCCAATAATGGACACATTATCACTAAGTTATAGTGCAATTAACAGTTTATAGTGTCTACAGATTCGATAGATAGCTCTTAAAGTCTGTATCGCTGCTACCTGTCCAAACACTAACTGTCCATCATGAAATCAAAACATCATATACAATCTCAAGTCAGAGATGTTCTCATCACTTATTCCACATCATCATCCGGTCAGCAACTATCAGTGCTAACAAATAAAATTCTCAAATTCTCTAGATTGTATGCAACTCAGCATTCAAATTTTCTAGATTATATGCAACTCAGCATTCAAATTCTCCAGATTCTATGCACCTCAACACAGTAAAATAGTCAGAGATATGACATCTAGTTATCCCTGCTTGATAATCTATTACATGTGTAACATCTCATTATCTAACATGTAATCATAGCAGGTAAGAGCATATAAAAACACGTAGTCAATTACATGCACAAACAATTTTATTTGTGACTAGACTCAGTGTCCTAACTCTAGCTCGAGCATATCCCAGATATATGCTCTGATACCATAATGTGAGGGCCCGATCCTAATGTGGTGTTTAATTAACACATGATGATTAATTTGCGTAAACAGCGGAAGATTTATTTCAAAGGTCTTATCAAATGGCCCTAAAATTTTTTCGCTTTTAGGTAATACATATATAGTGATACTGAAAATACGTAATTCCAATTTCCAATTTAACACGTTGAGCTTAACATCCATATCAAGTATAAATCAACCAGTAGTAGAATACTTAAAATACAGATACTCGGGGCATACCCCGGTAATTCAAAACATAATTAAAAATATTCTAACAACTACTGGGACGCAAAACATAAAATATAAACCTGAGCTCGCTCTCAAGGAGCTCTAGTATCTCTCGATGCGTCGCTGCAAGCATCGTCACTATGTCCTCCTGTAAAGTCTGTCATGTCCGAACAACAAAAGACATGACAGCCCCCACAAAGGGGGTCAGTACCCCAGTACGAGAAATAAATAAATCATGTCAAGTGACAAAGTATCATGCAATGCATACCATGTATGAATGCGATGTATGAATGGGTACAAGGAATCGAATATCAAGATACCAAAAATCGGAGTCCAAAGGAAGGTATCATCAAATCATCAAAGCTCGAGCAGAGGGTGACAGTATACGTACATTGCGCTAGGAAAACTCATCCTATGTACGTTACTGCATCCAGCCCTCGTGTCTAGGTCCGGTCGCACCTGCACGTGACTACAGTTACTACCTATACTGCCTGTCATCGCCATGCTCGTCGTACCCGACACTCAGAGTAAGTCAACTCAGTCAAATCATGGATATCAAAGGAATGATAGATCAATATGATATGCCCATGAATCATTTATGCATCAAATGACATCTGCAACTCAATATAATTACAAATCATGTAATTTCACATATCATGTAATCCAAGACATTCATCATGTCATATTGTAATCCAAGACATTCATCATGTCATATAGTCACATAAGAATCATATAGTGACAAATAAGTCATATAAATCAAATAATGACATATAAGGCCATACATTAGCATCATTACACGTCTTTGCCAGACGTCATGATAAAACTCATTTCAACGTACCTCAAACCGTTAGCTAATTACCAAGTGATCCTCGAATCAATCTTAGGATTAATAAACCTGGCCATAACAGTTCCAAATACAACATAATGTCACATACTAGCCTTAAACATATCAAAATAAAACTCAAACTTAGACCCAAAACCAATTCTCTAAATTTCAGCCTGCGCAACCGTAGAGATTGGCTCATAACTTGTCCGATACTTAATAAAATCACATGGGTCCAATTTATTTTCAAAGCTAACTCAAAAATGAACATTTCATCAGTTCAACTCATCTTCAAATTCGTTCATTTAGCCTAGGTAAAATGGCCAAGAACAATCTGCTGGAAAAACAGGACAATTTACCAAATTCCAGCCTGACCCATTTTTGTATAAAAATCATAGTAAATTCATATGACGTCCAAATGACATGAGGATAGTTGGAAAATCACGAAAACGCAATTTACTATAGTTCATATGTGAAGTTCAGAAGCTAGTTCGTTCATCTAGAGGCACATGCAAAGCAAAGTATGCCAAATTTAAAAATACTCATATTCTGTTTTGACCGAGTGAGCGGTTCTAGGGAAAAGTCTATATCTTACACACGAAACCTCCAAATAATGTAAGGCCAGTTTCTAATGCAATATAACCCAACATAAAACAAAACATCTCTTATGAGCTTTAAGCTAAAATTTTTCATCTTCATGTACATTAATTGAAAAACGTACAAGCCTAGAAACTCGTATGAAATCCTTTTCCAGATTGAGCCATATGTGGTAAAATTAGCATAATTCTTTCATATGAGCTCCAAATGGAGTGAGGCCAATTCCTAATGCAAGATAACTTCGAATAGGAAAACACCCATTAGAGCCTAAAACTTCAAATTCTTAACCATTTATTCCCAGAAATACGAAGAACACAATGTATGAAACTCGCATGCAGTGGATTTCCAGATTTGACACATGTTGGTAAAACGACTATAACCTTTTCATCTTAAATCCAAATTTGCTGATTTTGGTGGCCATTTAAATCTAACACATAATACTACAACTTGTCATAGAAGCATTATTTTCCAATTCGAAACGTAACTATACTAAAAACGCGAAACACCAGACTGTTCACGCACTAGTCTTAGCAGACTATAATTGACAGCAACTTCTTCGTAAATGAACACCATGGTTCGACCCTCAATCATATATGCATGTTGATAAAACTCAAGGATGATGATATACCTTCATTTATCTTCAATATTTGAAGCTTGATCATCCACAAAACCAAGCCAAAGTCGAAAATCCTACACCAAAACTGCTGCTACTCGAAAATCTGCATCAAAACTTGAAAATTCTTCATGTTCTTGCTCCCAAACTCCCAACTCCTTGATACTCCTCTTGATCCCTATCTAAATCTATGTTTGCATGCTAGATTTGACTAACTTTCTCTTAAGAATTTTGAGAGGAGTTTTCGAATTTGGAGAGGAAAAATCTGATAAATGTTTGGGAGAGAATGAGTCAGATTTTATAGTGGGGGAAATGAGGATTAAATAGAAAGGTGGTATTATTTAAATGGTTTACATGCTAGGTTCCTCCAAGTGGCATTGATGGTGTTTGATGATGAAAAAGACATGGTGGTGGCCGATTATAGCTTCCAAACTTGTATAATTTTGATATATTTTATCTCAATAAATAATAAGGTATTGTGACCCAGACCACCGTAATTCAAAAACTCAACTTTTAATCACCCTGGTTTGCTTAAACATCGTTAATCCGCATTAATTAGCAATGGGGCCTTACACGATCGATCGCCTGAAAAGAGGCGACCGATCGCCAAGAGACAGTGGCATTTTTACGGGTTAGGCGATCGATCGCCTAAAATGGGGCGACCGATCGCCGAGAGGCAGTGGCCAAATCAAAGGAATGGCGATCGATCGCCATGTTTGGGGCGACCGATCGCCGCTGTGTAAATTTTGAGGCGACCGATCGCCTGAGGGTAGCGATCGATCGCCGCCAGTGGATTTTTGAGAAATGGTTTATTTTGTCAAATTTTTGGTATTTGGCTATTATTTGGCTTCTAATATGGGGTTGTGTGATTGTGTAGAACCATCCCAGGTAGCAACGCAACCGAGGAATTGAAGCCATATCAAATCCACTTTTGGAAAGGTACGTAGTGGACGTACGGGCACCCAACGGTAACATGTATTTTATATACTCATTGTTTATGCATTGTGGATGCGAGTATATATGTGGTATTGCATTGTGGATGCATATACATGTTGATTTATGCATATTGATGATAGATGCATATGATGATTATTGGATGCACATCCCATGAGTCGTGGTCATCCTTTGATGATTTTAATGCTTGCCGCTATTTGTTTTGGTTCCGCTAAATGTGAAGCGAGGGGTGGGAGCGCCGCATGTCACATTTGAGCGTGGTTATCATATAGGACGAGGAAAGGGTATTTGCCGCTCAATGAGAGGCGAGGGGTGGGAGTCCCGCAGTCCATTGAAACGAGGTTATCCTATGCCGTCTATATGTAAATAAGCGAGGGGCATTAAAATACACTGTGATGGACAGACTAGGGAATGGTGACCGATATTTGGTTTTGTTGAGATGGTATGATGTCATGACATGTTTAGACCATTGAAAAATAATCTATTGATTATACTCATGAGTTATGGTACAGGGACAACCAAACGGGAAGCGTTTGAAATGCATGGGAAAACAGGAAGTGTTTTATATTGATTATGCATTACGCTTTATCTTCATATTGTGTTGGATATGAATGATTATTGTTGCTCATGTTTGGGGGTTGTCCTTGTAGGTACACGTTTGGCATGATAGGAGGGCTAGACGGGTTGAGACAGTGAGCTTGAGGATGCTTTTGGAAATTGAAGGACAGGATTATTTTGCCTAGTGTCTACTCTAGGAGTAGTGTAAAACTAGTGGATAACATTCATTAGACGGGGAATGTAATTAATCCATTCTTTTGTAGTCCTTATTGTTGGCATGTAATGCTTAAGCTCATACACTCAACACGTTATTTCTTACTCTGATCATTATATTAGCTCTATTATGCCTTGATTCCGCATTTAAGGATTAGGGTCCTTACATTAGTGGTATCAGAGCAGTGGTTAGAGAACCCGGGAACGAGTGAAGGGTAGCCTTAGCATGATAGGCTAGGTGCTTACATTTGAAGCATGTTTATGCATGTGGTGCATATTTTGTATATCCTGTTATACTAACATGCTTATATCACTCCTGTTATCTAACGGTATATCATGTATTGCTTTGGAATTGTTGTTAACATTTGTGTTACAGCATGGCTGCTAATGAGGAAGTCGGTGATATGGGGAGCATGAATGCTAGTGTTGGACAGACAAACCCTCTACCTCCACCGGCTGTGGGAATGGAACCAGTGGTTCAGTTATTGCTACCGGGTGAGATTAGCTTGACACAGTTTCTATCTTACCATCCGCCCCGGTTTGAGGGGACAGAGTCTGGGGAGGAGGCTGAAGAGTGGTTGGAAAGACTGGAGCAGATCTTTGTGTCGGCTCCTTGTGCTGTGACAGCTTGGCTGAGGCTGGCGGAGTTTCAATTAGCCAAGAAACCTCTGTTGTGGTGGAGGAGCACAGTAATGGAGATGAGAGCACTGGGTGCTGTGATTGACTGGACACTCTTCAGGACTAGGTTTTCGAACCGGTACTTCTCCGCAGCAGCAAGACAGACAAAGGAGGACGAGTTTACAAGTCTGAGGCAGGGGAACATGACGGTGGCAGACTATGCCACACGGTACTCTTCATTGCTGAGGTACGTCCCCCACATTGCCACCAGTGGACACGCTAAGATGAGAAACTTTATGAAGGGATTGCGACCGGAGCTCTATGACCGGGTTATCACTAATAACCCAACTTCTTTTGATGATGCTCTCACAAGAGCGGAGCTTGCTGAGCTAGGAGTGGGAGCTTACGCTATGCCACCACCGGTACCGCAACAGAGGCAGACTAGTGACAGTTTGAGGCCTCGGGGTGAGCCATTTAAGCCCCGTGGTGCCTCTTCATCTTCACGGTATGGTGGAAAGAAACACTTTGGTCAGAAGCAGGATGGCAAGAAGGGCAATTGGTCGGCCAATAGAGGATCTTCACAAGGGGATAGGCCGGGAGAGCCGAGGTGCAATAATTGTGGAGGGCCACATTCTTCAAACAAGTGTCCTGCATGTTATGTCTGTGGCAAGATGGGCCACATTGCTCGATATTGCCCCACACGGGGAGGACAGTCAGAGTATCAGGGCAGCAGGCCGAGGTTTGAGGATAGGACAGTGCAGCAGAGGCAGCAGTTTGGGCCTCGACCATCGGGAGGTCAGACAGTAGGACCACCCCAGGGGCAGGTATATGCACTGACCAGGGAGCAGGCCCAGGCAGCCCCAGAGGAGGTGATCGCCGGTACGTGTCATTTATTTACGTACCCTGCTTTTATTTTGATCGATACAGGTGCCTCCCATTCTTTTGTATCGGTGGGTTTTGTGGAAAGACACCATATGCGCACGTCTTCTTTACCCACGTCTCTCCTTGTCTCGACACCCACTGGAAGGAATGTTGTTGCTGATCAGTTTATGGCAGACTGCCTCATTTATTTTGAGGGCAACGAGTTGAGATCAGACTTGATTGTGCTGGGTATGTCAGACTTCGACTGCATCTTGGGTATTGATGTTCTGAACAGATATCACGCAGTGGTAGATTGCCGACAAAGGACAGTGAAGTTCAGACCTGAGTTGGGCAGTCAGTGGACTTTCTATGGCAACGGTTCTCGTGCGAAGATTCCGTTGATTTCAGCGATCAAGATGACTCAGTTGTTGGAACGTGGTCACACGGGCTATCTTATTTATGCCGTGGACACGTCTGGGAAGAGTAAGGAACTAAGAGTTGAGGATGTGCCAGTAGTGGCAGAGTTCGCTGATGTATTCCCAGAAGAGATCCCAGGATTCCCACCGGCTAGGGAAGTTGAGTTTGGGATCGAACTGTTGCCAGGGACATCCGCTATCTCTCGTGCACCTTATAGGATGGCACCGGCTGAGTTGAGAGAGTTGAAAGAACAGTTGCAGGATCTCTTGGACAAGGGATATATACGCCCGAGCGTGTTGCCATGGGGCGCACCAGTTCTCTTTGTGAAAAAGAAGGACGGTTCGATGCGGTTGTGTATCGATTACCGGCAACTGAATAAGGCTACAGTGAAGAACAAGTATCCTCTTCCAAGGATCGACGATCTGTTTGATCAGTTGCAAGGTACCAGGGTGTATAGCAAGTTTGAGATCCGGGTATCATCAGATTCGGGTCAGAGAGGAAGATGTGCAGAAGACAGCGTTCCGTACCCGATATGGACTTTATGAGTTCTTAGTGATGCCGTTCGGCGTGACGAATGCTCCAGCAGTCTTTATGAGTCTGATGAACAGAGTGTTTCAGCAGTATCTTGATCAGTTCGTCATTGTGTTTATTGATGATATTCTTATCTACTCCCGGAGCGAGGAGGAGCATGTGAAACACTTGAGGACAGTGCTTCAGATTCTCAGAGAACATCAGTTATATGCTAAGCTCAGTAAGGGTGAATTTTGGCTGAGCAGTGTAGTGTTTATGGGGCATGTCATATCGAGCAGCGGGATATCTGTAGATCCCAAGAAGATTGAGGCTGTGATGGAGTGGGCTGCCCCCACTTCTGTGCCAGAAATTCGGAGTTTTCTTGGTTTGGCCGGGTATTATCGGCGCTTTGTCGAGGGCTTTTCGAAGATTGCCAAGCCGCTGACTCAGTTGACCCAGAAGGGAGTGCCTTTCTTTTGGTCAGAAGCTTGTGAGGAGAGCTTCCAGGAGTTGAAGCACCGCTTGACGACGGCGCCAGTGTTAGTGATCCCTACGGAGAACTCCAGATTTGTTCTGTATACTGACGCATCGCTTCAGGGCCTTGGGTGTGTTCTGATGCAAGATAAGCATGTGGTAGCTTATGCATCGAGGCAGTTGAAGCCGCATGAGACCAGATATCCAGTTCATGACTTGGAATTGGCGGCTATCATCTTTGCCCTGAAGATCTGGAGGCATTATTTGTATGGTACTTCGTTTACCATCTACACGGATCACAAGAGCCTCAAGTTTTTATTCACTCGGGCAGAGCTGAACATGAGGCAGAGGAGGTGGATGGACCTACTCAAGGACTATGACTGCGAGATAGAGTACCATCCGGGGAAAGCCAATTTGACAGCAGACGCTTTGAGCCGGAAAGTGAGGAGTTCTGCTGAGGACGTCATTCATTTGTCTGCATGATGACCTCCTATTGCCATCTGGGCTATGACTTTGACATTGATGCATCGCCTATGTATGTATCGACTCTGTTAGCTGAGCCAGACATCTATGAAAACATCAGGAGAGCTCAGAGGTCAGATGATGAGGTTCAGAGGTGGTTATCTTTAGTACATCTTGGTCAGCCAACGAAGTTCAGGGTGGCAGATGACGGATCCTTGAGATTGGGGAACCGTTGGGTGGTTCCGAGTACGCCGGAGTTGCGTAAAGGAATCTTGGAGCGAGCTCACAGTAGCAGACTTAGCATCCACCCAGGCGGGAAGAAGATGTACAGAGATTTGCGTGGTCATTTTTGGTGGAAAAGGATGAAATCAGATGTCGTCGCTTTTGTGAAGAGGTGTTTGATCTGCCAGCAGGTTAAGGCAGAGAGACAGAGACCTGGCGGCGAGCTGAGAAGCTTGGAGATACCGAAGTGGAAGTGGGAGCACATTTCCATGGACTTCGTGACTCATTTGCCGAGGAGTGCTTCAGGCTTCGATGCTATTTGGGTGATTGTGGATCGATTGACCAAGGTGGCTCATTTTATTCCCTATAGCATGACTTTCACATTTTTGAGGATGGCGCAGTTGTATATTGGAGATGTGGTGAGATTGCATGGGATCCCCGTTTCGATAGTGTCAGATCGAGATCCGCGATTCACATCTCATTTTTGGGAAGGCCTTCAGTCAGCCTTGGGAACTGAAGTCAGATTGAGTACTGCTTATCATCCTCAGACGGATGGCCAGACCGAGCGCACTATTCAGACGCTCGAGGACATGCTAAGAGCTTGTGTTTTGGAGTTCGATGCCTCTTGGCAGGATTCAGTGCCTTTGGTAGAGTTTTCGTATAACAATAGCTACCAGGCGAGTATTCAGATGGCTCCGTTTGAAGCTCTTTATGGCAGACGGTGTAGATCACCCTTGTGTTGGGATGATTTGGACCGCAGATCGGTCGGAGGACCGGAGTTGATTCGAGAGATGGAAGAAAAGATAAAGACAATAAGGCAGAAAATGAAAGCGGCCCAGGACAGACAGGCAGCTTATGCAAATAAACGGCGGAGACCATTGGAATTTCAGTTGGGAGATAAGGTCTTTTTGAAGATCTCGCCTTTCAGAGGCGTTGTACGATTTGGCATGCGCGGGAAACTGTCTCCGAGGTATGTTGGACCGTACGAGATTTTGCAGCGCATTGGCACTTTAGCTTACCGACTGGCTTTGCCGCCTTCTTTATCTGGTATACATGATGTGTTTCATGTATCGATGCTGCGGAAGTATGAACCGGATCCGTCTCATGTGTTACAGCCTTCCGAAGTTCAGTTGGAGTCCGATATATCTTATGTGGAACGGCCTGTCAGTATTCTGGATCGAGCAGACCGTAGACTTCGGAACAAAGTGATACCTATGATCAAGGTTCAGTGGGATCGCAGGGGTGTCGAGGAGGCTACGTGGGAGACGGAGCGGCATATGGTGCCGCACTACCCGGAACTATTCTCTGGTATGTGTTTATGTTTAGTTTCCTTTTGGGGTAAGTGCATGTGATTTCGAGGACGAAATCCTATAAGTAGGGGAGTATTGTGACATCCCCGAAATGGTTAATTGCATTTGGGCAATAATTGTGCTTATATGATTAATTATGTGGTAATTAATTATGCATTGGATTTATTTATTTATTTACCTTATGGAAATGCATGGTCATGTGGATAGGGTGACCCAGGGTTGCATTTCAGGTTGCATGTGGTGCATGTTGGGTAAATATTATTGGAAGCATGATTTATTTGCCTTTGGTAGCAATTAATTGGAAATCATGTGTTTAATTGATATTTGGTGCATTATGAGTAAATGCTTTGAAAAATATCATGTTGGGGTGTTTTATACACCATAGAATTATTTTGGTATGCATTTTATTAAACCCAACACTTTTATACCCAACCCCACCTCATCCAAATCACTTTCACTTTACCAAATCTTTTCCCACACAAACCCTTCCCCTCATTTTCGAGTTCCAGCCTTGGGGTGAAGAGAAGCCCTTGCAAAATCTTATTTTGTGGAGTATATTGGGTGATTTGAGGTCCCAAGAGGTATGGATACCTCATGGTTGATTTTGTTGTGTTTTGTTTAAGTTTGGGTTGGTTTTTAATGATTTTGAAATGGGTTTTGTTGGGTTGTTGTGGTTTTGGTTAAGGGTTGGATTTATGGTTGTTTTAAGGTGTATTTTGGTGGTTTATGTTGATATTTATGTTGTTGGTTGGTTGGTATAAATGTTGGAATGGTTTGGAAGGATTTTTGGGTGCAAAAATGGTGAAAAACGCATGTCTGTGCGAGGCGATCGATCGCCTGAAAAGAGGCGACCGATCGCCAAGAGACAGTGGCATTTTTACGGGTTAGGCGATCGATCCCCTAAAATGGGGCGACCGATCGCCGAGAGGCAGTGGCCAAATCAAAGGAATGGCGATCGATCGCCATGTTTGGGGCGACCGATCGCCGCTGTGTAAATTTTGAGGCGACCGATCGCCTGAGGGTAGCGATCGATCGCCGCCAGTGGATTTTTGAGAAATGGTTTATTTTGTCAAATTTTGGTATTTGGCTATTATTTGGCTTCTAATATGGGGTTGTGTGATTGTGTGGAACCATCCCAGGTAGCAACGCAACCGAGGAATTGAAGCCATATCAAATCCACTTTTGGAAAGGTACGTAGTGGACGTACGGGCACCCAACGGTAACATGTATTTTATATACTCATTGTTTATGCATTGTGGATGCGAGTATATATGTGGTATTGCATTGTGGATGCATATACATGTTGATTTATGCATATTGATGATAGATGCATATGATGATTATTGGATGCACATCCCATGAGTCGTGGTCATCCTTTGATCATTTTAATGCTTGCCGCTATTTGTTTTGGTTCCGCTAAATGTGAAGCGAGGGGTGGGAGCGCCGCATTTCACATTTGAGCGTGGTTATCATATAGGACGAGGAAAGGGTATTTGCCGCTCAATGAGAGGCGAGGGGTGGGAGTCCCGCAGTCCATTGAAACGAGGTTATCCTATGCCGTCTATATGTAAATAAGCGAGGGGCATTAAAATACACTGTGATGGACAGACTAGGGAATGGTGACCGATATTTGGTTTTGTTGAGATGGTATGATGTCATGACATGTTTAGACCATTGAAAAGTAATCTATTGATTATACTCATGAGTTATGGTACAGGGACAACCAAACGGGAAGCGTTTGAAATGCATGGGAAAACAGGAAGTGTTTTATATTGATTATGCATTACGCTTTATCTTCATATTGTGTTGGATATGAATGATTATTGTTGCTCATGTTTGGGGGTTGTCCTTGTAGGTACACGTTTGGCATGATAGGAGGGCTAGACGGGTTGAGACAGTGAGCTTGAGGATGCTTTTGGAAATTGAAGGACAGGATTATTTTGCCTAGTATCTACTCTAGGAGTACTGTAAAACTAGTGGATAACATTCATTAGACGGGGAATGTAATTAATCCATTCTTTTGTAGTCCTTATTGTTGGCATGTAATGCTTAAGCTCATACACTCAACACGTTATTTCTTACTCTGATCATTATATTAGCTCTATTATGCCTTGATTCCGCATTTAAGGATTAGGGTCCTTACAGATATTGATGAGATGGTATTGTGTCATGACATGTCTAGACCATTAAAAATAATCTATTGATTATACTCATGAGTTATGTTACAGGGACAACCAAACTGGAAGCGTTTTGAAATGCATGGGAAAACAGGAAGTGTTTTAATTGTGTTTTATGCATTTACGCTTTATATTCATATTGTGTTGAATATGAATGATATTATTGCTCATGTTTGGGGGTTGTCCTTGTAGGTACTTTGGCATGATATGAAGGGGGCTAAGACGGGTTGAGACCGTGAGCTTGAAGAGCACTTTTGGTAGATGAAGGACAGGATTATTTTGTATAGTGTCTACTCTAGGAGTAGTGTTAAACTATAATTGATAACATTCTTTTGATGGGGAATGTAATTAATCCATTGATAGTCCTCATTTTGGCATGTAACTTTTAGGCTCATAGCCTCAACACGATTAATTTACTCTGATCATTTATATTAGCTCTAATTATGCCTTTGATCCGCACTTAAGGATTAGGGTCCTTACATAGGATTTGTGGACTGTTGTGCTAACCTCGATGCAGGTGTATGGAAATATCGGTGAGATTATGCGGAATGGGCATCACCTCTTGAGTCCAAAGGACAATGTGCACATGTACAGGGTCACCTCTTGCCCCTACGGGGCATGTGGCACGTGCATGGGAGTACCTCTTGGGCCTGCGGAACAAAGTGATACATTTCTGATTATGATGCTGTAGTGTCGAAGCGATGGTAAATGGCGCTGTCACGTCGAAGCGATGATACCAACGTCATGTCGAAGCGATGATACCGTGGTCGTGTCGAAGCGATGATACATGCCGCTGTCACGTCGAAGCGATGATGCCGCTGTCATGACGTAGACGCGATCGGGAACAAAGTGTTGCATGCAATGTGAGCCACCTCTTGGGTCCGAAAGGAACAAAGTGCTACATGCATGTGAGTACCTCTTGAGTCCATGATTGTTCCGCTGATTATATTGCGATGGTTCTTGCCGCCGATTGTATAGCGATGGTTCTTGCCACCGATTATATGGTGATGGTTCTTGCCGCCGATTGTATAGCGATGGTTTATACCGCCGATTATATGGAAATGGTTCTTGCCGCCGATTGTTTAGTGATGATTCTTGCCGCCGATTGTATGGCGATGGTTCTTGCCACCGATTGTATAGCCATTGTTTATGCCGCTGATTATATGGCGATGGTTCATGCCGCCGGGTATATATAGCGATGGTTCATTCCACTACTTCTATGGCGATGGTTCATGCCGCCGGGTATCCATATAGCAATGATTCATTCTGCTACTTCTTTGGCGATGGTTCATGCCGCCGGTATCTATATAGCGATGGTTCATTCCGCTAGTCTTTTGGCGATGGTTCATGCCGCCGGGTATCTATATAGCGATGGTTCATTCCGCTACTTCTTTGGCGATGGTTCATGCCGCCGGGTATCTATATAGCGATGGTTCATTCCGCTAGTTCTTAGGTGATGGTTCATACAACCGGATATATATAGCGATGATCTATTCCGCTGATTCTATAGCGAGGGTTCGTGCCGCTGATTCTATAGCGATAGGTTATGCCACTATGTACTCGCTTTTATCGATGTTACGTGTGGTAGACATGGTCACACCCACCCGTGAGGGTGTGGAATAAATCCTAACGGATAGGATTGCATTGTGGTTGAATGAGGACATCGGGATGTCCATTGTGCATTGGTATTAGAGAAACGTTGAGTGATGACCCACTACTCTAATTGGTTGTACGGTATGGTATACCGGGATGGAACGTATGATACGTTGGTAGGTTTGGTATAAACCTAAGAAGGCAGCGATTTGCTAGCCAGATAGTGTGTAGTACTATGATGAGCTTGACGTAGCCGTTATACTACTCGTTGGAAACGAGTTTGGTGAATCGTATGATGATACGATGAGGGTTTATGGTGGACTCTTGCAGTCACTATGTGGCATGAGGTTTGAGGCATGGAATACCTCACGCGAACGTTTATACGTTGAATGTTTTGAGGGACTTGTACTGTGAAGCTCAATTTTGTTGGGAGTACCAACGTGAGTGTCAACAAGTCGTTGTTAGCGCTGGTTGAAAAAAAATCCTTGCATATGAATTCAATGGGGGACGCAATTGGAATTGTGAGATATAATTAGTGGGGTGACACTACTATAGTGTTTGTATCTCTTGAAGAGATTTGGATCATACTGTCTTGGAGACAGCTGGTATCGGTCGAGGGTTGATTGTGAATCAGCCATGGTAAGCATTACTGGTGTTGGACCAGCTGATGGCCTTATATTTTCGGTGAGACGTACGACGAGGCGTCTATAGTGAGATGCTCGAGTTGTGGAGTACTATGGTATTAGTACAGAGCATCGTTAGAACGGGTATACATCGTGTATACGGATTTTGATTTGGTGATAGTGGCAGGGATGCACTATTTCGAACCAGTTGTGTATTTCTGGTTCCGGGATATGTTTTGGTATGAACATATCCAAGTTTTCCGAATGGTGGTTCGAGGTCGAAGGGTCTTGGGTTCATGACACTTTCCTTATGAGGAAGGCGGTAATGATATACCAATGGGAATCCTTGAGAGATTCGATGAGTCGGATTGTGTGGTGTTGATGTTGGGATCACACCGTGAGTGGCTGGTTCATCGATCATTATTCTCCACTGGGTGAGAATAACTGAGGATTGACGGCTATATTTTTGTGGCTTGTGGGTATGATTGGAGATACCCAAGCCAAGTGAATTGAGTATGCAGGTGGTGTTGGTGCTTAGGCATGTATACCTGTAAGTGTATACGAATGCCAGCGTTCTTTGTACTTGTCGAGCATCGGATTAGGATGCTTGGATGGATGAATCTCTGGTGAGAGACTGCGGCATCTTGAGAACGGTAATCTCGATAGCACGATGTATTCTGAAGAATAATCGTGGGGTCTGGCTGACTTCCCCTTAGGAGGGATTGTCGTATTTTGGGACATGGTAATTCGTTACTGGACAATTCGATAGCATCCATGTGTTAGGATTGTTGGATCCTAGGGTAAACGAGGGATGGCCAGGTTCGGATTGTTGGGTGTCGTTGTTGACACGTGTGGTGAGAATGCAATTGATTTTTTTTCTTGCATGTCCTTTTGGGAACTTGTGACCTTGTGGAGTCTCGATGGTGTGTTTGGACCAAGATGTGATTTCTTGTAACATACAGATGTAGACATCTTTGGAAATGTGTTTTGTGTTGATCGGTGGCCGTGAGTTGCCCTGTGATGCCCGGGGATTAATGGTGTTAATCCCGGTGTGGTAATAATCCTTAATGGATTTTATTTGAGGCAATTATGAATTAATTGCGGTTTGAGACTCCCGGGGATTTTAAATCCTGTATTTGGAGTCGTTGGATCCAAGTGTTGAGATTGTATTCTCATCGTGGTGATAACCTTGGAATTTGGTTTTTGGTGGAATGTGCGGTCCGGAGTACTTTGTACTGGGGCTGGTGATGGAATTTGAGTTGGAGAGATAATTATTGAAAACAGATGATTTTTAATGAATCATGATGTAGTTGTAGAGGTATTGGTATTTTGGAGCCTTGGTGCTATATATACCAAATGGACTCGGTATTCCGTCATTATACGAAATCTCTTCCCTCTCTCCTCTCCCTCACGCCTCTCTCTCACCCCAAACCCTTCCCTCTTCTTCTCTTGGAAGCAAATCGATGGGGGCTCGTCTTAGGAGCCCGATTTCTTGAAAAAGCTGGTAATCTTCTTCTCGTCACCTTTAGCTTCGATTTGATTATGGTATTGTGCTTATTGGTCAAGTATTGGGTTGGATTTGAGATTTGGGGGTTTTGGTTAAAAATCTAAAATGTTGTTTTTGGAGTTTTTATTGAGTTTAATTGGTGTATTGGAGGTGTTGAGGAAGTTAGGGGTGTTGGTTTTGAGTTTATGTGTCAAAAACACAATGGAAGCTCGAATTTTTTGGAAAATCGCAGGTCGCGATCGATTGCCGAGGAGGGCCCATCGATCGCGACGAGCAGGTGGATTTTTGGTGACGATAAACAGTGAGGGCGATCGATCGCGAGGTCTCGGCGATCGACTGCGAGTGGGTTGGCGATCGATCGCAGAGACTCGCGATCGATCGTAGAGACTCGCGATCGATCGCGAAGAGGCGCTGGATGGCCACTGGTTGGGGGCGATCGATCGCGATAAAATCGGTGATCGATCGCCGCACGCAGGATGTTGTTTTTTTTTCGAAAATTTTGGAAAATGTCGGGATTTTGGAAACATGGTTTAATTAACCGATTTCCGGGGCCATGTCTACATTCCATTGGGATTGCTATACTTTTAGAATGGATTGGTTGGAGCCAAGTTTGATAAAACGAAATTCTCGTTTGAGTTTTTGGGCTATCAGTTTAACTTATAAAATGGAATATTTTGGGTATTATGCATGCATAGCCGGGGGACTTTTATTTTGGTAATCGTATGGATGGACGATAGGTTTGGAAGTTGTGAACGTGATTGGGCACGTGATTGCATGCCTTTGTTTAATTGAGATTTATTTGCATGTTAGCACTTAACTCATCGGGTCGTGGGACTCAGGCAATGTTGGACTCGAACTACGGAACTATAAGGTACGTATGACGTACAAGCATAGCCCTTTATTATGATTGCAATTGTTGAGTGCATGGTACACTATATTGCAATAAAGGTATATGGAAATGCATGGTATATGGTATTAGCAATAAACGGTTATTGGAATGCATGATTTATGGTAATTGCTATAAATGAATATATATGTGATATCCCCGAAATTATTAATTGCAATTTGGACATTAATTGTATTTATATGGTTAATTATGGTGGTGATTAATTATGTGCTGGAATTATTTATCTTATTGAAATGCTTAGTCACATGATAGAGTGACCCGGGAGGGCATTCAGGGTGCATGGTGTGCATGTTGGGTAAAAATTGTTCTTAGCATGATTTATTTGCCATGGTTAGCAATTAATTGGAAATCATGAGTTTAATTGATATTTTGGTGCTTTTCGTGAAATGCCTTTTAAATATCATGTTGGGGTGTTTTATACACCATGGGTTTGTGAAATGCTTTTAATTAAAACCCAACCCCTTTTATACCCCAACCCCACCCTACCTTTACCCTCAATTTCCCCAAATCAATTCCCACAAACCCTTTCCCCTTATTTTCGAGTTGGAGCATAAAGGTGGAGAGAAACCCTTCCAAAAATCTTGATTTGTGGAGTTTATTGGGAGATTTGAAGTCCCCAAGAGGTATGGATGCCTCATTGTTGATTTTGTAGTGTTTTATTTGATTTTGGAAATGGTTTAAATGGGTTTGTGTTGGGTTGTTGTGGTTTTGGTTAAATGTTGGATTTTTTTGAGGTGCTTAAAGTGTTTATGGAAGGTATTATGTATTTGATGTTGTTGGTTTGTTGGTAGGGGAGTTGGAATGGGTTGGAATGAAGTTTTGGAGCATTAATGGCGATTTTTCGCGATACAGGGCTCGGCGATCGATCGCCCGTTTTTGGCGATCGATCACGAAGAGGCAGTACGCTCCAGAAGCATTTGGTGATCGGTCGCCACGTTTGGGCGATCGATCGGCGAGGGTGGCGATCGATCGCGCCAAATGTGGCGATCGATCGCCGAAGGAACAAAAATTCATGTTCGGGCAGTGTGATCTCGCGATCGATCGTGTGAGACCCCGTTATCACATCAAATCACTAAGGTGCAATTTAGAGAACTAAACATTCATGTGAATATATCAGAGTAACGTATCGTGTTGATTAACCTGAGCTTTAGAGATTACAGTACCAAAATATTTCAAAAAGGAATAACACAATTCCTACAAAGGCACTACATTATAGTCTTACTCTACCCAGTAGAAGCTATACAAAAATTTCTCTAATCATGCTAATCATGTAGCACTCCTTACATCTCAGCAAATCAACCCCGACCCTGGTTCTCGTCAACAAAAGCACCTACAAAGACAACCCCCAACACGTGAGCATAAAACAATTCATATTCAACATAATATGAAAGTAAGGCATAAATGCACAATCCTAAATACAAGCACTTCCTGTATTTTCCCGCATTTATAACGCCCAATGGTTGTCCCTGTACCATAGTTCATAATAAAACACATTATATGAATGTATGGCTTTACAAATGAATGTCATGACATTTCCTCTTTTTCTTGAGTCAGTCATCATCAGTTATTTTAATGCTTTCTTAATCTCAAACAAGCGGTATCGCATACACGCTTCATCATACTAGCGGTATCTCTTCCTCGCTTAGTATGGTATACCTCGCCTCCATGTGCCAGCGAGCCTCCCCCCACCCGCTCCACATGCGCAGCGATAAAGCATAAGCATTAAAACCTTAACTGTGATCACCCTGACTCGTGGAATACACCTCTTTATCCCACATCACAATATGCAACAACAATGCATAATATGCAACACAATGCATAATAACATGTATCATAATCTTAATGCATCACATTGCATTCATCATGCGTCACACAGACAAACATAAGTACATGTTACCGTTGGGATGCCCGTACGTCGCTTACGTACCTTTCCAAAATGTGGTGTGTTGCAGGACTCTATCCCCTGCGCTGTGTAGCTACCTGTGAAGGCTCTACACCAGTGTACAACACAATATTAGATGTCTCATTACAATCCAATATCAAAACTTTAACAAAATATAACAAATTATATTTTTCAACATTCTGGGTCTCTCGATCGATCGGCCCCTCTTCCCGATCGATCGAGAAGACGCCTAAAATTAGAACCAAGGTTCTGCCCCGCTCGATCGATCGAGATGAAATATCGATCGATCGAGATGCTCTGTTCGAGAAATGCCAACCCAGAATTCTCGAACACCTGAAATCACACCCTTAAATCCAACATGTAAGACATACAACATGCCCAAAACAACATGCTATTAGTTACAACACAATGCCCTGAGTGTATTCATACCAAAATTACACCCCAAACATAAGCCCATAAGCATAAACGACGACCATTTACACAAGTACTCGATCATCTTTTCGGAAACAGGGCAACACATTTTATTTCCAGATTTCCTGAGTACTTCATTTCATGCTATAATAACTATCACATATAACATAAAGCATGCTCGAACAAACATGCCAAGGGCTTTACAAAACTACCATGCATAAACTCAAATCGAAGGTTCACCACAAACCCTTCTAACATGCATGATACCACCCCCTCAAAAACACTCCCTAACCATATTTTCCCAGAGAAACAGGGCATACACCTACCCAGATTTCCGAACACCCTTCTTTACATGCTTATATCCTCAACATAAAACATGCAACATGCTCAAGGAAAAATACAGAGAGCCTCACAATAACACCATAAAAGCATTTAAATCAAAGGTTTCAAGAAACCTAATCTAACATGCTGTTTTCTCGCCACCTAAAAACATGTACTCAAACAAGTTTAAAAACAAAAACAGAGCATGGTTCTCACCCTACTTTGCTCAGATTTTTGAAGGCTTTCCAGGCGATGAAAAGGGGCAAGCTCCTCAGATTATTGCTTAGCAAGTGCTGGTGAGGAATTGGGAGAGAAAGGTCGAGATTTGGGATGGCTGAGAGTGGTCAAATGATTGAGCCAAGTGGGATGGGAAGTCAGCCTGGGCACAGTGTGATTGGCATGGGTTGGGGGGGGGGGGGTGGTTGGGTGTTGGGTGGTATGATGTGTTATATTTTGGTCCCGGTATTTAGCACGATGTATAAAAATATCCTCACATGATATTTATAGCATTTTCTCAATAAAATACTTCAATTCCCGTTAACATGCTTTACCCAAAACAAACAACACACACCCCAAATAAACAAGCCACAACCCCCAAATTCTCAACATATATCACATGCGCCCTGAAATGAAACTCCCCAATAATACTAATCCAAACCCATGAAGTAATACCCAAATCATCATAATTTAACTCAAATGATTAACATCACAATAATCATTTCGGGGATATCACAATACTCCCCTACTTATAGGATTTCGTCCCCGAAATCAAACATGCTTACCAACACGAAGTAACCAAAACATAAAAGCATACCAGAAAACAGCTCTGGATAGTGCTGCACCATGTGTCGCTCTGTCTCCCACGTGGCCTCCTCGACACCCCTACGATCCCACTGAACCTTGATCATAAGAATAACCTTGTTCCGAAGTCTGCGGTCTGCCCTATCCAAAATCCTGATAGGCCGCTCAACATAAGAAACATCGGACTCAATCTGCACCTCTGAAGGCTGCAACACATGCGAAGGATCCGGCTCATACTTCCTCAGCATAGACACATGAAATACGTCGTGTATACCAGACAGAGAAGGCGGTAACGCCAAACGGTACGCCAGAGTACCAACACGCTGTAAGATCTCATACGGCCCCACGTATCTAGGAGACAACTTCCCCCGCATACCAAACCGTACTACGCCTCTGAAAGGTGAGATCTTCAGAAAAACTCTGTCGCCCAACTGAAACTCCAACGGCCTACGCCGCTGATTGGCATATGCTGCCTGTCTGTCCTGAGCTGCCTTCATCTTTCTCTTGATGACCTTAACTTTCTCTTCCATTTCCTGAACCAACTCTGGTCCTCCAACCGACTTACGGTCCAAGTCATCCCAACACAAGGGTGACCTACAACGCCTACCATAGAGGGCCTCGAAAGGAGCCATCTGTATACTTGCCTGGTAGCTGTTGTTGTAAGAGAACTCCACCAAGGCTATCGAGTCCTGCCATGATATGTCGAACTCTAGCACACAAGCTCTCAACATATCCTCGAGCGTCTGTATCGTACGCTCGGTCTGTCCGTCCGTCTGAGGGTGATAGGCTGTGCTCAGCCTCAACTCTGTACCTAGAGCTTTCTGCAGACCCTCCCAAAAGTGAGATGTGAACCGTGGATCTCGATCGAACACTATCGAAACAGGGATCCCGTGTAGTCTCACCACATCTCTGACATATAATTGTGCCATCCTCAAGTGCGTATATGTCATACAGTAGGGAATGAAGTGAGCCACTTTAGTCAGTCTATCCACGACTACCCAGATGGCATCAAAACCCGAAACAGTCCTCGGTAAGTGGGTCACGAAATCCATAGACACGTGCTGCCACTTCCACTCGGGTATCTCCAAACTCCTTAGTTCACCTCCAGGCCTCTGCCTCTCAGCCTTCACCTGCTGACAAATCAAACAGCGCTTGACAAATGAGGTGACATCTTGTTTCATACGCCTCCACCAGAACTGGCTGCGTAAATCCTTATACATCTTCTTCCCTCCTGGGTGGACACTCATCCTACTGCAATGAGCTCGCTGTAATAAACCCTGACGCAACTCAGGTGCATCTGGAACCACCCATCTGTCACCAAGTCTCAGAGAACTGTCCTCAGCCACTCTGAATCTCGATGGCTGACCTGAATGAACCACTAACATCCATCTCTGAACCTCTACATCGGTCCCCTGAGCCTTTCTGATGTGATCAAAAATAACAGGCTCCGCTAGCAAGGTCAAAACCTGTACTGGTGAAGAAGATACGTCATAATCAAATCCCAAATGGCAGTAGGAGCCCAACATAGCTGATAAACACAGGGCATCCTCTGCAGTGCTCCGCACTTTCCGACTCAGGGCGTCGGCTGTCAGATTTGCTTTCCCGGGATGGTATAGGATTTCACAATCATAATCCTTCAGCAGGTCCATCCATCTCCTCTGCCTCATGTTCAACTCAGCCTGTGTAAACAAGAACTTCAGGCTCTTGTGATCAGCGAAGATGGTAAATGAGGTACCGTATAAGTAGTGTCGCCATATCTTCAAGGCGAACACTATAGCTGCCAACTCCAGATCATGGACTGGATACCTCGTCTCGTGTGGCTTCAACTGTCTCGAAGCATAAGCCACTACATGTCTGTCCTGCATCAGTACGCACCCTAATCCCTGTAGCGATGCGTCGGTATAAATAACAAATCCTTTGTTCTCCTTGGGAATCACTAGAACTGGTGCAGTAGTCAGTCTGTGCTTTAGTTCCCTGAAACTCTGCTCACAAGCCTCTGTCCAACAGAATGGGACTCCCTTCTGAGTCAGCTGTGTAAGTGGCTTGGCGACCTTCGAGAAACCCTCGACGAAACGTCGATAATAGCCAGCCAGACCAAGAAAACTTCGAATCTCACTGACTGAAGTAGGGGCAGACCAGTCCATAACTGCCTCTATCTTCCTCGGGTCTACTGATATCCCCTCTCGTGATATGATATGACCCAAGAATGCAACACTGCTCAGCCAAAACTCACACTTGCTGAGTTTGGCGTACAACTGATGATCCCTGAGGATCTGGAGCACTATCCTCAGATGATTGGCATGATCCTCCTCATTCTTTGAATAGACCAGGATGTCATCAATGAACACGATTACAAACTGATCGAGGTACTCCTGAAATACCCTGTTCATCAAGCTCATAAAAGTAGCAGGGGCATTCGTCACCCCGAATGGCATCACCAAGAACTCATAGTGCCCATACCGAGTTCTAAAAGCCGTCTTTTGGACATCACCAGCTCTAACCCGCACTTGATGATAGCCTGACCTCAAGTCTATCTTGGAGTACACCTCTGTACCCTGAAGCTGGTCGAACAGATCATCAATCCTCGGAAGTGGATATCTGTTCTTCACTGTGACCTTGTTCAATTGCCTATAGTCAATGCACAGACGCATTGATCCATCCTTCTTTTTCACGAACAAGACTGGTGCACCCCAAGGCGATACACTAGGACGAATGTATCCCTTGTCGAGGAGCTCCTGTAACTGTACTTTCAGTTCCCTCAGCTCTGCCAGTGCCATCCTGTAAGGAGCACGGGATATAGCAGAAGTCCCTGGCAGCAGCTCAATAGCAAATTCCACATCCCTGACAGGCGGAAATCCCGGAATCTCATCTGGGAACACATCAATGAACTCTGCCACAACCAGAATGTCCTCAGCTCTTACTTCCTTCTCGTCTGATGCATCCACTGCATAGACAAGGTAGCCCGTGTGGCCGCGTTCCAATAACCGCGACATCTTAATCGCTGATATTACCGGAATCTTTGGACGAGAGCCGTCCCCATAAAAGGTCCACTGAAACCCCTGATCAGACAGAAACGTACAATCCTCTGTCGGCAGTCTACCACAGCTCGCTATCTGCTCAACACATCAATGCCGATAATACAGTCAAAGTCTGCCATCTCTAACTGAATCAGATCGGCCCTCAGATCATTGCCCTCAAAATAAATGAGGCAATCAGACAATAGCCGATCCGCAATCACATGCTTCCCCGTGGGTGTCGAGACCATAAGAGGCGTGGGTAACAGAGACGAGCACAAACGGTGTCCCTCCACAAAAGCAGTAGATACAAAAGAATGGGAAGCACCTGTATCTATCAATATAAGTGCAGGGTATGTAAATAAATGGCACGTACCAGCAATGACCTCCTCTGGGGCTGCCTCAGCCTGCTCCCTGGTCAGCGCATACACCTGTCCCTGCGGCGGTCCTGCCGTCTGACCTCCCTGTGGTCGTGGTGCAAACTGCTGTCTCTGTGGTGCCCTCCCCGCATCAAATATCGGCCTATTCGGCCCTGAGACTGTCTGACCTGCCCGATTGGGGCAACCTCGAGCAAAGTGGCCCACCTTGCCACAGACATAGCAACCCGGACAGTCCCGTGACAAATGCCATCCCCCACAGTTGTTACACTTGCTTCCCACAGTCTTGCTCCCCTGTGTGGGTCCCTTATTGTTCTGTTTCTGACCCTGAGACTTCTTCCCACTAAATTTGGAAGATGATGAGGCTCCACGAGCCTTGAATTGATCCCCTCGAGGCCTCAAACTATCAGTAGCAGGCCTCTGTGGTGGTACAGAAGGGGGTACAACATCCTTGTACGCGTCCACCGCAATCTCCGCTAACTCTGCCCGTGTCAGGGCGTCATCAAATGAACTGGGGTTGTTGGAGATAACCCTATCAAATAGTTCTGGCCTTAATCCCTTCAGAAATTTCCTCATCTTTGCATGGCTGCTGACAGCAATATGAGGTCCATACCTCAGCAGTGAGGAATACTGCATAGCATAGTCCGACACTGACATGCTACCCTGCTTCAAGGCATTGAACTCGTCTTCCTTTAACTGTCTGGCAGCTGCAGAGAAATACCGGTTAAGGAACCGGGTCCGGAATACAGTCCAGTCAACTGCCACACCTAGAGCTCTCAGCTCCATCACTGTGGTCTTCCACCACATAGCAGGCTTCTTAGCCATCTGAAACTCGGCAAACCTTAGCCAGGCCGTGTTTGCACAGGGTGCAGTCACAAGTATCTGATCTATACGTTCTAACCACTCCTCAGCTACTTCACCAGACTCAATCCCCTCAAACATGGGCGGATGGAAACTCAGAAACTGCTTCAAACTGAGCTCCCCTGGCAGTAACATCTGTACACTGGGCTCCACGCCCACAGCAGGTGGTGGTAGAGGATTCGGCGGAGCAATACTGGCATTCCAACTGTCCATATCCCCTATCTCCTCATTGGGGTTCTCCGGATTAATCTCAGCCATGCTGTAACACAAGAGTTAACAAAATACCAAAAGCAGTTCATAATATAAGCCGTTAGATAACAAGAGTATCATATTCAAAGCATGTTAGTATAACACTTATACAACCATATGCATCACATGCATAAGCATGCCCAAATGAATACCTAGCCAACTTGTCTCTAAAGGCTACCCTTCACTCTTCCCTGGTTATCTAAGCTGGCTCTGATACCACTAAATGTGAGACCCCGTTATCACATCAAATCACTAAGGTGCAATTTAGAGAACTAAACATTCATGTGAATATATCAGAGTAACGTATCGTGTTGATTAACCTGAGCTTTAGAGATTACAGTACCAAAATATTTCAAAAAGGAATAACACAATTCCTACAAAGGCACTACATTATAGTCTTACTCTACCCAGTAGAAGCTATACAAAAATTTCTCTAATCATGCTAATCCTGTAGCACTCCTTACATCTCAGCAAATCAACCCCGACCCTGGTTCTCGTCAACAAAAGCACCTACAAAGACAACCCCCAACACGTGAGCATAAAACAATTCATATTCAACATAATATGAAAGTAAGGCATAAATGCACAATCCTAAATACAAGCACTTCCTGTATTTTCCCGCATTTATAACGCCCAATGGTTGTCCCTGTACCATAGTTCATAATAAAACACATTATATGAATGTATGGCTTTACAAATGAATGTCATGACATTTCCTCTTTTTCTTGAGTCAGTCATCATCAGTTATTTTAATGCTTTCTTAATCTCAAACAAGCGGTATCGCATACACGCTTCATCATACTAGCGGTATCTCTTCCTCGCTTAGTATGGTATACCTCGCCTCCATGTGCCAGCGAGCCTCCCCCCACCCGCTCCACATGCGCAGCGATAAAGCATAAGCATTAAAACCTTAACTGTGATCGCCCTGACTCGTGGAATACACCTCTTTATCCCACATCACAATAAGCAACAACAATGCATAATATGCAACACAATGCATAATAACATGTATCATAATCTTAATGCATCACATTGCATTCATCATGCGTCACACAGACAAACATAAGTACATGTTACCGTTGGGATGCCCGTACGTCGCTTACGTACCTTTCCAAAATGTGGTGTGTTGCAGGACTCTATCCCCTGCGCTGTGTAGCTACCTGTGAAGGCTCTACACCAGTGTACAACACAATGAAATCACACCCATAAATCCAACATGTAAGACATACAACATGCCCAAAACAACATGCTATTAGTTACAACACAATGCCCTGAGTGTATTCATACCAAAATTACACCCCAAACATAAGCCCATAAGCATAAACGACGACCATTTACACAAGTACTCGATCATCTTTTCGGAAACAGGGCAACACATTTTATTTCCAGATTTCCTGAGTACTTCATTTCATGCTATAATAACTATCACATATAACATAAAGCATGCTCGAACAAACATGCCAAGGGCTTTACAAAACTACCATGCATAAACTCAAATCGAAGGTTCACCACAAACCCTTCTAACATGCATGATACCACCCCCTCAAAAACACTCCCTAACCATATTTTCCCAGAAAAACAGGGCATACACCTACCCAGATTTCCGAACACCCTTCTTTACATGCTTATATCCTCAACATAAAACATGCAACATGCTCAAGGAAAAATACAGAGAGCCTCACAATAACACCATAAAAGCATTTAAATCAAAGGTTTCAAGAAACCTAATCTAACATGCCTTTTTCTCGCCACCTAAAAACATGTACTCAAACATGTTTAAAAACAAAAATAGAGCATGGTTCTCACCCTACTTTGCTCCGATTTTTGAAGGCTTTCCAGGCGATGAAAAGAGGCAAGCTCCTCAGATTATTGCTTAGCAAGTGCTGGTGAGGAATTGGGAGAGAAAGGTCGAGATTTGGGATGGCTGAGAGTGGTCAAATGATTGAGCCAAGTGGGATGGGAAGTCAGCCTGGGCACAGTGTGATTGGCATGGGTTGGGGGGGGGGGGGGGGGGGTGGTTGGGTGTTGGGTGGTATGATGTGTTATGTTTTGGTCCCGGTATTTAGCACGATGTATAAAAATATCCTCACATGATATTTATAGCATTTTCTCAATAAAATACTTCAATTCCCGTTAACATGCTTTACCCAAAACAAACAACACACACCCCAAATAAACAAGCCACAACCCCCAAATTCTCAACATATATCACATGCGCCCTGAAATGAAACTCCCCAATAATACTAATCCAAACCCATGAATTAATACCCAAATCATCATAATTTAACTCAAATGATTAACATCACAATAATCATTTCGGGGATATCACAGATCGGCCCTTTGCCGCGATCGATCGCGAGTTATAAAATATGGTGTTTTTGGATTTTATTGTAGGATTTTTGGTATCGGACTATTATTGGGTTCTAATATTGATTTGTGTGAATATGTAGAACCATCCCAGGTGGCGACACAGCCAAGGAATTGAAGTCCTACCACACCTACTTTTTGGAAAGGTACGTAGAGGACGTACGGGCACCCAACGGTACATGTATCTAATATACTCATTGTTTATGCATTGTGGATGCGAGTATATATGTGATTATGCATTGTCGATGCAAATACATGTTGAATTATGCATGATGATTGTAGATGCATATGATTATTGGTGCACATCCCATGAGTCGTGGTCATCCCTTGATGATTTTAATGCTTGCCGCTATTTGTTTTGGTTCCGCTAAATGTGAAGCCAGGGGTGGGAGCGCCGCATGTCACATTTGAGCGTGGTTGTCATATAGGGCGAGGAAAGGATATTTGCCGCTCAATGTGAGGCGAGGGGTGGGAGTACCGCATGTCCATTGAAGCGAGGTTATTCTATGCCGCCTATATGTAAATAAGCGATGGGTATTAAAATACATTGTGATGGACAGACTAGGGATTGGTGACCGGTATTTGGTTTTGATGAGATGGTATTGTGTCATGACATGAGTAGACCATTAAAAATAATCCATTGATTATACTCATGAGTTATGGTACAGGGACAACCAAACGGGAAGCGTTTGAAATGCATGGGAAAAACAGGAAGTGTTTTATTATGATTATGCATTTACGCTTTATATTCATATTATGTTGTATATGAATGATATCATTGCTCATGTTTGGGGGTTGTCCTTGTAGGTACTTTTGGCATGATATGAAGGGGGCTAATACGGGTTGAGACCGTGAGCTTGAAGAGCACTTTTGGTAGATGAAGGACAGGATTATTTTGTATAGTGTCTACTCTAGGAGTAGTGTAAAACTATAATCGATAACATTCTTTTGATGGGGAATGTAATTAATCCATTGATAGTCCTCATTTTGGCATGTAACTTTTAGGCTCATCTCCTCAACACGATTAATTTACTCTGATAATTTATATTAGCTCTGATTATGCCTTTAATCCGCACTTAAGGAACTAGGGTCCATACATTAGTGGTATCAGAGCAGTGGTTAGAGAACCCGGGAACGATTGAAGGGTAGCCTTAGCATGATTGGCTAGGTGCTTACATTTGAAGCATGTTTATGCATGTGGTGCATATTGATGTATATTCTGTTATACTAACATGCTTATTATCATTCATGTTATCTAACGGCATAAAATGTATATATTTGTTTTGGAATTGTTGTTAACCTTTGTGTTACAGCATGGCTGCTATGAATGCGGGGAACCTTAACGAAGAGGTTGGCGATGTTGGGAGCGTGAACGCTAGCGTTGGACAGGCGAACCCTCTACCTCCACCAGCAGTAGGCATGGAGCCAGTGGCTCAGTTATTGCTACCCGGTGAGATTAACTTGACTCAGTTTTTGTCTTACAACCCGCCCCGGTTTGAGGGAACAGAATCAGGAGAGGAAGCTGAGGAGTGGCTGGAGAGACTTGAGCAGATATTTGTATCGGCTCCTTGTGCTGTTACAACGTGGCTGAGGCTGGCTGAGTTCCAGTTAGCAAAGAAACCTCTAATGTGGTGGAGGAGCACGGTAATGGAGCTGAGAGCACTGGGTGCAGTGACTGATTGGACACTCTTCAGGACCCGGTTTCTAAACCGGTACTTCTCCGCAGCGGCGAGACAGACGAAGGAGGACGAGTTTGCAAGTTTGAAACAGGGGAACATGACAGTGTCAGACTATGCCATGCGGTACTCTTCGTTGCTGAGGTATGTTCCCCACATTGCCACCAATGGCACGCAAAGATGAGGAATTTTATGAAGGGGTTGCGACCGGAGCTCTTTGACCGGGTTATCACCAATAACCCAACTTCTTTTGATGATGCTCTCACAAGAGCGGAGCTTACCGAGATTGGAGTGGGTGCTTATCCTAGTGCTGTGCCACCACAAGTACCACAACAGAGGCAAACTAATGACAGCCTGAGGCTCCGGGGAGAGCCATTTAAACCTCGTGGTGCCTCTTCATCTTCACGGTTCGGTGGGAAGAAATTCTTTGGTCAGAAGCAGGAGAACAAGAAGAGCAATTGGTCCGCCAACCGAGGGTCTACGCAAGGAAATAGGCCGGGAGAGCCGAGGTGCGACAATTGTGGAGGGCCACATTCTTCGAATAAGTGCCCTGCCTGTTATAGCTGTGGCAAGATGGGCCACATCTCTCGGTATTGCCCCACCCGGGGAGGACAGTCAGAGTTTCAGGGCAACAGGCCGAGATTTGATGACAGGACAGTACACCAGAGGCAGCAATTTGGGCCTCGACCATCGGGAGGTCAGACAGTGGGACCGTCCCAGGGACAGGTGTATGCGTTGACTAGAGAGCAGGCCCAGGCAGCCCCAGAGGAGGTGATCGCCGGTACGTGTCATTTATTTACGTACCCTGCTTTTATTTTGATAGATACAGGTGCCTCCCACTCTTTTGTATCTGTTGGCTTTGTGGAGAGACACCATATGCGCACGTCTTCTCTACCCACGCCTCTCCTTGTCTCGACACCCACTGGAAGAAATGTCGTTGCTGATCAGTTCATGGCAGATTGCCTCATTTATTTTGAGGGCAACGAGTTGAATACAGACTTGATTGTGTTGGGTATGTCGGACTTCGACTGCATCTTGGGCATTGATATTCTGAACAGATATCAGGCAGTGGTAGATTGCCGGCAGAAGACAGTGAAGTTCAGACCTGATTTGGGTAGTCAGTGGACTTTCTATGGCAACGATTCTCGTGCGAAGATTCCCTTGATTTCAGCGATCAAGATGACTCAGCTGTTGGAACGTGGCCACACGGGCTATCTCATCTATGCCGTGGACACGTCTGGGAAGAATAAGGAATTGAGAGTTGAGGATGTGCCAGTGGTAGCAGAATTTGCTGATGTATTCCCAGAGGAGATTCCAGGATTTCCACCGGCTAGAGAAGTTGAGTTTGGGATCGAGTTGTTACCGGGGACATCCGCTATCTCTCGTGCACCTTACAGGATGGCACCGGCGGAGTTGAGGGAATTGAAGGAACAGTTGCAAGATCTCCTTGACAAGGGATATATACGCCCGAGCGTATCGCCATGGGGCGCACCGGTCCTCTTTGTGAAGAAGAAGGACGGTTCGATGCGGTTGTGCATCGATTACCGGCAACTGAATAAAGCCATAGTAAAGAACAAATATCCTCTTTCAAGGATTGATGACTTGTTTGATCAGTTGCAAGGTACCTGATTATATAGCAAGATCGATTTGAGATTCGGGTATCACCAGATTCGAGTCAGGGAGGAAGATGTACAGAAGACAGCATTCCGGACTCGATATGGACATTATGAATTCCTAGTGATGCCGTTCGGTGTGACGAATGCTCCAGCGGTCTTTATGAGCTTGATGAACAGAGTGTTTCAGCCGTATCTTGATCAGTTCGTCATTGTATTTATTGACGATATTCTCATCTATTCCCGGAGCGAGGAAGAGCACGTAAAACACTTGAGGACAGTGCTCCAGATTCTCCGAGATCACCAGTTGTATGCCAAGCTCAGTAAGTGTGAGTTTTGGTTGAGCAGTGTAGTATTTCTGGGGCATGTCATATCGAGCAGCGGAATATCAGTGGATCCCAGGAAAATTGAAGCTGTGATGGAGTGGGCTGCACCCACTTCTGTGCCCGAGATTCTGAGTTTCCTTGGTTTGGCCGGTTATTATCGACGCTTCGTCGAGGGCTTTTCGAAGATTGCCAAGCCGTTGACATAGTTGACCCAGAAGGGAGTACCATTCTTTTGGTCAGAAGCTTGTGAGGAGAGCTTCCAGGAGTTGAAGCACCGTTTGACGACGGCGCCAGTGTTAGTGATCCCTACGGAGAACTCCAGATTTGTTTTGTATACCGATGCGTCACTCCAGGACCTTGGGTGTGTACTGATGCAGGATAGGCATGTGGTAGCTTAAGCATCAAGGCAGTTGAAGCCGCATAAGGCTAGATACCCAGTCCATGACTTGGAATTGGCGGCTATCATCTTCGCCCTGAAGATTTGGAGACATTACTTGTATGGTACTTCATTTACCATATACACGGATCACAAGAGCCTCAAGTTTTTATTCACTCAGGCGGAGCTGAACATGAGGCAGAGGAGGTGGATGGACTTACTCAAAGACTATGATTGTGAGATGAGTACCATCCCGGAAAAGCTAATTTGACAGCAGACGCTTTGAGCCGGAAAGTGAGGAGTTCTGCTGAGGACGTCATCCATTTGTCAGCCATGATGACCTCCTATTGCCATCTGGGCTATGACTTCGACATAGATGCATCACCTGTGTATGTATCGACCTTGTTAGCTGAGCCAGATATCTACGAGAACATCAGGAGAGCTCAGAGGTCAGATGATGAGGTTCAGAGGTGGTTATCTTTAGTACATCTTGGTCAGCCAACGAAGTTCAGAGTGGCCGATGACAGATCTTTGAGGTTGGGTAACCGTTGGGTGGTTCCGAGTACGCCGAAGTTGCGTAGAAGGATCTTGGAGCGAGCTCATAGTAGCAGACTTAGCATCCACCCAGGCGGGAAGAAGATGTATAAAGATCTGCGTGGTCAGTTTTGGTGGAAAATGATGAAATTTGATGTCGTCGCTTTTGTAAAGAGGTGCTTGATCTGCCAGCAGGTTAAGGCAGAGAGGCAGAGACCTGGCGGCGAGTTGAAAAGCTTGGAGATACCGAAGTGGAAGTGGGAACACATTTCCATGGACTTCACCTGCCGAGGAGTACTTCAGGTTTTGATGCTATTTGGGTGATTGTGGATCGTTTGACTAAGGTAGCTCATTTTATCCCCTATAGCATGACTTTCACCTTTTTGAGGATGGCCCAACTGTATATTCGAGATGTGGTGAGATTGCATGGGATCCCCATTTCCATAGTGTCGGATCGAGATCCGCGATTCACATCTCATTTTTGGGAAGGCCTTCAGTCAGCCTTGGGAACTGAAGTTAGATTGAGCACTGCATATCATCCTCAGACGGATGGCCAGACCGAGCGTGCTATTCAGACGCTCGAGGACATGTTGAGAGCTTGCGTTTTGGAGTTCGATGTTTCTTGGCAAGATTCAGTGCCTTTGGTAGAGTTCTCTTATAATAACAGCTACCAGGCGAGTATTCAGATGGCTCCTTTTTAAGCTCTATATGGCAGACGGTGTAGATCACCCTTGTGTTGGGACGATTTGGACCGAAAATCGGTCGGAGGACCGGAGTTGGTTCGGGAAATGGAAGAAAAGATAAAGATGATAAGGCAGAAAATGAAAGCAGCCCAGGACAGACAGGCAGCTTATGCGAATAAACGGCGGAGACCGTTGGAATTTCAGTTGGGAGATAAAGTCTTTTTGAAGATCTCGCCTTTCAGAGGCGTTGTGCGATTTGGGATGCGCGGGAAACTGTCTCCGAGGTATGTTGGACCGTACGAGATTTTGCATCGCATTGGCACCTTAGCTTACCGACTAGCTCTGCCGCCTTCTTTATCTGGTATACATGACGTGTTTCATGTATCGATGTTGCGGAAGTATGAGCCGGATCCTTCTCATGTGTTACAGCCTTCCGAAGTTCAGTTAGAGTCCGATGTGTCTTATGTGGAATGGCCTGTTAGAATTCTGGATCGAGCAGACCGCAGACTTCGGAACAAAGTGATACCTATGATCAAGGTTCAGTGGGATCGCAGGGGTGTCGAGGAGGCTACGCGGGAGACGGAGCGGCATATGGTGCACCACTACCCGGAACTATTCTCTGGTATGTGTTTATGTTTAGTTTCTTTTGGGGGTAAGTGCATGTGATTTCGAGGACGAAATCTTATAAGTAGGGGAGTATTGTGATATACCCGAAATTATTAATTGCAATTTGAACATTAATTGTATTTATATGGTTAATTATGGTGGTGATTAATTATGTGCTGGAATTATTTATCTTATGAAATGCTTAGTCACATGATAGAGTGACCTGGGAGGGCATTTCAGGGTGCATGGTGTGCATGTTGGGAAAAATTGTTATTAGCATGATTTATTTGCCATGGTTAGCAATTAATTGGAAATCATGAGTTTAATTTTTATTTTGGTGCTTTTTCGTGAAATGCCTTTTAAATATCATGTTGGGGTGTTTTATACACCATGGGTTTGTGAAATGCTTTTAATTAAAACCCAACCCCTTTTATACCCCAACCCCACCCTACCTTTACCCTCACTTTCCCCAAATCACTTCCCACAAACCCTTTCCCCTTATTTTCGAGTTGGAGCATAAAGGTGGAGAGAAACCCTTCCAAAAATCTTGATTTGTGGAGTTTATTGGGAGATTTGAAGTCCCCAAGAGGTATGGATGCCTCATTGTTGATTTTGTAGTGTTTTATTTGATTTTGGAAATGGTTTAAATGGGTTTGTGTTGGGTTGTTGTGGTTTTGGTTTAATGTTGGATTTTTTTGAGGTGCTTAAAGAGTTTATGGAAGGTATTATGTATTTGATGTTGTTGGTTTGTTGGTAGGGGAGTTGGAATGGGTTGGAATGAAGTTTTGGAGCATTAATGGCGATTTTTCGCGATACAGGGCTCGGCGATCGATCGCCCGTTTTTGGCGATCGATCGCGAAGAGGCAGTATGCTCCAGAAGCATTTGGCGATCGATCGCCACGTTTGGGCGATCGATCGGCGAGGGTGGCGATCGATCGCGCCAAATGTGGCGATCGATCGCCGAAGGAACAAAAATTCATGTTCGGGCAGTGTGATCTCGCGATCGATCGGCCCTTTGCCGCGATCGATCGCGAGTTATAAAATATGGTGTTTTTGGATTTTATTGTAGGATTTTTGGTATCGGACTATTATTGGGTTCTAATATTGATTTGTGTGAATATGTAGAGCCATCCCAGGTGGCGACACAGCCAAGGAATTGAAGTCCTACCACACCTACTTTTTGGAAAGGTACGTAGAGGACGTACGGGCACCAACGGTACATGTATCTAATATACTCATTGTTTATGCATTGTGGATGCGTATGCATTGTGGATGCAAATACATGTTGAATTATGCATGATGATTGTAGATGCATATGATTATTGGTGCACATCCCATGAGTCGTGGTCATCCCTTCATGATTTTAATGCTTGCCGCTATTTGTTTTGGTTCCGCTAAATGTGAAGCGAGGGGTGGGAGCGCCGCATGTTACATTTGAGCGTGGTTGTCATATAGGGCGAGGAAAGGATATTTGCCGCTCAATGTGAGGCGAGGGGTGGGAGTACCGCATGTCCATTGAAGCGAGGTTATTCTATGCCGCCTATATGTAAATAAGCGAGGGGCATTAAAATACATTGTGATGGACAGACTAGGGATTGGTGACCGGTATTTGGTTTTGATGAGATGGTATTGTGTCATGACATGTGTAGACCATTAAAAATAATCCATTGATTATACTCATGAGTTATGGTACAGGGACAAGCAAACGGGAAACGTTTGAAATGCATGGGAAAAACAGGAAGTGTTTTATTATGATTATGCATTTACGCTTTATATTCATATTGTGTTGTATATGAATGATATCATTGCTCATGTTTGGGGGTTGTCCTTGTAGGTACTTTTGGCATGATATGAAGGGGGCTAATACGGGTTGAGACCGTGAGCTTGAAGAGCACTTTTGGTAGATGAAGAACAGGATTATTTTGTATAGTGTCTACTCTAGGAGTAGTGTAAAACTATAATCGATAACATTCTTTTGATGGGGAATGTAATTAATCCATTGATAGTCCTCATTTTGGCATGTAACTTTTAGGCTCATCGCCTCAACACGATTAATTTACTCTGATCATTTATATTAGCTCTGATTATGCCTTTAATCCGCACTTAAGGAACTAGGGTCCTTACAATATATGCATTGGGAATTAAATGGTGCCGCTTTTGAGCGAGCAATGATTGTGATGTTGTCGCATTTGAGCGAACATCGGTTATGACGCCACTGCTGTTGAGCATGCGTGAGAATAAAATGCCGCTATTGTAGAGCGAGCGATGAAATGGAACTACGGAACCATAAGTGAGATATACGGAATACCAGTAATCATTGTTAATAATTTGATATTATTGATTATGATATCGGTACGTAGCATACGGATTTGTTAATCAACCTAACGATTAACTGACTATTGGGAATTTGATGGTTGTGGTTGTTTTGAGAACAGGGACAGTACAGGGAATCTCGGATGAGGGTGATACCATCCAGGGAGCATCTTTTATATTTCATAGCATTTACATTTTTGTAAATTATGAATTGTATTATTGTGATTATCGGTTCGGTGGTTGATGTGACTAGAAATAGACACATCTAGTATGCTTAATTGTCTACAATTTGGTATATTTTGATGAATAAATTGATACATATGCTACCTAATCGTATATTTGTGTAAATGTAGGAAGCTGTGAAGAAATCAAGCTAAAATGATGAAAGAGGGAATAAAGTTGAAGAAAAGAGGAAAAAAACCGGAATCTAAGACACATGTCGCTCCTTTCTCCTCAAATTTATATATGTTCGAGCCAAGTTTTGGAAATGTGGTAATGTTGTAGAACATTGAGTTATCTTCGCGTGGACAGCTGATTCATCGAAATCGGAGTTCTATGAGAAAGTTATGGCCAAAATACGAAACTCGCCAGAAAACTTTAAGGCTCGGCGATCGATCGGCGAAAATCTGCGATCGATCGCCGAGACATTCTGCCTGAAAAATAAAGGCTGGAGATCGATCGCCAGCAGAGTTTTGGAAAGCTTGGATTCTTGATTTCTTTCCTTCCTACTTGGATTCTAACCTACCTCATAGCCTCCCTACATATAGAACTCGAATTTCAGACTTGAAATCATCTAGATAGTTAAGGTAGAATAGTTTAGACTATTTTTATATTTTTCTTTTCAATTTTGTTGAAGAACGTTACGAAGATCGAAGCGAAGGCGGGATTGACACCTCGACGAGCGGAGATCGGATTAGTCTTCTTTCCCTTGCTTTTATTTATCATTTTTCTTAGATTATGTCTAGCTAGTTTTTAATTCTTGGTTGAGGAAGATAAATCCTTGTATTTTATTTATCTTGGGGGAGATTCTTACACTTTAATTATCAATATTATTGAGTATCAAGAGTTTTTCTGATTTTATTGATATGATTGTTGTGTTTGTTTATTGGATTGACAACCTAATAACTTGCATGAAATCAAATGCTAAATTAGATATCAAATATGAAATTGTTTGATCCCTCTAATTTACGAAGCAACTAGGATTGATGAATTTCCGCTTGTGAGTTTGTTAAATTCTTTGGAAGAACACTTGACTAGATTAAACATAGACGCTTGGATTATGTTGTTTAGCTTCATCGATCTCACTAGTTCATATGCTATCAACGATTTAAATCTTAATCGCTTGTATTTTGATTGATTGTTTGATAAGGGTTAAACTAGAACGCTTGGGCTACTTAACTAAACGTAAGGTGAGATAGGACTTTGATTATTGGATTAAACGTCCAACGATGAATATTCATATGAAAAATTGAGTCTTTTGTGAATCGATGAAATAGATGATTATTCCAAGGAAGAGTCGACCGATACCAAGAATCGCTTTCATTAGTTAATCTTTGTTTTTAATTTTAATTAGTATAATTCAACCTCACAACCCCATCCTTTATTAATCTTTTGTTTTGATTTTCATTAACACAAGAATTCACACCTCCTCGTGGGATCGATCCCTACTCACGCTACTACATCATTGTTATCAATCTTGAGGATTGAGTGGGGTTAATTTGGGAGTACACGATAAGCGCACTACCAAATTTTGGCGCCGTTGCCGGGGAGGTGTTGTATATTTTTTGTGTTAATATTTTCTGTTTTATTTCTTTCTCTTTCTTTTTCTTTCTTTCTTTTCCACCACCGCTACTCTTGTTTGTTCATGCTTACAGGTTGATTTCTCAAAAATCGGATCTTAACATGGAAGACTATAGTCGACTAGACGAATTGGTGTATCTTGTGCACCAACTTGGCGTAGAGAGTGGACAAAGTGCATACAACTCAAGTTGGGGTGATCATCCCAATTTCAACTATGAAAATCAACGGATGAGCCCACCTCCACCTTACATACAGTCCTATCTACCGCCATACATACCACAATATTCGTCATGGCTGCAACAACCTCAATACCATACCCCTGGTGAGTCTTTAGAGAATCTTGTTTTAACACATACTGACAGTACTTTGCAATTTCAACAGGAATTCAGGGCTAGCACTCAGAGTTTGGGTAACCAAATCGAGAAACTTATTAAATCAGCCGATCAGATAGCAGCACAACCCACCGACTTTATACCCTCCCGGACGATGGAGGCACCACGAGAGAACATGGTTGCAATCGCCTCAAGGAGTAACGAAGAGGTAGGGACCCCGGGGGAGGTGGTACTGATGCCACCCGAGCTAGAAGAGGAGACACATGTGCCACTAGAAGAAGAGGAGCTTGCACATCATGCATCTCCACAAGGTATGTCTCCAACAACCCCCTATGTTGAATATGATCATGAACCCTTTGAAGAGAAAAAGGAACCGAAGGTCGAATACTGTGATGAAATGGACATGGTGGATGATTTTTTCTCTGACGATGAGGAGAAGGAAACCGCTACAAAATGCACGGATCCTGGTATGTTCACTATGCATGATTGGAAATAATAGAATTGATAAGGCCATGCTAGACTTAGGAGCAGCAATACATGTTATGCCTTATTCAATCTACACCTCTTTAGACCTAAGACCTCTTAAAAAATGTGAAATTGCTATTCAATTAGCAAATAGGTCTACTGTGCATCCTAGGGGAATACTTGAGGACGTTGTAGTGAAAGTCGATAAATTGGTCTTTCCCGCTGACTTCTACGTACTTGACATGGAAATTGATAATAAAAGCAGCCCAATTCTGTTAGGGATACCATTTTTGAAAACTTCCAAGTGCATAACAGATGTAAGTGGTGGTGCTTTTACTATGGAGTTTAATGGTGAGGTAGCTAACTTCAATACCCATGATCCCGTTCATCCTACTACTGATTATACTATTCGCATCACACATCACGTATCACTAGAAAAATCACATACTGTCACTGAACATGAACATGGGGTAACTACTGATCGACCTGTTGACGAAGGATGTATGGGAGAAATTTTGACTGATACTTCATGTATTACTACTGCTTTACCAAATTCTCCTTTTAAAAATCTCAATTTGGAATTGCAGGTACCTGATGTTGAGCTGAAACTTCTTCATGAACCTCACGATACATCAATAGAAAACGAGGGGATGCGAAAAGGGTTGAGGGCATCCAAGAAGTATAAGACGAATAGACATCGCCTTCGAGTTGTCAGGAGAATACTGAGGTGGAAAAAGGTGGAATTTGACACCATACATGACCCACCATGATCATGAACTGGCGTCGGGCCACCGACGTTAAACAGAGGCGCTGCTTGGGAGGCAGCCCAATGGGAGTTAGTTTCCCTTTCTTTTTGTTTTTTTTATTGCTTTATTAGTTAGACTTTTCTCTTTTCTTGTATTTTTAGCTTACATTGGGGACAATGTAAGATTTAAGTATGGGGGATGGATTAGTGGCGTGTTATTGCTTTCCTATTACAAATTTTAAAATTTTGAGCTCATAGTTAGTAATGAACGCATGCTTAGAATCAATAGCCCATGATGAAACCTAATTGATACCATGCATGCTTTTGAACATAAATGAATTGTTAACCTTGGAACACTTTGAACTCTAATGCAAATTTTGCTTTGACATAGTAGTTGAATATTTTGAGCACATTATTGTCTTGACTTTTGAAGTGTGCATAGCTTAGTGAAGATTGTGTGAACTTTGTGATAGTCTTAAGAAGTCTCTAATACATGCTAGAACTTAACTACATGCTCTTTGAGGCGTATGTCTAGACTACTTGCAAACATGAAGTGATATAGGACAATCTTTGATGCGTTTGAGTCTTTCAAGCCTACCATGTAAATAAAATCAATCACTAGTACCCTTTTTGAGCTTTAATGCAAAAGAATGGTTGTATGCTAAGCATACAAAAGACCCCCATTCGACATTCTTTGATTAGCTTATCATCCTTCCCTAATGAGCCTAAGTATGAATTCTACCCATACCTTTGAAGGGAGTATGATGCGTTTGGTTCACATGCACTTAAGTATTCAATGATTAAAACGTTTGTGAGCTTCATAATGAAAAGAATGAAATGCATGAAAGAAAAGGGATGCCTTGAGAAACTAGATAAAAATATGACTCCAAGGGGAGCCAAGGCACAAAAGAAGAAAAATGTTGAAATAAAAGTTGAAAAATTCAAGCAAGAAGAGAAGCTTTTATTGTGCATATCATCATACTCTCTTGTTTGACATGTCTTTTTCCTTTCCTTCATAAGCCAATACCTAGGCCAAGCTACAAGCTAATAAAGACCTACTTGATTTATGTTTGCAAAGTGGCTAAGATAGTGGAGAAGAGTATGCAAGTAAGCTTATACTTGTGTTAGTGTATGAGTTGAACTATTGTGAATTTGCATCCTTTGGATCTATAATTTGTACACAACACTTATTTATGACCACACACACGTTCACTACTTTGTTGAGTATGAGATGTTTAGGGATTGAACTTGTTCCATTATTAACTTTTCACCGCCTTTCATTAGTATGCATGTTTAAAATTGTTGAGGCATTAAAATGAGAACAAGTTAGTTTGTTATGATGCTATGAGCCAAGCAAAAAGATTATAATTTTATTTGATTTACTCGAGGTCGAGTAAAGTTTAAGTATGTGGGTATTTGATATGACTAGAAATAGACACATCTAGTATGCTTAATTGTCTACGATTTGGTGTATTTTGATTAATAAATTGATACATATGCTACATAATCGTATATTTGTGTAAATGTAGGAAAATGTGAAGAAATCAAGCTAAAATGATGAAAGAAGGAATAAAGTTGAAGAAAAGAGGAAAAAAAAACCGGAATCTAAGACACATGTCACTCCTTTCTCCTCAAATTTATATATGTTCGAGCCAAGTTTTGGAAATGTGGTCCATAAAAGAGTTGTAGAACTTTGAGTTATCTTCGCGTGGGCAGCTGATTCATCGAATTTGGAGTTTGTATGAGAAAGTTATGGCCAAAATAAGAAACTTGCCAGAAAACGTTAAGGCTCGGCGATCGATCGGCGAAAATCCGCAATCGATCGCCGAGACATTCTGCCTGAAAAATAAAGGCTGGTGATCGATCGCCAGCCAGCGCCGATCGATTGCCAGCAGAGTTTTGGAAAGCTTGGATTCTTGATTTCTTTCCTTCCTACATGGATTCTAACCTACCTCCTAGCCTCCCTACATATAGAACTCGAATTTCAGACTTGAAATCATCTAGATAGTTAAGGTAGATTAGTTTAGACTAGTTTTATATTTTTCTTTTCAATTTTGTTGAAGAACGTTACGAAGATCGAAGCGAAGGCGGGATTGACACCTCGACGAGCGGATATCGGATTAGTCTTCTTTCCATTGCTTTTATTTATCGTTTTTCTTAGATTGTGTCTAGCTAGTTTTTAATTCTTTGTTGATGAAGAAAAATCCTTGGATTTTATTTATCTTGGGGAGATTCTTACGCTTTAATTATCAAGAGTTTTTCTGATTTTATTGATATGATTGCTGTGTTTGTTTATTGGATTGACAACCTAATAACTTGCATGAAATCAAATGCTAAATTAGATATCAAATACGGAATTGTTTGATCCCTCTAATTTACAAAGCAACTAAGATTGATGAATTTCAGCTTGTTAGTTTGTTAAATTCTTTGGAAGAACACTTGACTAGATTAAACATAGACGCTTGGATTATGTTGTTTAGCTTCATCGATCTCACTAGTTCATATGCTATCAACGATTTAATTCTTAATCGCTTGTATTTTGATTGATTGTTTGATAAGGGTTAAACTAGAACGCTTGAGCTACTTAACTAAACATAAGGTGAGATAGGACTTTGATTATTGGATTAAACGTCCAACGATGAATATTCATATGAAAATTGAGTCTTTTGTGAATTGATGAAATAGATGATAATTCCGAGGAAGAGTCTACCGATACCAAGAATCGCTTTCATTAGTTAATCTTTGTTTTTATTTTTAATTAGTATAAGTCAACCTCACAACCCCATCCTTTATTAATCTTTTGTTTTGATTTTCATTAACACAAGAATTCACACCTCCTCGTGGGATCGATCCCTACTAACGCTACTACATCATTGTTATCAATCTTGAGGATTGAGTGGGGTTAATTTGGGCGTACACGATAAGCGCACTACCAGTGGTATTGGGTTAGCTCACGTCGAGGTATTTTTACGTCTTGTATGATTTGTGATGGTTTGGGAGATTTACTCTATTCCAGAATTGGTGCGGGGTCGGTGTCCTCGTAGTTGGTGTGTCGTTCATGATGAGTTCATGATTATGCGATGAGGATTCGATTACTTTGTGTAGTCTTGGCAGTACGTGGGGTACCCTGTGCAAATTTCGAGGATGCAATTTTATTAGTGGGGGATAATTGTGATGCCCGGGAATTAATGGTGTTAATCCCGGTGTGGTAATGATCCTCAATGGATTTTAATTGTGGCAATTATGAATTAATTGCGGTGTTGGGACACCCAAGGATGTTAAATCGAGTATTTGGGATCCTTGGATCCAAAGGTTGAGATTGTATTCCCATCGTGGTGAAAAACCTTGGAATTAGATTTTTGGTGGTAACTGGGGTCTGGGGTACTTTGTATTGGGGCTGCTATTGTAAATTGAGATTGGAGAGATAATTATTGAAAACAAATGGATTTTAATGAGTCATGGTGTATTTGTGGAGGACTTGGTATTTTGGAGCCTTGGTACTATATATACCAAGTGGACTCGATATTCCGTCATTGCACGGAATCTCTACTCTCTCCTCTCTCTCTCTCTCTCTTCGCGCCCCATCTCCCCAAACCCCTTTTTTCCCTTTGGGAGGAAAATGGCTGGAAGCTCGGCAGGGAGCCAGATTTCTCGAAGGAAAGTTGGTAATCTCCTTCCCCTCGCCTTTATCTTCCTTTTGATTATGATATTGAAATGCATTGGGATACAGGAAGTACTTTGTACTCATAGTTTATGTATTTACTCATTATAATCATATTGTGGTGAATATGGATTATCATATGCTCATGGTTTGGGATTGTTCCTGTAGGGACGCTATGACACGAAGGGCTAAGGCCAGGGTTGAAAGACACGAAATGGTAACCTGCATTTTATATACATCATGGATTATGCATTGTGGTTGCATATATACTGGAGTAATGATTTTAATGCTTTGCCGCTAAATGTTGAAGCGATGGTAAAAAAATTCCGCATGTCACATTTGAGCGAGGTGCATTAAAATACACTCATGGCGATGTATATTAGATTATGGATTATGCATTGTGGTTGCACATATATTGGAGTGATGATTTTAATGCTTTTCCGCTAAATGTTGAAGCGAGGGTATTGCTGCATGTCACATTTGAGCGAGGTGCATTAAAATACACTCATTGTGGTTGTATATATTGGAGTGATGATTTTAATGCTTTGCCGCTAAATGTTGAAGCGAGGGTATTGCCGCCATGTCACATTTGAAGCGATGTGCATTAAAGTACACTCATGATGATGTATATTGGGATATGGAATATGCATTGTGTTGCAGGTATATATGGAATGCTTGGTGAATATCCCATGAGTCGTTGTTATGGATGAGTGATGATTTTAAATGCTTTGCCGCTTTCACTTGACGCGATGATAGAATACTTGCCGCTGTCATATCGTAGCGAGGAAAGAATATTAGCCGCCAAATGTTGAAGCGAGGGTATTGCCACATGCGCATTTGAGCGAGGTTATTCAATGCCGCCGATATGTCGAAGCGAGGGGTATTAGTGCCGCGGTCATGACAAGCGAGGTGCATTAAAATACCCTACTATAACAAGACTAGGGATCGGCTATTCTATTGGCGATGGTTTATGCCACTGGGTATTCATTGTGATGGTTCATCCTCTATTCTATTGGCGATGGTTTATGCCGCCGGGTATTCATAGCGATGGTTTATTCTATTCTATTGGCGATGGTTTATGCCGCCGAGTATTCATAGCGATGGTTCATTCTGCTACATCCATTGGCGATGGTTCATGACGCCATGTATTATATAGCGATGGGTCATTCGGCTACATCTATTGGCGATGGTTCATACCGCCGGAGATCTATAGCGATGTTTTATGCCGCTGACTCTATGGCGAGGGATCATGCCGCTGATTTTATAGCGATGGGTTCTGCCGCTATCTACATAGCACAGGATTGTACCGCCCACGAGCTATGGGTGTTGTGTAAGGCCCCAACACTTAAACTCATCATTAGTTCATTTATGACGTCGTATGTGTATAAATTTTTCATTTTCTTTTCATTCTTTAAAACGAATCATTACTTGTTTCCCATAATCCCAAGACACAAACAAATGCTCAACATAATATTTTCATCTCTGCCAACAAATAGACTCAGGGGTCATACCCAATATCATCCCCATTATACCACTTTTGCATTGTGGGTTTTTATAAAAATTTGGGCAGAGTCTCCCCACAAACTGAGCTATCCCAAAATAAAACACATCACCAAAATAACTCCCAGCCAGGGAGAAACACGATACTTAAAAGAAAACAAAACCCTAAATAAGTTCCCATCCAGGGAAAACACCATACTAAGAAGACATCAAAAGTGGGCTTCAACACCCTTATACAGTCCATATACATGCTTTCAGTTGCTCACATACGAGCAACAAATAAATGAATACCAATCTAACTGAATAAATAGTGTATCCGATTTACCCACACTCATATACGCTTCTGAAAGCGGCATGATCCAACAAAGCTCGAACCAATATCCCAAAGGAGCTTAGTACCTGTTGTACCTGTTTCAATAGAAACAGCCCCCACACAGGGTGAGCATACTCCAACTCAATAATCATTTACATTGAATAATCGAAATTGTAATGCAACAATTAATGTTATTGAAAATCTATAAAAATGTACTCCCTGTACAGTTCTGAATCTGTGTAGCTTCCACACACTGTTCCTGTTTCAAACTCACACGCTTCCATGATATCAAGTTTAGTATCTTTATTCAAAACATGATACTCATCAATGCAATATATTCAATAAAATCACAATTCACCAATTATGCTCAATCATAACGAATCTCATATAGAAGGCAACTCTGCCTATCAGTTAATCTCAGTCTCAATCGTTTCTCATATCGATCATGCCAAATGCATCCATACCCAACACCGTATCCAGACCACGTACATTTACATGTCCACCATACCACATATATCAAACTCAATTCACATATTCATTTCCTTATATTCAGTCATCACCATTCAACAATACACGAATACTGGAATACGAAATAATTCATATTATACCTGCTCGGACGTCACTACGTACCTGTAATCAATTTAGTTAATCCACCTGTTAAGCTTGCCTCGTGAAATCTGATATAATATTGATCATAATTTAATATAATTTCTCGTCAATAACTATGCACTTGCATATTGAACAATAAAACCATCTATCATACAGATTCAACATACTTCGTACTATAACAATCACATTCTCAATATATTTAATCATTATAATCAACCTAATTCTTCATATTCCGAAAATTACACAAACAAACCAATTATTTTCTAGTCATTTGAGTTATCTGTTAACTCAAATATGTAGTATGTAAATTTCTAGGTTCAATAAATATAAGCTTATTTCATTTCGAAGAAATTTGATAGAGCACATATTTTATTCAGGCTATATATTCATAAACAAATGTACAATTACCATAGATTCGCACAATTTGCTGTATGCACATGTAATCTTGCTGTCAAAGTAATTTAACTAGTTTCTCACTTGTCTTATTCCAATCCCACATCAATAACATGTCATTACCTCAATTCTAACATTTACTATAAACTTAGAATCAAGTTCATTATTTACAATCCCATATATTCATAAACCAACAAAGTATTAAACCAAAACCAATTTCCGGGCAGCACTGAAAATTTGACAGTAATTATATTGACACAGCAGTAGGGACAGCAAAACCAATAACAATTCTATCGATACAGTAGCAGGAAACAAACCCATACGCAATAACAATTCTATCGACACAGATATAGGAGATAAAACCAAAATGCAAAAGAATGTTCACATGGCAGCCGACTTTTGCGTCTAACATCACGGGAAGGAAAGAGTTGCAGGTGCAGGGATTTTAACAACTATATAAATGAAGAATAACATAGCCAATACACAATCCAACATGATACTAAGTGATTTAACAAGAATCGAAAACTTCCAATCTCAAACCATGAAAATCGCAACCACATTGCCCAAGCAACAATAGAAAAAGTCGAGCCCTAAAATCAAAATATAAGAGAAATAAACGATTAAGGAACTATATGGAATCACATACACACCTGATCGAAAATGGCTAACCAAGTTATGAAAGAATCGACGTGCTTCATTGTTGAATCGCAAGAGAGAAAGGGGGAAGAAGCTTGTGTCGATGGATAGGGGAGAGAGGAGGAAGAAATGTATTCCCTTTTTTTTTTTTCTTTTAAGTACCTTAAATCTAATCTACTCCACAAAAATACTATCTCATTCCATCATCTTATATTTTATTTAAAAAAATGAAAATAATAAACTTATTGTACAAGTTTCTCTCTTTAAATAATTTACATATATAATTGTAACCCACACTACTTTTATTCCAACCCCAAACCCAATTTACAAATCCGAAAATTTAATCCCACAAATATTTAACGTTATTCCACAATTAATATTAAATACGTGTAATTATTCTGGACATCACATGTTGATTATGTACCACTATTGGACGACGGAGACAGGTATGCCGCTATTTTATTAGCGATGAGTTATGGTATACTGTCGTTTAGTTAGCATTATTGTGGATACCATGTGTTATCATATACCGTCATGTGTTTGACGATGAGATTGTGAATGTCAGGTGTTGACAGTACCGTCACGAGTTGACGATGTCATTTTGGATGTCATATGTTGACGGGTACCGTCACGGGACGACGATGACATAGTGGATGTCTATGTTGTAAGGACCCCCGTGCCCTTAACCCGTTATTAGTGTATTAAGCCATACCATTAGTGCATCTAATCATACTATCATGGGGAAAATCATATGCAAGTGCAACACCATATGCTATTCAGAAAATTTCTTGCATTCAATCCACATAATATTCAAACTTCCCAACCAAGATTATTCATATAACATGCACCTTCATAATACACTAACATGCTCTTAGTTCATTTAGCAATTCCGTATTTAATTGCATGCAAACCATAAATGAATCGAGAAGAGCCGTAGCCCATTTATACATTCCATATACACGTAAAATGTACTCACATAAGAGCACCCAATGAACACGCGTGTATCTAATGTATAAAAGACCCTACCTGGTACAGTTACTGGCACTTCAATCCTGGAAGCACCTCCCAAGCGCAGCTCGATCTCAACTCTGGATCTATGCACTTATTCAACTAGCTCCGGTACCTCGATCCTGGAAGTACCTCAAATCAACAGCCCGAGCTCAACTCCAAAGCTGTTGCTACACCTGTAACACCTGCCCCAACAGAGACAGCCCCCACACGGGGTGAGCATACCAATACCACCAATCCAATAATCATAATATTGCAATTCATAATTTACAGAATGTAAATGCCATAATTTAAATGATACTCCCTGGATGGTAATACCCTCATCCGGATCCCCTGTATTGTCCCTGTTCTCAAAATAACCAAACTCATCAAATTCCCAAAGCCAGTTAATCGCCACATAGATTAACTAATATCGTCCTGTTATTGCCAGTTCCATAATCAATAGGGTAAAAATCATTATATAAAAGACCGTAAATATCACATAAATCGGTTTAATGATTCCATGTTCCTATTTTATTGCTCGCTCCACAATAGCGGCATTATAAACCCCGCGCACGCTCAACACTAGCGGCGTCATAACCGATGGTCGCTTAACGGCGACAGCATCCCAATCATTGCTCGCTCAAAAGTGGAACCGTATGGTTCCCAATGTGCAACCATTTGACACAATTACCATTTTCCTTGCATATCGTTATCCATTATAGCAAATGTCATGCACCATGCATTTCAATACCTATCCAACGCAATTACCACATGCCACATATTTCCATGACCATATAATGTAATCACCACACACCATATGTTCCAATACCCGTTTAATACAATTATCATACACCATGCATTTTACAGTTGCAATACTATAATAGGCTATGCTCGTACGTCCTACGTACCTTAAGTCTCGGTAGTCCAAGCCAGACCTTGCTTGAGTTCCATGCCTCGAGAAATATGTGCTAAAACACAAATAATTCACAATCAAACATAAGCATGCAACCACGTGCCCAAGCACGTTCATAGCTCCCAATCATATCGTCAATCCATGACGATTACCAAAATAAAAGCCCCCCGGCTAAGCATGCATAATACCCAAAATATACCATTTTAACAAGTTTAAAAGATAACCAAGAATTCAACCGGGAATTCTGATTAAATAACTTTGGCTCCAGTCAAGCCATTTTAAAAGTATAGCATTCCCAAAGGAATGTAGACATTGCCCCGGAAAAGGCCCCTTAAAACCTCGATTCCAAAATCCCGACATTTTCCAAAATTCCAAAAAAACAAAGGGGACAGGGCCGCGATCGATCGCCCATCAGGCGCGATCGATCGCGCAAGTCTACTGCCTAAGACAAAACACTCCGCGATCGATCGCCACATCTCGCGATCGATCGCCGAGACCCTCGCGATCGATCGGTGAGAGTTACCGATCGATCGGCGCACTGTACATCTTCCTCAATTTCCAGTAGCTCTTCGCGATCGATTGGCGCCTCGCCAAGATCGATCGCGGACTGCGATTTTCCGGAAAACTCGAGCTTTAATGGTGTTTCTCACACCCAAACTCCAAACCAACACCCCATACAAACTCAACACCTCAACTACAACATTTAAAGCCAATAAAACTCTAAAAACTCAACTTGGATCTTTATCCCAAAAATCCCCAAATTCTAAAACCAACCAAAATCCCAACCATACAACACAAAACCACAATCAAATTGAAGCCAAAAGAGAGGAGAAGAAGATTACCTATCTTTCTTCAAGAAATCCGGCCCCCAAATCGATTCCATCGATTTTTGCTTCAACCAAAGAAAATTGGAAGGGTTTGGGGTGAGGGTGGCGTGAGAGGGAGAGGAGAGGAGAGAAATGGATTCCAAATGACGGAATCCCGAGTCCAACTGGTATATATAGCAAAAATGCTCCGAAATACCAATATCTCCACAAATACATCATGATTCATTTAAAATCATCTGTTTTCAAAATCTCTCTCTCCAACATCAAATCCCCAGACTGGCCCCAGCACAAGGCACCCTGGACTCCAAGTCCCACCGACAACCCAACTCATAGGTTTTCCACCGAAATGAGAATACAATCTCAACCTTTGGATCCAGCGATCCCAAATGCCCGATTATACAACCTCGGGAGACCCAAAACCGCAATTAATTCCTAATTGCCACAATGAAAAATATCTATTAAGGATTAATACCACACCGGGATTAACACCATTAATCCCCGGACCTCACAATTACCCCCCACTAATAAAAATTTCCTCCTCGAAATTGCACCGGTGTACTCCACGTAACACCAGGACTACACAACAAAACAAAGCCAAGACCCTGATTCTGAACCACCTTAGAATCGAGTTAACAACTGCGAGAATACATGTATCCACCGTTCACCAGTGGTACATAAGCAGCATCCATCGCTCGTAGGCGGCATAATCCAGTGCTACACACATAGCGGTATAATCCATCGCTATAGAATCGGCGGCATGATTCCTCGCCATAAAGCCAGCGGCATGAAACATCGCCATAGATATCCGGCGGTATGAACCATCGTCATAGATGTAGCGGAATGTACCATCCCTATGTGATACCTGGCGGAATGTACCATTGCCAATAGAATACCCGGCGGAATGTACCATCGCCAATAGAATACCCGGCGGCATGTACCATCGCCAATAGAATAGCTGAATGAACCATCGCTAATAGAATACCCGGCGGCATGTACCATCGCCAATAGAATAGCGGAATGAACCATCGCTAATAGAATACCCGGCGGCATGTACCATCGCCAATAGAATAGCGGAATGAACCATCGCTAATAGAATACCGGGCGGCATGAACCATCGCCAATAGAATAGTGGAATAATCGCGGACTCAAGAGGTACTCACACTCATTTAGTACTTTGTTCCCGATCGCATCACCACGTCATGACAGCGGCATCATCGCTTCGACGTGACAGCGGCATGTATCATCGCTTCGACACGACAGCGGCATCATCGCTTCGACATGACGGTGGTACCATCGCTTCGATGTGACAGCGGCATTTACCATCACTTCGACACGACAGCGGCATTTACCATCGTTCCGGCATGACAGCGGAAATACCCCTCGCTTCGACATATCAGCGGCATAATATCCCTCGCAATAGTAATATGACAGCGGCATTATCCTTCGCTTCGACATATTTGCGGCAAACATTCTTCATCGCTATAATATGACAGCGGCAAGTATTCACATCGCTACACCATGCATGCAATCGTAATGCATATCCCGTATTCCAATAATTGTTTCGGCACGATAGCGGCATCATCGCTTCGACGTGACAGCGGCATTTACCATTGCTTCGACACGACAGCGGCATCATCGCTTCGACGTGCATGCAACCGTAATGCATAACCTTTATTCCAATAATCATCGCTATGAGTGTATTTTAATGCACCTCGCTCCAACATTTAGCGGTAAAGCATTAAAATCATCACTCCGATTTATATCTATGCAACCGTAATGCATAGTCCACGTCTCATATGACCCTGCAACCACCATGGTTAGCAATAACATATTCCAATTATGAACTCATATCATAAATGCACATAAGCAATATAGTTGTGCCACGCAACACTAACTACCATCATGCATAAGTATGTGCTTCTCATTCCCATTATCATTTTCCTAGGCCCTCAACAGCCCCAAAGAGCTAACTACTGCTCTGATACCACTAATGTAAGGACCCCCGTGCCCTTAACCCGTTATTAGTGTATTAAGCCATACCATTAGTGCATATAATCATACTATCATGGGGAAAACCATATGCAAGTGCAACACCATATGCTATTCAGAAAATTTCTTGCATTCAATCCACATAATATTCAAACTCCCCAACCAAGATTATTCATATAACATGCACCTTCATAATACACTAACACGCTCTTAGTTCATTTAGCAATTCCGTATATAATTGCATGCAAACCATAAATGAATCGAGAAGAGCCGTAGCCCATTTATACATTCCATATACACGTAAAATGTACTCACATAAGAGCACCCAATGAACACGCGTGTATCTAATGTATAAAAGACCCTACCGGGTACCGTTACTGGCACTTCAATCCTGGAAGTACCTCCCAAGCGCAGCTCGATCTCAACTCTGGATCTATGCACTTATTCAACTAGCTCTGGTACCTCGATCCTGGAAGTACCTCAAATCAACAGCCCGAGCTCAACTCCAAAGCTGCTGCTACACCTGTAACACCTGCCCCAATAGAGACAGCCCCCACACGGGGTGAGCATACTAATTCCACCAATCCAATAATCATAATATTGCAATTCATAATTTACAGAATGTAAATGCCATAATTTAAATGATACTCCCAGGATGGTAATACCCTCATCCGGGATCCCGTGTATTGTCCCTGTTCTCAAAATAACCAAACTCATCAAATTCCCAAAGCCAGTTAATCGCCACATAGATTAACTAATATTGTCCTGTTATTGCCAGTTCCATAATCAATAGGGTAAAAATCATTATATAAAAGACCGTAAATATCACATAAATCGGTTTAATGATTCCATGTTCCTATTTTATTGCTCGCTCCACAATAGCGGCATTATAAACCCCGCGCACGCTCAACACTAGCGGCGTCATAACCGATGGTCGCTCAACAGCGACAGCATCCCAATCATTGCTCGCTCAAAAGCGGCACCATATGGTTCCCAATGTGCAACCATTTGACACAATTACCATTTACCATGCATATCGTTATCCATTTATAGCAAATGTCATGCACCATGCATTTCAATACCTATCCAACGCAATTACCACATGCCACATATTTCCATGACCATATAATGTAATCACCACACACCATATGTTCCAATACCCGTTTAATACAATTATCATACACCATGCATTTTACAGTTGCAATACTATAATAGGCTATGCTCGTACGTCCGACGTACCTTAAGTCTCGGTAGTCCAAGCCAGACCTTGCTTGAGTTCCATGCCTCGAGAAATATGTGCTAAAACACAAATAATTCACAATCAAACATAAGCATGCAACCACGTGCCCAAGCACGTTCATAGCTCCCAATCATATCGTCAATCCATGACGATTACCAAAATAAAAGCCCTCCGGCTAAGCATGCATAATACCCAAAATACCATTTAACAAGTTTAAAAGATAACCAAGAATTCAACCATGAATTCCGATTAAATAATTTGGCTCCAGTCAAGCCATTTTAAAAGTATAGCATTCCCAAAGGACTGTAGACATTGCCCCGGTAAAGGCCCCTTAAAACCTCGATTCCAAAATCCCGACATTTTCCAAAATTCCAAAAAAACAAAGGGGACAGGGCCGCGATCGATCGCCCATCAGGCGCGATCGATCGCGCAAGTCTACTGCCCAAGACAAAACACTCTGCGATCGATCGCCACATCTCGCGATCGATCGCCGAGACCCTCGCGATCGATCGGTGAGAGTTACCGATCGATCGGCGCACTGTACATCTTCCTCAATTTCCAGTAGCTCTTCGCGATCGATCGGTGCCTCGCCAAGATCGATCGCGGACTGCGATTTTCCGAAAAACTCGAGCTTTAATGGTGTTTCTCACACCCAAACTCCAAACCAACACCCCATACAAACTCAACACCTCAACTACAACATTTAAAGCCAATAAAACTCAAAAAACTCAACTTGGATCTTTATCCCAAAAATCCCCAAATTCTAAAACCAACCCAAATCCCAACCATACAACACAAAACCACGATCAAATTGAAGCCAAAAGAGAGGAGAAGAAGATTACCTATCTTTCTTCAAGAAATCCAGCCCCCAAATCGAGTTCCATTGATTTTTGCTTCAACCAAAGAAAATGGGAAGGGTTTGGGGTGAGGGTGGCGTGAGAGGGAGAGGAGAGGAAAGAAATGGATTCCAAATGACGGAATCCCGAGTCCAACTGGTATATATAGCAAAAATGCTCCGAAATACCAATATCTCTGTGAGACCCCGTTATCACATCAAGTTACTAAGGTGCAATTTAGAGAACTAAACATTCATGTGAATATATCAGAGTAACGTATCGTGTTGATTAACCTGAGCTTTAGAGATTACAGTACCAAAATGTTTCAAAAAGGAATAACATAATTCCTTCAAAGGCACTACATTATAGTCTTACTCTACTCAGTAGAAGCTATACAAAAATTTTCTCTAACATGCTAATCCTGTAGCACTCCTTACAGCTCAGCATTTCAACCCCGACCCTGGTTCTCGTCAACAAAAGCACCTACAAAGACAACCCCCCAAAACGTGAGCATAAAACAATTCATATTCAACATAATATGAAAGTAAGGCATAAATGCACAATCCTAAACACAAGCACTTCCTGTATTTCCTGCATTTATAACGCCCATTGGTTGTCCCTGTACCATAATTCATCATAAAACACATTATATGAATGTATGGCTTTACAAATGAATGTCATGACATTTCCTCCTTTTCTTGAGTCAGTCATCATCAGTTATTTTAATGCTTTCATAACCTCAAAACAAGCGGTATCGCATACTCGCTTCTCCATACTAGCGGTATCTCTTCCTCGCTCAGTATGGTATACCTCACCTCCATGTGCAAGCGAGCCTCCCCCCTCCCGCTCCACATTTTCAGCGGTAAAGCATAAGCATTAAAACCTTAACTATGATCGCCCTGACTCGTGGAATACACCACTTTATTCCACATCACAATATGCAACAACAATGCATAATAACATGCATCATAACCTTAATGCATCACATTGCATTTATCATGTGTCACATAGACAAACATAAGTAAATGTTACCGTTGGGATGCCCGTGTTGGGATATGCCCTAAGACAAGTCATTAGATGATTGTTTAAGACATACAATGTTTATGGTTTTATGAATGGCAATTCATTATTATATGTTATTCTTTTAACTGTGCATTGTGAATTAATATATGTGTTAATGTCCTTAGAATACTATTGTATTATTCTTAAAGATGTTCCTAGTCAAGTATTATCATAAAAGGGATAATGATAATACGTAGAGACTAGTATGTGTTGATCGATGAATTGTTCATTGATATGAGATATCAAATCAACATATGGGTACATGTTAGAGAACGATGTACTGAACAGACCCACCATGAGAATGCAACATGGATAGTTATATGATCGTCATATGCAATTCTCATAGTGATAATAATGTATGTAATCCTTACGACTTGTGATCATCAGAGATCCCAACATAAGGAGTTATGTATCTTGATATCGTCAAACGTTACCCGTAACAGGGTAATCTATAAAGGCGACTATTGGATACACTACGAATTATGTAGAGGGATGTTGACTGATCGAGATAGGAGTTGTCCCTCCTATATAACAGGAGATGTGTTTGGCCCTTGATCAAGTGAGAACTAAAATGCATGGCCATGCTCGAATGAGTCGATATGAGATATCGAGCTTATTCGTTTATTCTAGTTCTACTTGGGGATCAAGAAATATAGATTGGATATACGAGTATGACTATTCCATGACTCGTGTTCAATCTAAACACAAAGGACAAAGGGATTAAGTTACATGATTAATATTATCACAAGTTCTAAAGGTTATGTCGAGTCATTGACATTCTCGTAATTTGGGTAGCATCGATGTGTTGCTAGATACCGCTCAATGCTTGCGACATAAAATGAGATTTTATGTCACTGCCAACATTACGAGATCCTATCGGGTCGCACAAAAGATTAAATCGAGAAGGGAAATTAAATTCATGGGATGAATTAAATAATTAAGAGGAGTCTTAATTAATAATCATAATGATTAATTAAATCATGGGCTTAAGCCCATGAGGCTTTATGAAAGCCTTTAATTAATTATATAAAAGATGATTACAAGGTTTTTAATTGCAAGACAATTATCATAACACAAAAACCCTACACGAATTCAAGCTCTCGGCCGCACCATCGAGTTTGCTCTCGGCTTCATCATTGTCGAAGGGCTCCTTGGTGGCTTTGGTCATTCGTTCGATTGTGACTCGAGTTTGATTCGTGTATTGGTTCAAGAATAAGTCTAGCAACTTGTTCTTGAACATCCCTTTCGATCTGATCGTGTGGATACCGTAGAGACGAAGGTGAAAACTTTCGTTTGTGACTCGGAGTTCGTTGGACGTGCTGCTCCGTGGAATCTGCTTCAAACACGCTACAAGGGTAAGACTCTTATGTATTCTCTAATCCGATATGAATCTCTATGTATAGATCCGGTGTTAGTAATCCCAAAATTTTATTCCGCTGCGTTGTATGCTCATGGGGTTACTTACAGTGGTATCAGAGCCGTGTACAAGGCTCATATCGGATTTATGTGATTAAATAGTGTTAATCATATTAGAATTAATATTGCATGCTTATTAAAACTGTTTAAATTCATATATGATATGAAATTAATTTTAGTTTATGAAAATCATCGTATAATTGTATTTGATATAATTGGCGCATAATTGTATACGATACACGAAAGCGTAAAATCGAGGGTTTAGCCCATGCATGGCTCACGGCAGCCACCAAAGGATGGCTAGGGCTTCGAACCCTAGTCACCTTGGCTCACGGCCGCCGCATGAACTAGGGTTTCGAACCCATTAGCTCGTGCATGGCCATGTAGCCGCCGAATAAGGGCTAGGGTTCGGTCCCTGGCTCGTGCATGGGTCAAGCCGTCACACTATCTAGGGTTTTGAACTCTATTGGCTCGATAAAGTATTGAGAAGTTGCAAGATGGTTCGATCATGGTCCATGGAATTATGAGGGTCGACGGCTACACCACATGAGGGCTAGGGTTTTTCGAACCCTTGGCTCGAGATGGTTAAGCCGTCACCGTCATGAACCGTCCATGGTTGGATCGTAGCTTGTGGCTCATAAATTTTGTTGTTTCAAGCAAGTTGGCTCGATAAAAATTAAAGATGGTGCGAAGCGGCTAGGGTTTGGAACCCTAGCGCCGCCGCCGCTCGAGCTTGGCTCGGCCATGGGCTAGGGTTTCGAACCCTAGGCCCATCAATGGTCCAGCCGAGTGGTTGTGGTTCGAACCATGGTGGTTCGAGCCTTAGTCACTTTAGTTCGTGGCATGTGATGTCCCGAGCGTACGATAATTTTTCAAAAATTATTTTACAGTTTTAATTAGAATTAAATTTAAAATGTTTAGAATTTAATTAATTAAATGTTAATGCATGCTTTATGTGTTGTTTGAGCATGGTGCGCGGTTATAGCCCTTTGACCTGTTAGATAGGATTTGTGGATGTTTGTAATTTATAATACGACCTGCGTGTCGTGCCTTTCTCTGTTTCATTCAAAATGTAATCCCTCCCCTATGTTCCCCTCGAATGTGAATCGAGGAATTCTATATCTTGTAAATAGTGTAGTTTATTTTATTGATGGTGATCAATGAAGATGGAGCATCGTGCCGGGATGAGGAGGCCATTCACAAATTGGAGCCAAGGTAGGTGCTTGTGAAGTTACCTTAGGTTGACTCATAGGATTTTCTCATTGGCTTGAGAAAATCATTAGTAGGGGCTATAACCATGTCACGTTTAATTATGTATGTTGATGCATGATTTATCTTATGTTTTAGTTTGATAATAGTATTACACATATATGTAGATATGTATACAACTATATGTAGTGGACATATTTTAAATTATCAAATTAATCATGAGATCAATAAATCCCTCTAAAATATTAAGTTTTAGATGCCTTCCAAAATAAAAGTACTCGTCAATAACTTCGATTGTACATGTGTGGGTTTGCCAAAGCAAAGCACCGTGGCAATCTTAGTAAGGCGCGAAAGGATAAAAGTGATATCCGTTATACTTTAATTGGGTACGACTTAACTAGGTTATCTCAATAGGATTGGGAACCTAGAGGCATGGGTTGGATTATAATTCATTTGATGAATTGAACAAAGTGTTGTTCGTCCAACTATCCAAGAATTATATGTGATATAATTGACAAAGTGTTGTCTACCTAAATAACCGAGTCTTGGGCGATTAGCCAAAGCTAACTCAAGATTAGGCGAAATATGGATCTTGGCCCACTAAAGGTTTCGAGGGTTGATATTTTTCAAACAAAATAGTGGGAGTATCATTTAATATAAGACCATGTTAAATGATTTAAATCATAAACTTATTTTGCATATTTATATTGTAGATATCCATGGCAACTAACAACGTTACTAGCACTTTATCACTGCGATCGGTCCTTGAGAAGGACAAATTAAATGGGACAAATTTCCTAGACTGGCATAGGAACTTGAGGATAGTCCTCAAACAAGAAAAGAAACAATATGTCCTAGAGGAACCCTTGCCCGCTGAGGAACCTCCCCTAACAGCTACAAGAGCTGAAAGAGATGCTTACAAGAAGCATCAGAGTGACGCACTTGATGTTTGGTGCCTCATGCTTGCCACATGAACTCTGAGCTTCAGAAGCAACATGAGGAAATGGAGGCGTTCGATATGATTGAACACTTAAAGCAGTTGTACCAACAGCAAGCTAGACAAGAGAGGTATGACGTCTCTAAAGCGTTATTCCAGTGCAGGATGGTAGAAGGAAGCTTAGTTGGAACTCATGTGCTCAAGATGATTGGGTACATTGAGAATCTGGACAAGCTAGGTTTTCCATTGGACCAAGAGTTGGCCACCGATGTAATCTTGCAATCGTTGCCTGAGAGCTTCAGTCAATTTGTAGTAAATTACAATATGACTGACATGGAAAAGACTCTACCACAGTTGCTTGGTATGTTGAGAACATATGAAGCAAATACTAAGAAGACTAAGGCCACAAATGTCCTTATTGTGAATAAGGGCAAAGGAAGGGCCAAAGCTAAAGGCAACAAGAAAGCAAAGAAGGTCTTTGCTAGATCTAAGCCAAAGTCTTCTGCACTGAAGCCAAAGGGAGGGATAGCAAAGGAAGGGAACTGTTTCCATTGCGGTGAGACCGGCCATTGGAAAAGGAACTGCAAAGTATATCTGGAGGATCTAAAGAAAGGAAGTGTGACTTCCGCTTCAGGTATTTTTGTTATAGAAGTCAATTTATCTACTTCTTCATCATGGGTATTAGATACTGGATGTGGATCTCACATTTGTGTAAATGTGCAGGATCTCAAAAGGAGTAGGACATTGGCGAAAGGTGAAGTTGATCTCCGAGTTGGAAATGGAGCAAGAGTTGCTGCATTAGCTATATGAGATTATCATTTAGCTTTACCTTCTGGTTTATCAATGATTTTGAAAGATTGTTTGCCTTCTATTACTAAAAACATAATATCTATTTCTTGTTTGGACAAGTATGGTTTTTCATTTATAATAAAGGACAATTGTTGTTCTATTTATTTAAATGATATGTTTTATGCTAGTGCACAAATGGTGAATGGTCTTTATGTATTAAATCTTGATATGCCTATCTATAACATAAATACTAAAAGGATTAAAAATAATGATTGTAATCCGACTTATCTCTGACACTGTCGCTTGGGCCACATAAACGAGAACCGCATATCTAAACTTCATAAGGATGGAGTATTAGATTCATTTGATTTTGAATCATATGATACATGCGAATCTTGTTTAATGGGCAAGATGACTAAAGCCCCTTTCAAGGGACATGTTGAAAGGGCAAATGTTTTATTGGGACTAATACATAGTGATGTATGTGGACCAATAAGTACACAAGCTAGAGGTGGTTTTCAATACATCGTTACATTTACTGATGACCTCAGTAGATATGAGTATGTGTACCTAATGAAACATAAACATGAAACCTTTGAAAAGTTCAAAGATTTCAAGAATGAAGTACAAAACCAACTTGGCAAAAGTATCAAAATCCTTCGATCAGATCGAGGAGGAGAATACTTAAGCCAAGAGTTTCATGACTATCTAAAGGAGTGTGGGATAGTCCCACAACTCACTCCTCCGTATACTCCACAATGGAATGGTGTATCCGAGAGGAGAAATCGAACCTTGTTAGACATGGTTAGATCAATGATGAGTCATGCAGATCTTCCGATATCGTTTTGGGGACACGCTCTAGAAACAACGAGTTTCTTACTGAACCGTGTTCCATCTAAATCAGTGGAAAAGACACCATATGAGATATGGACTGGGAAGCGTCCTAGTATGTCTTTTATGAAGATTTGGGGTTGTGAGGCTTTCGTTAGACGTCACGCCACTAACAAACTTGGACCCAAATCTGATAAGTGTTTATTTGTGGGGTATCCTAAGGAAACAAAAGGATACTATTTCTATTATCCCACCGAGAACAAAGTAGTTGTTGCTCGGACTGGTGTATTTATTGAAAGAGAATTTATTTCTAGAAAAACCAGTGGGAGAAAAATAGAACTTAGTGAAGTTCAACCACAAGAAAACACTGAACCTGAGATTGAGATGGAAACAGAGCAGGCACCACAAACTGTTGTGGAAGAAGTACCTGCTCAAGAGACACAAGCCCAGCGTAGGTCTGTAAGAGAACACCGGGAGCCACAGAGATATGGATTTCTTGTGACTCAACAAGGTGACTTACTACTTATTGATGAGAATGAGCCGTCATCTTATCAACAAGCTATAATGGGCAATGATTCTGAGAAATGGCAAGAGGCCATGAAATCTGAGATGGAATCCGTGTATGCAAACCAAGTATGGACTTTGGTTGATCCACCTGAAGGGGTACGACCCATAGGGTGCAAATGGATTTTCAAGAAAAAGACCGATATGGATGGTAACGTACAAACCTATAAAGGTCGGCTGGTTGCAAAAGGATTCAAACAAATTCATGGTATTGACTATGATGAAACCTTTTCACCAGTGGCCATGGTTAAATCCATAAGGATCTTACTTGCAATAGCTGCATTTCATGATTATGAAATCTGGCAGATGGATGTCAAAACAGCTTTCCTTAATGGAAATCTGCTCGAGGATGTGTACATGACACAGCCCGAGGGTTTTGTCGATCCAAAGGATGCTGGAAAGATATGCAAGCTACAACGATCCATTTATGGATTGAAGCAAGCTTCTCGGAGTTGGAATCTTCGTTTTGATGATGCAATCAAAGAGTTTGGTTTTATCAAAAATGAAGATGAACCTTGTGTCTACAAGAAGGTCAGTGGGAGCGTAATCATTTTCCTAGTGTTGTATGTGGATGACATACTTCTTATTGGAAATGATATCCATGCCTTGCAATCTGTAAAGATTTGGCTAGGGAACTGCTTTTCGATGAAAGATTTAGGAGAAGCCACCTATGTATTAGGAATCAAGATCTATAGAGATAGATCGAGAAGGCTTCTTGGTCTAAGTCAAAGTACATACATAGACAAGGTGCTTAAAAGGTTTAGCATGCAAGAATCCAAGAAAGGATTCGTGCCTATGACACATGGTATTTATCTCTCGAAGGAACAGTGTCCTTCAACACCAGATGAGAGACAACGCATGAGTAAGATTCCATACGCGTCAGCTATTGGATCTATCATGTATGCCATGATATGTACTCGTCCCGATGTATCGTATGCTTTGAGCATGACGAGCAGATATCAAGTTGATCCAGGTGAAGGTCACTGGATTGCTGTCAAGAACATCCTGAAGTACTTGAGAAGGACTAAGGATACATTCTTGATTTATGGAGGTGAGGAAGAGCTCAATGTAATGGGTTACACTGATGCTAGCTTCCAAACCGACAAAGATGATTTTCGATCGCAATCTGGATATGTGTATTGCCTAAATGGAGGTGCTGTGAGCTGGAAGAGTTCAAAGCAAGAAACAGTAGCCGATTCTACAACGGAAGCTGAGTATATTGCTGCCTCAGATGCAGCAAAGGAAGCTGTTTGGATGAGGAAGTTCATTTCTGAACTTGGAGTGGTGCCTAGCATTAAAGATCCGATAGAACTCTATTGTGACAACAATGGAGCGATCGCATTGGCTAAGGAACCAAGATCTCACCAAAGATCCAAGCACATACTTAGGCGTTTCCATTTCATTCGAGAAATCGTTGAAAGGGGAGATGTTAAAATATGCAAAGTACCAACAGATGATAATGTATCTGACCCATTGACGAAGCCGCTGTCACAGCAGAAGCATGATCGTCATACTAGATCTCTAGGCATTAGGTATATGTCTGAGTGGTCTTAGTGCAAGTGGGAGATTTGTTGGGATATGCCCTAAGACAAGTCATTAGATGATTGTTTAAGACATACAATGTTTATGGTTTTATGAATGGCAATTCATTATTATATGTTATTCTTTTAACTGTGCATTGTGAATTAATATATGTGTTAATGTCCTTAGAATAATATTGTATTATTCTTAAAGATGTTCCTAGTCAAGTATTATCATGAAAGGGATAATGATAATACGTAGAGACTAGTATGTGTTGATCGATGAATTGTTCATTGATATGAGATATCAAATCAACATATGGGTACATGTTAGAGAACGATGTACTGAACAGACCCACCATGAGAATGCAACATGGATAGTTATATGATCGTCATATGCAATTCTCATAGTGATAATAATGTATGTAATCCTTACGACTTGTGATCATCAGAGATCCCAACATAAGGAGTTATGTATCTTGATATCGTCAAACGTTACCCGTAACAGGGTAATCTATAAAGGCGACTATTGGATACACTACGAATTATGTAGAGGGATGTTGACTGATCGAGATAGGATTGTCCCTCCTATATAACAGGAGATGTGTTTGGCCCTTGATCAAGTGAGAACTAAAATGCATGGCCATGCTCGAATGAGTCGATATGAGATATCGAGCTTATTCGTTTATTCTAGTTCTACTTGGGGATCAAGAAATATAGATTGGATATACGAGTATGACTATTCCATGACTCGTGTTCAATCTAAACACAAAGGACAAAGGGATTAAGTTACATGATTAATATTATCACAAGTTCTAAAGGTTATGTCGAGTCATTGACATTCTCGTAATTTGGGTAGCATCGATGTGTTGCTAGATACCGCTCAATGCTTGCGACATAAAATGAGATTTTATGTCACTGCCAACATTACGAGATCCTATCGGGTCGCACAAAAGATTAAATCGAGAAGGGAAATTAAATTCATGGGATGAATTAAATAATTAAGAGGAGTCTTAATTAATAATCATAATGATTAATTAAATCATGGGCTTAAGCCCATGAGGCTTTATGAAAGCCTTTAATTAATTATATAAAAGATGATTACAAGGTTTTTAATTGCAAGACAATTATCATAACACAAAAACCCTACACGAATTCAAGCTCTCGGCCGCACCATCGAGTTTGCTCTCGGCTTCATCATTGTCGAAGGGCTTCTTGGTGGCTTTGGTCATTCGTTCGATTGTGAATCGAGTTTGATTCGTGTATTGGTTCAAGAATAAGTCTAGCAACTTGTTCTTGAACATCCCTTTCGATCTGATCGTGTGGATACCGTAGAGACGAAGGTGAAAACTTTCGTTTGTGACTCGGAGTTCGTTGGACGTGCTGCTCCGTGGAATCTGCTTCAAACACGCTACAAGGGTAAGACTCTTATGTATTCTCTAATCCGATATGAATCCCTATGTATAGATCCGGTGTTAGTAATCCCAAAATTTTATTCCGCTGCGTTGTATGCTCATGGGGTTACTTACAGCCCGTACGTCGCTTACGTACCTTTCCAAAAGATAGAGGAGTCAATCAACTTTATCTCCTCGGTTGTGATGGCACCTGGGATGGTTCTACATAGCCACACAACACAATATTAGGCACCTCATTACAATCCAATATCAAAACTTTAACAAAATATAACAATTTATATTTTTCAACATTCTGGGTCTCTCGATCGATCGGCTCCTCTTCCCGATCGATCGAGAAGACGCCTAAAATCAGAACCAAGATTCTGCCTCGCTCGATCGATCGAGAAGAAATGTCGATCGATCGAGATGCCCTGTTCGAGAAATACCAACCCAGAATTCTCGAACACCTATATTCATTCCCTTCGATCTAGCATATAACATACACCACATGTTTGAACAATTATGCTAGAAATTACAATACACTTCCCCGAGTGTATTCATACAAAATTTACACCTCAAACTTAAGCCCACATGCATAAACGTCAACCATTTACATAAGTACTCAACCAACTTTTCCGGAAACAGGGCAACATATAAATTTCCAGATTTTTGAGTACTTCACTTCATGCTATAATATCTACCCCATATAACATAAAGCATGCTCGAACAAACATGCCAAGGGCTTCACAAAACTACCATGCATATTTTGACATCAAAGGTTTACCAAAAACCTAAGCTAACGTGCATGATATCACCTCCTCAAAATCACTCCCAAACCATAATTTTCCAGAAAAACAGGACATATTCCTTACCCAGATTTTCGAATACTAAACTTCACATGCTTTAATCCTCTACATAAAACATGTAACATGCTCAAGGAAAAGTACAGAGAGCCTCATAAACATCACATAAAAGTACTCATAACAATATTTCTTTAAACCCTAAACTAGCATGCCAAATCTGCTACAAAGAACAAGCATGCTTAGGAATTTAAAAACTGGGAAGAACATGTGACTCCTCACCACTTTTGCTCTTCGAATTTCTATATGAAGGGATGAACGAAATCCGATCACTTTCTTCCTAGAAACCGTCCAAGTTGCACACAAAAGGAAGAGAAAAGAAGGAAGCTTTTTGGAGGAGACAATATGAAAATATCTAAGTCCAAAGTAGCATACTTAGTCAATTCTGCTTTCCAGAAACAGGGGAGGGGCGTGGGTTCAACCAAGTGGGGGTGGGGTGGTTGCATGTAGGGTGGTTTTGTGGTGTTTATTTGTGTCCCGGTATTTCATACGATGTATAAAAATATCTCTCCTTGATATTTTATTATTTTATCACATCAACACAATAATTAAAACACCTAACATGCTCCCTAAACCACATCATCAAAATAAATAAATCACTCCAACATAAAATACGCCTTTAGCACATAGGCTCACAATTAACAACCTTTAATTGTATGATTACCCACATAATCATTTCGGGGATATCACAATACTCCCCTACTTATAAGATTTCGTCCCCGAAATCAAACATGCTTACCAACATGAAGTAAAACAATACATAAAAGTATACCAGAAAACAGCTCTGGATAGTGTTGCACCATGTGTCGCTCTGTCTCCCACGTGGCCTCCTCGACACCCCTACGATCCCACTGAACCTTGATCATAGGAATAACCTTGTTCCGAAGTCTGCGGTCTGCCCTATCCAAAATCCTGATAGGCCGCTCCTCATAAGAAACATCGGACTCAATCTGCACCTCTGAAGGCTGCAACACATGTGAAGGATCCGGCTCATACTTCCTCAGCATAGACACATGAAAAACGTCGTGTATACCAGACAGAGAAGGCGGTAAAGCCAAACGGTACGCCAGAGTACCCACACGCTGTAAGATCTCATACGGCCCCACGTATCTAGGAGACAACTTCCCCCGCATACCAAACCGTACTACGCCTCTGAAAGGTGAGATCTTCAGAAAAACTCTGTCGCCTAACTGAAACTCCAACGGCCTACGCCGCTGATTGGCATATGCTGCCTGTCTGTCCTGTGCTGCCTTCATCTTTCTCTTGATAACCTTAACTTTCTCTTCCATTTCCTGAACCAACTCTGGTCCTCCAACCGACTTACGGTCCAAGTCATCCCAACACAAGGGTGACCTACAACGCCTACCATAGAGGGCCTCGAAAGGAGCCATCTGTATACTTGCCTGGTAGCTGTTGTTGTAAGAGAACTCCACTAAGGCTATCGAGTCCTGCCATGATATGTCGAACTCTAGCACACAAGCTCTCAACATATCCTCGAGCGTCTGTATCGTACGCTCGGTCTGTCCGTCCGTCTGAGGGTGATAGGCTGTGCTCAGCCTCAACTCTGTACCTAGAGCTGTCTGCAGACCCTCCCAGAAGTGAGATGTGAACCGCGGATCTCGATCGGACACTATCGAAACAGGGATCCCGTGCAGTCTCACCACATCTCTGACATACAACTGTGCCATCCTCAAGTGCGTATATGTCATACAATAGGGAATGAAGTGAGCCACTTTAGTCAGCTATCCACGACTACCCAGATGGCATCAAAACCCGAAAGTCCTTGGTAAGTGGGTCACGAAATCCATAGACACGTGCTGCCACTTCCACTCGGGTATCTCCAAACTCCTTAGTTCACCTCCAGGCCTCTGCCTCTCAGCCTTCACCTGCTGACAAATCAAACAGCGCTTGACAAATGAGGTGACATCTTGTTTCATACGCCTCCACCAGAACTGGTTGTGCAGATCCTTATACATCTTCTTCCCGCCTGGGTGGATACTCATCCTGCTGCAATGAGCTCGCTGTAATAAACCCTGACGCAACTCGGGTGCATCTGGAACCACCCATCTGTCGCCAAGTCTCAGAGAACCGTCCTCAGCCACTCTCAATCTCGACGGCTGACCTGAATGAACCACTAACATCCATCTCTGAACCTCTACATCGGTCTCCTGAGCCTTCCTGATGTGATCATATATAACAGGCTCAGCTAGTAAGGTCAATACCTGTACTGGTGAAGAGGATACATCATAATCAAAACCCAAATGGCAGTAGGAGCCAAACATAGCTGATAGAGACATAACATCCTCTGCTGTGCTCCTCACCTTCCGACTCAAAGCGTCGGCTGTCAAATTTGCTTTCCCGGGATGGTATAGGATTTCACAATCATAATCCTTCAGCAGGTCCATCCATCTCCTCTGCCTCATGTTCAGCTCAGCCTGTGTAAACAAGAACTTCAGGCTCTTGTGATCAGTGAAGATGGTAAATGAGGTACCGTATAAATAGTGTCGCCATATCTTCAAGGCAAACACTATAGCTGCCAACTCCAGATCATGGACTGGATACCTCGTCTCGTGTGGCTTCAACTGTCTCGAAGCATAAGCCACCACATGTCTGTCCTGCATCAGTACGCACCCTAATCCCTGTAGCGATGCGTCGGTATAAAGAACAAATCCTTTGTTCTCCTTGGGAATCACTAGAACTGGTGCAGTAGTCAGTCTGTGCTTCAATTCCCTGAAACTCTGCTCACAAGCATCTGACCAACAAAATGAGACTCCCTTCTGAGTCAGCTGTGTAAGTGGCTTGGCGATCCTTGAAAAACCCTCGACAAAACGTCGATAATAGCCAGCCAGACCAAGAAAACTTCGAATCTCACTGACTGAAGTAGGGGCAGACCAATCCATAACTGCCTCTATCTTCCTCGGGTCTACTGATATCCCCTCTCGTGATATGATATGGCCTAAGAAGGCTACACTGCTCAGCCAAAACTCACACTTGCTGAGTTTGACGTACAACTGATGATCTCTGAGGATCTGGAGCACTATCCTCAGATGATCGGCATGATCCTCCTCATTCCTTGAATAGACCAGGATGTCATCAATGAACACGATCACAAACTGATCGAGGTACTCCAGAAATACTCTGTTCATCAGGCTCATAAATGTAGCAGGGGCATTCGTCACCCCGAATGGCATCACCAAGAACTCATAGTGCCCATACCGAGTTCTAAAAGTCGTCTTTTGGACATCACCAGCTCTAACCCGCACCTGGTGATAGCCTGATGTAATGCCTCGATTTATGTTATATACGTATGATATGATTATGGTGTAATTATATCACGTGGCGGTATGATATTGGGGGTTCAGGTGGAACTCATAATGAAACATGGTGAACAATGATTTAATAACATATTAAGTCATGATCTAGTAGGCCTTTGGAATATGCATGTGAATTTAATTGCAATTGGAGTTGCATTTGAATTTGAATTTCATATGCCTTTGTATTTCATGTAAGGTTGCATTAGCATGTGAATTTGTGGTTGGATTTACATGTTGAGGTGAATTCTCATGTGTTTAGAACAAGTGGCTATAAGAAAGAGCTTAGTGAGCTTAAACTCACAATACACCACTTTTCACCTAAAAATCTCTACCAAGCTTCTCTCCCTCTCTTTCACCTTTCTTGTGATTTAAGCTTAGGATTCACTTGTGAGTTGGGCTAGGAAGGTGTGTGAAGTGAAATTGTACCATCTTGGTAAGGATTTCATGATTTTACACTTGAATTGTGTAGTTGGTAATGAAGTATGTGTCTTGGAATATCAAATATGTATGCTTAGAATCATAACTTGTTTCTTTGCCAAGAATTTGTTTCTAGGATGTTAGAAACATGTTTATATGGTACTAGGGATTTCATGAATTATGTTTACATGTTAAACTTTGGGGTATGGGAGAAGAACCATGGAGATAAGCTTGAAAATCGCCATTTTCTCATTTTTTCTGATCGGGCCGATCGATCGGCTGTGGTCTCGATCGATCGCCGCGACCAGTGAAGATTTAAGGCGGTTTGAGCATGAGTCGATCGATCGGTGAGTTGAGGCGATCGATCGGTGCAAGGTGGCGATCGATCGGTGCTTTTGTGCGATCGATCGGTGAAGCATGAACAGTTCGGCGATCGATCGAGATTTTAGGCGATCGATCGGTGAAGGCAGAATGTTGGAAATTTTATATTTTTGTAGAATTTGATTTTAATGCCTATGATAACATGTTATATTGTTGGCATTGTTGTAGCAACATCTCAGGGGACAGGGCAAAGAGGCATTTAGCTATCAACGCCTGATTTATCGCTTTTGTGTCGCAATACAGGTACATGTTGACGTACGGAGTATAGATATGATGCGATGATGATGTTATGGCTTTGATATCATATGATTTATGTTACCTTGTGTCATATGATTGGTCGTTCATATGCATATTCATACATGGATTTCATATGATTGGGATGGAGGCCTTGATAGATATGTGTATATGCTTTGGTGAGATCATTGCCTCGAGAGATATGCCTGGTGTGGTATATGCTTTGGCTAGGATCGTTGCCACGATAGATATACTACATATGCTTTGGCTTGTGAGATATACACTTGGTGTGGGTATATAGTCTGGCTATTATCACAGATGAGCATGGTACTATGATATGTGCTGCTAATATGCAGATGTGATGTGGTTCCACTGTCATATTGAGCTGATTAGGCATATCATATGGGGCTCGTGATAATAGGGAAATTGTTGAGACATGTCATGACATAGTGCATTTGTGGATGCATGATACAGAACATTCACGTATTGATGATTTATTTGTGCTTTATCATTGATATTGATATTGTGGTTTGATATTGCACTGAGATATTTGTTATCTATACTCATTGTGTGAATGTTTCTGTAGGGACTCATATACGTGGGGAGCGTGAGTCATGATTTCCGCTGCGAGGGGAACCACTGCCTAGGAGTTCTTTTGGATTAGGTTGTTTATGTACATGTTTTGTATAGTTTGTTAGGTTTTTGATAACCTTGTAAACAACTTAACTAGTATGAACTCTTCATCTGTGCATGGTAAATTACTTAATTCAGACTCACATATGTATGTTTAATAGATACATAATGGATTAAGTAAAGAGGACCCCACATTAGTGGTATCAGAGCAGTGGTTCGAGAACGGGGTGAACATGGGTAGAGGAAGTGTATTAGGGAGTTACCTAAACACTTTGAGAATGGTACGAACATGTTAGGTTTTGGAATATGATGTTATTCTAACATGTTATATACTTGTAATGTTATTGTTAACCCTTGTTATACAGCTATGACAGACAGAGGGTATCATGAGGATGTTGGGGATGCCCTGAGTGGCAATGCCAGTGTGAGGATGGTGCCTGTGCCACCACCACCGATTGAACAAGGACCAGTGGAACATGTACTGTTGCCTGGAGAATTGACATTGACGCAATTTCTGAGCTATCAGCCACCTAGGTTTGAGGGGACTGAGTCAGGGGAACTGGCAGAGGAGTGGCTGGAACGTGTGGAACAGATATTTGTATCTGCACCGTGTGCCAAGACTGCGTGGTTACGCTTAGCGGAATTCCAGTTAGCTAAGAAAGCTATGATGTGGTGGAAGTCCACAGTACTTGAGTTGAGGGCTCAAGGACATACGGTTAACTGGGATGTATTTCGAACGAAGTTTCTGGAGCATTATTTCTCTGTTGCTGCAAGGCAGAGGAAAGAAGATGAATTTACGCATTTGAGACAGGGATCAATGACAGTATCTGATTATGCTGTGCATTACTCTTCTTTGCTCCGGTATGTGCCTGTGATGCCCCCGAAATGATTAATTGCAATTAAGGCATTAATTATGTTTATATGATGAATTATGTTGATGATTGATTTACGTGTTGAAATTAATTATCATGTTGAAATGGTTAGTCATGATAGGCGTGACCCAGGGTTGCATTTCAGGGTACATGTTATGCATGTTAGAATATGAGGTGTTAACATGATTTAATTATGTTGATGGTTAATTATGAGGAAAGCATGATTTAGTGGAAGTTTAATGAATTTTTATAAATGCTGTTAAAATACCATGTTGGGGTGTTTTATACATCATGTTAACTTTGGGGTATAATTTTAATATTAACCTTATAACCCCCTTTTCCCCCTATACCCACTTACTTTACCAATCACTTTTAAAATCCCCAATTCATTCCTCAACCCTAACCCATCTCCCATTTTCGAAATTCACCAAGGAAGGAAGAAGAAAACTTCACAAAAACTTTGTTTATGTGATCTTTGTTAGGATTTGGAGCCTACAAGAGGTATGGAACCATTCCTAAAAGTTTTATGATGTTTGGTGTTGAAATGGGTTGATTTTGAAGTAAATTATGTGGGTTTGTTTTGGGTATGTGTTGTGTGTAGTTGGGGTATGATTTATGGTTATATGAGGATGTTTATTGAAGATTTGTAGTGATTTGGTATGGTTGGTGTTTTGATATTTGAGTTTGTTTGTGTTGGGGAAGGAGAAGGATGAATAGTGCCCGAAAATCGGACCTACAGGACTCGGCGATCGATCGGCACCCTCCACCGATCGATCGCGAGCTACAGGGGAGAAGGCAGTAGCCTTCAGCGATCGATCGCGAGTTTGGCGCGATCGATCGGCGAGGTCGCGATCGATCGGCGCAAACTCGGCGATCGATCGCGAATTGGAAATTTTTGTTGGACGAGGCAGTGTGATCTCGCGATCGATCGGGACTTCATGGAGATCGATCGCGAGACACCAAAATGTGTATTTTTGATGTTTTTGTGGGATTTTTGGATATTGGACTATAATTAGCTTCTAATATCGATTTGTATGGTTATGTAGAACCATCTCAGGTACCCACAACTTCAAGGAGATAAAGTTCTACAACTTCTCCATTTTTGGAATTAAGGTACGTAAGAGACGTACGGGCATCGGACGGTAAACCATACTCCTATATTATGATCATACTATAATTGTATAAGAATTTACGATGCTATGATGATGTGTATGATGAATAAATATGATAAGATACTTGATAAGTAAAGATGATTTTATGATGAATAAAGATGATAAGATACTTGATAAGTAAAGATGATTTTATGATGAATAAAGATGATAAGATACTTGATAAGTAAAGATGATTTTATGATGGATAAAGATGATAAGATGCTTGATAAATAAAGATGATTTTCATAATGAATTAAGATGAAGAGACGCTTACGATGATGTTATGATAAATGATGATGATGCTCATGATAAGTTACGATGATGCTTACGATGATGTTATGATAAATGATGATGATGCTTATGATAAGTTACGATGACGCTTACGATGATGTTATGATAAATGATGATGATGCTTATGATAAGTTACGATGACACTTACGATGATGTTATGATAAAAGATGATGATGTTTATGATGAATTAAGATGAAGAGATGCTTACGATGATGTTACGATAAATGATGATGATATCACGTTACTATAACGATTATGATGAGACGATGATGTCTATAAGATGATAATGCTTACATGATAATGATGTTTACAAGATGATGATGTTTATAAGATGCTATGATGTTTATGATGAATATGAAACTATGTTCTTAAGAATGGTTGAATGTCCGGTGGTTATTATGGGCAAGCGAGGAAGGTCTTGCCGCTCACATAAATGAGCGATGGGGTACATCCGCTATCAAGGTGTAGCGATGGGTATCATCCGCTGAGCGATGGGGTACATCCGCTATCAAGGTGTAGCGATGGGTATCATCCGCTAAGCGAGGGGGTACATCCGCTATCAAGGCGTAGCGAGGGGTATCATCCGCTGAACAAAGAGATACATCCGCTATCAAGGCGTAGCGATGGGTATCATATGATGTGTTATGTCGAGCGAGGGGGCCAATTATACCGCTGTCATAATGGAACCCGGACAATCCCATTTCTAATTAACATAGTTTGTTATGAGCATATATGTGAAGTATGATTTTAATCATTTATGTCGGGAACTAACGATTATATGCATGACCATGAAACAGGGACAACCAAAGAGGGTTATTACGATTAACCAGGAAGTATACGTTACCCATTTACTTCATGCATTTATTTATATGCCATTACCCTATGATATTGAGTAATGATGAATATGCTCACGATGGGTTGTTCCTGTAGGTACACATTGGGATTTGAAGGGCTATGGGCGGGGTTGAAGAAGTGAGCTTCGAGATGCCTTACGAATTAGGATTCAGGATTTGGTATAGTCTCTACTCCAGGAGTAGTATAATTCTATAGCGCCATTCATTTGAGAATGTAATTAATTTGCTTGAAGTTTTATTTTGGCCTGTAATTCTAATAACTCGCGTAATAACCGGAGCCCTAAGAAATCATAAATGCATGTTTAGTCCCTAATATGTTATTAATACGATGTTAAGGTAGGAAGGCCCTACATTAGTGGTATCAGAGCAGTGGTTAGATAACCCGGGAACGAGTGAAGGGTAGCCTTAGCAATAAGTTGGCTAGGTGCTTACTTTTAACATGTTTTATGCATATGTTGCATATGAAGGATATGATGATGTACTAACATGTTTTGTTTCTCTAACGATGTATTATATGAACTGCTTTTGGGTATCGTTGTTAACCCTTGGTTGCAGCATAGCAGCAAATGCAGAAGTAAGTGATACGATGTTATATGCACTTCTCCGTCGCCCACGCCTCTTGTAGTCTCGACCCCCGCTGGAAGAAGTTTACTGATTAGATTGGTTATGACGGCCTCATTTATTTTGAGGGTAACGAGCTGAGGACAGACTTGATTGTTCTGGGAATGTCAGACTTCGATGTGGGCATCGATGTGCTGATCAAGTATCAGGCAGTTGTGGACTGCAGACAAGGACTGTCCGATTCAAGTCTGATATGGGAGTCCAATGGACATTCTATGGGGATGGTTCCCGTTCAAGGATTCCGTTAATATTTGCTGTTAGGATGGCACAGATATTGGGATGAGACCATAAATGATATCTCATCTATGCTGTTGATATTACTGAAAAGAGGAAAGAGTTAAAGGTTGAGGATGTGCCCGTAGTGGCGGTGTCTCCTGATGTATTTTCGGAAGAGATTCCCGGATTCCCACCGACGAGAGAGGTCGAGTTTGGGATTAAGTTACTACCAGGGACGTCTACCATTTCTCGTGCCCTGTATAGGATGGCACCAGCGGAACTAAGGGAGTTAAATGTTCATTTGCAGGAGCTCCTTGACAAGGGTTATATACACCCTGGGATGCACCAGTTTTATTTGTTAAGAAGAAAGATGGTTCAATGCGGCTGTACATCGATTTCAGACAACTGAACAAAGCCATGATGAGGAATAAGTATCCACTTCCGAGGATTGATGAATTGTTCAATTAGCTGCAGAGTACGAGGCTCTACAGTAAGATCGATCTGAGATCGGGGCATCATCAGATTCGAGTTCGAGAGGATGATGTACATAAGACAGCTTCCAGGACTAGATGTGGGCATTACGGATTCTTAGTCATGCCTTTGGGGTGACGAATGCCCTAGCTGTTTTATGAGCCTGATGAGCAGAATGCCCCAACCATGTTTGGATCAGTTCGTCATAGTTTTCATTGACGATGTGCTTATTTACTCTCGGACTGAAGAGGAACATGTAAAGCACTTGAGGACAGTACTCCAGATCCTTAGGGATTGCCAGACCCCTGACACGGCTGACTCAGAGAGGAGTGTCGTTCTTTTGGTCCGAAGCTTGTGAGGAAAGCTTCCAAGAATTGAAGCGTTGTTTGACTACGACACCTATATTGGTAATTCTTTCTGAGAATAAGAGGTTTGCCTTGTACACGAATGCATCTGGCTTGTACATCGAGGCGGTTGAAACCACATGAGGATAGGTACCCAGTCCACGATTTGGAGCTAGCAGCCGTTATATTTGCCTTGAAGATTTGGAGGCATTACTTGCATGGTACGTCGTTTGCCATCTACACGGACTATAAGAGCCTAAAGTTTTGTTCACACAGGCTGAGTTGAATAGGCAACAAAGAAGATAGATGGACTATTCATGTAAAGCAAATTTGACAGCAGACGCCTTAAGTTGGAAGTGAAGTGAACTGCTGAGGACACTATGTGTTATCAGCGATGATGACCTCTTGTTGCCATCTGGACTATGATTTTGATGTGGACACGTCGCCAGTGCGAGTGTCAACCTTGTTGACTGAGCCAGACATATTCAAGATTACCAGGAAAGCCCAGAGGTCAGAGAATGAGGTTCCGAGGTGGTCATTATTGGTACTTCGGGGTCAGCCATCAAAGTTAGAGTGGCTGAGGACGATTCCTTGAGATTGGACAACCGATGGGTAGTCCCAGATACGCCGGAGTTGCTTAAAAGAATGTCAGAACAAGCTCATAGTAGTCGATTCAGTATCCACCTGGGAGTAAGGAAAATGTATAAGGACCTAAGTGGTCAGTTCTGGTGGAGACGCATGAAGCACGATGTGATCGCTTTCGTTATAAGATGTTTGATCTGCCAATAGGTAAAGGCAGAAAGACAGAGGCCTGGTGGCGAGCTGAAGAGCTTGAAGGTACCCAAGTGGAAGTGGTGGCATATCATTATGGACTTTGTGACCCACTTACCAAGAACGGCCTCTGGATTCGATGCGATCTGGGTGATCGTGGATAGGCTAACGAAGGTAGCTCACTTCATCCCCTACTGTATGACTTTTGCGTACCTAAAGATGACCCAATGATATGTGCGGGGTGTGGTGAGGTTGCATGGGGTTCCAGTCTCGATTGTGTCTGACAGAGACCCAAGCTTTACTCCACATTTCTGGGAGGGTATTCAGACAGCTTTGGGCACAGAAGTGATACTGAGTACAGCTTATCACCCTCAGTCAGGCGGCCAGACAGAGCGTACCCTTCAGACGCTCGAGGACATGTCGAGGGCATGTGTTTAGGAGTTTGATACTCCGTGGCAAGATTCAGTGCCAATAATGGAGTTCTCCTATATTATCAGCTATCAGACGAGCATTCAAATAACTCCTTTTGAAGCTCTTTACGGACGACGATGTAGGTCACCGCTGTATTGGGAGGACTTGACTAGTAAAGCGGTCGGAGGACCAGATATGATTAAGGATATGTAAGACAAGATTAAGTTGATACGCCAAAAGATGAAAGCGGCCCAGGATAGGCGAGCGGCCTATGCCAATAAGCGGCGACGACCGCTGGAATTCCAAGTAGGAGACAGGGTCTTCTTGAAAATCTCACCCTTCAGGGGTGTAGTTCGTCTTGGTATGCGGGGGAAGTTACCCCCGAGGTATGTTGATCCATATGAAGTATTGCAGCATATCGGTACCGTAACCTACAGTTTGGCTCTACCGCCGTCCTTATCTGGGATTCACGATGTTTCCACGTTTCTATGCTACGGAAGTATGAGCCAGACCCGTCTCATGTTTTACAGCCCACTGAAGTGCAGTTGGACTCAGATGTATCCTGCGTTGAACGACCGATCAGAATTCTGGATCATGAGGATCGCAGATTACGAAGCAAGATTATACCGATGATTAAAGTTCAGTGGGATCGTCGGGGTGTCAAGGAGGCTATGTGGGAGACGGAGCGGCATATGGTACAGCACTACCCGGAACTATTCTCTGGTATGTGATTTATGTTTAGTTTCTTTCGGGGTAAGTGCATGCGATTTCGAGGACGAAATCTTATAAGTAGGGGAGTAATGTGATGCCCCCGAAATGATTAATTGCAATTAAGGCATTAATTATGTTTATATGATGAATTATGTTGATGATTGATTTACGTGTTGAAATTAATTATCATGTTGAAATGGTTAGTCATGATAGGCGTGACCCAGGGTTGCATTTCAGGGTACATGTTATGCATGTTAGAATATGAGGTGTTAACATGATTTAATTATGTTGATGGTTAATTATGAGGAAAGCATGATTTAGTGGAAGTTTAATGAATTTTTATAAATGCTGTTAAAATACCATGTTGGGGTGTTTTATACATCATGTTAACTTTGGGGTATAATTTTAATATTAACCTTATAACCCCCTTTTCCCCCTATACCCACTTACTTTACCAATCACTTTTAAAATCCCCAATTCATTCCTCAACCCTAACCCATCTCCCATTTTCGAAATTCACCAAGGAAGGAAGAAGAAAACTTCACAAAAACTTTGTTTATGTGATCTTTGTTAGGATTTGGAGCCTACAAGAGGTATGGAACCATTCCTAAAAGTTTTATGATGTTTGGTGTTGAAATGGGTTGATTTTGAAGTAAATTATGTGGGTTTGTTTTGGGTATGTGTTGTGTGTAGTTGGGGTATGATTTATGGTTATATGAGGATGTTTATTGAAGATTTGTAGTGATTTGGTATGGTTGGTGTTTTGATATTTGAGTTTGTTTGTGTTGGGGAAGGAGAAGGATGAATAGTGCCCGAAAATCGGACCTACAGGACTCGGCGATCGATCGGCACCCTCCACCGATCGATCGCGAGCTACAGGGGAGAAGGCAGTAGCCTTCAGCGATCGATCGCGAGTTTGGCGCGATCGATCGGCGAGGTCGCGATCGATCGGCGCAAACTCGGCGATCGATCGCGAATTGGAAATTTTTGTTGGACGAGGCAGTGTGATCTCGCGATCGATCGGGACTTCATGGAGATCGATCGCGAGACACCAAAATGTGTATTTTTGATGTTTTTGTGGGATTTTTGGATATTGGACTATAATTAGCTTCTAATATCGATTTGTATGGTTATGTAGAACCATCTCAGGTACCCACAACTTCAAGGAGATAAAGTTCTACAACTTCTCCATTTTTGGAATTAAGGTACGTAAGAGACGTACGGGCATCGGACGGTAAACCATACTCCTATATTATGATCATACTATAATTGTATAAGAATTTACGATGCTATGATGATGTGTATGATGAATAAATATGATAAGATACTTGATAAGTAAAGATGATTTTATGATGAATAAAGATGATAAGATACTTGATAAGTAAAGATGATTTTATGATGAATAAAGATGATAAGATACTTGATAAGTAAAGATGATTTTATGATGGATAAAGATGATAAGATGCTTGATAAATAAAGATGATTTTCATAATGAATTAAGATGAAGAGACGCTTACGATGATGTTATGATAAATGATGATGATGCTCATGATAAGTTACGATGATGCTTACGATGATGTTATGATAAATGATGATGATGCTTATGATAAGTTACGATGACGCTTACGATGATGTTATGATAAATGATGATGATGCTTATGATAAGTTACGATGACACTTACGATGATGTTATGATAAAAGATGATGATGTTTATGATGAATTAAGATGAAGAGATGCTTACGATGATGTTACGATAAATGATGATGATATCACGTTACTATAACGATTATGATGAGACGATGATGTCTATAAGATGATAATGCTTACATGATAATGATGTTTACAAGATGATGATGTTTATAAGATGCTATGATGTTTATGATGAATATGAAACTATGTTCTTAAGAATGGTTGAATGTCCGGTGGTTATTATGGGCAAGCGAGGAAGGTCTTGCCGCTCACATAAATGAGCGATGGGGTACATCCGCTATCAAGGTGTAGCGATGGGTATCATCCGCTGAGCGATGGGGTACATCCGCTATCAAGGTGTAGCGATGGGTATCATCCGCTAAGCGAGGGGGTACATCCGCTATCAAGGCGTAGCGAGGGGTATCATCCGCTGAACAAAGAGATACATCCGCTATCAAGGCGTAGCGATGGGTATCATATGATGTGTTATGTCGAGCGAGGGGGCCAATTATACCGCTGTCATAATGGAACCCGGACAATCCCATTTCTAATTAACATAGTTTGTTATGAGCATATATGTGAAGTATGATTTTAATCATTTATGTCGGGAACTAACGATTATATGCATGACCATGAAACAGGGACAACCAAAGAGGGTTATTACGATTAACCAGGAAGTATACGTTACCCATTTACTTCATGCATTTATTTATATGCCATTACCCTATGATATTGAGTAATGATGAATATGCTCACGATGGGTTGTTCCTGTAGGTACACATTGGGATTTGAAGGGCTATGGGCGGGGTTGAAGAAGTGAGCTTCGAGATGCCTTACGAATTAGGATTCAGGATTTGGTATAGTCTCTACTCCAGGAGTAGTATAATTCTATAGCGCCATTCATTTGAGAATGTAATTAATTTGCTTGAAGTTTTATTTTGGCCTGTAATTCTAATAACTCGCGTAATAACCGGAGCCCTAAGAAATCATAAATGCATGTTTAGTCCCTAATATGTTATTAATACGATGTTAAGGTAGGAAGGCCCTACATTAGACATATGGCTGTTAACACCAAGGCAAAGATCAGGCAGTTTGTAAAAGGGTTGAGACCTGAATTGTTTGACAGGGTAATGTCCAATAACCCTACATCATATGAAGAAATGTTGACTAGAGCGGAAATGGCTGAGATTGCTGTAGGGGTATATACAGATGTTGGACAAGCTCAACCACCTACATCTGACAGTATGAGACCTAGAGGGGAATCATTTAAATCACCACGAGGTGGTGCATCTTCATCTAGGTTTAGTGGAAAACGTTTTGGATCAAGAAAAGGGGAGGATAGCAAATCGAAAGGACAGTCCCAAGGCAGTAGTAGTAGTAGTGGACGTGGATTACAATGTTTTAAATGTGGAGGGCCACATTATCAAAGAAATTGTCCACAGTTTGATACGGTGGTTTGTTTCCGTTGTGGGAAACCAGGACATGTGATCCGTGATTGTCCTCAAGTGGGTGGACAACAGAGGAGAGGACCAGTGTCAGAGAATACAGTGCAGCAAAGACCACAGGGTGTACTACAGTCTGGTGGAGGACAGAGGGCAGGAACACCTCAGGCTCAGGTGTATGCACTGAATAAGGAGGAAGCAGAGGCAGCTCCTGATACTGTGATAGCAGGTAAGTGTACTTTATTTACTTATCCTGCTTTTCTGTTGATTGATACTGGTGCATCACATTCTTTTATTGCACAAGCTTTTGTTGATCAGTATCATATATGCTCGTCTCCACTGTTGATGCCTCTTTATGTCTCGACACCCATGGGAACTACTGTGATGACTTGTCAGAGTGTGTCTGATTGTGCTATTCAGTTTGAGACTGAGTATGGGTTACAGACTGATTTGATTGTGTTAGACATGTTCGATTTTGATTGCATCCTTGGAATCGATGTATTGAGTAAATATCAATCTGTTGTGGATTGTAGTCAGAAAGTAGTAAGATTTCAGTCTGATACTGGAACGCAATGGAATTTTTATGGCCAAGGATCGAGGGCAAGGATTCCTTTGATATCAGCAATCCGAATGTCGCGTTTGTTAGAGCGTGGACATGCGGGTTATTTGATTTATGCCCTGGATGTAAATGAACAGAAAAGAGAAAGGAAAGTGGAGGAGATACCAGTGGTTGCAGAATATGCGGATGTGTTTCCAGATGAGATACCTGGATTTCCACCGATTCGAGAAGTGGAATTTGGTATTGATTTGATACCTGGTACTTCTGCAATTTCACGGGCTCCTTATCGGATGGCACCACCTGAATTGAACGAGTTGAAAACGCAATTGCAAGATTTATTGGACAAGGGGTACATACGTCCTAGTGTATCGCCTTGGGGTGCTCCGGTTTTATTGTTAAGAAGAAGGATGGGACAATGAGAATGTGTATTGACTATAGACAATTGAACAAGGTAACCATAAAGAATAAATATCCGCTTCCTCGTATTGATGATTTGTTTGATCAGTTGCAGGGATCAAAGATATATTCTAAGATTGATTTGAGGTCCGGATATCATCAAATACGTGTGAGGGAAGGAGATATACAGAAGACAGCATTCAGAACTCGTTATGGACATTATGAGTTTCTGGTAATGCCATTTGGAGTGACAAATGCTCCTGCTGTCTTTATGAGTTTAATGAATCGGGTTTTCCAGGAATACCTTGATCGATTTGTGATTGTCTTTATCGATGATATACTGATATATTCACGGAGTGATGCCGAACATGTTCAACATTTGCATATGGTATTGCAAGTGTTAAGGACACATCAGTTGTATGCCAAACTCAGTAAGTGTGAGTTTTGGTTGACTAGTGTCGGCTTTTTGGGACATGTTATTTCAGAAGAAGGTATATCAGTCGATCCAAAGAAAGTGGAAGCAGTGTTGAATTGGTCAGCACCTATTTCTGTGCCAGAGATTCGTAGTTTCTTAGGTTTGGCTGGTTATTATAGACGGTTCGTTGAAGGATTTTCAGCGATCGCCAAACCATTAACACATTTGACACAGAAGGGAGTAGCATTTCAATGGTCAGAGGCTTGTGAGCGTAGTTTTCAGGAATTAAAACATCGATTGACTACAGCTCCAGTCTTGATCATTCCATCTGAGCATGACAGGTTTGCAGTTTATACTGATGCATCTTTACTTGGTTTGGGTTGTGTATTGATGCAGGACAAACATGTAGTGGCTTATGCATCACGACAGTTGAAGCCACATGAAATGAGATATCCAGTGCATGATCTGGAATTGGCTGCCATTGTCTTTGCATTGAAGATATGGCAACATTATTTATATGGTACGTCTTTTACCATATACACAGATCATAAGAGTTTAAAATTTCTATTCACTCAAGCGGAGTTGAATATGAGACAAAGGAGATGGATGGATCTGTTGAAAGATTATGATTGTGAGATTGAATATCATCCAGGAAAGGCTAATCTTACAGCAGATGCCTTGAGTCGAAAGGTACATCACACGGTTGATGAGGTAATTCATTTATCCGCATTGATGACTTCTTGTTGTACTTTGGGTTATGATTTTGATATGGAACTAGTGCCAGTAAGGGTATCAACATTGTTGGTTGAACCCGACATATTTGCGAAAATCAGAACGGCACAAATGACTGATGATGAAGTACAACAGTGGAAGGAAAGGATAAATCAAGGACAAACATCTCAATTTGTACTTTCAAGTGATGGAACGTTGAAATACAGAAATTGTTGGGTAATACCTGCTTCATTAGGACTACGCCAAGAACTACTACAACGTGCTCATTGTAGTAGATACAGTATACATCCTGGAGGGAAGAAAATGTATCATGATCTACGTACACAATTTTGGTGGAAACGTATGAAACAGGATGTATTGAGCTTTGTGAAACGGTGTTTGATCTGTCAACAAGTGAAAGCAGAAAGACAGAGACCAGGAGGTGAATTACATAGTCTGGAAATTCCTCAGTGGAAATGGGAACATATCACGATGGATTTTGTGACTCATTTACCACGGACGTCTTCTGGTTGCGATGCTATTTGGGTGATTGTTGACCGACTCACCAAAGTATCTCATTTTGTGCCATATTGTATGACATATACATATCTGAGAATGGCACAGTTATACATTCAACATGTAGTGAGGCTACATGGTATTCCAGTTTCCATTGTATCGGATAGGGATCCGAGATTTACTTCTCATTTCTGGGAAGGGTTACAGACAGCGTTGGGAACTGAAGTGCAGTTGAGTATAGCATATCATCCGCAGACAGATGGACAAACAGAGTGTACGATACAGACGCTTGAGGATATGTTGCGTGCCTGTGTATTAGAGTTTGATACTTCTTGGCAAGAGTCGTTGCCATTAGTGGAATTTTCATATAACAACAGTTATCAATCTAGTATACAGATGGCACCATTTGAGGCTTTGTATGGGCGACGATGTAGATCGCCATTGTATTGGGATGATATGGATCAGTCTTCCTTACATGGACCGGATATGAGTCATGAGATGGAAGAGAAAATAAAGGTCATTAGATTGAAACTTAAAGCTGCTCAGGATAGACAGGCTGCGTATGCCAATAAGCGACGTAGACCACTTGAATTTCCAGTTGGTGACCGTGTGTTCTTGAAAATTTCACCTTTTAAAGGTGTAGTACGGTTTGGTAAGCGTGGAAAATTGTCTCCACGATATGTTGGTCCATATGAGGTGTTACAACGTATTGGTACGTTGGCATATCGATTGGCACTACCACCGGCCTTGAGTAGTATTCATGATGTTTTTCATGTTTTACTGTTGAGGAAATATGAACCAGATCCGAGTCATGTCTTACAGCTACCTGATGTACAGTTGGATACAGATGTGTCGTATGAGGAACGACCGGTTATGATCTTGGATCGAGCTGAACGCAGGTTGCGTAATAAGGTGATTCCTATGGTTAAGGTACAGTGGGACAGACGGGGTGTCGAAGAGGCAACGTGGGAGACGGAGCAGCATATGATGCAACAGTATCCAGATTTGTTTTCTGGTATGAGTTTACAGTTTTATGATACTGTTGGTATATACATATTGTACTGTTGCATACATGATTATGTTTCCTATCTTTGTAGCATAGGATGATTGAGTTGTGTATCATGATATGCATGTTTGTATATACAATTTCGAGGACGAAATTCAAAAAGTGGGGGAGAATTGTAATGCCTCGATTTATGTTATATACGTATGATATGATTATGGTGTAATTATATCACGTGGCGGTATGATATTGGGGGTTCAGGTGGAACTCATAATGAAACATGGTGAACAATGATTTAATAACATATTAAGTCATGATCTAGTAGGCCTTTGGAATATGCATGTGAATTTAATTGCAATTGGAGTTGCATTTGAATTTGAATTTCATATGCCTTTGTATTTCATGTAAGGTTGCATTAGCATGTGAATTTGTGGTTGGATTTACATGTTGAGGTGAATTCTCATGTGTTTAGAACAAGTGGCTATAAGAAAGAGCTTAGTGAGCTTAAACTCACAATACACCACTTTTCACCTAAAAATCTCTACCAAGCTTCTCTCCCTCTCTTTCACCTTTCTTGTGATTTAAGCTTAGGATTCACTTGTGAGTTGGGCTAGGAAGGTGTGTGAAGTGAAATTGTACCATCTTGGTAAGGATTTCATGATTTTACACTTGAATTGTGTAGTTGGTAATGAAGTATGTGTCTTGGAATATCAAATATGTATGCTTAGAATCATAACTTGTTTCTTTGCCAAGAATTTGTTTCTAGGATGTTAGAAACATGTTTATATGGTACTAGGGATTTCATGAATTATGTTTACATGTTAAACTTTGGGGTATAGGAGAAGAACCATGGAGATAAGCTTGAAAATCGCCATTTTCTCATTTTTTCTGATCGGGCCGATTGATCGGCTGTGGTCTCGATCGATCGCCGCGACCAGTGAAGATTTAAGGCGGTTTGAGCATGAGGCGATCGATCGGTGAGTTGAGGCGATCGATCGGTGCAAGGTGGCGATCGATCGGTGCTTTTGTGCGATCGATCGGTGAAGCATGAACAGTTCGGCGATCGATCGAGATTTTAGGCGATCGATCGGTGAAGGCAGAATGTTGGAAATTTTATATTTTTGTAGAATTTGATTTTAATGCCTATGATAACATGTTATATTGTTGGCATTGTTGTAGCAACATCTCAGGGGACAGGGCAAAGAGGCATTTAGCTATCAACGCCTGATTTATCGCTTTTGTGTCGCAATACAGGTACGTGTTGACGTACGGAGTAAAGATATGATGCGATGATGATGTTATGGTTTTGATATCATATGATTTATGTTACCTTGTGTCATATGATTGGTCGTTCATATGCATATTCATACATGGATTTCATATGATTGGGATGGAGGCCTTGATAGATATGTGTATATGCTTTGGTGAGATCATTGCCTCGAGAGATATGCCTGGTGTGGTATATGCTTTGGCTAGGATCGTTGCCACGATAGATATACTACATATGCTTTGGCTTGTGAGATATACACTTGGTGTGGGTATATACTCTGGCTATTATCACAGATGAGCATGGTACTATGATATGTGCTGCTAATATGCAGATGTGATGTGGTTCCACTGTCATATTGAGCTGATTAGGCATATCATATGGGGCTCGTGATAATAGGGAAATTGTTGAGACATGTCATGACATAGTGCATTTGTGGATGCATGATACAGAACATTCACGTATTGATGATTTATTTGTGCTTTATCATTGATATTGATATTGTGGTTTGATATTGCACTGAGATATTTGTTATCTATACTCATTGTGTGAATGTTTCTGTAGGGACTCATATACGTGGGGAGCGTGAGTCATGATTTCCGCTGCGAGGGGAACCACTGCCTAGGAGTTCTTTTGGATTAGGTTGTTTATGTACATGTTTTGTATAGTTTGTTAGGTTTTTGATAACCTTGTAAACAACTTAACTAGTATGAACTCTTCATCTGTGCATGGTAAATTACTTAATTCAGACTCACATATGTATGTTTAATGGATACATAATGGATTAAGTAAAGAGGACCCCACACCTGATCTCAAGTCTATCTTGGAGTACACCTCTGTTCCCTGAAGCTGGTCGAACAGATCATCAATCCTCGGAAGTGGATATCTGTTCTTCACTGTAGCCTTGTTCAATTGCCTATAGTCAATGCACAGACGCATTGATCCATCCTTCTTTTTCACGAACAAGACTGGCGCACCCCAAGGCGATACACTAGGACGGATGTATCCCTTGTCGAGGAGCTCCTGTAACTGTACCTTCAGTTCCCTCAGCTCTGCCGGTGCCATCCTGTATGGGGCACGAGAAATGGCCGATGTCCCTGGCAGCAGCTCTATAGCAGACTCCACATCCCTGACAGGCGGAAATCCCAGAATCTCATCTGGGAACACATCAATGAACTCCGCCACAACCGGAATGTCCTCGGCTCTCACTTCCTTTTCCTCAGATACATCCACAGCATAAATGATGTAACCTGTGTGGCCGCGCTCCAATAACCGCGACATCTTAATCGCTGATATTACCGGAATCTTTGGACGAGAGCCGTCCCCATAAAAGGTCCACTGGAACCCCTGATCAGACAGAAAACGGACAATCCTCTGCCGGCAGTCTACCACAGCTCGGTATCTGCTCAACACGTCAATGCCGCTAATGCAGTCAAAGTCTGCCATCTCTAACTGAATCAGATCGGCCCTCAGATCATTGCCCTCAAAATAAATGAGGCAATCAGACAACAGCCGATCCGCAATCACATGCTTCCCCGTGGGTGTCGAGACCATAAGAGGCGTGGGTAACAGAGACGAGCACAAACGGTGTCCCTCCACAAAAGCAGTAGATACAAAAGAATGGGAAGCACCTGTATCTATCAATATAAGTGCAGGGTATGTAAATAAATGGCACGTACCAGCAATGACCTCCTCTGGGGCTGCCTCAGCCTGCTCCCTGGTCAGTGCATACACCTGTCCCTGCGGCGGTCCTGCCGTCTGACCTCCCTGTGGTCGTGGTGCAAACTGCTGTCTCTGTGGTGCCCTCCCATCATCAAACCTCGGCCTATTCGGCCCTGAATCTGTCTGACCTGCCCGATTGGGGCAACCTCGAGCAAAGTGGCCCACCTTGCCCCAGATATAGCAGCCCTGACAGTCCCGTGACAAGTGCCATCCTCCACAGTTGCTACACTTGTTTCCCACTGTCTTGCTCCCCTGTGTGGGTCCCTTATTGTTCTGTTTCTGACCCTGAGACTTCTTCCCGCTAAATTTGGAAGATGATGAGGCCCCATGAGCCTTGAACTGATCCCCTCGTGGCCTCAGACTATCAGCAGCAGGCCTCTGTGGTGGTACAGAAGGGGTACAACATCCTTGTACGCGTCCACCGCAATCTCCGCTAACTCTGCCCGTGTCAGGGCGTCATCAAATGAACTGGGGTTGTTGGAGATAACCCTATCAAATAGTTCTGGCCTCAATCCCTTCAGAAAGTTCCTCATCTTTGCATGGCTGCTGACAGCAATATGAGGTACATACCTCAGCAGTGAGGAATACTGCATAGCATAGTCCGACACTGACATGCTACCCTGCTTCAAACTGTTGAACTCATCCTCTTTTAATTGTCTGGCAGCTGCAGAGAAATACCGGTTAAGGAACCGGGTCCGGAATACAGTCCAGTCAACTGCCATACCTAGAGCCTCAGCTCCATCACGGTGGTCTTCCACCACATAGCAGGCTTCTTAGCCATCTGGAACTCGGCTAACCTCAGCCATGCTGTGCGTGCACAGGGTGCAGTCACAAGTATCTGCTCTATACGCTCCAACCACTCCTCAGCTACTTCACCAGACTCAATTCCCTCAAACATGGGCGGATGGAAACTCAGAAACTGCTTCAAACTGAGCTCCCCTGGCAGTAACATCTGTACACTGGGCTCCATGCCCACAGCAGGTGGTGGTAAAGGATTCAGCTGAGCGATACTGGCATTCCTACTGTCCATATCCCCTACCTCCTCATTGGGATTCTCCGGGTTAACAGCCTCCATGCTGCAACACAATTGTTAAAAAAAATACCAAAAGCAGTTTATAATATAAGCCGTTAGATAACAAGAGTATCATATTCAAAAGCATGTTAGTATAACACTTATACAACAATATGCATCACATGCATAACATGCTCAACAATGAATACCTAGCCAACTTGTCTCTAAAGGCTACCCTTCACTCTTCCCTGGTTATCTAACCAGTGCTCTGATACCACTAAATGTGAGACCCCTTTATCACATCAAGTTACTAAGGTGCAATTTAGAGAACTAAACATTCATGTGAATATATCAGAGTAACGTATCGTGTTGATTAACCTGAGCTTTAGAGATTACAGTACCAAAATGTTTCAAAAAGGAATAACATAATTCCTTCAAAGGCACTACATTATAGTCTTACTCTACTCAGTAGAAGCTATACAAAAATTTTCTCTAACATGCTAATCCTGTAGCACTCCTTACAGCTCAGCATTTCAACCCCGACCCTGGTTCTCGTCAACAAAAGCACCTACAAAGACAACCCCCCAAAACGTGAGCATAAAACAATTCATATTCAACATAATATGAAAGTAAGGCATAAATGCACAATCCTAAACACAAGTACTTCCTGTATTTCCTGCATTTATAACGCCCATTGGTTGTCCCTGTACCATAATTCATAATAAAACACATTATATGAATGTATGGCTTTACAAATGAATGTCATGACATTTCCTCCTTTTCTTGAGTCAGTCATCATCAGTTATTTTAATGCTTTCATAACCTCAAAACAAGCGGTATCGCATACTCGCTTCTCCATACTAGCGGTATCTCTTCCTCGCTCAGTATGGTATACCTCGCCTCCATGTGCAAGCGAGCCTCCCCCCTCCCGCTCCACATTTTCAGCGGTAAAGTATAAGCATTAAAACCTTAACTGTGATCGCCCTGACTCGTGGAATACACCACTTTATTCCACATCACAATATGCAACAACAATGCATAATATGCAACACAATGCATAATAACATGTATCATAACCTTAATGCATCACATTGCATTCATCATGTGTCACATAGACAAACATAAGTACATGTTACCGTTGGATGCCCGTACGTCGCTTACGTACCTTTCCAAAAGATAGAGGAGTCAATCAACTTTATCTCCTCGGTTGTGATGGCACCTGGGATGGTTCTACATAGCCACACAACACAATATTAGGCACCTCATTACAATCCAATATCAAAACTTTAACAAAATATAACAATTTATATTTTTCAACATTCTGGGTCTCTCGATCGATCGGCCCCTCTTCCCGATCGATCGAGAAGACGCCTAAAATCAGAACCAAGATTCTGCCTCGCTCGATCGATCGAGAAGAAATGTCGATCGATCGAAATGCCCTGTTCGAGAAATACCAACCCAGAATTCTCGAACACCTATATTCATACCCTTCGATCTAGCATATAACATACACCACATGTTTGAACAATTATGCTAGAAATTACAATACACTTCCCCGAGTGTATTCATACAAAATTTACACCTCAAACTTAAGCCCACATGCATAAACGTCAACCATTTACATAAGTACTCAACCAACTTTTCCGGAAACAGGGCAACATATAAATTTCCAGATTTTTGAGTACTTCACTTCATGCTATAATATCTACCCCATATAACATAAAGCATGCTCGAACAAACATGCCAAGGGCTTCACAAAACTACCATGCATATTTTCACATCAAAGGTTTACCAAAAACCTAAGCTAACGTGCATGATATCACCTCCTCAAAATCACTCCCAAACCATAAATTTCCAGAAAAACAGGGCATATTCCTTACCCAGATTTTCGAATACTAAACTTCACATGCTTTAATCCTCTACATAAAACATGTAACATGCTCAAGGAAAAATACAGAGAGCCTCATAAACATCACATAAAAGTACTCATAACAATATTTCTTTAAACCCTAAACTAGCATGCCAAATCTACTACAAAGAACAAGCATGCTTAGGAATTTAAAAACTGGGAAGAACATGTGACTCCTCACCACTTTTGCTCTTCGAATTTCTATATGAAGGGATGAACGAAATACGATCACTTTCTTCCTAGAAACCGTCCAAGTTGCAGACAAAAGGAAGAGAAAAGAAGGAAGCTTTTTGGAGGAGACAATATGAAAATATCTAAGTCCAAAGTAGCATACTTAGTCAATTCTGCTTTCCAGAAACAGGGGAGGGGCGTGGGTTCAACCAAGTGGGGGTGGGTTGGTTGCATGTAGGGTGGTTTTGTGGTGTTTAATTGTGTCCCGGTATTTCATACGATGTATAAAAATATCTCTCCTTGATATTTTATTATTTTATCACATCAACACAATAATTAAAACACCTAACATGCTCCCTAAACCACATCATCAAAATAAATAAATCACTCCCACATAAAATACGCCTTTAGCACATAGGCTCACAATTAACAACCTTTAATTGTATGATTACCCACATAATCATTTCGGGGATATCACAATCTCCACAAATACATCATGATTCATTAAAAATCATCTGTTTTCAAAAACTCTCTCTCCAACATCAAATCTAGACTGGCCCCAGCACAAGGCACCCTGGACTCCAAGTCCCACCGAAAACCCAACTCATAGGTTTTCCACCAAAAAGAGAATACAATCTCAACCTTTGGATCCAGCGATCCCAAATGCCCGATTATACAACCTCGGGAGACCCAAAACCGCAATTGATTCCTAATTGCCACAATGAAAAAAAATCCATTAAGAATTAATACCACACTTGGATTAACACCATTAATCCCCAGACCTCACATATGTAGACGCGTAGCATCGTTTTGATGAATAATACATTTATGTATATGTATTTAGTCGTATGGTTTGAGTGTCGTTGATGTGCACAAGGTGGTGTCTGCGTCACTAGTTGACGAGACCATTATGCCGAGCAGGTTGCTCGAAGAATTATTGGGTGCGCCGTACAGGGAGCGTACCGCATCACATATTTGAGGTAAATATTTTTACGAGTAGTGGTACCTCTGGGTATACTCGCTGGGATGCTATGGCCAAGTGATTGTGAGTAGGAGTAGTATTGAAGAAACTAGTCGCTCTTGTCGATGTAATGTGTGGTAGACATGGTTACACCCACCCCTGAGGGTGTGGAATAAATCCTACGGAATTAGGATTGCTTTAGAGAAATATTGAGTGATGACCCACTACTATAAATGGATGTTACGGTATGGTATACCGAGTGGAACGTATGATGCGTTGGTAGGCTTGGTATAAGCCTGTGGAGGCAACGATTTGCTAGCAAGATATCGTGGCAATGATATAGTGTGCTTGTTGGAGCCATTATACTGCACGTTGGGACCGAGTTTGGTGAATCGTATGATGATACGATGAGGGTTTATGGTAGACTCTTGTAGTCTCTATGTGGCATGATGATTGAGTCAGGGAATGCCTCACGGGGACGTTTATACGTCAAATGTTTTGAGGGACTTGTACCAGGACAACTCAATTTTGTTGGGAATACCAACGTGAGTGTCGACAAGTCTTTTCTAGCTCTGATTGAGCATCTTTGCATATGGAATGCAATGGGAGTCACAATTGGATTGTGAGATATAGTTAGTGGAGTGACACTACTATATTGATTTTATCACTTGGAAAGATTTGGATTGTACTGTCATGGAGACAACCAATTTTTGTTCAGGGTTGATTGTGAATCAACCAGGGTAAGCACTACTAGTGTTGGACTAGGTGATGGCTTTATATTTATATTACCGGCAAGATGTTAAAGGAGGCGTCTCTGGGAGAGATGCTCAAGGTTTGTGGAGTACTATGGCATTAGTACAGAGCATCGTTAGATGTGTATACGCCATGTATACGGATTTCGATTTGGTAATAGGGGCATTGAGGACACTATTCTGAACCTATAGGGTAATTATTGGTTCGAGATATATTTTGGTATAAATATATCCAATTTTCCGAACGGCGGTTCGAGGTTGGAAGGTCATGGTTCACGACACTTTCCTTGTGAGGAAGGCGGTATTCGTATACTGGTTGGGAATCTTTGGAAGATTCGTTGAATTGGTTTGTGTGGTGTTGATGTTGAAATCACACCCTTTAGTTTTGGTTTGTCAAACCATCATTCTCCGTGGAGTGAGAATAATTGAGGATTGACAGTTGAGATTGGGACTTTGGGTATGATTGATAATACCCGAGTCGATTGCATTGAATATGTAGGTGGTATTGGTGCTTAGGCATGTATGCCGGTGTGGGTATACGAATGCCAGCATTTTCTTGGTACTCGTCGAGCATCGGATTTATATGCTTTGATGAATGAATCTCCGGTGAGAGATTGTGGCACCTTGAGATTGGTAATCTCAATGTCACGATATATTCTGAAGAATGATCGTGAGGTCTGATTGACTCCCTTGAGGAGGGATTGTCGTGTGTTGAGACCATGGTAAGTCATTTCTGACTAAATTGTTAACGTCCCTGTGTTAGGATTGTTGAATCCTAGGGTAAACGAGGGATGGCCAGGATTCGGATTCGTTTGGTGTCGTAGTTGACATGTGTGGCGGGAATGCAATTGATTGTTCTTGCATGTCCTTTCGAGAGCTTGCGACCTTGTAGAGTCTCAATGGTGTAATTGGACCAAGATATGATTCTTGGAACACCCGGATGTAGACATCTTTGGAGACGTGTTTTGTGTTGATCGGTGGCCGTGTTGTTGCCCAATCCGTGATGCGATGTGGTGCAACTACTCCTTTGACGGAGATGGACTTGGAAAGTGGAAGCCGATGTAGTTTAGGTACACTGTTGTGTACTGGTGGTTTCCTTAGTAACGATGTACGTTTAACATCATAGGCTAAATCGTAGAGATATCATCGTGGCGATATCTATTTTGGAATCACGAATGATTCCTTTGTTTTGAAGTTAGGGTTGGCTGATTGCTTTTGAGATGGTTAGCATCGGGGAATGCTGGCGTCTTTCTTGGAGTTTGTGATGATTTGTGAGGTTTACTCCATTCCAGATTTTGGTGCGGGGTCGGTGTCCTCGCGGTTGGAATGTCGTTCATGATATGTTCATGATTCGACGATGTAGATCCGTTTGGATTATGTGGTCTCGGCGTTACGTGGAGTGCGCCTGTGCAAATTTCGGGGACGAAATTTTTTTAGTGGGGGATAATTGTGATGCCCGGGGATTAATGGTGTTAATCCCGGTGTGGTAATAAGCCTTAATGGATTTTATTTGAGGCAATTATGAATTAATTACGGTTTTGAGACTCCCGGGGATTTTAAATCCTGTATTTGGAGTCGTTGGATCCAAGGGTTGAGATTGTATTCTCATCGTGGTGATAACCTTGGAATTTAGTTTTTGGTGGAATGTGGGGTCCTGAGTACTTTGTATTGGGGCTGGTGATGGAATTTGAGTTGGAGAGATAATTATTGAAAACAAATGATTTTTAATGAATCATGATGTAGTTGTGGAGGTATTGGTATTTTGAGCCTTGGTGCTATATATACCAAATGGACTCAGTATTCCGTCATTATACGGAATCTCTTCCCTCTCTCCTCTCCCTCACGCCTCTCTCTCACCCCAAACCCTTCCATCTTCTTCTCTTGGAAGCAAATCGATAGGGGCTCGTCTTAGGAGCCCGATTTCTTGAAGAAAAATTGGTAATCTTCTTCTCCTCACCTTTAGCTTCGATTTGATTATGGTATTGTGCTTGTTGGTCAAGTATTGGGTTGGATTTGAGATTTGGGGGTTTTGGTTAAAAATCTAAAATGTTGTTTTTGGAGTTTAATTGGTGTATTGGAGGTGTTTAGGGTGTTAGGGGTGTTGGTTTTGGAAAATCGCAGGTCGCGATCGATCGCCGAGGAGCGCTGATCGATCGCGACGAGCAGCTGGATTTTTGGTGACGATAAACAGTGCGGGTGGATGATCGTGAGTGGATTTCGGCGATTGATCGTGAGTGGGTTGACGATCGATCACGGAGACTCGCGATCGATCGCGAAGAGGCGCTGGATGGCCACTGGTTGGGGGCGATCGATCGCGATAAAATCGGCGATCGATCGCCGCTCGCAGGATGTTGTTTCTTTCAAAAATTTTGGAAAATGTCGGGATTTTGGAAACGGGGTTTAATTAACCGATTTCCGTGGCAATGTATACATTCCAATGGGAATGCTATACTTTTAAAATGGATTGGTTGGAGCCAAAGTTTGATAAAACAAAATTCTCGGTTGAGTTTTTAGGCTATCATTTTAACTTATAAAATGGAATATTTTGGGTATTATGCATGCTTAGCCGGGGCGCTTTTATTTTGGTAATCGTCATGGATGGACGATAGGTTTGGAAGTTGTGAACGTGCTTGGGCACTTGATTGCATGCCTTTGTTTAATTGAGAGTTATTTTCATGTTAGCACTTAACTCATTAGGTCGTGGGACTCAGGCAAGGTTGGACTCGAACTACGGAATTATAAGGTACGTATGACGTACGAGCATAGCCCTTTATTATGATTGCAATTGTTGAGTGCATGGTACACTATATTGAATAAATGTATATGGAAATGCATGGTATATGGTATTAGCAATAAACGGTTATTGGAATGCATGGTTTATGGTAAGTGGTATAAATGAATATATATACATTGTGAATTAAATGGTGCCGCTTTTGAGCGAGCAATGATTGAGATGTTGTCGCATTTGAGGGAACATCGGTTATGACACCACTGCTGTTGAGCATGCGTGAGAATAAAATGCCTGCTATTGTAGGGCAAGCGATGAAATGGAACTACGGAACCATAAGTGAGATATTGGAATATATGTAATCATTGTTAATGATTTGATATTATTGATTATGATATCGGTACGTGGCATACGGATTTGTTAATCAACGTAACGATTAACTGACCATTGAGAATTTGATGGTTTTGGTTGTTTTGAGAACAGGGACAGTACAGGGAATCCCGGATGAGGATGATACCATCCAGGGAGCATCTTTTATATTTAATAGCATTTACATTTTTGTAAATTATGAATTGTATTATTGTGATTATCGGTTTGGTGGTATTGGTATGCTCACCCTGTTGGGGGCGGTCTCTATTGGGGCAGGTGATTAGGTACATCGATGGCTTTGGAGTTGAGCTCGAGCTATGGGATGGAGGTGCTTCCAGGGATTGAAATACCAGTGACGGTATTGAGCACCGTGTTTTATACATTTGATACACACATACCTATTTGATGCTCGCATGTGAGCACTCTTATGTGTATATAGTATGTATAAAAAGGTAAGGGCCTTTCTCTCTTCATTTACGAGTTGCATGCAATTATTTATTGAATTGCTAAATGAATTGAGAACATGTTAGTGTATTATAATGGTGCATGATATGTATGTGGACTTGGTTGGGGGAAACTAGACATTATATGGAATAATGTAAAGAATTTTATTATTGGCATGATTTGCTATTGTGACAAGTGTGTTTTCCCCTACGTATATGATTACATGTACTAAATGCTTGGATTAATACACTAATAACGGGTTAAGGGCACGGGGGTCCTTACATGCCCGATCCGTGTTGCAAGGAGGTGCAACTACTCATTTGATGGAGAGGGATTTGGAAAGCGGAAACCGGGTTTAGTGTGTGTATACTGTTGTATACTAGTGGTGTCCTTCGTGGAGATGTGTTGGACATCGTAAACTAAGTTGTGAAGATATCATGGAATGATATCTATGTCATAATAAAGGATGATTCGTTTGATTTGCAGTTAAGGCCGACCGACTACTGGGTTAGCTCACGTCGAGGTATGTTGACGTATTGTAAGATTTGTGATGGTTTGGGAGATTTACTCTATTCCAGAATTGGTGCGGGGTCGGTGTCCTCGCAGTTGGTGTGTCGTTCATGATGAGTTCATGATTCTGCGATGAGGATTCGATTACTTTGTGTAGTCTTGGCAGTACGTGGGGTACGTCTGTGCAAATTTCGAGGATGAAATTTTATTAGTGGGGGGTAATTGTGATGCCCGGGAATTAATGGTGTTAATCCTTGTGTGGTAATGATCCTCAATGGATTTTAATTATGGCAATTATGAATTAATTACGGTGTTGGGACACCCAAGGATGTTAAATCGGGTATTTGGGATCCTTGGATCCAAAGGTTGAGATTGTATTCTCATCGTGGTGAAAAACCTTGGAATTAGGTTTTTGGTGGTAACTGGGGTCCGGGGTACTTTGTATTGGGGCTAGTATTGTAAATTGAGATTGGAGAGATAATTATTGAAAACAAATAATTTTTAATGAGTCATGATGTATTTGTGGAGGACTTGGTATTTTTGGAGCCTTGGTACGATATATACCAAGTGGACTCAGTATTCCGTCATTGCACGGAATCTCTACTCTCTCCTCTCTCTCTCTCTCTTCGCGCCTCATCTCCCCCAAACCCCTCTTTTCCCTTTTGGAGGAAAACGGCTGGAAGCTCGGCTCGAGAGCCGGATTTCTCGAAGAAAAGTTGGTAATCTCATTCCCCTCGCCTTTACCTTCCTTTTGATTATGGTATTGTAGATTTTGGTTGAGTTTTGGGTTGGTTATGGAAATTGGGGGTTTTGGTTAAAAATTCAAAGTTGAGTTTTTGGTATTTTTATGGGTTTTAAATGGTGTATTGGAGGTGTTGAAGGAGTTGGGGTGTTGGTTTGAGTTTGGGTATGAAAACTCCATTAAAGCTCAAATATTTTTCAGAAACTCGCAGGTCGCGATCGATCGCGACATTATACTTTGGGGAGACGATGAACAATCGCAGCGATCGATCGCGAATAATGGGCAATCGATCGCAAGATCTGGCGATCGATCGCGGCATGCATTACTTCGGGCATTAAACTTGCGCGATTGATCACGCCTGAAAGGCGATCGATCGCTGCTTTGTTTTTTGGGCAGTGGGCTTGCGCGATAGATAACTCATCGATCGCGGCCTGTTTTGTTTTTTTTTTTTTGAAATTTTGGAAATGTCGGGATTTTGGAATCGAGGTTTAATTAGCCGATTTGCAGGGCAATGTCTAGATTCCAATGGGAATACTATGCTATGAAATTGGAATGGTTGGAGCCAAATTTTAATAATAAAAATGGGATACTCGTTTTAGTAAGTGGTTAACCTTTGTACTTATAAAATGGAATATTTTGGGTATTACGCATGCTTAGCCCAGAGTCTTTTAAAATGGTTAATCGTCATGGATTGACGATAGGTTTGGAAGTTGTGAACGTGCTTGGGCACGTGGTCACATGCTTGTGATTAGTTGTGAGTTATTTATGTGTTAGCACACAATTCATCGGGTCGCAGGGACTCAGTCAAGGTTTGGTTCGGACTACGGAATCATAAGGTACGTATAACGTACGAGCATAGCCTTTTATATTATTGCAACTGTGAAATGCATGGTATACTGTAATTGCAATAAATGAATATACATTGGGAATTTTATGGTGCCATTTTTGAACGAGCAATGATTGGATGTTGTCGCTATTGTGCGAACATCGGTTGTGACGCCGCTGCTGTTGAGCGTGCGTGAGATTAAGACGTCGCTATTGTGGAGCGAGCGATGAAATAGAACTATAGAATCATTGGATATATGTGATATGTGATGCCCGAGTGTGATGTCCAGATTATTATAATCATTTGTTGGACTAAATATGATTTAGATTTTTATTGATAATTAATTTTAGAATTAATTAATTAGAAGTGGAATTGACCAAGTGAAGGTCAACTGACAAGTTAATCGAATCATAAAATATTTTGAGATTGTAAAATATACTCCGATAATATTTTAGGGATAAGTTAATTAAAATGAAGAATTTAAGTTTTGGGTTTTTGGAGTGTGTATAATCCCTATCGTTGTCTATAAATAATATATATCAGTACACCGACACTTCGATGTACAAAACCGGGACAAGATACAAAAATAAATATGTTATGTTGGGAATTTTTGGACACACCGTAAAATGTGTAAATACACGCACAAAAACCCGATCCCCTCTTTTCTTCTCTGCACATCGCGACCCACGCCGCTTAATCGCGTGCGCCCGCCGCCGTCGGACCTCCTTCCGGCGCGTCCGAACCACCATCATCTTCGTCTCTTCCAGGCGCATCTTTCTATACCAAGAACATGAAGTTTCGTCGCGGATTGCGTCCGGATTTTGCAAGGAAGCGCATCGGTTAAATTCCAAATTCGTCCGATTTTGGGACGATTTTCTTCCAATAATTTTGTGGGTAATTCTCCTCATCCTTCAATCGTTTTCCCCCTATCATTTTGATGAAGTTTTGGTTCGATTTTGCTAGCATTTTGGAAGGGTTTGCTAGTGTGTGTTCGTGTGTGTGCAGCAGTGTGTGTGCGTGAGTGTGTGTGAGACCCCGTGATCTCAAACATAATCTTAGGTGCAATTAAGAGAACTAAACATTCAGAGTAGTAAGTCGTGTTGATTAACCTGAGCTTAAGAGATTACAGTACCAAAAGTTCAAAAGGAATTTCACGTATTCCTACAAAAAGGTACTACATTAGTTCTACTCTACATCTTATAGAAGCTATACAAGGTAATTCTCTAACATGCTAATCCTATAGCACTCCTTACAGCTCAGCATATCAACCCCGACCCTGGTTCTCTTCATCAAAAGCACCTACAAAGACAACCCCCAAACACATGAGCTTACCGTGAATAATATTTAACATAATATGAATGTAAAGCGTAATGCACAAATCATAAATACAAAGCACTTCCTGTATTTCCAAGCATTTACAACGCCCATTGGTTGTCCCTGTACCATAACTCATAATAACACATTATATGAACATATGGTTTCATAAATAAATGTCATGACATAACTTTCCTTCTTAAATCCTTATTCCAATCCTGAGTCACTTATCATTAGTGCATTTCAATGCTTCTTACTTTTCCACGTAAGCGGAATTCTTCCTCGCTTCTTATGGAAATCCACGTAAGCGGAATTCTTCCTCGCTTCTTATGGACGTTAGCGTAAGCATTAAAATCCTCACTAGGATAACCTTGACTCGTGAAATACACCTCTTATATTTCACAACATACATATGGAAAAACAATGTATATCAACATGTATCATACTCTTAATGCATCACCATGCATTCATCATGTGTCAAATAGACAAACATAAAGTACATGTTACCGTTGGGATGCCCGTACGTCGCTTACGTACCTTTCCAAAAGATAGAGGAGTCAACTAACTTTATCTCCTCGGCTGTGCTGGCACCTGTGATGGTTCTACATAACCACACAACACAATATTAGGCACCTCATAATAATCCGGAATCAAAACTCAAATAAAATCATATTTACCCTAAAATTCATCTCGCGATCGATCGCGAGATGCTACTGCCTTGTATACCAAAATTATGCAATCAGCGATCGATCGCCCCTTATTGGCGATCGATCGCCAAAACCCACTGGAACGTCGCGATCGATCTCGCCTCCTTGGCGATCGATCGCCAACTCTGTTCCTTTGAGCGATTTCAAGAATTACCGAGCACCTCTTTTCATACACTTAAAACCATATCATAACACATATAATATGCACGAATAAAGATACTAGGGGCTTCACCATACTTCCATGAAGGGTCTTAGACCAAAGTTTCAATAAACTCTTAGCCTAACATACATCATAATAACCCCAAAAGTTTGACCCTCAACCAAAAATCCAGAAAAATAGGGCATTAGAACCTTGCCCAGAATTTTCGAACACTACTTTTCCCATGATTAAACCCTTCACATAATACATGAAACATGCTCAAAGGAATATACTGGTATCTTCAACAAACTACCATACACGTATTCACATCAAAGGTTCAACCAAAACTTAAGCTATCATGCTTCAAATATTCATGATAGAACCCTTACTCAAAATGAAAACAGGGCACTTCCCCTGCTCATATGTTCGAGGAACCCTTTTCTCAACTATAAATCTAACACATAAAGCATGCAAGTTACTTAACAAGACATGCTAGGGGCTTCATAAACATCACATAAAAGTACTCATAACAAGATTTCATCGAACCCTAAAGTAGCATGCCAAATCTGTTACAAAGAAAACACATGCTTGAAATCTGAAATCTGGGAAAAAGAATGACTCCTCACCACTTTTGGGGTCGACTTTCCTTCAAGCAAAAGAACAATAAAACGTGATCCTCTTGTTCCTACCTGCTGTCTGAGTGTTTTTCGAGGTTTTGGAGAGAAGGAGGAGAGTTTGGAGGAGATGAAGTGATTAAAGCAGATTGACTAAATGTCATGCTTGACCAAACAACTTTCCAGGAAACAGGGGATAGGGGCATGGGTTGCGGCCAAGTGGGGGGCGGGGGGGGGGGGGGGGGGTGGTGTGTTTGGGTGGCCTCGTGGTGTTTAATCGTGTCCCGGTATTTCATACGATGTATTAAAATAACCCTCTTTGATGTTTTATAATTTTACCACACCAATACATCATTAAAAACACCTAACATGCCTCCTAAACCATATCATCAAAATCAATATAACACCAACCACATTCCTTAATTCACCAACATAATTACATGCTTTTATCACATAAAGCATAATCCATAACCCCAAATTAAATCATTCCTTTAACACATAATAAAATTAGCACATCAAAGCATGTTTACACATAATCCTTTCGGGGATATCACAATACTCCCCTACTTATAAGATTTCGTCCTCGAAATCAAACATGCTTACCAAAAAGAGGTAAAAGAATAAATAAACGCGTACCAGAAAACATCCCTGGGTAGTGCTGCACCATGTGTCGCTCTGTCTCCCACGTGGTGTAAGGACCCAAAGCCCTTAACCCATGATTAGTGTACTAACCACTATGTGTGGCACATGCTATCAATAAAAATCAATCGGGAAACTCAAATGATACTTTACCATTGAATGGCAACTACAAAATTTCTTTAATACTCAATGTTATAAGATCATCATCCTAACAACATATAGACTCATCGAGTTCGCCCATTACCATCCCCTTTTTGCCACTTTTTACATTGTGGACCTTTATAAAAATTTGGGCAGAGTCTCCCCATAAATTGAGCTATCCCAAAACAAAAGCACGTCACATAATATAATTCCCGGCCAGGGAATACACAATACTCAACAGAATACAGAACACAAAGTAAATTCCCAGTCAGGGAAGACACCACACATAAGACGACAAAAGTGGGTTTCAACACCCACATAATACACTAACGACTCTCATATCATTAGCAATTCTACCACAATTGCATGCAACATATAATGAAAGAGAGAAATGCTCATGCCTTTATATACAACCCATATACAAGAATATCCGTGCTCACATGCGAGCATCATAAATGTGTATATAAACCTCGGGTGTATATAAGTACTCTATACGATACCGTGCTCCATCAAGCCCTGATACCACGATCCTGTGAGTACATCCAATCAATAGCTCGAGCTCAGCTCCACAGCCATCGATGCACCTGTTCACCTGCCCCAACAGAGACAGCCCCCAACGGGGTGAGCATACCAATACACAAAATCTCATCATCACAATAATGAAATTCATAATTTACAACACAAGTAAATACTAATGAATTTTAAATGATACTCCCTGGATGGCAACGTCCTCATCCGGGATTCCGTGTACTGTCCCTGTTCTCACAATCATCAAACTCATCAAATCTCAAAATTCAGTAAATCAACACATTGATTTAACTCATAGCATGCCTGGTTCTCAAGTATCAATAATTAATGATTCCAAATTCATTATACATACAAATATAGATATCTCGATATCTAATACTGATTTTCAACTTTGCTACCAATCACAGATAGCTCAAATGCCTAGCATTTATTTTACAAATTCTCCATTATACTTAGACATCTCACATGTCTCATAACGAATACATGATTCCACGATCATTCTCAGGCATCTCAAATGCCATACAATAGTCATATAAATCCAGTACCCCATATCTCATGTAAGGTTATACTACTCTAGTATTACGCACACTTGTGGCAGCGATATCAAGACTAGGTCGTTCCATAGTCATATCGACACATATATATATATATAGCCATACCCACAACCATCTAATGCAATTAAAACACATTATGCATTTCACAAATGCTCTTATATAAAGTAATGCTCGTACGTCGCACGTACCTTAATCTCCGAAGTCCGAGCCAAACCTTGCTCGAGTTCCATGCTCCGAGGAACGATGTGCTAACACGATAAATAGTTCACAATTATTTACAAACATGCAACCCATGCTCAAGCACACCCATAACCCTCAAAAATATTGTCAACACACGACAATTAACCATTTCAAGGACCCGGGGTAGAGTACATGCAGGGAGGGAAAATCGAATGAGACATCAACGAAAATTGCTCAAGAGCTCCCCATAAATTTTCGAACCCTCACTCCACAATTCGAACCCAATTAAACACAATAATTCATCTAAAACATGAATTAATCAATCAACAACATGAATAATCGCCCCACATGCCAAAACCCCCACAATTCGAACTCAAAGCCCTAAATTCGAACACAATTAAACATCCTAATACATCTAAAACATGTAATAAACGACCCATAACAAGAATCGCCACACCCCTGCCAAAAACCCCAATTTTCGAACCCACTTCACGCACACATCCAAAAATTCGAACCAATCCTCACACCAACAGCAAGAATTCGAACTAATTGAACACAAAATGGCAGGGAAAAAACACGATAAGCATGAAAAAGAGGTAAAGGAGGTTACCCAATCGAAAATCGGAAGGAAAATCGACCGAAATCGAAGAACCCTAGCTTTTGGGGATCGACGCATTCTGCCAAAATCCGAACGAGAAACGCGACCAAACTTCGAATTGATGGTGTAGAAAGGAGCGCCTGGACGAGACGAAGCCACCGGTAGGTCGGACGCGCCGAACGGCGGCCGGACGGCGGCGGGCGCACCGCTTTTGCGCGCGGTGGCTGGGGCAGACGGGAATGGGCGGACGCGGGGAGAGAGAAAAGTTAAGGGGCTGAAATAAAAATTTAATTAAAATCTCGGGTTCAACTGGTATTTATAGCAAAAATACCCCGAAATACTAATAGCCCCACAAATACATCATGATTCATTAAAAATCATCTGTTTTCAAAAATTCTCCCTCTAACTCCAAAACCCCCTACCGGTGCTCACACAAGCACCCGAGATTCCGAGACACATCAAAAACCCAACTCTTAGGTTTTTCACCCAAATGAGAATACAATCTCAACCTCGGGATCCAACGATCCCAACTACCCAAATAAACGAGCCCAGAAGGCCCAACACCGCGATTAAACTCCAAATCGCCACATAAAACAACTTTAGGGTTATTAACACTCTGGGATTAACACCTATAATCCCTGGTCATCACAATATCCCCCACTAAAAGAATTTCGTCCTCGAAATTAACACCGGTGTATCACATAACACCCAGGCTACACAACAACACAAAGCCATAACCTCGATTCTTGACCATATCAGAATCGTCTTAATAAACGCGAGGATACTTACTTCACATCAAACTCTGAAACAGAGCGACATACCAAAACCAACATATCACCCAAGAGGCAAAACGTACCTCGATGCGGTTCATCCCAAAAGTCAGTCCCCCATGACTGCAAAACAACCAATACTTACGACCGTAGATCGGACAGTTATCCTTCGTTCTAATACCACTTAGTAAGAACGCATCATGAATGGCACCTCAACCGTGAGAACGTTGACCTCGTGTCAAACTCTGGAGTGGAATAGACTTCCAAATCCATCATAACGTCAAAGAGCGTCAGCACAGCTCAACGCTAATACTCCAAGAGCAGTTAGTCAACTGAAACTGCAAGGATTCGAATCGCTCCCGATTCCATCGTAGATATCATTCAAAGACATCTCTATCATGACTCACGATGTCTAATACACATCATTACGAGGAAAACACTAGTATACTACGATGTACACAAACCAAACCTGGTCTCCACTCCCAAACCTCCTCCATCAAATGAGCAGTCGCATCATTGCAACTCAATTTGGGCAACTCACGGCCACAGATTCACACAAAAGACATCTCACAAGATGTCCACCTCCGGATATTCCAAGGATCACATCCTGATCATAAATAAACCATCGAGACTCCACAGAGTTAAAATTCTGAAAGGACATGCAATAAACCCATTACATCCTCAACGCTTGTGTCGACAGCGACACCCAATAAATCCGAATTCCTGCCATCCCTTGATAACCCTAGGATTTAACAATCCAAACTTGGGAAGGCTATCGCATAACTCGAAGGAAAACACCAACAAGGGAACACCTCAACCCACACAAGATAATCCCTCCTCAAAGGGAGTCAACTAACTTCACGATTGTTTCTCATAATTTATCGTGCCATGGAGATTCCCAATCTCAAGGTGTTCAATATCTCTCATCAGAGATTTAACCATCCAAAAGTAGCATAACTCTATGCTTGACAAAAAGGAAATAAAAACTAGCATCACATGCATACTCAATGCACTTGGCTCGGGTATCTCCAACATACCCCTAAGCCCCAAACACAACTGTCAATTCTGAGTCATTCCCATCCAGAGGAGGCTGATAATCGACGATCAACAACACGGCGTGATTCCCAAAATCAACACCACACGTACCAACTTACCGAATCTTTCAAAGATTCCCAAATAGGTATAATACTACCTCCTTCCCCACAAGGGAAGCGCTATCGAACTCGAGATCCACTAGTCTCGAACCACCGTTCGGAAAAACTGGATACAATAACACCCATTGTATCCCAAATACACGGGTTCCCTCAGATCGAGTCAATAACGACCTGATGACTCTCTTGTTGGTACTTCAACATTATGAGCTGTCCCAGACAAGTCTCTCAAAACAATAGACGTATACACGTTTCAGTGAGGCATGCACAACCTCAACCTCAAATGACGTGGTGACTACTAGAGTCCACCACAATCCACATCGTATCACTTTACGATTTGCCAAACTTGGTTCCAACGAGCAGTATCATGGCCCCAACAAGCACACTATATCATCACTACGATATCTGGCTAGCAAAGTGCTGTCTCCATAGGCTCATATCAAGCCCACCAACAAGCCATATGTTCCATCTCGGTATGCCGTACCGTACAAACCGTTAGAGTAATGGGTCATCGCCCAACATATCTATAAAATACCAAGCACAATGGACAACCCGGTGTCCTTGCTCACTTATGATGCAATCATAATCCGTTAAGACTTATCCCACACCCTCAGGGTGGGTGTAACCATGTCTACCCTACATCACAACACAAGCGAGTAGTTTCCTCAATGACTACTCTTACCACCAATCACTTGGCCCTAGCCAAACCAACGAGCATACCCAAGGGTATCATCGCTCGACAATTATTTAACTCTATAACATGATGTGGTACATTTACCGGTACAATACATCCAATACTCCACCGAGCAAACCTACTTGGCAAAAAGGTCTCGTCAACTAGTGACCCAGACTCTATCATGTGCTCACCATCGGCACTCAAACCATACAACTAAATACATAACATAAATGTATTAGCCATCAAAACGACGCTACACGTCTACATAGAACATCCACTATGTCATTGTCATCCCGTGACGGTACCTGTCAACATATGACTTTGAAACAATATTGTCGACTCGTAACGGTATATGTCGATACACGACGTCTATAATCTAATCGTCAAACACATGACAATATAAGTAAATCAACACATGATATCCACAATAATGCTAAATAAACAGTAATATGCCATACCTCATTGCTAACAATATAGCGGCATACCTGTCTCCGTCATCCAACAGTGGTATGCAATCAGCACCCATCGCTCGTAGGTGGCGTAATCCAGCGTCATGTGCATAGCGGCATAACCCGTCGCTATAGAATCAGGGGCATAATCCCTCGTCATAGAGTCAGCGGCATAAAACTTCGCTATAGACATCTGGCGGCATGAACCATCGCCATAGATGTAGCGGAATGTACCATCGCTATGAATACCCGGCGGCATAGGTCATCGCCAATAGAATAGCGGAATGAGACATCGCTATCAATATATCCGGCGGCAAGAACCATCGCCAATCAATATAGCGGAATGAACCGTCGCTCTCAATATATCTGGCGGCATGAACCATCGCCAATCAATATAGCGGAATGAGACATCGCTATCAATATATCTGGCGGCATGAACCATCGCCAATCAATATAGCGGAATGAGACATCGCTATCAATATCGATAATGTGGTTGTTCCGGTCTTGTTATAGCAGCGGAATTTTAGGACCCCTCGCTTCGACATATAGCGGCATCATATGATATCCCTCGCTTCGACAATGATAGTGGCATGTTACCTCGCTTAGACATGACAGCGGCAAATATCATATTACCATCGCTTCATATGACAGCGGCAAGTACCTCCCTCGCTCGAATATAACAACCGGAACTTCCACTAGCTCCATGTACCTGCATCCAGGTTAATACCACAGTTCACAATATAATGATCGATATCACGTTCCAGTTATAACCACAATATTCCACATTAATCACTAGAATTGTGACTGTTCCGGTCCCAATACAACAGTGGAATTTTAGGACCCCTCGCTTCGACAATGACAGCGGCATGTTACCTCGCTCAGTCATGACAGCGGCAAGTACCTCCCTCGCTCGGAGATAAAGGCTACCGGAACATTCATCAATTCTACCACAATAATCAAGCACAACAGTTGATTCCATTATCACAATATATGTCACTATCATTTCACATATACCATCACATGTAAGGGTTCACTACCCACGATATACATAATCAAAGGTGTAACACGTTTTACCGTCCGAAGCCCGTACGTCTCACCTTTCCTGATTTTCCTACAAAATCAGATCCCTTAGCACATAATACATGAAGGGTCAGACATCACCATTAATGCCATCCCATCTCATGCTACACGATTCCTGCAATCACACTGATTAGCAACACCACTTTTCATATCATAAAAAGCACATAAACAACTAGTTGTGTCATACAACATTAATGCCATCATGCATAAGTATGTGCTATCAATAACTTCCTAGGCCCTTAACAGCCCCAAAGAGCTAACCACTGCTCTGATACCACTAATGTAAGGACCCCAAGCCCTTAACCCATGATTAGTGTACTAACCACTATGTGTGGCACATGCTTTCAATAAAAATCAATCGGGAAACTCAAATGATACTTTACCATTGAATGGCAACTACAAAAGTTCTTTAATACTCAATGTTATAAGATCATCATCCTAACAACATATAGACTCATCGAGTTCGCCCATTACCATCCCCTTTTGCCACTTTTTACATTGTGGACCTTTATAAAAATTTGGGCAGAGTCTCCCCAAAAATTGAGCTATCCCAAAACAAAAGCACGTCACATAATATAATTCCCGGCTAGGGAATACACAATAATCAACAGAATACAGAACACAAAGTAAATTCCCAGTCAGGGAAGACACCACATATAAGACGACAAAAGTGGGTTTCAACACCCACATAATACACTAACGACTCTCATATCATTAGCAATTCTACCCTTAATTGCATGCAACATATAATGAAAGAGAGAAAGGCTCATGCCTTTATATACAACCCATATACAAGAATATCCGTGCTCACATGCGAGCATCATAAATGTGTATATAAACCTCGGGTGTATATAAGTACTCTATATGATACCGTGCTCCATCAAGCCCTGGTACCACGATCCTGTGAGTACATCCAATCAACAGCTCGAGCTCAGCTCCACAGCCATCGATGCACCTGTTCACCTGCCCCAACAGAGACAGCCCCCAACGGGGTGAGCATACCAATACACAAAATCTCATAATCACAATAATGAAATTCATAATTTACAACACAAGTAAATACTAATGAATTTTAAATGATACTCCCTGGATGGCAACGTCCTCATCCGGGATTCCGTGTACTGTCCCTGTTCTCACAATCATCAAACTCATCAAATCTCAAAAATCAGTAAATCAACACATTGATTTAACTCATAGCATGCCTGGTTCTCAAGTATCAATAATTAATGATTCCAAATTCATTATACATACAAATATAGATATCTCGATATCTAATACTGATTTTCAACTTTGCTACCAATCACAGATAGCTCAAATGCCTAGCATTTATTTTACAAATTCTCCATTATACTTAGACATCTCACATGTCTCATAACGAATACATGATTCCACGATCATTCTCAGGCATCTCAAATGCCATACAATAGTCATATAAACCCAGTACCCCATATGTCAAATGCCTACTCTAGTATTACGCACACTTGTGGCAGCGATATCAAGACTAGGTCGTTCCATAGTCATATCGACACATATATATATATATATATATATATATATAGCCATACCCACAACCATCTAATGCAATTAAAACACATTATGCATTTCACAAATGCTCTTATATAAAGTAATGCTCGTACATCGCACGTACCTTAATCTCCGAAGTCCGAGCCAAACCTTGCTCGAGTTCCATGCTCCGAGGAACGATGTGCTAACACGATAAATGATTCACAATTATTTACGAACATGCAACCCATGCTCAAGCACACCCATAACCCTCAAAAATATTGTCAACACACGACAATTAACCATTTCAAGGACCCGGGGTAGAGTACATGCAGGGAGGGAAAATCGAATGAGACATCAACGAAAATTGCTCAAGAGCTCCCCATAAATTTATGAACCCTCACTCCACAATTCGAACCCAATTAAACACAATAATTCATCTAAAACATGAATTAATCAATCAACAACATGAATAATCGCCCCACATGCCAAAACCCCCAAAATTCGAACTCAAAGCCCTAAATTCGAACACAATTAAACATCCTAATACATCTAAAACATGTAATAAACGACCCATAACAAGAATCGCCACACCCCTGCCAAAAACCCCAATTTTCAAACCCACTTCACGCACACATCCAAAAATTCGAACCAATCCTCACACCAACAGCAAGAATTCGAACTAATTGAACACAAAATGGCAGGGAAAAACACGATAAGCATGAAAAAGGGGTAAAGGAGGGTCCCCAATCGAAAATCGGAAGGAAAATCGACCGAAATCGAAGAACCCTAGCTTTTGGGGATCGACGCATTCTGCCAAAATCCGAACGAGAAACGCGACCAAACTTTGAATTGATGGTGTAGAAAGGAGCGCCTGGACGAGACGAAGCCACCGGTAGGTCGGACGCGCCGAACGGCGGCGGGCGCACCGCTTTTGCGCGCGGTGGCTGGGGCAGACGGGAATGGGCGGACGCGGGGAGAGAGAAAAGGTAAGGGGCTGAAATGAAAATTTAATTAAAATCACGGGTTCAACTGGTATTTATAGCAAAAATACCCCGAAATACTAATAGCCCCACAAATACATCATGATTCATTAAAAATCATCTGTTTTCAAAAATTCTCCCTCTAACTCCAAAACCCCCTACCGGTGCTCACACAAGCACCCGAGATTCCGAGACACATCAAAAACCCAACTCTTAGGTTTTTCACCCAAATGAGAATACAATCTCAACCTCGGGATCCAACGATCCCAACTACCCAAATAAACGAGCCCAGAAGGCCCAACACCGCGATTAAACTCCAAATCGCCACATAAAACAACTTTAGGGTTATTAAAACTCCGGGATTAACACCTATAATCCCTGGTCATCACACGTGGCCTCCTCGACACCCCTACAATCCCACTGAGTCTTGATCATAGGAATAACCTTGTTCCGAAGTCTGCGGTCTGCCCTATCCAGAATCCTGATAGGCCGCTCCACATAAGAAACTTCGGACTCTATCTGAACCTCTGAAGGCTGCAACACATGTGAAGGATCCGTCTCATACTTCCTCAGCATAGACACATGAAATACGTCGTGTATACCAGACAGAGAGGGCGGTAAAGCCAAACGGTATTCCAGAGTACCTGTTGGGATATGCCCTAAGACAAGTCATTAGATGATTGTTTTGACATACAATGTTTATGATTTTATGAATGGCAATTCATTATTATATATTATTCTCTTAATTGTTAGAATAATATTGTATTATTCTTAAACATTGTCCCTAGTCAAGTATTATCATGAATCAGGATAATGATAATACATAGAGACTAGTATGTATTGATTGATGAATTGTTCATTGATATGAGATATCAAATCAACACATGGGTACATGTTGGAGAACGAGGTACTGGACAGACCCACCATGAGAATGCAACATGGATAGTTATATGATCGTCATATGCAATTCTCATAGTGATAATAATGTATGTAATCCTTACGACTTGTGATCATCAGAGATCCCAACATAAGGAGTTATGAATCTTGATATTGTCAAACGTTACCCGTAACAGGGTAAACTATAAAGGCGACTATTGGATACACTACGAATTATGTAGAGGGATGTTGACTGATCGAGATAAGATTTGTCCCTCCTATATAACAGGGGATGTGGTTGGCCCTTGATCAAGTGAGAACTAAAATGCATGGCCATGCTCGAATGAGTCGATATGAGATATCGAGCTTATTCGTTTATTCTAGTTCTACTTGGGGATCAAGAAAAAGATTGAATATGAGTATGACTATTCCATGACTCGTGTTCAATCTAAACACAAAAGACAAAGGGATTAAGTTACATGGTTAATATTATCACAAGTTCTAAAGGTTATGTCGAGTCATTGACATTCTTGTAATTTGGGTAGCCTTGATGTGTTGCTAGACACCGCTCTTTGCTTGTAACGTAAAATGGTTTTTATGTCACTGCCAACATTACAAGAACCTATCGGGTCGCACAAAAGATTAAATCGAGAAGGAAAATTAAATTCATTGGATGAATTAATTAATTAAGAAGAGTCTTAATTAAGTGATTAAAAGGTTTTAATTAAATCATGGGTTTGGGCCCATAAGACTTTAAGCAAGTCTTGAACCTTAAATAAAGCCTTATAATATAAATACAAGGTTTTGATTAATTGTTAATCATTCTTTCATATCATTGCTTGATATAAAAAACCTAGACTCCACTCCTGAAGCTCTCGGCCGCCGCTTGTTCGAAGATCATCGCCGCCACCACCTTGATCTTCACGGCCGTCCTTGCTCGGTTATAGTAACCGTGAGGTTTTGTTGGTTCAAGAATAAGTCTAGCAACCTTTTCTTGAACATCCCTTTCGATTTGATCGTGTGGATACCGTTGAGGCAAAAACTTGTAAAGTTTTGCTAGTGACTCGGAGGAGGCGTTGGACGTGGTACTGCTCCGTGGAATCTGCTCAAACACGCTACAAGGGTGAGACCTTCGTAAATCTTTTATCCGATATGAATCCCTATGTATAGATCCGCGGTTTAGTAATCCAAAATTTTATTCCGCTGCGTTGTATGCTCTAAGGATTACTTACAGTGGTATCAGAGCCGTGTACAAGGCTCATATCAGATTTATGTGGTTAAATAGTTTAATCATGTTAGAATTTATATTGCATGCTATTTAAAACTGTATGAACATATATGATATGTTATTATCAAATTTGTGAAAATCATCGTAAAATTGTATTTGATATAATTGGCGAATAATCAAATTTATTGGGCAATGTTTTCGGCCTCCACCATGATTTTGACCAACGGCTTAGCCACGTGAGGGCTAGGGGTTTCGGACTCCTATGCTCGAGATGGCCTAGTCGTTGTGGATCATGTTTATGGATGGAGGTTTCGAGACATGGATGAGTTTTGAACTCTTTGGCTCGATAATGGTTCTCGGATGCATGGATTAGTGGCTTCACCACATGAGAGCTAGGGTTTTCGAACCCTTGGCTCGAGATGGTTGAGCCAACCCTGTGCATGCCCTGTAGGGCCTTCTTACCTTAACATCATAGCAAGAACTAATTAGGGCTAAACATGCATCACAGACAGCTTAGGGCTCCGATTATTACGTGAGTTATTAGAATCACAGGCCAAAATAAAACTTCAAGCAAATTAATTACATTCTCAAATGAATGGCACTATAGAATTATACTACTCCTGGAGTAGAGACTATACCAAATCCAGAATCCTAATTCATAAGGCATCTCGAAGCTCACTTCTTCAACCCTGCCCATAGCCCTCCAAATCCAAATGTGTACCTACAAGAACAACTCATCGTGAGCAAGTACATCATTACTCAACATCATAGGGTAATGGCATATAAATAAATGCATGAAGTAAATGGGTAACGTATACTTCCTGGTTAATTGCATTAACCCTCTTTGGTTGTCCCTGTTTCATAGTCATGCATATAATCGTTAGTTCTCGGCATAAATGATTAAAATCATACTTCACATATATGATCACATCAAACTATGTTAATTAGAAGTGGAACTGTCCCGGTTCTATTATGACAGCGGCACAATTGGCCCCCTCGCTCGACATAACACATCGTATGATACCTATCGCTACGCCTTGATAGCGGATGTATCTCTTTATTCAGCGGATGATACCCCTCGCTACACCTTGATAGCGGATGTACCCCCTCGCTTAGCGGATGATACCCCTCGCTACACTTTGATAGCGGATGTACCCCATCGCTTAGTTATGTGAGCGGCAAGACCTACCTCGCTTGCCCATAATAACCACCGGACATTCAACCATTCTTAATAACATAGTTTCATATTCATCATAAACATCATAGCATCTTATAGACATCATTATCTTGTACACATCATTATCATATAAGCATTATCATCTTATAGACATCATCGTCTCATCATAATCGTTATAGTAACGTCATATCATCTTCATTTATCATAACATCATCGTAAGCATCTTAACATCTTTATTCATCATAAACATCATCATCATTTATCATAATGTAATCGTAAGCATCTTATTATCTTTATCCATCATAAACATCATCATCATTTATCATAATATCATCGTAAGCATCTTCTTATCTTTATTCATCATAAACATCATCATCATTTATCATAATGTCATCGTAAGCATCTTATTATCTTTATCCATCATAAACATCATCATCATTTATCATAATATCATCGTAAGCATCTTCTCATCTTTATTCATCATAAACATCATCATCATTTATCATAATGTCATCGTAAGCATCTTATTATCTTTATCCATCATAAACATCATCATCATTTATCATAATATCATCGTTCTCATCTTTATTCATCATAAAAACCATCTTTATTTATCATAACATCATCTTAAACATCTTATCATCTTATTCATTATAAAATCATCTTCATCGTGGACTTACTTATCATAACATCATCTTAAACATCTTATCATCTTTATTCATTATAAAATCATCTTCATCGTGGACTTACTTATCATAACATCGTGACATCATTTAAATCATCATAACATATAAACATCATTTCATGTAAACGTCATCATTTCATGTAAACGTCATCATTTCATCGTACATACTTACGCGATAAATGCATAGTCATAGTTAGGAGTGTGTTACCGTCCGATGCCCGTACGCTTCTTGCGCACCTTAATTCCAAAAATGGAGAAGTTGTAGGACTTTATCTCCTTGAAGTTGTGGGTACCTGGGATGGTTCTACATAACCATACAAATCGATATTAGAAGCTAATTATAGTCCAATATCCAAAAATCCCACAAAAACATCAAAATTATACATTTTGGTGTCTCGCGATCGATCTCCATGAAGCCCCGATCGATCGCGAGATCACACTGCCTCGTCCAACAAAATTTTCCAATTCGCGATCGATCGCCGAGTTTGCGCCGATCGATCGCGACCTCGCCGATCGATCGCGCCAAACTCGCGATCGATCGCTGAAGGCTACTGCCTTCAGCCCTTGCAGCTCGCGATCGATCGCTGAAGGCGCCGATCGATCGCCGAGTTCTGCACACGCGATATTCGGGCACTATTCACCCTTCTCCTTCCCAAACTCAAACAAACTCAAATATTCAAACACCCACCTTACCAAATCACTACAAATCTTCAATAAACATCCTCATTTAACGATAAATCATACCCCAACCATAAACAACATATACCCAAAACAAACCCACATAATTTACTTCAAAATCAACCCATTTCAATACCAAACATCATAAAACTTTTAGGAATGGTTCCATACCTCTTGTAGGCTCCAAATCCTAACAAAGATCACACAAATAAAGTTTTTGTGAACCTTCCTTCTTCCTTCCTTGGTGAATTTCGAAAATGGGAGATGGGTTAGGGTTGAGGAATGAATTGGGGATTTTAAAAGTGATTGGTAAAGTAAGTGGGTATAGAGGGAAAAGGGGGTTATAAGGTTAATATTAAAATTATACCCCAAAGTTAACATGATGTATAAAACACCCCAACATGGTATTTTAAAAGCATTTACAAAAATGCATTAAACTTCCACTAAATCATGCTTTCCTCATAATTAACCATCAACATAGTTAAATCATGTTAACACCTTATTTTCTAACATGCATAACATGCACCCTGAAATGCAACCCCCGGGTCACGCCAATCATGTGATTAATCATTTCAACATGATAATTAATTTCAACACATAAATCAATTATCAACATAATTTATCATATTAACATCATTAATGCTCAAATTGCATATAATTAATTTCGGGGCATTACATTACTCCCCTACTTATAATATTTCGTCCTCGAAATCGCATGCACTTACCCCAAAAGAAACTAAACATAATTTACATACCAGAGAATAGTTCCGGGTAGTGCTGTACCATATGCTGCTCCGTCTCCCACGTAGCCTCCTCGACACCCCGACGATCCCACTGAACTTTGACCATCGGTATAACTTGACTTCGTAATCTGCGATCCTCACGATCCAGAATTCTGACCGGTCGTTCAACGTAGGATACATCTGAATCCAACTGCACTTCAGTAGGCTGTAAAAACATGCGACGGGTCTGGCTCATATTTCCGCAACATAGAAATGTGAAAAACATCATGAATCCCAGATAAATACGGCGGTAGAGCCAAACGATAGGCCAAAGTACCGATACGCTGCAATACTTCATATGGACCAACATACCTCGGGGATAACTTCCCCCTCATACCAAGACGAACTACACCCCTGAAGGGTGAGATTTTCAAGAAGACTCTGTCTCCTACTTGGAATTCCAGCGGTCGTCGCCGCTTATTGGCATAGGCCGCTCGCCTATCCTGGGCCGCTTTCATCTTTTGGCGTATCAACTTTATCTTGTCTTACATATCCTTAATCATATCCGGTCCTCCGACCGCTTTACTAGTCAAGTCCTCCCAATACAGCGGTGACCTACATCGTCGTCCTTAAAAAGCTTCAAAAGGAGTTATTTGAATGCTCGTCTGATAGCTGTTAATATAGGAGAACTCCATCATTGGCACTGAATCTTGCCACGAAGTATCAAACTCCTAAACACATGCCCTCGACATGTCCTCGAGCGTCTGAAGGGTACGCTCTGTCTGGCCGTCTGACTGAGGGTGATAAGCTGTACTCAGTATCACTTCTGTGCCCAAAGCTGTCTGAAGACCCTCCCAGAAATGTGGAGTAACCTTGGGTCTCTGTCAGACACAATCGAGACTGGAACTCCATGCAACCTCACCACATCCCGCACATATAATTGGGTCGTCTATAGGTACGCAAAAGTCATACAGTAGGGGATGAAGTGAGCTACCTTCGTTAGCCTATCCACGATCACCCAGATCGCATCAAATCCAGAGGCCGTCCTTGGTAAGTGGGTCACAAAGTCCATAATGATATGCCTCCACTTCAACTTGGGTACCTTCAAGCTCTTCAGCTCGCTACCAGGCCTCTGCCTTTACCTGTTGGCAGATCAAACATCTTTTAACGAAAGCGATCACATCGTGCTTCATACGTCTCCACCAGAACTGACCACTTAGGTCCTTATACATTTTCCTTCCTCCTGGGTGGATATTGAACCGACTACTACGAGCCCGTTTTGATATTCCTTTAAGAAACTCCGGCGTATCTGGGACTACCCATCGGTTGCCCAGCCTCAAGGAATCATTTTCTGCCATTCTGAACTTTGGTGGCTGTCCTCGAAGTACTAAAAACGATCACCTCGAACCTCATCATCTGATCTCTGGGCTTTCCTAATAGCCTCAAATAAGTCTGGCTCAGCCAACAATGTCGACACTCGTACCGGCGACGTGTCCACATTAAAATCATAGCCCAAATGGTAACAAGAGGTTATCATAGCTGATAAATTCATGACATCCATCTTATTTGTCGCATATTCATCTCAGCCTGTGTGAACAAAACTCCAGACTCTTATGGTCCGTGTAGATGGTAAACAACGTACCATGCAAGTAATGCCTCCAAATCTTCAAGGCAAATATAACGGTTGCCAGCTCCAAATCATGGACTGGGTACCTAGCCTCATGTGGCTTCAGCTGCCTCGATGCATAAGCCACCACATGCTTATCTTGCATCAACTCGCAGCCCAAACCCTGCAGTGATGCATTCGTGTACAAGGCAGACCTCTTATTCTCATAAGGAATCACCAATATAGGTATCGTAGCCACGACACTTCAATTCTTGGAAGCTTTCCTCACAAGCTTCAAACCAATAGAACGGCACTCCTTTCTGAGTCAGCTGTGTCAGGGGTCTGGCAATCCCTAATGATCTGGAGTACTGTTCTCAAGTGCTTTACGTGTTCCTCTTCAGTTCGAGAGTAAATAAGCATATCGTCAATGAAAACTATGACGAACTGATCCAACATGGTTGGGACACTCTGTTCATCAGGCTCATAAAACAGCTAGGGCATTCGTCACCCCAAAAGGCATGACTAAGAATCCGTAGTGTCCATATCTAGTCCTGGAAGCTGTCTTCTGTACATCATCCTCTCGAACTCGAATCTGATGATACGCCGACCTCAGATCGATCTTAATGTAGAGCCTCGTACTCTGCAGCTGATCAAACAAATCATCAATCCCCGGAAGCGGATACTTATTCTTCATCATGGCTTTGTTCAGTTGTCTGAAATCGATGCACAGCCGCATTGAACCATATTTCTTCTTAACAAATAAAACTGGTGCACCCCAGGGCGATACGCTAGGGCGTATATAGCCCTTGTCAAGGAGCTTCTGCAACTGAACATTTAACTCCCTTAGCTCCGCTGATGCCATCCTATACGGGGCACGAGAAATGGTAGACGTCCCTGGTAGTAACTTAATCCCAAATTCGACCTCTCTCGTCGGTGGGGATCCGGGAATCTCTTCCGGAGATACATCAGGAAACGCCGCCACTACGGGCACATCCTCAATCTTTAACTCTTTCCTCTTTTCAGTAATATCAACAGCATAGACGAGATATCCTTCATGGTCTCGTTCCAATAACTGTGCCATCTTGATAGCAGATATTAACGGAATCCTTGAACGGGAACCATCCCCAAAGGATGTCCACTTGACTCCCATATCAGATCTGAATCAGACAGTCCTCTGCCTGCAGTTCATAACTGCTTGATACTTGTTCAGAACATCAATGCCCACTATGCAGTCAAAGTCTGACATTCCCAGAACAATCAAGTCTGTCCTCAGCTCGTTACCCTCAACATAAATGAGGCCGTCATAAACAATCTGATCAGTTATCAAACTTCTTCCAGTTGGTGTCGAGACTACAAGAGGCATGGGCGACGGAGAAGTGCATATGAAATCGCATCACTTACTTCAGCATTTTCTGCCATACTGCAAGACAAGGGTTAACAACAATACCCAAAAGCAGTTCATATAATACCTCGTTAGATAAATAAAACATGTTAGCATAGCATCCTATACTTCTTATGTAACATATGCACACAACATGTTTACAAGTAAGTACCTAGCCCACTTATTGCTAAGGCTACCCTTCACTCATTTCCGGGTTATCTAACCACTGCTCTGATACCACTAATGTAGGGCCTTCCTACCTTAACATCATAGCAAGAACTAAATAGGGCTAAACATGCATCACAGACAGCTTAGGGCTCCGGTTATTACGTGAGTTATTAGAATCACAGGCCAAAATAAAACTTCAAGCAAATTAATTACATTCTCAAATGATTGGCACTATAGAATTTGTAGGGTCCTCCTACCTTAACAGTGAAATCAAGACATAAATAGGGCTAAACATTCATATAAAGACATTCTTAGGGTTCGGTTGTAGCTTGAGCTATTAAGATTACAGGCCAAAAAGAATTTTTCAAAGTTAAGTTAATTACATCCTCAAAATAAATTTGTATCAATAGGATTATGCTACTCCTAGAGTAGGAACTATCCCAAAAGAAATTCTGTAATCTATCTTCTTTTATGCTCCCTTAGCTCACTTCCTCAACCCGACCCTTAGCCTTGGTCCAAAATGTGTACCTACAGGAACAACCATCATGAGCATGTACATCGTTACTTGATATCATATGGCATATAAATAAATGTATAGAAATAATTGATAACATATACTTCCTGGTTAATCGTATTATCCTTCTTTGGTTGTCCCTGTTCATTGTTATGCATATAATCATTAGTTCAAGATATAAATGATTAACATCATACTTCGCACGTATGCACACAACAATCCATGTTACTTAGTAATGGGACTATCTGGGTTCTATTATGACAGCGGTACAATTGGCCCCCTCGCTCGACATAACACATCGTATGATACCCATCGCTACGCCTTGATAGCGGATGTATCTCTTTATTCAGCGGATGATACCCCTCGCTACTCCTTGATAGCGGATGTACCCCCTCGCTTAGCGGATGATACCCATCGCTACGCCTTGATAGCAGATGTACCCCATCGCTTAGTCATGTGAGCGGCAAGTACCTTCTTCGCTTGCCCATAATAGCCACCGGACATTCAACCATTTCTAAATAGCATAGTTAAACATGCGTCATCATTTTATAAGCATCATCATCTCAAACATCATCATCTTATCATAATTGTCATCGTAATATCATATCATCTTCGTTTATCACAACATCATCATCATAAATTTTTTCATCATAATCATCATCATAAATACTTATGCAACTAATGCAATGTCATAGTTTAGGAATATGTTACCGTTTGATGCCCGTACGTTTCTTACGTACCTTTTCAAAATGTGGTGAAGTCGTGGTACTTTATCTTCTCGAAGTCGTGGGTCCTTGGGATGGTTCTACACAACCATACAATTCAATATTAGAAGCTAATCATAGTCCAATATTCAAAAATCCCACAAAAAATCAAAAACCACATTTTTTTTTTATCTCGCGATCGATCGTCGCCCAGGCGCGATCGATCGCGAGATCACACTGGACGGGGGGTGAAAATTTCCTTCTTCGGCGATCGATCGCCATACTTGGCGCGATCGATCGCCATCGCCACCGATCGATCGCCCAAAAGTGGCGATCGATCGCCAAAGGCTTCTGGAGCCTACTGTTGGCTCGCGATCGATTGCCAAAAACGGGCGATCGATCGCCAGCCTCTGCACTTCGAAAATCCACCATTTTTACACATTAAAACCTCACCAACCTCAACCATCATTTATTCCATCAACTCAACAACATAAAAACATTCAAAACCTTCCTCAAACATCATTAAACCACCAAAATAAACATCATTGAAAAAAAGTCATCCCAACCCCCAACAAACCCATCTCAAAAACCCTTCAAAACCATTCTAAACTTAAATCAAACATTTCAAATACATTAAGGAGTGATATACAAACATCTTAGGTCCTAAATCTTACCAAGAAATGCAAGAACAAAGCTTTTACAAGGATTCCTTCCCACCTTTAAGTCAAAAATCGAAAATGAGGGGAAGAGGGTTTTGGGAGAGTGATTTGGGGATTTGAGTGTAAAGAGTAAAGTGAGGTCAAAATGGTGGGTTAAGTGTTAAATCTTTATATTTCCCAATAATTAACATGATGTATATAAAATACATTAACATGGTAAGCATTTACAAAATGCAACCAACTTCATTAAATCCATATCATCCTCATAATTAAAATCAACATTCTTAAATCATGTTAATTCTTCATTTTCCACACATATCTTAATCATCGTAATAAATCGTCATATAAACATAATTAATGTTCAGATTGCCATCAATTAATTTCAGGGCATCACATTACTCCCCTACTTATAAGATTTCGTCCTCGAAATCACATGCACTTACCCAAAAAGAAACTAAACATAAATCATACCAGAAAATAGTTCCGGGTAGTGCTGCACCATATGCCGTTCCATCTCCCACGTAGCCTCCTCGACACCCCGACGATCCCACTGAACTTTGACCATCGGTATAACCTTGCTCGTAGCCTGCGATCCTCACGATCCAGAATTCTGACCGGTCGCTCAATATAGGATACATCTGAACTCAACTGAACCTCTGAAGGCTGCAATACATGAGACGGATCTGGCTCATACTTCCTCAACATAGAAACGTGAAAGACATCATGAATACCGGATAAAGACGGTGGTAGAGCCAAATGGTAGGCCAGATTACCGATGCGCTGCAGTATCTCATATGGCCCAACATACCTCAGAGATAACTCCCCCCGCATACCAAACCGAACGACACCCCTGAAGGGCGAGATTTTCAAGAAGACCTTATCTCCTACTTGGAATTCTAGCGGTCGTCGCCGCTTATTGGCATAGGCTGCTTGCCTATCTTGGGCCGCTTTCATCTTTAAGCGTATCGTCTTGATCTTTTCTTCCATATCTTTAATCATATCTGGTCCTCCGACTGCTTTACTCGTCAAGTCCTCCCAATACAACGGTGACCTACATCGTCGTCCATAAAGAGCTTCAAAAGGAGCCATTTGAATGCTCGCCTGATAGTTGTTATTATAGGAGAACTCCACCAGTGGTACTGAATCCTGCCACGGAGTATCAAACTCTAAAACGCATGCCCTTAACATATCTTCGAGCGTCTGAATGGTACGCTCTGTCTGACCGTCTGTCTGAGGGTGATAGGCTGTACTCAGCCTTACCTCTGTGCCCAAAGCTGTTTGGAGACCCTCCCAGAAATGTGAAGTGAACCTCGGGTCTCTGTCAGACACTATTGAGACTCGAATACCATGTAACCTCACTACATCCCGCACATAAAGTTGGGCCATCTTTAAATATGTGAAAGTCATACTGTAAGGGATGAAATGGGCTACCTTTGTCAGTCTATCCACGATCACCCAGATCGCATCAAATCCAGAGGCCGACCTTGGCAAGTGGGTCACGAAGTCCATAGATATATGCTCCCACTTCCATTTAGGTACCTCTAAGCTCTTCAACTCACCACCAGGCCTCTGTCTTTCTGCCTTTACTTGCTGGCAGATCAGACACCTCTTAACAAAAGCAATTACTTCACGCTTCATGCGTCTCCACCAAAATTGACCACATAGGTCCTTGTACATCTTTCTTCCTCCTGGGTGGATACTGAACCGGCTACTGTGGGCACGGTGCAAGATTCCTTGGCGTAATTCTGGTGTCTTTGGCACCACCCAACGGTTGCCAAGTCTCAAGGAACCATCCTCAGCCACTCGAAACTTTGATGGTTGCCCTTGAAGTACTATCGATGACCATCTCTGAATTTCATCGTCCGACCTCTGAGCTCTCCTAATAGCCTCAAATATGTCTGGCTCAGCCAATAAGGTCGACACTCGCACCGGCGACGTGTCTACGTCAAAATCATAGCCTAAATGGCAATAAGAAATCATCATAGATGATAAGCTCATAGTATCCTTAGCGGTGCTCTTCACTTTTCGACTTAAGGCATCTGCTATCATATTTGCTTTACCCGGATGGTACTCTATTTCACAATCATAATCCTTGAGTAAGTCCATCCATCTTCTTTGCCTCATATTCAGTTCTGCTTGGGTGAATAAGAATTTCAAGCTCTTATGGTCTGTAAAGATGGTAAACGTCGTACCATAAAGATAATGACGCCAAATCTTCAAGGCGAAAATGATGGCCGCCAGTTCCAGGTCATGGACTGGGTATCGAGTCTCATGCGGCTTCAGCTGTCTCGAAGCATAAGCCACCACATGCTTATCTTGCATCAACACACAGCCCAAACCTTGCAATGATGCATCCGTGTACAAGGCAAACTTCTTATTCTCAGAAGGAATTACCAACACTGGCGCTGTCGTCAAGCGACGCTTCAACTCTTGGAAGCTCTCCTCACAAGCTTCGGACCAATAAAACGGGACTCCCTTCTGAGTCAGCTGTGTCAACGGCTTAGTGATCTTAGAGAACCCCTCGACAAAACGTCGGTAGTAACCCGCTAAACCAAGGAAACTCCGTATTTCGGGCACAGAAGTGGGTGCAGCCCACTCCATAACAGCTTCAATCTTTCTGGGATCTACGGATATCCCACTGCTAGATATAACATGACCCAAGAATACCACACTATCCAACCAAAACTCGCACTTGCTAAGCTTTGCATATAATTGATGATCTCTAAGGATCTGAAGTACTGTCCTCAAGTGTTCAACATGCTCTTCTTCAGTCCAGGAGTAAATAAGTATATCATCAATGAAGACTATAACGAACTGGTCCAAATATGGCTGGAATACCCTGTTCATTAAACTCATGAAAAAAGTTGGGGCATTCGTCACCCCAAAGGGCATGACTAAGAATTCATAGTGCCCATATCTGGTTCTGAAAGTTGTCTTCTGTACATCATCCTCTCTTACCCGAATTTGATGGTACCCCGACCTCAGATCGATTTTACTGTAGAGTCTCGTACCCTGCAATTGATCAAATAAATCATCGATCCTCGGAAGCGGATACTTGTTCTTTACTGTGGCTTTGTTCAGTTGTCTGTAATCGATGCACAGACGCATCGAGCCATCTTTCTTTTTGACAAACAAAACTGGTGCACCCCTGGGCGACACGCTAGGGCATATGTAGCCCTTGTCAAGGAGCTCTTGCAACTGAACTTTTAATTCCTTTAGCTCCGTTGGTGCCATCCTATATAGGGCACGGGAAATGGCTGACGTCCCCGGTAGTAATTCGATTCCAAACTCGACCTCTCTCACCGGTGGGAATCCGGGAATCTCTTCAGGAAATACATCAGGAAACTCCGCCACTACGGGCACATCTTCAACCTTTAGTTCTTCCTTCTTTCCAGAAATATCAACAGCATAAATAAGATATCCTGTATGGCCTCGTTCCAATAATTGTGTCATCTTGACCGCGGATATCAACGGAATCCTTGAACGAGAACCATCCCCATAGAACGTCCACTGAACTCCCTTATCAGATCTGAATCGGACAGTCCTCTGCATGCAGTTCACAACTGCCTGGTACCTATTCAGAACATCAATACCCAATATACAGTCAAAGTCTGACATTCCCAGAACTATCAAATCCGACCTTAACTTGTTATCCTCAAAATAAATGAGGCCATCATAGACAATCTGATCAGTAATCAAACTCCTTCCAGCGGGTGTCGAGACTACAAGAGGCGTGGGCGACGGGGAAGTGCATATGTGGTGTCTTTCCACAAAACTCGTCGACACAAAAGAGTGTGACGCACCTGTGTCGATCAATATAAAGGCAGGGTGCGTAAATAAAAGACACGTACCCGCTATAACTTCCTCCGGAGCTGCGGTAGCTTGCTCCCTTGTCAAAGCATATACTTGCCCTTGAGGTGGCCCCGTAGGCTGACTTCCATATTGCCTCGGTACATATGGGGGTTGTGATGACCAGGGATTATAGGTGTTAATCCCGTAGTGTTAATAATCCCTAAAGTGGTTTTACGTGGCGATTTGGAATTTAATCGAGGTGTTGGGCCTTCTGGGCTCGTTTAATTGGGTAGTTGGGATCGTTGGATCCAGAGGTTGAGATTGTATTCACATTTCGGTGAAAAACCTAAGAGTTGGGTTTTTGATGTGTCTCGGGATCTCGGGTGCTGTGTGAGCACCGGTAGGGGGTTTTGGAGTTAGAGAGAGAGTTTTTGAAAACAGATGATTTTTAAGGAATCATGATGTATTTGTGGGGCTATTAATTTTTCGGGGTATTTTTGCTATAAATACCAATTGAACCCAAAATTTTACACAAAAAATTCATTTCAGCCCCTCAATTTTTCTCTCTCCCCGCTCGCGCCCCATTCCCGTCTGCACAGCCGCCGCGCGCAAAAGCGGTGCGCCCGCCGCCGTCCGGCCGCCGTTCGGCGCGTCCGACCTACCCACGGCTTCGTCTCGTCCAGGCGCTCCTTTCCCCTCCATCAATTCGAAGTTTCATCACGTGTGGAAGTCGGATTTTGCGGAAGTGCGCCGATCCCCAATTTCTAGGGTTCTTCGATTTTGGTCCGATTTCTTCCGATTTTCGTTTGGCACATCATTCCTCGGGGCATGGAACTCGAGCAAGGTTTGGCTCGGACTTCGGAGATTTAAGGTACGTGCGACGTACGAGCATTTCTATATATTAGGGCATTTGTGAATGCATAATGAAATTTGATTTCATTGAATAATCGCGCATGAGGATTATATATATATATGTTGATATAGCCAAGGAATGACCCAAATCTTGATGTCGCCGCTTGTAGCGTGCGTGACACTAGAGTAGGATGACTCTTACATGATATATGGGGTACTGGGTTATATGACCATTGTAGGGCATTTGAGATGCCTGAGAATGATCGTGGGATCATGTATTCATTATAAGACATTTGAGATGTCTGGGTATAATGAAGAATTGGTAAAATAAATGCTAGGCATTTGAGCTATCTGTGATTGATAGCGAGGTTGTGAAATCAGTATTAGATATTGAGATATCTATTTTTGCATGTTTAATGAGTTGCAACCACTATCTGTTGATATTCGAGTATTAGGCATGCGATGAGTTAATCAATGCGTTGATTTACTGATTTTTGAGATTTGATGAGTTTGATGATTGTGAGAACAGGGACAGTACACGGAATCCCGGATGAGGATGTTGCCATCCAGGGAGTATCATTTAAAATTCATTTATATTTACTTGTGTTGTAAATTATGAATTTCATTATTGTGATTATGAGATTTTGTGTATTGGTATGCTCACCCCGTTGGGGGCTGTCTCTGTTGGGGCAGGTGAACAGGTGCATCGATGGCTGTGGAGCTGAGCTCGAGCTGTTGATTGGATGTACTCACAGGATCGTGGTACCAGGGCTTGACGGAGCACGGTATCGTATAGAGTACTTATATACACCCGAGGTTTATATACACATTTATGATGCTCGCATGTGAGCACGGACATTCTTGCATATGGGTTGTATATAAAGGCATGAGCCTTCCTCTCTTTCATTATATGTTGCATGCAATTGTGGTAGAATTGCTAATGATATGAGAGTCGTTAGTGTATTATGTGGTTGTTGAGACCCATTTATGTCGTCATATGTGTGGTGTCTTCCCTGGCTGGGAATTTACTTGGTATTACTGCTTTCTGATGAGTATTATGTTTTCCCTGGCCGGGAATTATGATTGTGTGTTGTGCTTTTATTTCGGGATAGCTCTATTTATGGGGAGACTCTGCCCAAATTTTTATAAAAGTCCACAATGTGAAAAGTGGCAAAAAGAGATGGTATTGGGCGAACTTTGTGAGTCTATTTCGTTGTTAGGCTGATGACCTTATAACATTGAGTGTTAAAGGAATTTTTTTAATTGCCATACAATGATAAAGTATCATCTGAGCTTCCCGATTGGCTTTTTATCGAAAGCATGTGCCACACATAGTGGATAATACACTAATTAAGGGTTAAGGGCTTGGGGTCCTTACATTAGTGGTATCAGAGCAGTGGTTGCTCATCGGGGCTGTTAAGGGCCTAAGAAGTTATTGATAGCACATACTTATGCATGATGGCATTAATGTTGTATGACACAACTAGTTGTTTATGTGCTTTTTCTGATATGAAAAGTGGTGTTGCTAATCAGTGTGATTGCAGGAATCGTGTGCGACGCGATATGATGGCATTAGTGGTAATGTCTGGCACTCCGTATGTTACGTGCCAAGGAATCTGATTATTGTGAGAGAATCAGGTAAAGGGATATTTCCGAGGTAACATGTCTTGGTATACGTATTGACTTGCAAATGGTTGCAAATATGCACTGGATGTGTGATGCATAACGTATATGGCTATTGTTGCTAACCATGATGGTTGCAGGTTACAGGAAATATGGAGTATAAAAAGGAATGATGAATATACATTCCAGGAGTCTTGCTTATCACAGTGAGAATTTTTATACTTATGTTTATACCGCTAAAAATGTGGAGCGGGAGGGGGGAGGCTCGCTTGCACATTGAGGCGGGGTATACCATACGAAGCGAGGATGAGATACCGCTTGTATGAAGAAGCGAGGATGAGATGCCGCTTGTTAGGATGATGATTCATCCCTTTGTGATGACACGGATGATAGCGGTGATGTGTCCCGCTGTGTCGATTATATTCATTTCATTGTGATGACACGGATGATAGCGGTGATGTGTCCCGCTGTGTCGATTATATTCATTTCATTGTGATGACACGGATGATAGCGGTGATGTGTCCCGCTGTGTCGATTATATTCATTTCATTGTGATGACACGGATGATAGCGGTGATGTGTCCCGCTGTGTCGATTATATTCATTTCATTGTGATGACACGGATGATAGCGGTGATGTGTCCCGCTGTGTCGATTTATATGTATTGGCGATGGTTCATTCCGCCAGGTCTATTGATAGCGATGATTCATTCCGCTATATTGATTGGCGATGGTTCATTCCGCCAGGTGTATTTATAGCGACGGTTCATTCCGCTATATTGATTGGCGAGGGTTCATTCCGCCAGGTGTATTTATAGCGACGGTTCATTCCGCTATATTGATTGGCGATGGTTTATACCGCCGGACACGGATGATAGCGGTAATGTGTTCCGCTGTGTCGATGATGATGATTCACCTCTTTGTGATTATTGGTGATGATTCGTGCCGTCGTATATATAGATAGCGATGCCTCTTTCCGATATTATGTGGACGATGATTCATGCTCAGGTGTGTAGCGAGGTTTCATGCCACTTATTATATGACGAGGTGTCATGCCGTCGATTCTATAGCGAGGGATTGTGCCGCTATGTACTCAGCACAGGATTTTGCCGCCTTCGAGCGATGGGTGCTGATTACGCACTATTATTGAGCGACGGAGACAGGTATGCCGCTATATTGTTAGCGATGAGGTATGAGATATTGCTATTCTATTGGCTTTATTGTATCTGGCATGCGTTGATATACATGTTTTATTATGCCTATTTTACTAGCATGATGGTGGATGACATGTATCGTCACTAGTTGACAATGCCTTAGATGCCATGAGTTGGCATGTATCGTCACAGGATGACGATGACGATGATGTAGGAGATGTCTTATTAGACATGCATCATCGTTACGATGATCGATGCGTTGAGCATACGTATTCAGTGGTATGCCTTGGGTGCCAGTACCGAGCACAAGGTGGTGTGTGCGGCACCGACGTGAAACCTTATACCGAGCGGGTTGCTCGAGGAATGGTTGGTTGCGCTGTACATGTGATTGTACCGCAGCTTACGTTTGGGGTGATCATTTTACGAGTGGTGATACCCTTGAGGTATGCTCGTTGGAATGACTCTTGGCCATGTGATTTGACGACAGGAGTAATCATGAGGAAATTACTCGCTTTCTGTCGATGTGACATGTGGTAGACATGGTCACACCACCCTTGAGGTTGTAGGATGGGTCCTAGGGGAGTAGGATCAGGTTATGTTAAGTACATAGGGACATTGGAGTGTCCAGGGTGTATCGGCATTAGAGGAATGTTGGATAAAGACCCACTACTCTATTGAATTTTTCTTCCCACAGTATGGTATGCCGTGCGGAAACATCCATCTTATTGGTAGGTTTGAGGTGAACCTAGAGAGGCAACGACCAGTTTGTCTGCCGTGTGTGTGCAGCACCATGAGGGGCTTGCTAGAGCCGTTATACTGCTCATTGGAACCAAGTTTGGCAAATCGTAAGGTGATACGATGTGGATTGTGGTGGACTCTAGTAGTCACCATGTCATTTGAGACTGAGGTTGTGCATGCCTCACTGAAACGTGTATACGTTTATGTTTAATCTTGGTGAGACTTGTCTGGGACAGCTCATGATGTTGGAGTACCAACAAGAGAGTCATCAAGTCGTTGTTGACTCGATCTGAAGGAATTCGTGTATTTGGGATGCAATGGGTGTTATTGTATCCAGTTTTTCCGAACAGTGGTTCGAGACTTGTGGATCTCGAGTTCGATGGCACTTCCCTTGTGAGGAAGGAGGTGGTATTATACCTATTGGGAATCTTAGAAAGATTCGGTAAGTTGGTGCTTGTGGTGTCGATTTTGAAAATCACACCGTGTTGTTGATCGTCGATTATCATCCTCCACTGGGTAGGGAATGACTCAGGATTGACGGTTGTGTTTGCGGCTTAAGGGTATGTTGTAGATACCTGAGCCAAGTGCATTGAGTATGCATGTGGTGTTCGTGCTGAGGCAGGTATACTGATGAGTATACGGATGCCAGTTGTTGATTTCCTTCCTGTCAAGCATAGAGTTATGCTATTTTAGGATGGTTAAATCTCTGATGAGAGATATGGAACACCTTGAGATTGGGAATCTCCATGGCACGATGATCATGAGGGATAATCGTGAAGTTAGTTGACTTCCCTTGAGGAGGGATTATCCTGTGAGGGTTAAGGTACTTCATTATTGGTGTTTCCCTCAGAGTTATGCGATAGCCTTCCCAAGTTTGGATTGTTAAATCCTAGGATTATCAAGGGATGGCAGGAATTTTGGATTTGTTGGGTGTCGCTGACGACCCAAGTGTTGAGGATGCAATGGGTTTATTGCATGTCCTTTCAGAATTTGAAACTCTGTGGAGTCTCGATTGTTTATTTTGACCAGGATGTGGTTCTTGGGATATCCAGAGGTGGACATCTTGTGAGATGTCTTTTGTGTGGATCGGTGGCCGTGAGTTGCCGATCCGAGTTGCAGAGGGTGCAACTGCTCCTTGGATGGAGGTGGTCTGTATAGTGGGGACCGGGTCTGGTATGTGTACACCATGGTGTACTAGTGTTTTCCTCGTAACGATGTATGTTGACATCGTGAGTCTTGGTAAAGATGTCAATGGATGATATCTAAGACAGAATCGGGAGCGATTCGAATCCTTGCAGTTTTAGTTGACTAACTGCGTTTGGATTATTAGCGTTGAGTTGTGCTGACGCTCTTTGACGTCATGATGGATTTGGAAGTCTATTCCACTCCAGAGTTTGACACGAGGTCAACTTTCTCAAATTGAGGTGTCATTCAGGATGCGTTCTTACTAGTTGTGTTAGAACTAAGGATGGCTGTCCGATCTACAGTCGTAAGTATCGGTTGTTTTGCAGTCATGAGGGACTGACTTTTGGGATGACCCGCATCGAAGTTATGGCTTCATATTGTGGTGTAGCCGGGTGTTACGTGATACACTGGTGCTAATTTCGAGGACGAAATTCTTTTAGTGGGGGATATTGTGATGACCAGGGATTATAGGTGTTAATCCCGTAGTGTTAATAATCCCTAAAGTGGTTTTACGTGGCGATTTGGAATTTAATCGAGGTGTTGGGCCTTCTGGGCTCGTTTAATTGGGTAGTTGGGATCGTTGGATCCAGAGGTTGAGATTGTATTCACATTTCGGTGAAAAACCTAAGAGTTGGGTTTTTGATGTGTCTCGGGATCTCGGGTGCTGTGTGAGCACCGGTAGGGGGTTTTGGAGTTAGAGAGAGAGTTTTTGAAAACAGATGATTTTTAAGGAATCATGATGTATTTGTGGGGCTATTAATTTTTCGGGGTATTTTTGCTATAAATACCAATTGAACCCAAATTTTTTACACAAAAAATTCATTTCAGCCCCTCAATTTTTCTCTCTCCCCGCTCGCGCCCCATTCTCGTCTGCACAGCCGCCGCGCGCAAAAGCGGTGCGCCCGCCGCCGTCCGGCGCGTCCGACCTACCCACGGCTTCGTCTCGTCCAGGCGCTCCTTTCCCCTCCATCAATTCGAAGTTTCATCACGTGTGGAAGTCGGATTTTGCGGAAGTGCGCCGATCCCCAATTTCTAGGGTTCTTCGATTTTGGTCCGATTTCTTCCGATTTTCGTTTGGCACATCATTCCTCGGGGCATGGAACTCGAGCAAGGTTTGGCTCGGACTTCGGAGATTTAAGGTACGTGCGACGTACGAGCATTTCTATATATTAGGGCATTTGTGAATGCATAATGAAATTTGATTTCATTGAATAATCGCGCATGAGGATTATATATATATATGTTGATATAGCCAAGGAATGACCCAAATCTTGATGTCGCCGCTTGTAGCGTGCGTGACACTAGAGTAGGATGACTCTTACATGATATATGGGGTACTGGGTTATATGACCATTGTAGGGCATTTGAGATGCCTGAGAATGATCGTGGGATCATGTATTCATTATAAGACATTTGAGATGTCTGGGTATAATGAAGAATTGGTAAAATAAATGCTAGGCATTTGAGCTATCTGTGATTGATAGCGAGGTTGTGAAATCAGTATTAGATATTGAGATATCTATTTTTGCATGTTTAATGAGTTGCAACCACTATCTGTTGATATTCGAGTATTAGGCATGCGATGAGTTAATCAATGCGTTGATTTACTGATTTTTGAGATTTGATGAGTTTGATGATTGTGAGAACAGGGACAGTACACGGAATCCCGGATGAGGATGTTGCCATCCAGGGAGTATCATTTAAAATTCATTTATATTTACTTGTGTTGTAAATTATGAATTTCATTATTGTGATTATGAGATTTTGTGTATTGGTATGCTCACCCCGTTGGGGGCTGTCTCTGTTGGGGCAGGTGAACAGGTGCATCGATGGCTGTGGAGCTGAGCTCGAGCTGTTGATTGGATGTACTCACAGGATCGTGGTACCAGGTCTTGACGGAGCACGGTATCGTATAGAGTACTTATATACACCCGAGGTTTATATACACATTTATGATGCTCGCATGTGAGCACGGACATTCTTGCATATGGGTTGTATATAAAGGCATGAGCCTTCCTCTCTTTCATTATATGTTGCATGCAATTGTGGTAGAATTGCTAATGATATGAGAGTCGTTAGTGTATTATGTGGGTGTTGAGACCCATTTATGTCGTCATATGTGTGGTGTCTTCCCTGGCTGGGAATTTACTTGGTATTACTGCTTTCTGATGAGTATTATGTTTTCCCTGGCCGGGAATTATGATTGTGTGTTGTGCTTTTATTTCGGGATAGCTCTATTTATGGGGAGACTCTGCCCAAATTTTTATAAAAGTCCACAATGTGAAAAGTGGCAAAAAGAGATGGTATTGGGCGAACTTTGTGAGTCTATTTCGTTGTTAGGCTGATGACCTTATAACATTGAGTGTTAAAGGAATTTTTTTAATTGCCATAAAATGATAAAGTATCATCTGAGCTTCCCGATTGGCTTTTTATCGAAAGCATGTGCCACACATAGTGGATAATACACTAATTAAGGGTTAAGGCTTGGGGTCCTTACAGGGGTCTATGCTGTGCTGCTCTGTCCGTAGACCTCCCTGTAGAGTTCTGCTGCCTTCCCCTATTGGGACACTGTTGAGCAAAGTGGCCCCTGCCGCCACAGACATAACATCCTACACAATTCTTCGTCAGATGTGGTTGCCCACAAAGAGAGCATTGAACCTCCCCAACACTGCCTCCCCGAGACTGTCCTCTTCTTGGAGGGGCGTCATTCCTGCGGTTTCCTCTCCATCGGTTCTCGGGCCTCCTTCCACTGAATCTAGACGCTGAAGTGTTCCCTCCAGGCTTAAACTGATCTCCCCTTGGCTTTAAATGGTCGGGAGTAGATTTCTGAGGGGGTGCTGGAGGTGGTACAGTATCAGGGTATGCACCAACCCCCAGTTCGGCTAACTCAGCCCGTGTGAGAGCATCATCAAAGCAAGTAGGGCCATATGTAATCACCCTATCATAAAGTTCTGGCCTCAAGCCCTTCATAAAGTTCCTCATTTTTGCTTGAGTGTCGGCGGCGATATGTGGTACATACCTGAGTAGAGAACAGTATTGGAGGGCATAATCTGACACCGGCATGGTACCTTGCTTTAATTTAGTAAACTCATCCTCTTTAGCTTGACGTGCAGCCACTGAAAAGTATCGGGCCAGAAATCTAGTTCTAAACAGTTTCCAGTTTACCTCTTGACCCTGTGCCTCCTGTTCAATCACAGTGGTTTTCCACCACATTAGTGCTTTCTTGGCTAATTGAAACTCTGCTAGCCTTATCCAGGCCGTCTTTGCACACGGGGCTGCCACAAATATTTGTTCTATTCTTTCTAGCCATTCTTCGGCTCGCTCCCCTGTTTCAGTCCCTTCAAAAGTCGGGGGCCGATACGCTAAAAATTGAGTCAAACTCAACTCTCCCGGCAATAACTATTGCTCGGACGGCTCTTCGCCTAGGGCTGGCGGGGGTAGGGGGTTCGTACGCCCCGCACTAGCATTAACACTTACCGCGTTGCCAATGTCGATATTTGCTGCCATACTGCAACACAAAGGTTCACAACAAGACCCAAAAGCAGTTCATATATACATCGTTAGAAAGCCATAACATGTTGTCATAACAGTTATATACTTCATATGTAACATAACATGTTAAAAATAAACACCTAGCCAACCTATTGCTAAGGCTACCCTTCACTCATACCCGGGTTCTCTAACCACTGCTCTGATACCACTAATGTAGGGTCCTCCTACCTTAACAGTGAAATCAATACATAAATAGGGCTAAACATTCATATAAAGACATTCTTAGGGTTCGGTTGTAGCTTGAGCTATTAAGATTACAGGCCAAAAAGAATTTTTCAAAGTTAAGTTAATTACATCCTCAAAATAAATGTGTATCAATAGGATTATGCTACTCCTAGAGTAGGAACTATCCCAAAAGAAATTCTGTAATCTATCTTCTTTTATGCTCCCTTAGCTCACTTCCTCAACCCGACCCTTATCCTTGGTCCAAAATGTGTACCTACAGGAACAACCATCATGAGCATGTACATCGTTACTTGATATTATATGGCATATAAATAAATGTACAGAAATAATTGATAACATATACTTCCTGGTTAATCGTATTATCCTTCTTTGGTTGTCCCTGTTCATAGTTATGCATATAATCATTAGTTCAAGATATAAATGATTAACATCATACTTCGCACGTATGCACACAACAATCCATGTTACTTAGTAATGGGACTATCCGGGTTCTATTATGACAGCGGTACAATTGGCCCCCTCGCTCGACATAACACATCGTATGATACCCATCGCTACGCCTTGATAGCGGATGTATCTCTTTATTCAGCGGATGATACCCCTCGCTACCCCTTGATAGCGGATGTACCCCCTCGCTTAGCGGATGATACCCATCGCTACGCCTTTATAGCGGATGTACCCCATCGCTTAGTCATGTGAGCGGCAAGTACCTTCTTCGCTTGCCCATAATAGCCACCGGACATTCAACCATTTCTAAATAGCATAGTTAAACATGCGTCATCATTTTATAAGCATCATCATCTCAAACATCATCATCTTATCATAATTGTCATCTTAATAACATATCATCTTCGTTTATCACAACATCATCATCATAAATTTATTCATCATAATCATCATCATAAATACTTATGCAATTAATGCAAAGTCATAGTTTAGGAATATGTTACCGTTTGATGCCCGTCCGTTTCTTACGTACCTTTTCAAAATGTGGTGAAGTCGTGGTACTTTATCTTCTCGAAGTCGTGGGTCCTTGGGATGGTTCTACACAACCATACAATTCAATATTAGAAGCTAATCATAGTCCAATATTCAAAAATCCCACAAAAAATCAAAAACCACATTTTTTTTTTATCTCGTGATCGATCGTCGCCCAGGCGCGATCGATCGCGAGATCACACTGGACGGGGGGTGAAAATTTCCTTCTTCGGCGATCGATCGCCATACTTGGCGCGATCGATCGCCATCGCCACCGATCGCTCGCCCAAAAGTGGCGATCGATCGCCAAAGGCTTCTGGAGCCTACTGTTGGCTCGCGATCGATCGCCAAAAACGGGCGATCGATCGCCAGCCTCTGCACTTCGAAAATCCACCATTTTTACACATTAAAACCTCACCAACCTCAACCATCATTTATTCCATCAACTCAACAACATAAAAACATTCAAAACCTTCCTCAAACATCATTAAACCACCAAAATAAACATCATTGAAAAAAAGTCATCCCAACCCCCAACAAACCCATCTCAAAAACCCTTCAAAACCATTCTAAACTTTAATCAAACATTTCAAATACATTAAGGAGTGATATACAAACATCTTAGGTCCTAAATCTTACCAAGAAATGCAAGAACAAAGCTTTTAAAAGGATTCCTTCCCACCTTTAAGTCAAAAATCGAAAATGAGGGGAAGAGGGTTTTGGGAGAGTGATTTTGGGGATTTGAGTGTAAAGAGTAAAGTGAGGTAAAAATGGTGGGTTAAGTGTTAAATCTTTATATTTAACTTGTACCCCAATAATTAACATGATGTATATAAAATACATTAACATGGTAAGCATTTACAAAATGCAACCAACTTCATTAAATCCATATCATCCTCATAATTAAAATAACATTCTTAAATCATGTTAATTCTTCATTTTCCACACATATCTTAATCATCGTAATAAATCGTCATATAAACATAATTAATGTTCAGATTGCCATCAATTAATTTCGGGGCATCACAGAATTATACTACTCCTGGAGTAGAGACTATACCAAATCCTGAATCCTAATTCATAAGGCATCTCGAAGCTCACTTCTTCAACCCTGCCCATAGCCCTCCAAATCCAAATGTGTACATACAGGACAACCCATCGTGAGCATGTACATCATTACTCAACATCATAGGGTAATGGCATATAAATAAATGCATGAAGTAAATGGGTAACGTATACTTCCTGGTTAATTGCATTAACCCTCTTTGGTTGTCCCTGTTTCATAGTCATGCATATAATCGTTAGTTCTCGGCATAAATGATTAAAATCATACTTCACATATATGATCACATCAAACTATGTTAATTAGAAGTGGAACTGTCCCGGTTCTATTATGACAACGGCACAATTGGCCCCCTCGCTCGACATAACACATCGTATGATACCCATCGCTACGCCATGATAGCGGATGTATCTCTTTATTCAGTGGATGATACCCCTCGCTACACCATGATAGCGGATGTACCCCCTCGCTTAGCGGATGATACCCCTCGCTACACCTTGATAGCGGATGTACCCCCTCGCTTAGTTATGTGAGCGGCAAGACCTTCCTCGCTTGCCCATAATAACCACCGGACATTCAACCATTCTTAATAACATAGTTTCATATTCATCATAAATATCATAGCATCTTATAGACATCATTATCTTGTAAACATCATTATCATATAAGCATTATCATCTTATAGACATCATCGTCTCATCATAATCGTTATAGTAACGTCATATCATCTTCATTTATCATAACATCATCGTAAGCATCTTATCATCTTTATTCATCATAAACATCATCATCATTTATCATAATGTCATCGTAAGCATCTTCTCATCTTTATCCATCATAAACATCATCATCATTTATCATAATATCATCGTAAGCATCTTCTCATCTTTATTCATCATAAACATCATCATCATTTATCATAATGTCATCGTAAGCATCTTATTATCTTTATCCATCATAAACATCATCATCATTTATCATAATATCATCGTAAGCATCTTCTCATCTTTATTCATCATAAACATCATCATCATTTATCATAATGTCATCGTAAGCATCTTATTATCTTTATCCATCATAAACATCATCATCATTTATCATAATATCATCGTAAGCATCTTCTCATCTTTATTCATCATAAAAACCATCTTTATTTATCATAACATCATCTTAAACATCTTATCATCTTATTCATTATAAAATCATCTTCATCGTGGACTTACTTATCATAACATCATCTTAAACATCTTATCATCTTTATTCATTATAAAATCATCTTCATCGTTGACTTACTTATCATAACATCGTGACATCATTTTAATCATCATAACATATAAACATCATTTCATGTAAACGTCATCATTTCATCGTACATACTTACGCGATAAATGCATAGTCATAGTTAGGAGTGTGTTACCGTCCGATGCCCGTACGCTTCTTACGCACCTTAATTCCAAAAATGGAGAAGTTGTAGGACTTTATCTCCTTGAAGTTGTGGGTACCTGGGATGGTTCTACATAACCATACAAATCGATATTAGAAGCTAATTATAGTCCAATATCCAAAAATCCCACAAAAACTTCAAAATTATACATTTTGGTGTCTCGCGATCGATCTCCATGAAGCCCCGATCGATCGCGAGATCACACTGCCTCGTCCAACAAAATTTTCCAATTCGCGATCGATCGCCGAGTTTGCGCCGATCGATCGCCGAGTTTGCGCCGATCGATCGCGACCTCACCGATCGATCGCGCCAAACTCGCGATCGATCGCTGAAGGCTACTACCTTCAGCCCTTGCAGCTCGCGATCGATCGCTGAAGGCGCCGATCGATCGCCGAGTTCTGCACACGCGATATTCGGGCACTATTCACCCTTCTCCTTCCCAAACTCAAACAAACTCAAATATTCAAACACCCACCTTACCAAATCACTACAAATCTTCAATAAACATCCTCATTTAACGATAAATCATACCCCAACCATAAACAACATATACCCAAAACAAACCCACATAATTTACTTCAAAATCAACCCATTTCAATACCAAACATCATAAAACTTTTAGGAATGGTTCCATACCTCTTGTAGGCTCCAAATCCTAACAAAGATCACACAAATAAAGTTTTTGTGAAGCTTCCTTCTTCCTTCCTTGGTGAATTTCGAAAATGGGAGATGGGTTAGGGTTGAGGAATGAATTGGGGATTTTAAAAGTGATTGGTAAAGTAAGTGGGTATAGAGGGAAAAGGGGGTTATAAGGTTAATATTAAAATTATACCCCAAAGTTAACATGATGTATAAAACACCCCAACATGGTATTTTAAAAGCATTTACAAAAATGCATTAAACTTCCACTAAATCATGCTTTCCTCATAATTAACCATCAACATAGTTAAATCATGTTAACACCTTATTTTCTAACATGCATAACATGCACCCTAAAATGCAACCCCCGGGTCACGCCAATCATGTGATTAAGCATTTCAACATGATAATTAATTTCAACACATAAATCAATTATCAACATAATTTATCATATTAACATCATTAAGCTCAAATTGCATATAATTTAATTTCGGGGCATTACATGCCCTGACCGTGACTCGTGGCTAACAAATTCCGACGTTTCGAACAAGATGGCTCGATGAAAACCCAAGATGGTGCGTGACGGCTAGGTTTGGAACCCTAGTGCCGCCACCGCTCACTCAAGGCTCGGCCATGGGTTAGGGTTTCGAACCCTAGGCCCATAATTGGTCCAGCCGTGCGCTTTTGTGGTTCGAACCATGGTGGTTCGTGGCTTAGTCGCTTTAGTTCGTGGCATGTGATGTCCCGAGCGTACGAAAATTTTTCAAAATTCTATTTTACAGTTTTAATTAGAATTAAATTTAAAATGTTTAGAATTTAATTAATTAAATGTTAAAGCATGCTTTATGTGTTGTTTGAGCATGGTGCGTGGTTATAGCCCTTTTGACCTATTAGATAGGATTTGTGGATGTTTGTAATTTATAATACGACCTGCGTGTCGTGCCTTCTCTATTTCATTCTAAATGTAATCCCTCCCCTATGTTCCCCTCGAATGTGAATCGAGGAATTCTATATCTTGTAAATAGTGTAGTTTATTTTATTGATGGTGATCAATGAAGATGGAGCATCGTGCCGGGATGAGGAGGCCATTCACAAATTGGAGCCAAAGGAAGGTGCTTGTGAAGTTACCTTAGGTTGACTCTTAGGATTTTCTCATTGGCTTGAGAAAATCATTAGTAGGGGCTATAACCATGTCACGTTTAATTATGTATGTTGATGCATGATTTATCTTATGTTTTAGATTGATAATTGTATTACACATATATGTAGATATGTATACAACTATATGTAGTGGACATATTTTAAATTATCAAACTAATCATGAGATCAATAAATCCCTCTAAAATATTAAGTTTTAGATGCCTTCCAAAATTAAAAGTACTCGTCAAAACTTTGATTGTACATGTGTGGGTTTGCCAAAGCAAAGCACCGTGGCAATCTGAGTAAGGCGCGGAAGGATAAAAGTGATATCCGTTATACTTTAAATTGGGTACGACTTAACTAAGTTATCTCAATAGAATTGGGAACTTAGAGGCATGGGTTGGATTATAATTCATTTGATGAATTGAACAAAGTGTTGTTCGTCCAACTATCCAAGAATTACATGTGATGTAATTGACAAAGTGTTGTCTACCTAAATAACCGAGTCTTGGGCGATTAGCCAAAGCTAACTCAAGATTAGGCGAAATATGGATCTTGGCCCACTAAAGGTTTCGAGGGTTGATATTTTTTTAACATAATAGTGGGAGTATCATTTAATATAAGACCATGTTAAATGATTAAATCATAAACTTATTTTGCATATTTATATTGTAGATATCCATGGCAACTAACAACGTAAAAAGCACTTTATCACTGCGATCGGTCCTTGAGAAGGACAAATTAAATGGGATAAATTTCCTAGACTGGCATAGGAACTTGAGGATAGTCCTCAAACAAGAAAAGAAACAATATGTCCTAGAGGAACCCTTACCCGCTGAGGAACCTCCCTTAACGGCTACAAGAGCCGAAAAAGATGCTTACAAGAAGCATCAAAGTGACGCGCTTGATGTTGGGTGCCTTATGCTTGCCACCATGAACTCTGAGATTCAGAAGCAACATGAGGAAATGGAGGCGTTTGATATGATCGAGCATCTTAAGCAACTGTACCAACAACAAGCAAGACAAGAGAGGTATGACGTCTCTAAGGCGTTATTCCAGTGTAGAATGGTAGAAGGAAGTCTGGTTGGTACTCATGTACTCAAGATGATTGGGTATATTGAGAATCTAGAGAAACTGGGTTTTCCTTTGGACCAAAGTTGGCCACTGACGTGATCTTTCAATCGTTGCCTGAAAGCTTCAGTCAATTTGTCTTAAATTACAATATGATTGAAATTGAGAAGACACTACCACAGTTACTTGGCATGCTTAGAACTTTTGAAGCAAATAGCAAGAAGTCTAAACCAACAAATGTTCTTATTGTGAATAAGAGCAAAGGAAAGACTAAAGCTAAGAACTTCAAGAAAAACAAGAAGGTCTTTGTTAAATCTAAGCCAACGTCATCTACACTGAAACCAAAGGGAGGGATAGCGAAGGAAGGGAACTGTTTCCATTGCGGTGAGACCGGCCATTGGAAAAGAAACTGCAAAGTATATCTGGAGGATCTAAAGAAAGGAAATGTGACTTCCACTTCATGTATTTTTGTTATAGAAGTCAATTTATCTACTTCTTCATCATGGGTATTAGATACTGGATGTGGATCTCACATTTGTGTAAATGTGCAGGACCTCAAAAAGAGTAGATTGTTGGCGAAAGGCGAAGTTGATCTCCGAGTTGGAAATGGAGCAAGAGTTGCTGCATTAGCTATAGGGGATTATCATTTATCTTTGCCTTCTGGTTTATCGTTGATTTTAAAAGAATATTATTTTGTGCCTTCAATTACCAAAAACATTATTTCTATTTCTTGTTTGGACAAGTATGGATTCTCATTTATTATCAAGGACAACTGTTGTTCCATTTATTTAAATGATATGTTTTATGCTAGTGCACAAATGGTGAATGGTCTTTATTTATTAAATCTTGATATGCCTATCTATAACATAAATACTAAAAGGATTAAAAATAATGATTGTAATCCGACTTATCTCTGGCACTGTCGCTTGGGCCACATAAACGAGAACCGCATATCTAAACTTCATAAGGATGGAGTATTAGATTCATTTGATTTTGAATCATATGAAACATGCGAATCTTGTTTAATGGGCAAGATGACCAAAGCCCCTTTCAAGGGACATGTTGAAAGGGCAAATGTTTTATTGGGACTAATACATAGTGATGTATGTGGACCAATAAGTACACAAGCTAGAGGTGGTTTTCAATACTTCGTTACATTTACTGATGACCTCAGTAGATATGGTTATGTGTACCTAATGAAGCATAAGCATGAAACTTTTGAAAAGTTCAAAGATTTCAAGAATGAAGTACAAAACAAACTTGGCAAAGGTATCAAAATCCTTCGATCAGATCGAGGAGGTGAATACTTAAGCCAAGAGTTTCATGACTATCTAAAGGAGTGTGGGATAGTCCCACAACTCACTCCTCCGTATACTCCGCAATGGAATGGTGTATCCGAGAGGAGAAATCGAACCTTGTTGGACATGGTTAGATCAATGATGAGTCATGCAGATCTTCCGATATCGTTTTGGGGACACGCTCTAGAAACAATGATTTTCTTACTGAACTGTGTTCCATCTAAATCAGTGGAAAAGACACCATATGAGATATGGACTGGGAAGCATCCTAGTATGTCTTTTATGAAGATTTGGGGTTGTGAGGCTTTCGTTAGACGTCACGCCACTAACGAACTTGGACCCAAATCTGATAAGTGTTTATTTGTGGGGTATCCTAAGGAAACGAAATGATACTATTTCTATTATCCCACTGAGAACAAAGTAGTTGTTGCTCGGACTGGTGTATTTCTTGAAAGAGAATTTATTTCTAGAAAAACAAGTGGGAGAAATATAGAACTTAATGAAGTTCAACCACAAGAAAACACTGAACCTGAGATTGAGATGGAAACAGAGCAGGCACCGCAAGCTGTTGTGGAAGAAGTACCTGCTCAAAAGACACAAGCCCAGCGTAGGTCTGTAAGAAAACACCGGGAGCCACATAGATATGGATTTCTTGTGACTCAACAAGGTGACTTACTACTTATTGATGAGGATGAGCCATCATCTTATCAACAAGCTATAATGGGCACTGATTCTGAGAAATGGCAAGAGGCCATGAAATCTGAGATGGAATCCATGTATGCAAACAAAGTATGGACTTTGGTTGATCCACCTGAAGGGGTACGACCCATAGGGTGCAAATGGATTTTCAAGAAAAAGACCGATATGGATGGTAATGTACAAACCTATACAGGTCGGCTGGTTGCAAAAGGATTCAAACAAATTCATGGTATTGACTATGATGAAACCTTTTCACCAGTGGCCATGGTTAAATCCATAAGGATCTTACTTGCAATAGCTGCATTTCATGATTATGAAATCTGGCAGATGGATGTCAAAACAGCTTTCCTTAATGGAAATCTGCTCGAGGATGTGTACATGACACAGCCCGAGGGTTTTGTCGATCCAAAGGATGCTGGAAAGATATGCAAGCTACAACGATCCATTTATGGATTGAAGAAAGCTTCTCGGAGTTGGAATCTTCGTTTTGATGATGCAATCAAAGAGTTTGGTTTTGTCAAAAACGAAGATGAACCTTGTGTCTACAAGAAGGTCAGTGGGAGCGTAATCATTTTCCTAATGTTGTATGTTGATGACATACTTCTCATTGGAAATGATATCCCTGCTTTACAATCTGTAAAGATTTGGCTAGGGAACTGCTTTTCGATGAAAGACTTGGGAGAAGCCACCTATGTATTAGGAATCAAGATCTATAGAGATAGATCGAGAAGGCTTCTTGGTCTAAGTCAAAGTACATACATAGACAAAATGCTAAAACGGTTTAGCATGCAAGAATCAAAGAAAGGATTCGTGCCTATGAAACATGGTATATATCTCTCGAAGGAACAGTGTCCTTCAACACCAGATGAGAGACAACGCATGAGTAAGATTCCATATGCGTCAGCTATTGGATCTATCATGTATGCCATGATATGTACTCGTCCCGATGTATCGTATGCTTTGAGCATGACGAGCAGATATCAAGTTGATCCAGGTGAAGGTCACTGGATTGCTGTCAAGAATATCCTGAAGTACTTGAGAAGAACTAAGGATACATTCTTGATTTATGGAGGTGAGGAAGAGCTCAATGTAATTGGTTACACTGATGCAAGCTTCCAAACTAACAAAGATGATTTTCGATCGCAATCTGGATATGTGTATTGCCTAAATGGAGGTGCTGTGAGCTGGAAGAGTTCAAAGCAAGAAACAGTAGCCGACTCTACAACGGAAGCTGAGTATATTGCTGCCTCGAATGCAGCAAATGAAGCTATTTGGATTAGGAAGTTCATTTCTGAACTTGGAGTGGTGCCTAGTATTAAAGATCCGATAGAACTCTATTGTGATAACAATGGAGCGATCGCATTGGCTAAGGAACCTAGATCTTACCAAAGATCCAAGCACATACTTAGGCGTTTCCATTTCATTCGAGAAATCGTTGAAAGGGGAGATGTTAAAATATGCAAAGTACCAACAGATGATAACGTATCTGACCCATTGACGAAGCCACTGTCACAGCAGAAGCATGATCGACATACTAGATCTCTAGGCATTAGGTATATGTCTGAGTGGTCTTAGTGCAAGTGGGAGATTTGTTGGGATATGCCCTAAGACAAGTCATTAGATGATTGTTTTGACATACAATGTTTATGATTTTATGAATGGCAATTCATTATATATTATTCTTTTAACTGTGCAATATGAATAAATATATATGTTAATGTCCTTAGAATAATATTGTATTATTCTTAAACATTGTCCCTAGTCAAGTATTATCATGAATCAGGATAATGATAATACATAGAGACTAGTATGTATTGATTGATGAATTGTTCATTGATATGAGATATCAAATCAACACATGGGTACATGTTGGAGAACGATGTACTGGACAGACCCACCATGAGAGTGCAACATGGATAGTTATATGACCGTCATATGCAATTCTCATAGTGATAATAATGTATGTAATCCTTACGACTTGTGATCATCAGAGATCCCAACATAAGGAGTTATGTATCTTGATATTGTCAAACGTTACCCGTAACAGGGTAAACTATAAAGGCGACTATTGGATACACTACGAATTATGTAGAGGGATGTTGACTGATCGAGATAGGATTTGTCCCTCCTATATAACAGGGGATGTGTTTGGCCCTTGATCAAGTGAGAACAAAAATGCATGGCCATGCTCGAATGAGTCGATATGAGATATCGAGCTTATTCGTTTATTCTAGTTCTACTTGGGGATCAAGAAATAAAGATTGAATATACGAGTATGACTATTCCATGACTCGTGTTCAATCTAAACACAAAGGACAAAGGGATTAAGTTACATGGTTAATATTATCACAAGTTCTAAAGGTTATGTCGAGTCATTGACATTCTTAATTTGGGTAGCCTTGATGTGTTGCTAGACACCGCTCTTTGCTTGTAACGTAAAATGAGATTTTATGTCACTGCCAACATTACAAGAACCTATCGGGTCGCACAAGAGATTAAATCGAGAAGGGAAATTAAATTCATTGGATGAATTAATTAATTAAGAAGAGTCTTAATTAAGTGATTAAAAGGTTTTAATTAAATCATGGGTTTGGGCCCATAAGACTTTAAGAAAGTCTTGAACCTTAATTAATGCCTTATAATATAAATACAAGGTTTTGATTAATTGTTAATCATTCTTTCATATCATTGCTTGATATCAAAAAACCTACACTCCACTCCTCAAGCTCTCGGCCGCCGCTTGTTCGAAGATCATCGCCGCCTCCGCCTTGATCTTCACGGCCGTCCTTGCTCGGTTATAGTAACCGTGAGGTTTTGTTGGTTCAAGAATAAGTCTAGCAACCTTTTCTTGAACATCCCTTTCGATTTGATCGTGTGGATACCGTTGAGGCAAAAACTTGTAAAGTTTTGCTAGTGACTCGGAGGAGGCGTTGGACGTGGTACTGCTCCGTGGAATCTGCTCAAACACGCTACAAGGGTGAGACCTTCATAAATCCTTTATCCGATATGAATCCCTATGTATAGATCCGCGGTTTAGTAATCCAAAATTTTATTCCGCTGCATTGTATGCTCTAAGGATTACTTACAGTACCCACACGCTGTAAGATCTCATACGGCCCCACATATCTCGGGGACAACTTCCCCGGCATACCAAACCGTACTACGCCTCTGAAAGGTGAGATCTTCAGAAAAACTATGACGCCTATCTGAAACTCTAACGGCCTTCGCCGCTGATTGGCATACGCTGCCTGTCTGTCCTGAGCTGCCTTCATCTTTCTCTTGATAACCTTTACCTTCTCTTCCATATCCTGGACCAACTCTGGTCCCCCGACCGATTTACGGTCCACATCATCCCAACACAAAGGCGACCTGCAACGCCTGCCATATAGGGCTTCAAATGGAGCCATCTGTATGCTAGCCTGGTAACTGTTATTATATGAAAATTCCACCAAGGCTACTGAGTCCTGCCAAGAAGTGTCGAACTCGAGCACACAAGCCCTCAACATATCTTCGAGCGTCTGTATCGTACGCTCGGTTTGTCCATCCGTCTGGGGATGATAGGCTGTGCTCAACCTTAACTCTGTACCTAGAGCTGTTTGAAGACCCTCCCAGAAGTGAGATGTAAACCGCGGATCTCGATCAGACACAATCGAAACAGGGATCCCATGCAGTCTTACCACATCTCTGACATATAACTGTGCCATCCTTAAGTACGTGAAGGTCATACAGTAGGGAATGAAATGAGCACTCTTAGTCAATCTGTCGACGACTACCCATATAGCATCGAAACCCGAAACAGTCCTTGGTAAATGGGTCACGAAATCCATAGACACGTGCTGCCACTTCCACTCGGGTATCTCCAAACTCCTTAGCTCACCTCCAGGCCTCTGTCTCTCAGCCTTCACCTGCTGACAAATAAAACAACGCTTGACAAAAGAGGTGACATCTTGTTTCATACGCCTCCACCAGAACTGGTTGTGTAGATCCTTATACATCTTCTTCCCGCCCGGGTGGACACTCATCCTGCTGCAATGAGCTCGCTGTAATATACCCTGCCTCAACTCGGGTATATCTGGAACCACCCACCTGTCGCCAAGTCTCAGAGAACCGTCCTCAGCCACTCTAAATCTCGATGGCTGACCTGAATGAACCACTGACATCCATCTCTGAACCTCTGCATCGGTCCCCTGAGCCTTCCTGATGTGATCATAAATGACAGGCTCAGCTAACAAGGTCAAAACCTGTACCGGTGAAGCAGACACATCATAATCAAATCCCAAATGGCAGTAGGAGCCCAACATAGCTGATAGACACATGGCATCCTCTGCTGTGCTCCTCACCTTCCGACTCAAAGCGTCGGCTGTCAAGTTTACTTTCCCCGGGTGGTATTCGATTTCACAATCGTAGTCCTTCAGTAGGTCCATCCATCTCCTCTGCCTCATGTTCAGCTCAGCCTGTGTAAACAAGAACTTCAGGCTCTTGTGATCAGTGAAGATGGTGAATGAGGTACCGTATAAGTAGTGTCGCCACATCTTCAAGGAAAACACTATAGCTGCTAACTCCAGATCCTGGACTGGATACCTCGACTCATGTGGCTTCAACTGTCTCGAAGCATAAGCCACTACATGTCTGTCCTGCATCAGTACGCATCCTAAGCCCTGTAGCGATGCGTCAGTATAAAGAACAAATCCTTTGTTCTCCCTGGGAATCACTAGAACTGGTGCGGTAGTCAGTCTGTGCTTTAATTCTCGGAAACTATGCTCACAAGCCTCTGACCAACAAAATGGGACTCCCTTCTGAGTCAGCTGTGTAAGTGGCTTGGCGATCTTTGAGAAACCCTCGACGAAACGTCGATAATAGCCAGCCAGACCAAGGAAACTCCGAATCTCACTGTGTGATATCCCCGAAACGATTAATTGCAATTTGAGCATTAATTGTGTTTATATGATTAATTATGGTGGTAATTAATTATGTGTTGGATTTATTAATCTTATGGAAATGCTTAGTCACATGATAGAGTGACCCGGGAGGGCATTTCAGGGTGCATGTTGTGCATGTTTGGAAAATGGTTATTAGCATGATTTATTTGCCATGGGTAGCAATTAATTGGAAAATCATGAGTTTAATTGATATTTGGTGCATTTTGGATTAATGCTTTTAAAAATATCATGTTGGGGTGTTTTATACACCATGGGTTTGTGGGATGCAGTTTAATAAATTAACCCAACCCACTTTATTACCCCAAACCCCCACAACACTCATTCTTACTTTCACTTTACCAAATAACACCTCCCAAACCCTTCCCTTGTCCATTTTCGAGTTGGTGCTCAAGGGTGGAGAGAAACCCTTCCAAAAATCTTGTTTTGTGGAGTTTATTGGGAGATTTGAGATCCCCAAGAGGTATGGATACCTCATTGTTGTTTTTGTAAGGTTTTGTTTAAGTTTGGTATGTTTTTGAAGGGTTTTAAAATGGGTTTGTTTGAGTTGGTGTTATTCTTGGGTGAGTGTTAGATTTATGGTTGTATGATGTTGTTTATTGAAGATTTGTAGGGATTTGGTATGGTTGATGTTGGGTTATTTGAGTTTATTTGAGTTGGGGTTGAAGATGGGTGAATAGTGCCCGAAAATCGGGTATGCAGGACTCGGCGATCGATCGGCGCCTTCCGCGATCGATCGCGAGCTGCAGTGCTGAAGACAGTGGACTTCAGCGATCGATCGCGAGTTTTGCGCGATCGATCGGCGAGGCCGCGATCGATCGGCGCAAACTCAGCGATCGATCGCGGATTGGATAATTTTGTTGGGCGAGGCAGTGTGGTCTCGCGATCGATCGGGGCTTTATGGCGATCAATCGCGAGACACCAAAAATGGTGTTTTTGATTATTTTTGTGGGATTTTTGGTATCGGACTATTATTGGGTTCTAATATTGATTTGTGTGAATGTGTAGAACCATCCCAGGTGGCAACACAGCCAAGGCATTGAAGTCCTACCATATCCTACATTTTGGAAAGGTACGTAGAGGACGTACGGGAACCCAACGGTACATGTATCTAATATACTCATTGTTTATGCATTGTGGATGCGAGTATATATGTGATTATGCATTGTGGATGCAAATACATGTTGAATTATGCATGATGATTGTAGATGCATATGATTATTGGTGCACATCCCATGAGTCGTGGTCATCCCTTGATGATTTTAATGCTTGCCGCTATTTGTTTTGGTTCCGCTAAATGTGAAGCGAGGGGTGGGAGCGCCGCATGTCACATTTGAGCGTGGTTATCATATAGGGCGAGGAAAGGATATTTGCCGCTCAATGTGAGGCGAGGGGTGGGAGTACCGCTTGTCCATTGAAGCGAGGTTATTCTATGCCGCCTATATGTAAATAAGCGAGGGGCATTAAAATACATTGTGATGGACAGACTAGGGAATGGTGACCGGTATTTGATATTGATGTGATGGTATTGTGTCATGACATGTCTAGACCATTAAAAATAATCTATTGATTATACTCATGAGTTATGGTACAGGGACAACCAAACTGGAAGCGTTTTGAAATGCATGGGAAAACAGGAAGTGTTTTAATTGTGTTTTATGCATTTACGCTTTATATTCATATTGTGTTGAATATGAATGATATTATTGCTCATGTTTGGGGGTTGTCCTTGTAGGTACACGTTTGGCATGATAGAAGGGCTAAGCGGGTTGAGGTGGTGAGCTTGTGGAGAATTCTTTTGAGACAGGAAGGACAGGATTAAATTTTTGTATAGTGTCTACTCTAGGAGTAGTGTAAAACTATAGTTGATAACATTCTTTTGATGGGAAATGTAATTAATCCGTTGATAGTCCTCATTTTGACATGTAATTCTTAAAGCTCATAGACTCAACACGATTAATTCACTCTGATCTTTTATATTAGCTCTATTTATGCCTTTGATCCGCACTTAAGGATTAGAGTCCTTACACACTGACTGAAGTAGGGGCAGACCAATCCATAACTGCCTCTATCTTCCTCGGGTCTACTGATATCCCCTCTCGTGATATGATGTGGCCCAAGAATGCTACACTGCTCAGCCAGAACTCACACTTGCTGAGTTTGGCGTACAACTGATGATCTCTGAGGATCTGGAGCACTATCCTCAGATGATCGGCATGATCCTCCTCACTCCTTGAATAGACAAGGATGTCATCAATGAATACGATCACAAACTGATCGAGGTACTCCTGAAAAACTCTGTTCATCAGGCTCATAAATACTGCAGGTGCATTTGTCACACCGAAAGGCATCACCAAGAACTCATAGTGTCCATACCGAGTTCTAAAAGCCGTCTTTTGGACATCACCAGCTCTAACCCGTACCTGGTGATAGCCTGACCTCAAGTCTATCTTTGAGTAAACCTCTGTACCCTGAAGCTGATCGAACAGGTCATCAATCCTCGGAAGTGGATACCTGTTCTACACTGTGGCCTTGTTCAATTGCCTGTAGTCAATGCACAGACGCATTGATCCATCCATCTTTTTCACGAACAAGACTGGTGCACCCCAAGGCGATACACTAGGATGAATGTATCCCTTGTCAAGGAGCTCCTGTAACTGTACCTTCAGCTCTCTCAGCTCTGCCGGTGCCATCCTATATGGGGCACGAGAAATAGCAGAAGTCCCTGGCAGCAGCTCAATGGCAAACTCAACATCCCTGACAGGCGGAAACCCCCGGAATCTCATCTGGGAACACATCAATGAACTCCGCCACGACCGGAATGTCCTCGGCTCTCACTTCCTTCTCTTCTGAAGCATCCACGGCATAAATAAGGTAGCCCGTGTGGCCGCGTTCCAATAATCGCGACATCTTAACCGCTGAGATTACTGGAATCTTTGGATGAGAGCCGTCCCCATAAAAAGTCCACTGGAACCCCTGATCAGATAGAAATGAACAATCCTCTTTTGGCAATCTACCACAACTCGGTATCTGCTCAACACATTTATGCCGATAATGTAGTCAAAGTCTGCCATCTCTAACTGAATCAGATCGGCCCTCAGATCATTGCCCTCAACATAAATGAGGACAATCAGATAACAGTCGGTCTGCAATCACATGCTTTCCCGTGGGTGTCGAGACCATGAGAGGCGTGGGTAACAGAGACGAGCACAAGCGGTGTCTCTCCACAAAATCAGTAGATACAAAGGAATGGGAAGCACCTGTATCTATCAATATAAGTGCAGGGTACGTAAGTAAATGACACGTACCAGCAATGACCTCCTCCGAGGCTGCCTCAGCCTGCTCCCGAGTCAGTGCATACACTTTTCCCTGCGGCGGTCCTGCCGTCTGACCTCCCGGTGGTCGTGGTGCAAACTGCTGTCTTTGTGGTGCCCTCCCAGCATCAAATCTTGGCCTATTCGGCCCTGAGTCTGCCTGACCTGCCCGATTGGGGCAACCTCGAGCCAAGTGGCCCATCTTGCCACAGACATAGCAACCCTGACAGTCATGTAACAAGTGCCATCCTCCACAGTTGTTACATCGGTTCCCTCCTATCTTACTTCCCTGGGGTGGCCCTCGGTTACTTTGTTTCTGACTTTGAGACTTCTTCCCACTGAATCTAGAAGATGAAGAGGCCCCACGAGGCTTGAACTGGTCCCCTCGTGGCCTCAGACTATCAGCAACAGGCCTCTGTGGTGGTACGAAAGGGGGTACAACTTCCTTGTACGCGCCCACTGCAATCTCCGCCATTTCTGCCCGTGTCAGGGCGTCATCAAATGAGCTGGGGTTGTTGGAGACAACCCGATCAAATAGCTCTGGCCTCAGTCCCTTCAGAAAGTTCCTCATCTTGGCATGACTGCTGACAGCAATATGAGGTACATACCTCAATAGTGAGGAATACTGCATGGCGTAGTCTGACACTGACAGGCTGCTCTGCTTCAAACTATTGAATTCATCTTCCTTCAATTGTCTGGCAGGTGCCGAAAAGTACCGGTTAAGGAATCGGGTCCTGAATACAGTCCAATCAACCGTCATACCCTGAGCTCTCAGCTCCATGACTGTGGTCTTCCACCACATGGAAGACTTCTTCGTTAACTGGAACTCGGCCAACCTCAGCCAGGCAGTCCGTGCACGGGGTGCCGATACGAATATCTGTTCCAGTCCCTCAAGCCATTCCTCGGCTGCTTCCCTAGTCTCTGTCCCTTCAAATAGCGGTGGATGATAGCTCAAGAACTGGGTCAGACTTATCTCCCCTGGTAGCAGTATCTGTGCAACAGGCTCCAAGCCTACAGCAGATGGCCGTAACGGATTCGTCTGAGCAATACTAGCGTTCATACTGCCCATATCCCCTACCTCTTCATTGAGGTTCTCCGGGTTAACAGCAGACATGCTGCAACACAAAAGTTAACAACAATACCAAAAGCAGTTCATAATATAAGCCGTTAGATAACAAGAGTATCTTATTCAAAAGCATGTTAGTATAACACTTATACAACAATATGCATCACATGCATAACATGCCCAACAATGAATACCTAGCCAACTTGTCTCTAAAGGCTACCCTTCACTCTTCCCTGGTGATCACATGTTATCTAATCACTGCTCTGATACCACTAGATGTGAGACCCCGTGATCTCAAACATAATCTTAGGTGCAATTAAGAGAACTAAACATTCATATGTATAAATCAGAGTACTAAGTCGTGTTGATTAACCTGAGCTTAAGAGATTACAGTACCAAAAGTTCAAAAGGAATTTCACGTATTCCTACAAAAATGTACTACATTAGTTCTACTCTACATCTTATAGAAGCTATACAAGGTAATTCTCTAACATGCTAATCATGTAGCACTCCTTACAGCTCAGCATATCAACCCCGACCCTGGTTCTCTTCATCAAAAGCACCTACAAAGACAACCCCCAAACACATGAGCTTACCGTGATTCATATTTAACATAATATGAATGTAAAGCGTAAATGCACATAAATACAAAGCACTTCCTGTATTTCCAAGCATTTACAACGCCCATTGGTTGTCCCTGTACCATAACTCATAATAACACATTATATGAACATATGGTTTCATAAATAAATGTCATGACATAACTTTCCTTCTTAAATCCTTATTCCAATCCTGAGTCACTTATCATTAGTGCATTTCAATGCTTCTTACTTTTCCACGTAAGCGGAATTCTTCTTATGGAAATCCACGTAAGCGGAATTCTTCCTCGCTTCTTATGGACGTTAGCGTAAGCATTAAAATCCTCACTAGGATAACCTTGACTCGTGAAATACACCTCTTATATTTCACAACATACATATGCAAAAACAATGTATATCAACATGTATCACACTCTTAATGCATCACCTTGCATTCATCATGTGTCATAGACAAACATAAAGTACATGTTACCGTTGGGATGCCCGTACGTCGCTTACGTACCTTTCAAAAAGATAGAGGAGTCAACTGACTTTATCTCCTCGGCTGTGCTGGCACCTGTGATGGTTCTACATAACCACACAACACAATATTAGGCACCTCATAATAATCCGGAATCAAAACTCAAATAAAAATCATATTTACCCTAAAATGTCATCTCGCGATCGATCGCCCATTAGCCCCGATCGATCGCGAGATGCTACTGCCTTGCATACCAAAATTATGCAATCAGCGATCGATCGCCCCTTATTGGCGATCGATCGCCAAAACCCACTGGAACGTCGCGATCGATCTCGCCTCCTTGGCGATCGATCGCCAACTCTGTTCCTTTGAGCGATTTCCAGAATTACCGAGCACCTCTTTTCATACACTTAAAACCATATCATAACACATATAATATGCACGAATAAAGATACTAGGGGCTTCACCATACTTCCATGAAGGGTCTTAGACCAAAGTTTCAATAAGCTCTTAGCCTAACATGCATCATAATAACCCCAAAAGTTTGACCCTCAACCAAAAATCCAGAAAAACAGGGCACTAGAACCTTGCCCAGAATTTTTGAACACTACTTTTCCCATGATTAAACCCTTCACATAATACATGAAACATGCTCAAAGGAATATACTGGTATCTTCAACAAACTACCATACACGTATTCACATCAAAGGTTCAACCAAAACCTAAGCTAACATGCTTCAAATATTCATGATAGAACCCTTACTCAAAATGAAAACAGGGCACTTCCCCTGCTCATATGTTCGAGGAACCCTTTTCTCAACTATAAATCTAACACATAAAGCATGCAAGTTACTTAACAAGACATGTTAGGGGCTTCATAAACATCACATAAAAGTACTCATAACAAGATTTCATCGAACCCTAAACTAGCATGCCAAATCTGTTACAAAGAAAACACATGCTTGAAATCTGAAATCTGGGAAAAAGAATGACTCCTCACCACTTTTGGGGTCGACTTTCCTTCAAGCAAAAGAACAATAAAACGTGATCCTCTTCTTCCTACCTGCTGTCTGAGTGTTTTTCGAGGAAACAAGGGATAGGGGCATGGGTTGCGGCCAAGTGGGGGGGGGGGGGGGTGGTGTGTTTGGGTGGCCTCGTGGTGTTTAATTGTGTCCCGGTATTTCATACGATGTATTAAAATAACCCTCCTTGATGTTTTATAATTTTACCACACCAATACATCATTAAAAACACCTAACATGCCTCCTAAACAATATCATCAAAATCAATATAACACCAACCACATTCCTTAATTCACCAACATAATTACATGCTTTTATCACATAAAGCATAACCCATAACCCCAAATTAAATCATGCCTTTAACACATAATAAAATTAGCACATCAAAGCATGTTTACACATAATCCTTTCGGGGATATCACAGTGTGTTTCTGCGTGTGTGTGTGTGTGCAGCATGTGATTGGGTGTGAAGATGGTGTTTGTGTATGTATTCCTTCATGTATTGAAGTATTGTAATTGAGAATGGGATAGCATGAGGAATGTTTTGATTGTTGGAAGTTATTTGGGGCTCACTTTATTGAATGGTTAATTGTTGAAAATAAATTGTGGAATATGTCTTGGCTTAGTATTATTATTGGTTAAAAGATGAAGATTAAAATCATGCATGTAATATGTTTGTTAATAAGCTTAACTGAGATTCAAGTATGGGTCTAAGTCTTGTTAGTGGGGTGAAAATGACTAACTTTTATGGCTTGTAGCCATTGTGATATTTGGTAGATATTGGATTATGGTATGAGATGTGTTACAATTGGAAGCATGTGAAGTGTGTAAATAAGTGGGTTAGATACATGCTAGTATGTGTTAACATGGAATAGAGTGTATGGTGATATTTATGCTCAATGGATAGCATAGCATGTATTAATGATTTATGTCACTTTATTGAGTTTCAAATCTTAATTGGAATCCAATGCATCTTTAAATTGTTAAAGTTTAATTTAATCATAAATGACTTTATGTTGGGATTAAGGGAATTAGATTTAAAAGGGTATAATCTTGTATCTACATGGATCCTTTCTTTCATGTCTTGGTTTGAATCACCCCGGTGTGGGTTTGAATATTTGGAACATGTTATTTGACTTAATTGGATTGTTATAGTTAGACACTAGTTGGATATTATTATGCCTACACCCTTGCACTTCCTTTCCCTCTGGTGAACTGGTGTGTCTAGTGAACTACTATGTGAGTTGGGCGTGATCTTGCACGTATGAGTGTGTGTATCCTGCATCATGTGTGTGATGTAGCGGATGATGGGAGAAAATGGGGTTTTGCATCACCAATGAAATATCATGATTCATGTGAAGATGTGTGCATCAAAGTATTGATTATGATTTGATTCATAATATTGAGTTATTGATTTGTGATATAGAAATGAAAGTAAGAACTAATGATGGATATTCATTGCTTGGATTAGGAGCTAATATTGAATTGATATTCGATATAGACTCTTCAGGAGACTTCGGACGTTGATGATAGCTTGTTCATGTTGTCTACTATAAGGTACGTGGTGACGTACGAGCAGGTATATCTAGTATCTATACATTCACGTATACATGCAAATTTTGAATATGATGATTCAGGTAAGTGGTTGACTTTAATAATTGAGTTTCATATACGAGTTATGGGGGACACGTAGTGGTACGTGATCCGACTTTACTTGTTGAGTAGTGATGCCGTGGGCATGGGCGATATGAGAAAATATCGAGAATGAGATATTGGGATAACCAGGTTTACATTGGGATAACCAGGTTTACATTGATGTTGAACTATTTATGTTTGAGCATAAATAATATATTGTCATTGTATTGAATTCATAAGCGTTGTTGAGTATTATATTTCAGTGACAATACTAAACTTGACATTATGAAGTGCGTGAGTTTGAAACAGGAACAGTGTGTGGAAGCTATACAAATTTGGAATTGTACAGGGAGTATATTTTATGAGTTTTGAATAATCTAAATTACTGCATTATGATTCGTATGTTGATTTGTGATTGAATATTGAGTGGGAATGTGCTCACCCTGTGTGGGGGCTGTTTCTGTTGAAACAGGTACAACAGGTACGATGCTGCTTTGGAGTGCTAGGCTCGAACCTTGTTGGATGATGCTTCCAGAAGCATAGTATGAGATTTAGCAGATATACGAGGTTGAAACGCACTTTTGTTGTCTTATTAGTGTGGTGTCTTCCCTGGCTGGGAATTTACTTAGTGTTTCTGTATTCTGTTTAGTATTGTGTTGTCCCAGGTCGGGAGTTATATTATGTGATGTGTTTTATTTCCGGATAGCTCAGTTTGTGGGGAGATTCTGCCCAAATTTTTATAAAAACCCACAATGTAAAAGTGGTGTAATGGGGATGGTATTGGGTGAAACCCCTGAGTCTATTTGTTGGTCGAGATGATCTTATAATGTTGACCATTGGTTATGTCATGGGATTATGGGAAACATGTAATGATTCTTTTTAAAGAATGAAAAGAAAATGAAAAATTTATACACATACGACGTCATAAATGAACTAATGACGAGTTTAAGTGTTGGGGCCTTACATTAGTGGTTGCTCTTTGGGGCTGTTAAGGGCCTAGGAAGTTATTGATAGCACATATTTATGCATGATGGCATTAATGTTGTATGACACAACTAGTTGTTTATGTGCTTTTATGATATGAAAAGTGGTGTTGCTAACCGTTGTGGTTGCAGGAATCGTGTGAAACGCGATAGGATGGCATTAACAGTAATGTCTGGCACTCTGTATGTTATGTGCCAAAGAATCTGATTTTGTAAGAAAGTCAGGTAAAGGGATATTTCCGAGGTAACATGTAATTGATATACGTATTGACTTGCAAGTGGTTGCATGTATGTATTGAATGTTTGATGCATAGCATATATGGCTATTGTTGCTAACCATGGTGGTTGCAGGTCACAGGAAATGTGGTAAGATGCCACAGGGTAAGATGCTCATATGGTAAGATACCATACGATGTTTATGATGTGGTAAGATGCCACAGGGTAAGATGCCCATATGGTAAGATGTCATACGATGTTTATGATGTGGTAAGATGCCACAGGGTAAGATGCCCATATGGTAAGATGCCATACGATGTTTATGATGTGGTAAGATGCCACAGAGTGAGATGCCCATATGGTAAGATGCCATACGATGTTTATGATGTGGTAAGATGCCACAGGGTAAGATGCCCATATGGTAAGATGCCATACGATGTTTATGATGTGGTAAGATGCCACAGGGTGAGATGCCCATATGGAAAGATGACATACGATGTTTATGATGTGGTAAGATGCCACATGGTAAGATGCCCATATGGTAAGATGCCATACGATGTTTATGATGTGGTAAGATGCCACATGGTAAGATGCCCATATGGTAAGATGTCATACGATGTTTATGATGTGGTAAGATGCCACAGGGTAAGATGCCCATATGGTAAGATGCCATATAATGTTATGATGTTTATAATATGGTAAGATGCCATAAGATGTTATGATGTTACGATATGGAAAGATGCCATATGACGTTATGATGCTTACGATGTGGTGAAATACCATATGATGCTATGATGTTAATCAATTACGTTAAGATCTAATTCGTGTATGAATATTTGAAACAGGAAAAACCACATTATCGATATTGATAGCGATGTCTCATTCCGCTATATTGGTTGGCGATGGTTCATGTCGCCAGGTATATTGATAGCGATGTCTCATTCCGCTATATTGATTGGCGATGGTTTATGCCACCGGGTACATGTATAGCGATGCCTCTTTCCGCTATGTCACTGGCGATGGCTCATGCCGCCAGACATGTGTTTAGCGATGGTGCATTCCGCTGATTCCATGGCGATGGTTCTTGCCGCCGATTATATATATAGCGACGTCTCATTCCGCTATTCTGTTGATGGTGAGTATATCAATTTGTGTATTGATATGAAATCATATTTTGTGGAACATTTGTGTTGAGAGCAGGGACAATTTAAAGGGCCAAGTGTGGATCAACTGTGTACAGTAAGTGTTATTACATCTTGTTGTTTTAAGAATGTATATTCATTGTGAATATGGATATTATATGTATGCCAGTAGTGGCGATGAGTATTATGTACCGCCGTAGGGCGATGAAGATTGATGCATTGCTATTGTGTTAGCAATGAATATTTTTAGTACCGCTATTGTGATTAGCGATGAATGCTGTTGTATCGCAATTGTGTTAGCAATGAGTATTGATGATGCTTTGATTGCAGATGGCAATAGAAGTTGTACTATGTACAGTTATGTTATTGCTCATTGGGTATATGTGATTTAGGCCCAGGAGGATATTGGATCGATCCAAGAGGACAAAGTATCGAGGTAAATCGTTTCAGTTGGTTGAACATATTGATATACGTTGATTCGAGTTATTTTGTTGATTCATATTGATTTTGAAATCATGTACATGTAGAAAAGTTGATAATGGAATTGAAGTGGAACCTAGATGTGTCATTCATATTTTGTTGCGGTAATAAGGCAAGAAGGGGTGTAACCTCTGTGATAACACTCTCATATCTATGGTGTATAGTGATGAGATATTGAAAATAGATGTTAATCATTTTGTGACGATAATTATTGTTGTGAAAGCATGCTAGCTTTGTATGTGGTAGGATTAATAATTGATTAATCACCTATTATGTTGAATGGAATACAATCAGATAGACATGAGTTTAATGAGCGTGTCACGGGATGACATGAGTATGTCGCGGGATGACGCGTGATTACTACGAATGTCGTGTGTGGACATGTGATCATGGTGAACATTCATGATTAATGAATTTTCTAATGTTTCGAGGATGAGTTAAAGATTGATATAAATGGCGTCATTGAAGCATGCAATTGATTCTTATGTTAAATTTCAATCACCCTATGTGATAGTGTGCAGTAGCATGTTGTGTATAGAACTGCGAGAAACTTCTGATGCAGGGAATTAATGTTTGATGACAGAAACATTATGAATATCGAAATGCATAAATGACAAGGTACGTGTTATGTTACTAGTATTTGAGAAATACTAACGAGATTATTTTGTACTTGTCCTATGACAGATAATAATTGGGTGAAGCAATGTGGAAATGTTGATACTTAAGAGTATGTGAGTGCTGTGATTAACATGATATTATGATGCCATTGTGTATTGTAGATGATTCCATCTACAAAGGTATGTCACGAACTATTCGATATTGATGTTGATGCCTTGTGTTAGATGAGTATAATCGTGACATGAAAATATTGGTGTTAAGCCATTTATCATGATTTGATACTGATGGTCTGTGGTTGTTGGTGTGTATAATGTGTATATACGTATGTGGGAATGACTAATGGGTTTTCTAGTCATTACCTTGCACCAGATAATAGCCAGGAGATGATATATGAAAGATTGATGCGTAAAGGCTCAAGAGTACCGTTACTTCATACGGATGACGGTGATGATGTGCGGATAAGTTGCATACATTTGCAACGACACAGGTATGAAGTTAATTAAGATAAATGTTGATGTATTGTCATATATTCTTGAATATGCATGAAAGCATGGATTGCATGATTTAACGAGATTATATGATGGGTACTGTGGTAAAAGTATGTGACGGGAAATAAGATTGTGCAATGGAATTGTGTCGAAGAAAGTACACAGGTAGTGAGATATGACAAAGAAGCTTGACGGTTAAACACTTCTTGCGATCGTTGGTGCAATGGTGCACATGTGTGAGCCACAATGATTCCGATAACTGTCATCCTACAGATGGTAAAGTCACTATATCGAGCTATATAGGGTACGTGAATTTTACAGTTGGCTTTTATGGTAAGCATGTGTTGAAATTTCGAGGACGAAATTTTATATGTTGGGGAGAATTGTGATGTCCAGATTATTATAATCATTTGTTGGACTAAATATGATTTAGATTTTTATTGATAATTAATTTTAGAATTAATTAATTAGAAGTGGAATTGACCAAGTGAAGGTCAACTGACAAGTTAATCGGATCATAAAATATTTTGAGATTGTAAAATATACTCCGATAATATTTTAGAGATAAGTTAATTAAAATGAAGAATTTAAGTTTTGGGTTTTTGGAGTGTGTATAATCCCTATCGTTGTCTATAAATAATATATATCAGTACACCGGCGACACTTCGATGTACAAAACCGGGACAAGATACAAAAATAAATATGTTATGTTGGGAATTTTTGGACACACAAGTAAAATGTGTAAATACACGCACAAAAACCCGATCCCCTCTTTTCTTCTCTGCACATCGCGACCCTCGCCGCTTAATCGCATGCGCCCGCTGCCGTCGGACCTCCTTCCGGCGCGTCCAAACCACCATCTTCTTCGTCTCTTCCAGGCGCATCTTTCTATACCAAGAACATGAAGTTTCGTCGCGGATTGCGTCCGGATCTTGCAAGGAAGCGCAGCGGTTAAAATTCCAAATTCGTCCGATTTTGGGACGATTTTCTTCCAATAATTTTGTGGGTAATTCTCCTCATCCTTCAATCGTTTTCCCCTGAAATCCCTCGATTTTTTGATGAAGTTTTGGTTCGATTTTTCTAGCATTTTGGAAGGGTTTGCTAGTGTGTGTTCATGTGTGTGCAGCAGTGTGTGTGCGTGAGTGTGTTTCTGCGTGTGTGTGTGTCCAGCATGTGATTGGGTGTGAAGATGGTGTTTGTGTATGCATTCCTTCATGTATTGAAGTATTGTAATTGGGAATGGGATAGCATGAGGAATGTTTTGATTGTTGGAAGTTAATTGGGGATCACTTTATTGAATGGTTAATTGTTGAAAATAAATTGTGGAATATGTCTTGGCTTAGTATTATTATTGGTTAAAAGATGAAGATTAAAATCATGCATGAAAGATGAAGATTAAAATCATGCATGGAATATGTTTGTTAATAGGCTTAACTGAGATTCAAGTGTGGGTCTAAGTCTTGTTAGTGGGTGAAAATGACTAACTTTTGTGGCTTGTAGCCATTGTGATATTTGGTAGATGTTGGACTAATGTATAAGATGTGTTACAATTGGAAGCATGTGTAGTGTGTAAATAAGTGGGTTAGATACATGCTAGTATGTGTTAACATGGAATAGAGTGTATGGTGATATTTATGCTCAATGGATAGCATAGCATGTATTAATAATTTATGTCACTTTATTGAGTTTCAAATCTTAATAGTACTAAATCAAGAATTTTGGAATCAAATGCATCTTTAAATTGTTAAAGTTGAATTTAATCATAAATGACTTTATGTTGAGATTAAGGGAATTAGATTTAAAGGGGTAGAATCTTGTATCTACATGGATCCTTTCTTTCATGTCTTGGTTTTAATCACCCGGTGGGTTTGAATATTTGGAACATGTTATTTGACTTAATTGGATTGTTATAGTTAGACACTAGTTGGATATTATTATGCATACACCCTTGCACTTCCTTTCCCTCTGTTGAACTGGTGTGTCTAGTGAACTACTATGTGAGTTGGGCGTGATCTTGCACGTATGGGTGTGTGTATCCTGCATCATGTGTGTGATGTAGCGGATGATGGGAGAAAATGGGGTTTTGCATCACCAATGAATATCATGATTCATGTGAAGATGTGTGCATCAAAGTATTGATTATGATTTGATTCATAATATTGAGTTATTGATTTGTGATATAGAAATGAAAGTAAGAACTAATGATGGATATTCATTGCTTGGATTAGGAGCTAATATTGAATTGATATTCGATATAGACTCTTCAGGAGACTTCGGACGTTGATGATAGCTTGTTCATGTTGTCTACTATATGGTACGTAGTGACGTACGAGCAGGTATATCTAGTATCTATACATTCATGTATACATGCAAATTTTGAATATGATGATTCAGGTAAGTGTGATACCCCCGAAATGATTATATGATTTTAATCATTAATTTAAATTATGATAATTTGGGTGTTAATTCATGGGATTGAATTAATATTATTGAGGAGATACATTCCAGGGTGCATGTGATATATGTCGGGATTTTGGGGTTGAGGCATGTTTATTTGGGGTGTGTGTTATTGGTTATGGTGAAGCATGTTTAAATGGGAATTGAAGTATTTTATTGAGAAAATACTATAAATATCATGTGAGGATATTTTAATACATCGTGCTAAATACCGGGACCAAAACATAACACATCATACCACCCAACACCCAACCCCCCCCCCCCCCCCAACCCATACCAATCAACTGTGCAATGGCTGACTATCCACCCCACTTGGCACAATCATTCAGCCCTTCTCCTCCATTCCAAATCTTGATCTTTCTCTCCCAAATAACCTCCAGCATCTGCTAAGCAAAATCGTGAGGAGCCTTGCCATTTTCATTCCTTGGAAGCCTCTAAACAATCGGAGCAAAGTAGGGTGAGAAACCATGCTCTGTTTTTTATTTAAGCTTGTTCAAGTTCTTGCTTTTAAGTGGTGTGAATATGGCATGTTAGCTTAGGTTTCTTAAAACCTTCGATTTAAATGCTTACTTGGTGTTATTATGAAGCTCTCAGTATTTTTCTTTGAGCATGTTACATGTTTTATGTGAAGGATTTAAGCATGTGAAATAGGGTGTTCGAAAATCTGGGTAGATAATTGCCCTGTTTTTCCGGAAAAATATGGAATGGGAGTGATATTGAGAAGGTGATATCATGCATGTTAGATGAGTTTTTGGTGAACCTTCGATTTGAGTACATGCATGGTAGTTTTGTAAAGCCCAGGATGTTTTTGTTCGAGCATGTTTTATGATATATGTTGTAGATTTAATAGCATGAAATGAGGTGCTCAAGAAATCTGGAAATGAAATATGTTGCCCTGTTTCCGGAAAAGTAGGTCGAGTACTTATGTAAATGGACGACGTTTGTAAGGACCCTAATCCTTAAGTGCGGAATAAAGGCATAATAGAGCTAAATAAATGATCAGAGTAGAGTAAACAAGTTGAGTCTATGAGCTTAAGCATTTACATGCCAAAATAAAGGACTACCAAAAGGATTAATTACATTTCAAACAAATGTATGTGTCCACTATAGTTTTACGCTACTCCTAGAGTAGGCACTATACAAAAGAATCCTGTCCTTTCATCTACCAAAGATGCTCGTGAAGCTCACTGTCTCAACCCGTTCAAGCCCATCTATCATGCCAAAAAGGTACCTACAAGGACAACCCCCAAACATGAGCAATAACAATCATTCATATTCAACACAATATGAAGATAAAGCGTAAATGCATAATCAATATAAAACACTTCCTGTTTTCCCATGCATTTCAAACGCTTCCCGTTTGGTTGTCCCTGTACCATAACTCATGAGTATAATCAACAGATTATTTTTAATGGCCAAAACATGTCATGACATCATATACCATCTCAACTGTACCACATATTGGTCACCATTCCCTAGTCTGTTCATCACAGTGTATTTTAATGCCCCTCGCTTATATTCATATGGGCGGCATAGGATAACCTCGCTACAATGGAAATGCGGCGCTCCCACCCCTCGCTTCACAGAGAGCGGCAAATACCCTTTCCTCGCCCCATATGACAACCACGCTCAAATGTGACATGCGGCGCTCCCACCCCTCGCTTCACATTTAGCGGAACCAATACAAAAAGCGGCAAGCATTAAAATCATCAAAGGATGACCACGACTCATGGGATGTGCATCCGATAATCATAATATGCATCTATCATCAATATGCATCAATTACCATGTATATGCATCCACAATGCAATACCTCATATGGCATAAATCAACATGTATATGCATCCACAATGCAATACCACATATATACCCGCATCCACAATGCATAATCAATGAGTATATAAAATACATGTTACCGTTGGGTGCCCGTACGTCCACTACGTACCTTTCCAAAATGTGGAATGTGGTTGGACCTCAATTCCTTGGCTCCACCTGGGTTGGTTCTACATATTCACAAATACCAATATTAGAACCCAATAATAGTCCAATACCAAAAATCCCACAAAAACACCCAAAAACACCATTTTTGGTGTCTCGCGATCGATCGCCATCAAGCCCCGATCGATCGCGAGAACACACTGTCTCGCCCAACAATTTTGCAATCCGCGATCGATCGCGGAGCTAGCGCCGATCGATCGCGGCCTCGCCGATCGATCGCGCCAAGCTCGCGATCGATCGCGCCAAGCTCGCGATCGATCGCTGAGGCTTACTGCCTCAGCCCTGCTGCTCGCGATCGATCGCGAGCGGACGCCGATCGATCGCCGAGCTGCGGGAAATCGAGATTCGGGCACTATTCACCCTTCTCCTTCCCAAATCCAAACAAACCCACATAACTCAACAACAACCATACCCAACTACTCAAAACCAACAATAAACAACATTATATACCCAAGTATACAACATCTAACCAAAATATACTTCAAAACAAGTATAAATTCCAACATACAACCAAACCCACAACAACCCAACAAAACCCATTTAAAACCATACCAAACTCAAATAAAACCTTGCAAAATTAACACATGAGGTACCCATACCTCTTGGGGATCTCAAATCACCCAACAATCTCCTCAAAACAAGATTTTGCAAGCACTTCTCTTTACCCCAAAGTTGGAACTCGAAAATTGGAAGAAGGGTTTGTGTGGGAGTTGATTTGGTAAAGTAAAAAGAGTGGATGGGGTGGGGTTGGGTATAAAGGTGAGTTTTAAATTAAAAAGCATGCCAAACAATTCCATGGTGTATAAAACACCCCAACATGATATTTTTCAAAGCATTTACTCAAAATGCACCATAATATCAATTAACACATGATTTCTCATAAATTGCTAACCAAGGCAAATAAATCATGCTTCCCATAATATTTACCCAACATGCACCACATGCACCCTGAAATGCAATCCCGGGTCACCCTACCCACATGGCCATGCATTTCCACATAAGGTAAATAAATTTCAACACATAATCAATTACCACATAATTAATCATGTACTCACAATTTAAAGCCAATTAGCAATTAATCATTTCGGGGATGTCACAATACTCCCCTACTTATAAGATTTCGTCCTCGAAATCACATGCACTTACCCCAACAGAAACTAAACATAAACTCATACCAGAGAATAGTTCCGGGTAGTGCTGCACCATATGCTGCTCCGTCTCCCACGTAGCCTCCTCGACACCCCTGCGATCCCACTGAACTTTGATCATCGGTATCACTTTGTTCCGAAGTCTACGGTCTGCTCTGTCCAGAATTCTAACAGGCCGTTCCACATAAGATATATCTGACTCTAACTGAACTTCGGAAGGCTGTAACACGTGAGACGGATCCGGCTCATACTTCCGCAGCATCGATACATGAAACACATCATGTATACCAGATAAAGAAGGCGGCAAAGCCAGTCGGTAAGCCAATGTGCCAATGCGCTGCAAAATCTCGTACGGTCCCACAAACCTCGGAGACAGTTTCCCGCGCATTCCAAACCGCACAACGCCTCTGAAAGGCGAGATCTTCAAAAAGACCTTATCTCCCAACTGAAACTCTAACGGTCTCCGCCGTTTATTTGCATAAGCTGCCTGTCTGTCTTGGGCTGCTTTCATTTTCTGCCTTATAGTCTTTATCTTCTCTTCCATTTCCCGGATCAACTCAGGCCCTCCGACTGATCTACTGTCCAAATCATCCCAACATAAGGGTGATCTACATCGTCTGCCATAAAGAGCTTCAAACGGAGCCATCTGAATACTTGCCTGGTAGCTATTGTTATACGAAAACTCTACCAAAGGCACTGAATCCTGCCAAGAGGCATCGAACTCCAAAACGCAAGCTCTTAACATGTCCTCGAGCGTCTGAATAGTGCGCTCGGTCTGGCCATCCGTCTGAGGATGATAAGCAGTACTCAATCTGACCTCAGTTCCCAAAGCTGACTGAAGGCCTTCCCAGAAATGAGATGTGAATCGCGGATCTCGATCTGACACAATGGAAACGGGGATCCCATGCAATCTCACCACATCTCTAATATACAACTGCGCCATCCTCAAGAATGTAAATGTCATGCTATAGGGGATAAAGTGGGCTACCTTAGTCAATCTGTCCACAATCACCCAAATAGCATCGAAGCCTGAAGCACTCCTCGGCAAATGAGTCACGAAGTCCATGGAAATGTGCTCCCACTTCCACTTCGGTATCTCCAAGCTTCTCAACTCGCCGCCAGGTCTCTGTCTCTCTGCCTTAACCTGCTGGCAGATCAAACACCTCTTCACAAAAGCGACGACATCAGACTTCATTCTCTTCCACCAAAACTGACCACGCAGATCTCTGTACATCTTCTTCCCGCCTGGGTGGATGCTAAGTCTACTACTGTGAGCTCGCTCCAAGATTCCCTTACGCAACTCCGGCGTACTCGGAACTACCCAGCGGTTACCCAACCTCAAAGATCCGTCGTCGGCCACTCTGAACTTCGTCGGCTGACCAAGATGCACTATAGACAACCATCTCTGAACCTCAGCATCTGATCTCTGAGCTCTCCTGATGTTCTCATAAATATCTGGCTCAGCTAATAAGGTAGAGACATACACTGGTGATGCATCTATGTCAAAATCATAGCCGAGATGACAATAGGAGGTCATCATAGCCGACAAATGGATGACGTCCTCAGCAGAACTCCTCACTTTCCGGCTCAAAGCGTCTGCTGTCAAATTGGCCTTCCCCGGATGGTACTCAATCTCGCAATCATAGTCCTTGAGTAGGTCCATCCATCTCCTCTGTCTCATGTTCAGCTCCGCCTGAGTGAAAAGAAACTTGAGGCTCTTGTGATCCGTGTATATGGTGAATGAAGTGCCATATAGGTAATGCCTCCAGATCTTCAGGGCGAAGATGATAGCCGCCAATTCCAAGTCATGAACTGGATATCTGGTCTCATGCGGCTTCAACTGCCTCGATGCATAAGCTACCACATGCTTATCTTGCATCAGAACACATCCAAGGCCCTGCAGTGATGCATCCGTATACAGAACAAATCTGGAGTCCTCTGTCGGAATCACTAACACTGGCGCCGTCGTCAACCGGTGCTTCAACTCCTGGAAGCTCTCCTCACAAGCTTCTGACCAAAAGAAAGGCACACCCTTCTGAGTCAACTGAGTCAGCGGTTTGGAAATCTTCGAAAAGCCCTCAACAAAGCGCCGATAATACCCGGCCAAACCAAGGAAACTCCGGATCTCAGGCACAGAAGTGGGGGCAGCCCACTCCATCACAGCCTCAATCTTCTTCGGGTCCACTGATATCCCGCTGCTCGAAATGACATGCCCCAGAAACACTACACTGCTCAGCCAAAACTCGCACTTACTGAGCTTAGCATACAACTGATGCTCTCTGAGAATCTGAAGCACTGTCCTCAAGTGTTTTACATGATCTTCCTCACTCCGGGAGTAGATAAGAATGTCGTCAATAAACACGATGACGAACTGATCAAGATACGGCTGAAACACTCTGTTCATCAGACTCATAAAGACGGCCGGGGCGTTCGTCACACCGAACGGCATCACCAAGAACTCATAATGCCCGTATCGAGTCCGGAACGCTGTCTTTTGCACATCTTCCTCTCTGACCCAAATCTGATGATACCCGGATCTCAAATCAATCTTGCTATACACCCTGGTACCTTGCAACTGATCAAACAAGTCAGTCTATCCTTGGGAGAGGATACTTGTTCTTCACTGTAGCCTTGTTCAGCTGCCGGTAATCGATGCACAACCGCATCGAACCGTCCTTCTTCTTCACAAAGAGAACTGGTGCGCCCCATGGCGACACGCTCGGGCGTATATAACCCTTGTCAAGGAGATCCTGCAACTGTTCTTTCAACTCTCTCAACTCTGCCGGTGCCATCCTATAAGGTGCACGAGAGATAGCGGATGTCCCTGGCAACAACTCGATCCCAAATTCAACTTCCCTGGCCGGTGGAAATCCTGGGATCTCTTCTGGAAATACATCAGCAAATTCTGCCACAACTGGTACATCCTCAACCCTCAGTTCTTTACTCTTTCCAGACGTGTCCACGGCATAAATAAGATAGCCCGTGTGCCCACGTTCCAACAGCTGAGACATCTTGATCGCTGAAATCAACGGAATCTTCGCACGAGACCCGTTGCCAAAGAAAGTCCACTGACTGCCCAACTCAGGTCTGAACTTCACTGTTCTCTGCCGGCAATCTACCACTGCCTGATATTTGTTCAGAACATCAATTCCCAAGATGCAGTCAAAGTCTGACATACCCAGCACAATCAAGTCTGATCTCAACTCGTTGCCCTCAAAATAAATGAGGCAGTCTGCCATAAACTGATCAGCAACAACATTTCTTCCAGTGGGTGTCGAGACCAATAGAGGCGTGGGCAAAGAAGACGTGCGCATATGGTGTCTTTCCACAAATCCCACAGACACAAAGGAATGGGAGGCACCTGTATCTATCAAAACAAAAGCAGGGTACGTAAATAAATGGCACGTACCGGAAATCACCTCCTCCGGGGCTGCCTGAGCCTGCTCCCTGGTCAGTGCATATACTTGTCCCTGGGGTGGTCCCACTGTCTGACTCCCGATGGACGAGGCCCAAATTGCTGCCTCTGCTGCCCTGTCCTGTCCTCAAACCTTGGCCTGTTGCCCTGATACTCTGACTGGCCTCCCCTGGTGGGACAATACCGAGCAATGTGGCCCATCTTGCCACAGACATAACATGCAGGACACTTTTTTGAAGAATGTGGTCCTCCACAATTGTTGCACCTAGGCTCTCCCGGCCTATCCCCTTGTGAAGATCCTCGACTGGCGGACCAATTTCCTTTCTTGCCATCCTGTTTCTGACCAAAATGTTTCTTCCCACCATACCGTGAAGATGAAGAGGCACCACGGGGCTTAAATGGCTCACCCCGAGGCCTCAAACTGTCACTAGTCTGCCTCTGTTGCGGTACCGGTGGTGGCATGGCATAAGCTCCCACTCCTAGCTCAGCAAGCTCCGCTCTTGTGAGAGCATCATCAAAAGAAGTTGGGTTATTGATGATAACCCGGTCATAGAGCTCCGGTCGCAGTCCTTTCATGAAGTTTCTCATCTTGGCACGTCCATCAGAGGCAATATGGGGGACATACCTCAGTAGTGACGAGTACTGTGTGGCATAGTCTGCCACTGTCATGTTCCCCTGCCTCAGGCTTGCAAATTCATCCTCTTTTGTCTGTCTTGCTGCCGCGGAGAAGTATCGGTTCAAGAACCTGGTCCTGAAGAGCGTCCAGTCAATCACAGCACCCAGTGCTCTCATCTCCATCACTGTGCTCCTCCACCACATCAATGGTTTCTTAGCCAACTGGAACTCCGCCAGCCTCAGCCAAGCAGTAATAGCACACGGAGCCGATACAAAGATCTGTTCAAGTCTCTCCAGCCACTCTTCAGCTTCTTCTCCGGACTCTGTCCCCTCAAACCGGGGCGGATGATAAGACAGAAACTGAGTCAAGCTAATCTCACCCGGTAGCAATAACTGGACCACTGGTTCCATTCCTACAGCCGGTGGAGGTAGAGGATTAGCCTGTCCAATACTCGCATTTACACTCCCAACATCTCCGACTTCCTCATTAGCAGCCATGCTGTAACACAAATGTTAACAACAATCCAAAGCAATATATAACATGTCGTTAGATAACAGGAGTGATATAAGCATGTTAGTATAACAGGATATACAGTAATATGCACCACATGCATAAACATGCTTCAAATGTAAGCACCTAGCCAACCATGCTAAGGCTACCCTTCACTCGTTCCCGGGTTCTCTAACCACTGCTCTGATACCACTAATGTAAGGACCCTAATCCTTAAGTGCGGAATAAAGGCATAATAGAGCTAAATAAATGATCAGAGTAGAGTAAACAAGTTGAGTCTATGAGCTTAAGCATTTACATGCCAAAATAAAGGACTACCAAAAGGATTAATTACATTTCAAACAAATGTATGTGTCCACTATAGTTTTACGCTACTCCTAGAGTAGGCACTATACAAAAGAATCCTGTCCTTTCATCTACCAAAGATGCTCGTGAAGCTCACTGTCTCAACCCGTTCAAGCCCATCTATCATGCCAAAAAGGTACCTACAAGGACAACCCCCAAACATGAGCAATAACAATCATTCATATTCAACACAATATGAAGATAAAGCGTAAATGCATAATCAATATAAAACACTTCCTGTTTTCCCATGCATTTCAAACGCTTCCCGTTTGGTTGTCCCTGTACCATAACTCATGAGTATAATCAACAGATTATTTTTAATGGCCAAAACATGTCATGACATCATATACCATCTCAACTGTACCACATATTGGTCACCATTCCCTAGTCTGTTCATCACAGTGTATTTTAATGCCCCTCGCTTATATTCATATGGGCGGCATAGGATAACCTCGCTACAATGGACATGCGGCGCTCCCACCCCTCGCTTCACAGAGAGCGGCAAATACCCTTTCCTCGCCCCATATGACAACCACGCTCAAATGTGACATGCGGCGCTCCCACCCCTCGCTTCACATTTAGCGGAACCAATACAAAAAGCGGCAAGCATTAAAATCATCAAAGGATGACCACGACTCATGGGATGTGCATCCGATAATCATAATATGCATCTATCATCAATATGCATCAATTACCATGTATATGCATCCACAATGCAATACCTCATATGGCATAAATCAACATGTATATGCATCCACAATGCAATACCACATATATACCCGCATCCACAATGCATAATCAATGAGTATATAAAATACATGTTACCGTTGGGTGCCCGTACGTCCACTACGTACCTTTCCAAAATGTGGAATGTGGTTGGACCTCAATTCCTTGGCTCCACCTGGGTTGGTTCTACATATTCACAAATACCAATATTAGAACCCAATAATAGTCCAATACCAAAAATCCCACAAAAACACCCAAAAACACCATTTTTGGTGTCTCGCGATCGATCGCCATCAAGCCCCGATCGATCGCGAGAACACACTGTCTCGCCCAACAATTTTGCAATCCGCGATCGATCGCGGAGCTAGCGCCGATCGATCGCGGCCTCGCCGATCGATCGCGCCAAGCTCGCGATCGATCGCTGAGGCTTACTGCCTCAGCCCTGCTGCTCGCGATCGATCGCGAGCGGACGCCGATCGATCGTCGAGCTGCGGGAAATCGAGATTCGGGCACTATTCACCCTTCTCCTTCCCAAATCCAAACAAACCCACATAACTCAACAACAACCATACCCAACTACTCAAAACCAACAATAAACAACATTATATACCCAAGTATACAACATACCAAATATACTTCAAAACAAGTATAAATTCCAACATACAACCAAACCCACAACAACCCAACAAAACCCATTTAAAACCATACCAAACTCAAATAAAACCTTGCGAAATTAACACATGAGGTACCCATACCTCTTGGGGATCTCAAATCACCCAAGAATCTCCTCAAAACAAGATTTTGCAAGCACTTCTCTTTACCCCAAAGTTGGAACTCGAAAATTGGAAGAAGGGTTTGTGTGGGAGTTGATTTGGTAAAGTAAAAAGAGTGGATGGGGTGGGGTTGGGTATAAAGGTGAGTTTTAAATTAAAAAGCATGCCAAACAATTCCATGGTGTATAAAACACCCCAACATGATATTTTTCAAAGCATTTACTCAAAATGCACCATAATATCAATTAACACATGATTTCTCATAAATTGCTAACCAAGGCAAATAAATCATGCTTCCCATAATATTTACCCAACATGCACCACATGCACCCTGAAATGCAATCCCGGGTCACCCTACCCACATGGCCATGCATTTCCACATAAGGTAAATAAATTTCAACACATAATCAATTACCACATAATTAATCATGTACTCACAATTTAAAGCCAATTAGCAATTAATCATTTCGGGGATGTCACAATACTCCCCTACTTATAAGATTTCGTCCTCGAAATCACATGCACTTACCCCAACAGAAACTAAACATAAACTCATACCAGAGAATAGTTCCGGGTAGTGCTGCACCATATGCTGCTCCGTCTCCCACGTAGCCTCCTCGACACCCCTGCGATCCCACTGAACTTTGATCATCGGTATCACTTTGTTCCGAAGTCTACGGTCTGCTCTGTCCAGAATTCTAACAGGCCGTTCCACATAAGATATATCTGACTCTAACTGAACTTCGGAAGGCTGTAACACGTGAGACGGATCCGGCTCATACTTCCGCAGCATCGATACATGAAACACATCATGTATACCAGATAAAGAAGGCGGCAAAGCCAGTCGGTAAGCCAATGTGCCAATGCGCTGCAAAATCTCGTACGGGTCCCACAAACCTCGGAGACAGTTTCCCGCGCATTCCAAACCACACAACGCCTCTGAAAGGCGAGATCTTCAAAAAGACCTTATCTCCCAACTGAAACTCTAACGGTCTCCGCCGTTTATTTGCATAAGCTGCCTGTCTGTCTTGGGCTGCTTTCATTTTCTGCCTTATAGTCTTTATCTTCTCTTCCATTTCCCGGATCAACTCAGGCCCTCCGACTGATCTACTGTCCAAATCATCCCAACATAAGGGTGATCTACATCGTCTGCCATAAAGAGCTTCAAACGGAGCCATCTGAATACTTGCCTGGTAGCTATTGTTATACGAAAACTCTACCAAAGGCACTGAATCCTGCCAAGAGGCATCGAACTCCAAAACGCAAGCTCTTAACATGTCCTCGAGCGTCTGAATAGTGCGCTCGGTCTGGCCATCCGTCTGAGGATGATAAGCAGTACTCAATCTGACCTCAGTTCCCAAAGCTGACTGAAGGCCTTCCCAGAAATGAGATGTGAATCGCGGATCTCGATCTGACACAATGGAAACGGGGATCCCATGCAATCTCACCACATCTCTAATATACAACTGCGCCATCCTCAAGAATGTAAATGTCATGCTATAGGGGATAAAGTGGGCTACCTTAGTCAATCTGTCCACAATCACCCAAATAGCATCGAAGCCTGAAGCACTCCTCGGCAAATGAGTCACGAAGTCCATGGAAATGTGCTCCCACTTCCACTTCGGTATCTCCAAGCTTCTCAACTCGCCGCCAGGTCTCTGTCTCTCTGCCTTAACCTGCTGGCAGATCAAACACCTCTTCACAAAAGCGACGACATCAGACTTCATTCTCTTCCACCAAAACTGACCACGCAGATCTCTGTACATCTTCTTCCCGCCTGGGTGGATGCTAAGTCTACTACTGTGAGCTCGCTCCAAGATTCCCTTACGCAACTCCGGCGTACTCGGAACTACCCAGCGGTTACCCAACCTCAAAGATCCGTCGTCGGCCACTCTGAACTTCGTCGGCTGACCAAGATGCACTATAGACAACCATCTCTGAACCTCAGCATCTGATCTCTGAGCTCTCCTGATGTTCTCATAAATATCTGGCTCAGCTAATAAGGTAGAGACATACACTGGTGATGCATCTATGTCAAAATCATAGCCGAGATGACAATAGGAGGTCATCATAGCCGACAAATGGATGACGTCCTCAGCAGAACTCCTCACTTTCCGGCTCAAAGCGTCTGCTGTCAAATTGGCCTTCCCCGGATGGTACTCAATCTCGCAATCATAGTCCTTGAGTAGGTCCATCCATCTCCTCTGTCTCATGTTCAGCTCCGCCTGAGTGAAAAGAAACTTGAGGCTCTTGTGATCCGTGTATATGGTGAATGAAGTGCCATATAGGTAATGCCTCCAGATCTTCAGGGCGAAGATGATAGCCGCCAATTCCAAGTCATGAACTGGATATCTGGTCTCATGCGGCTTCAACTGCCTCGATGCATAAGCTACCACATGCTTATCTTGCATCAGAACACATCCAAGGCCCTGCAGTGATGCATCCGTATACAGAACAAATCTGGAGTCCTCTGTCGGAATCACTAACACTGGCGCCGTCGTCAACCGGTGCTTCAACTCCTGGAAGCTCTCCTCACAAGATTCTGACCAAAAGAAAGGCACACCCTTCTGAGTCAACTGAGTCAGCGGTTTGGAAATCTTCGAAAAGCCCTCAACAAAGCGCCGATAATACCCGGCCAAACCAAGGAAACTCCGGATCTCAGGCACAGAAGTGGGGGCAGCCCACTCCATCACAGCCTCAATCTTCTTCGGGTCCACTGATATCCCGCTGCTCGAAATGACATGCCCCAGAAACACTACACTGCTCAGCCAAAACTCGCACTTACTGAGCTTAGCATACAACTGATGCTCTCTGAGAATCTGAAGCACTGTCCTCAAGTGTTTTACATGATCTTCCTCACTCCGGGAGTAGATAAGAATGTCGTCAATAAACACGATGACGAACTGATCAAGATACGGCTGAAACACTCTGTTCATCAGACTCATAAAGACGGCCGGGGCGTTCGTCACACCGAACGGCATCACCAAGAACTCATAATGCCCGTATCGAGTCCGGAACGCTGTCTTTTGCACATCTTCCTCTCTGACCCAAATCTGATGATACCCGGATCTCAAATCAATCTTGCTATACACCCTGGTACCTTGCAACTGATCAAAGAAGTCGTCTATCCTTGGGAGAGGATACTTGTTCTTCACTGTAGCCTTGTTCAGCTGCCGGTAATCGATGCACAACCGCATCGAACCGTCCTTCTTCTTCACAAAGAGAACTGGTGCGCCCCATGGCGACACGCTCGGGCGTATATAACCCTTGTCAAGGAGATCCTGCAACTGTTCTTTCAACTCTCTCAACTCTGCCGGTGCCATCCTATAAGGTGCACGAGAGATAGCGGATGTCCCTGGCAACAACTCGATCCCAAATTCAACTTCCCTGGCCGGTGGAAATCCTGGGATCTCTTCTGGAAATACATCAGCAAATTCTGCCACAACTGGTACATCCTCAACCCTCAGTTCTTTACTCTTTCCAGACGTGTCCACGGCATAAATAAGATAGCCCGTGTGCCCACGTTCCAACAGCTGAGACATCTTGATCGCTGAAATCAACGGAATCTTCGCACGAGACCAGTTGCCAAAGAAAGTCCACTGACTGCCCAACTCAGGTCTGAACTTCACTGTTCTCTGCCGGCAATCTACCACTGCCTGATATTTGTTCAGAACATCAATTCCCAAGATGCAGTCAAAGTCTGACATACCCAGCACAATCAAGTCTGATCTCAACTCGTTGCCCTCAAAATAAATGAGGCAGTCTGCCATAAACTGATCAGCAACAACATTTCTTCCAGTGGGTGTCGAGACCAATAGAGGCGTGGGCAAAGAAGACGTGCGCATATGGTGTCTTTCCACAAATCCCACAGACACAAAGGAATGGGAGGCACCTGTATCTATCAAAACAAAAGCAGGGTACGTAAATAAATGGCACGTACCGGCAATCACCTCCTCCGGGGCTACCTGAGCCTGCTCCCTGGTCAGTGCATATACTTGTCCCTGGGGTGGTCCCACTGTCTGACCTCCCAATGGACGAGGCCCAAATTGCTGCCTCTGCTGCCCTGTCCTGTCCTCAAACCTTGGCCTGTTGCCCTGATACTCTGACTGGCCTCCCCTGGTGGGACAATACCGAGCAATGTGGCCCATCTTGCCACAGACATAACATGCAGGACACTTTTTTGAAGAATGTGGTCCTCCACAATTGTTGCACCTAGGCTCTCCCGGCCTATCCCCTTGTGAAGATCCTCGACTGGCGGACCAATTTCCTTTCTTGCCATCCTGTTTCTGACCAAAATGTTTCTTCCCACCATACCGTGAAGATGAAGAGGCACCACGGGGCTTAAATGGCTCACCCCGAGGCCTCAAACTGTCACTAGTCTGCCTCTGTTGCGGTACCGGTGGTGGCATGGCATAAGCTCCCACTCCTAGCTCAGCAAGCTCCGCTCTTGTGAGAGCATCATCAAAAGAAGTTGGGTTATTGATGATAACCCGGTCATAGAGCTCCGGTCGCAGTCCTTTCATGAAGTTTCTCATCTTGGCACGTCCATCAGAGGCAATATGGGGGACATACCTCAGTAGTGACGAGTACTGTGTGGCATAGTCTGCCACTGTCATGTTCCCCTGCCTCAGGCTTGCAAATTCATCCTCTTTTGTCTGTCTTGCTGCCGCGGAGAAGTATCGGTTCAAGAACCTGGTCCTGAAGAGCGTCCAGTCAATCACAGCACCCAGTGCTCTCATCTCCATCACTGTGCTCCTCCACCACATCAATGGTTTCTTAGCCAACTGGAACTCCGCCAGCCTCAGCCAAGCAGTAATAGCACACGGAGCCGATACAAAGATCTGTTCAAGTCTCTCCAGCCACTCTTCAGCTTCTTCTCCGGACTCTGTCCCCTCAAACCGGGGCGGATGATAAGACAGAAACTGAGTCAAGCTAATCTCACCCGGTAGCAATAACTGGACCACTGGTTCCATTCCTACAGCCGGTGGAGGTAGAGGATTAGCCTGTCCAATACTCGCATTTACACTCCCAACATCTCCGACTTCCTCATTAGCAGCCATGCTGTAACACAAATGTTAACAACAATCCAAAGCAATATATAACATGTCGTTAGATAACAGGAGTGATATAAGCATGTTAGTATAACAGGATATACAGTAATATGCACCACATGCATAAACATGCTTCAAATGTAAGCACCTAGCCAACCATGCTAAGGCTACCCTTCACTCGTTCCCGGGTTCTCTAACCACTGCTCAGATACCACTAATGTAAGGACCCTAATCCTTAAGTGCGGAATAAAGGCATAATAGAGCTAAATAAATTATCAGAGTAGAGTAAACAAGTTGAGTCTATGAGCTTAAGCATTTACATGCCAAAATAAAGGACTACCAAAAGGATTAATTACATTTCAAACAAATGTATGTGTCCACTATAGTTTTACGCTACTCCTAGAGTAGGCACTATACAAAAGAATCCTGTCCTTTCATCTACCAAAGATGCTCGTGAAGCTCACTGTCTCAACCCGTTCAAGCCCATCTATCATGCCAAAAAGGTACCTACAAGGACAACCCCCAAACATGAGCAATAACAATCATTCATATTCAACACAATATGAAGATAAAGCGTAAATGCATAATCAATATAAAACACTTCCTGTTTTCCCATGCATTTCAAACGCTTCCCATTTGGTTGTCCCTGTACCATAACTCATGAGTATAATCAACAGATTATTTTTAATGGCCAAAACATGTCATGACATCATATACCATCTCAACTGTACCACATATTGGTCACCATTCCCTAGTCTGTTCATCACAGTGTATTTTAATGCCCCTCGCTTATATTCATATGGGCGGCATAGGATAACCTCGCTACAATGGACATGCGGCGCTCCCACCCCTCGCTTCACAGAGAGCAGCAAATACCCTTTCCTCGCCCCATATGACAACCACGCTCAAATGTGACATGCGGCGCTCCCACCCCTCGCTTCACATTTAGCGGAACCAATACAAAAAGCGGCAAGCATTAAAATCATCAAAGGATGACCACGACTCATGGGATGTGCATCCGATAATCATAATATGCATCTATCATCAATATGCATCAATTACCATGTATATGCATCCACAATGCAATACCTCATATGGCATAAATCAACATGTATATGCATCCACAATGCAATACCACATATATACCCGCATCCACAATGCATAATCAATGAGTATATAAAATACATGTTACCGTTGGGTGCCCGTACGTCCACTACGTACCTTTCCAAAATGTGGAATGTGGTTGGACCTCAATTCCTTGGCTCCACCTGGGTTGGTTCTACATATTCACAAATACCAATATTAGAACCCAATAATAGTCCAATACCAAAAATCCCACAAAAACACCCAAAAACACCATTTTTGGTGTCTCGCGATCGATCGCCATCAAGCCCCGATCGATCGCGAGAACACACTGTCTCGCCCAACAATTTTGCACAATCCAGCGATCGATCGCGGAGCTAGCGCCGATCGATCGCGGCCTCGCCGATCGATCGCGCCAAGCTCGCGATCGATCGCTGAGGCTTACTGCCTCAGCCCTGCTGCTCGCGATCGATCGCGAGCGGACGCCGATCGATCGCCGAGCTGCGGGAAATCGAGATTCGGGCACTATTCACCCTTCTCCTTCCCAAATCCAAACAAACCCACATAACTCAACAACAACCATACCCAACTACTCAAAACCAACAATAAACAACATTATATACCCAAGTATACAACATCTAACCAAAATATACTTCAAAACAAGTATAAATTCCAACATACAACCAAACCCACAACAACCTAACAAAACCCATTTAAAACCATACCAAACTCAAATAAAACCTTGCAAAATTAACACAGGAGGTACCCATACCTCTTGGGGATCTCAAATCACCCAACAATCTCCTCAAAACAAGATTTTGCAAGCACTTCTCTTTACCCCAAAGTTGGAACTCGAAAATTGGAAGAAGGGTTTGTGTGGGAGTTGATTTGGTAAAGTAAAAAGAGTGGATGGGGTGGGGTTGGGTATAAAGGTGAGTTTTAAATTAAAAAGCATGCCAAACAATTCCATGGTGTATAAAACACCCCAACATGATATTTTTCAAAGCATTTACTCAAAATGCACCATAATATCAATTAACACATGATTTCTCATAAATTGCTAACCAAGGCAAATAAATCATGCTTCCCATAATATTTACCCAACATGCACCACATGCACCCTGAAATGCAATCCCGGGTCACCCTACCCACATGGCCATGCATTTCCACATAAGGTAAATAAATTTCAACACATAATCAATTACCACATAATTAATCATGTACTCACAATTTAAAGCCAATTAGCAATTAATCATTTCGGGGATGTCACAACGTTGATGCATGTGGGTTTATGTTTGCGGTGTAAATTTGATATGAATACACTCAGGGTAGTGTATTGTAACTGCTAGCATGTTGTTTTGGGCATGTGGTATGTCTTACATGTTAGATTGAGGAGTATGAAAATCAGTGTTAGGCAATTCTAGGCACTCTGGGCTGAAACAGAGCGACCGATCGATCGGTAAAGAACACCGATCGAACGGCAAAAGCCATAGCTTTTTTATTTAATTCGAACAGTTCACCGATCGATCGGTGATGAGGGCCGATCGATCGGTAGTGCCTGATTTCAAAAGAAAAATGTGGAATTTGTTTAAATTTGATATTGGATTGTAATGAGACATCTAATATTGTGTGTACACTGGTGTAGAGCCTTCACAGACAGCTACACAGCGCAGGGGAAAGAGTCCCACCACACACTACATTTTGGAAAGGTACGTAAGCGACGTACGGGCATCCCAACGGTAACATGTATTTTATATTTGTCTATTTGATGCATGATGAATGCAATGTGATGCATTAAGTGTATGATACATATTATTATGCATTGTGATTGCATATTGTGATAAGGAATAAAAGAGGTGTATTCCATGAGTCAGGGGTGATCACAGTTGTCATGCCTCGGTTTGTTGGATATACGTATGATATGATTATGGTGTAATTATATCAAATAGTGGTAAGTTAATGGGGGTTCGGGTGGAACCAATAATGAAGAAATACATGTATATAATGATATATGGCAAGGAATGAAACATGATGTACAAAATGTAGTGCAAAGAAATGATATGAATTATAGTATGCATTTGATATGAATTTCTTATGCCTTTACCTTTCATTAAGGTTGCATTAGCATGTGAATTTGAATTTGGATTGTATTTACATGTACATGTTAATTAACATGTAATTATCCCTAAATGGTATGATAGCAAGTGAATTAGGGAACTAAGGATCTATATCAAGTGGATTAGGGAGGTGGAATCACACAATACACCATTTTACACCTACAAATCTCTACCAAGCTCCTCTCCATCTCTTTCAACTTTCTTGTGGTTTAAGCTTGGGATTGACTTGTGACTTGAGTTAGGAAGGTGTGTGAAGTGCTTTCTTACTATCTTGGTAAGAATTTCATGGTTTTACACTTGAATTATGTAATTGGTATTGATTTATGTGAAGGGGAATATCAATTATTGATGCTTAGAATCATAACTTGTTTCTTTGCCAAGAATTGGATTCTAGGATGCTAAGAACATGTTTATATGATACTAGGGAGTGCATGAATCATGGTTACATGATAGGAAATGAGTTGTGCAAGAAGTACCATGAAGATAAGCTCAAAATCGCCATTGTCTCATTTTTTCTGATCGCGCCGATCGATCGGCATGTGATCTCGATCGATCGCCGCGAACAGTAAAGTTTTAAGGCGGTTTGAGCATGAGGCGATCGATCGGTGAATTGAGGCGATCGATCGGTGAGCATGTGGCGATCGATCGGTGAATTGAGGCGATCGATCGGTGAGCATGTGGCGATCGATCGGTGATTTTGTTCGATCGATCGGTGAAGAGTGAACAGTTCGGCGATCGATCGAGAATTTGGGGCGATCGATCGGTGATGGCAGAATGTTGAAAAATGTTATTTTTTTTGTAGAATTTGATTTTTATGCCTATGATAACATGATATATTGTTGGCATTGTTGTAGCATCATCTCAGGGGACAGGACAACGAGGCACTTAGCCAGTGACGCCTAATTTATCTCGTTTGTGTCGCAGTACAGGTACGTGTTGACGTACGGACTATAGATATTGTGTGATGATGTTATGAGATTGATATCATATGAATTGTGTTATGTTGTTATCATATGATTGGTAGTATCATATGCCTGTACATTCATGGATATCATAGGTATGTGAGATATACGCCTGGTTTGGGTATATGCTCGGTTATGTATTTGAGATATATGCCTGGTTTGGATATATGCTCGGCTATGTGACATAGAGATATATGTCTGGTTTGGATATATGCTCGGTTATGTGACAGAGAGATATACACCTGGTTTGGGTATATGCTCGGTTATGCGATATAGCGATATATGCCGGTTTTTGGATATATGCTATGGCTATTATCATTTGAGGACGGTACTATGATATGTACTGCTAATATGAAGATGTGAGGTGGTTCCACTGACATATTGAGCTGAATAGGCATATCATTTTAGTCTCGTGATAATAGGGTATGTGTTGAGACATGTCATGACATGGTGGATTTGTGGATGCATGAGACAAAACATTCACATAGATGATTTCTTGTGCTTTATCATTGTTATTGATATTGTGTTTTTGATATCGCACTGAGATAGTTGTTTATCTATACTCACGTTTTGTGAATGTTTCTGTAGGATTGCATAGACGTGGGAATCGTGAGTCTTATTCCGCTGCGAGGTGAACCACTGCATAGGAGTTGTACTGGCTTAGGTTGTTCATTTTACATGTAATGTATATGTAAAAAACAGATTTAGTTTGTTTTTGTACTCAGGATTTGGTACTGTAACAACTTAACTAGTACAATACTCTAAATCAGTGTATGTTCTTACTTAATTCAGACTCACATATGTATGTTAACTGGATACATAATGAATTAAGTAACGAGGACCCCACATTAGTGGTATCAGAGCAGTGGTTCGAGAACGGGGTGAACATGGGTAGAGGAAGTGTATTAGGGAGTTACCTAAACACTTTGAGAATGGTAATAGCATGTTAGGAGTTGGAATATGATGTTATTCTAACATGTTATATACTTGTAAATGTTATTGTTAACCCATGTTATACAGCTATGACAGACACAGGGTATCATGAGGATGTTGGGGATGCCCTGAGTGGCAATGCTAGTGTGAGGATGGTGCTTGTACCACCACCACCGATTGAGCAAGGGTCAGTGGAACAGGTACTGTTGCCTGGAGAATTGACTTTGACGCAGTTTCTGAGTTATCAGCCACCCAGGTTTGAGGGGACTGAATCAGGAGAATTAGCAGAGGAGTGGCTGGAACGTGTGGAACAGATCTTTGTGTCAGCACCGTGTGCCAAGACTGCTTGGTTACGTTTAGCTGAATTCCAGTTAGCTAAGAAAGCTATGATGTGGTTGAAGTCCACAGTACTTGAATTGAGGGCTCAAGGACATACAGTAAACTGGGATGTGTTTAGAACAAAGTTTCTGGAGCATTATTTCTCTGTTGCTGCAAGGCAGAGGAAAGAGGATGAATTTACAAATTTGCGACAGGGAGCAATGACAGTATCTGACTATGCTGTGCATTATTCTTGTAAGGACCTCAAGCCCTTAGCCCTTGATTAGTGTATTAACCACTATGTGTGGTACATGCTTTCTATAAAAAGTCAATCGGGAAGCTCAGATGATACTTTACCATTGAATGTCAATTACAAAACTTCCTTTAATACTCAATGTTGTAAGATCATCATCCTAACAATAAAAGACTCATATGATTGCCCTTTACCAACCTCTTGGTGCCATTTTTCACATTGTGAACTTTTATAAAAATTTGGGCAGAGTCTCCCCATAAATAGAGCTATCCCAAAAAAAAAGAGCACAGCACATAACATAATTCCCGGCCAGGGAACACATAATACTCATCAGAAAGCAGTAATACAAGTAAATTCCCAGCCAGGGAAGACACCACACATATGACGACAAAAGTGGGTTTCAACACCCACATAATACACCAATGACTCTCTTAACATTTAGCAATTCTACCTCTAATTGCATGCAACATAGAATGAAAGAGAGAAAGGCTCATGCCTTTACATACAACCCATATACAAGTACAATCGTGCTCACATGCGAGCATCATGAATATGTATAAAATCATCATGGGTATATAGGTACTCTATACGATACCGTGCTCCATCAAGCCCTGGTACCACGATCCTGGGAGTACATCCAATCAACAGCTCGAGCTCATCTCCAAAGCCATCGATGTACCTGTTCACCTGCCCCAACAGAGACAGCCCCCAACGGGGTGAGCATACCAATTCCACAATTTCATAATCATAATGACATAGTACATAATTTACGAAAATGTAAATATTGTGGAACATATGTGATACTTCCTGGATGGTATCATCCTCATCATAGCGTACCCCTGTAATAACCCTGTTCTCAAAACAGATAAATCATCAAATCCTGAATATGTAGTTAATCATCACATTGGTTAACCCTAGCCAGTTTCAAGTTAGCAACCTTTCATAACATCTTACTTTATCTAGCAATGATTAGCAACATTTCATAACATCATTTCATAACATCGTTTCATAACATCTTTTCATAACATCGTTTCATAACATCTTTTCATAACATCGTTTCATAACATCTTTCTTAATCTAGCAAGATTAGCAACATTTCATAACATCATTTCATAACATCGCTTCATAACATCTTTTCATAACATCGTTTCATAACATCTTTTCATAACATCCTTTCATAACATCTTTTCATAACATCTTACTTAATCTAGCAATTATCATAATTCTAGATATCATGTTGGTATTTCCTTAACTTCCGATACTGGTTAATCACTTCTCTGATTAACTACGTCTCTGTTCCTATTATTACCAATAGGGAATAAAATACAGATATCCTAGATATCTAATCAAATACCACATTTTCATTTCTTACTTCAAGGTAACGTCATACTATGGGTGTTTGCTCCGTAGCAACCACACCTCATCATTGGCTCGCTTCATAGCGGCACTGAGCATTCCACCATGTGAAACAACATATCGTAACCAAGTCCCGATACCATCATAGCAAAGCATTTCATGTATTTTAGATCATGCATCATACTTGTAAAACATCATTTAAACTATGCTCGTACGCTAAACGTACCTTAAATCCTCGAAGTCCGAGCCAAACCTTGCTCGAGTTCCATGCCCCGAGAAACGATGTGCTAAAACGATAAATAATTCACAATTATTTACGAACATGTAACCCATGCTCAAGCACATTCATAACCTTCAAAATATTGTCAACACTCGACAATAAATCATTTAAAAGACCCGGGGCAGGGTACATGCAGGGAGGGAAAACGAATGCGACATATCGAAAAATTGCCCAAGAACACCTTCAATAATTCGAACCCTAGCATCACAATTCGAACCCAACCAAGCGTCATAAATCATTTAAAACATGTAATGAACGATCCTTAACATGAATCATCAACCCATAGTCAAAATCCCCAAATTCGAAATCAACCCTCACCAATTAGGGCAAAATCGAACCATAACATCTTAATTCAATCCCACTTAAGCATCATAATTCATTTAAACATGAATAAATCGAATCCTAACAAGAATTATCATCCTCATGCCAACAATCCCCAAAATCGAACATAAATCCCCCCACACATCATGAAATTCGAACCAACCTCCACAAATTCGAACTCAATCCTCAAAATTCGAACACAATAATTCACAATAGGTAGGGAAAATACATCATAAGCATGGAAAAGGGGTAAGGAACGTTACCCAACGAAATCGGAAGCAAAATCGGACGAAATCCGATGAACCCTAACTTTTGGGGATCGACGCTCTTTCTCAAAATTCGACCTCAAATCGCGATGAAACTTTCAATTGCCGGAGGGGAAATGAGCGCCTGGACGAGACGAAGCCGTGGGTAGGTCGGACGCGCCGATCGGCGGCGGGACGGCGGCGGCCGAAGCGCTTGAAGCCGCGGGGGTGCAGGGGCAGACGGGAGAGATCGCACGCGGGGAGAGAGAAGGAAATTGGGGCTGAAATGAAATTAATTCCAAAATCTCGGGTTCAATTGGTATTGATAGCAAAAATACCCCGAAAAATTAATAGCCCCACAAATACATCATGATTCCTTAAAAATCATCTGTTTTCAAAAACTCTCTCTCTAACTCCAAAACCCCCTACCGGTGCTCACACAGCACCCGAGATTCCGAGACACATCAAAAACCCAACTCTTAGGTTTTACACCGTAATGTGAATACAATCTCAACCTCTGGATCCAACGATCCCAACTTCCCAAATAAACGAGCCCAGAAGGCCCAATACCTCGATTAAACCCACATTGCCACGTAAAACCACTTTAGGGATTATTAATACTCCGGGCTTAACATCTATAATCCCTGGTCATCACAATATCCCCCACTAAAAGAATTTCGTCCTCGAAATTAGCACTGGTGTATCGCGTCACACCCGGGCTACACAACAACATGAAGCCACAACCTCGATTCTTAACCATAACAGAATCGTATTAATAAACGTGAGGATACTTACTTCTCTTCAAACTCTGAAACAGAGCGACATACCAAAACCAACATATCACCTAAGAGGCAAAACGTACCTCGATGCGGGTCATCCCAAAAGTCAGCCTCTCATGACTGCAAAACAACCAATACTTACGGCTGTAGACCGGACAGTCATCCTTAGTTCTAATACAACTAATAAGAACGCATCCTGACTTACACCTCAACCGTGAGAACGTTGACCTCGTGTCAAACTCTGGAGTGGAATAGACTTCCAAATCCATCATAACGTCAAAGAGCGTCAGCACAGCCCAACGTTAATAATCCAAAAGCAGTTAGTCAACTGAAACTGTAAGGATTCGAATCGCTCCTGATTCCATCGTAGATTTCATTCCTTGACATCTCTTATCATGACTCACGATGTCCAACATACATCGTTACGAGGGAAACACTAGTATTCCACGGTGTACACATAACAAACCTGGTTTCCACTTTCAAACCTCCTCTATCGAAGGAGCAGTCGCATCATTGCAACTCAAATACATGGATTCTCAGATCGAATCAACGACGACTTGACGACTCTCTCGTTGGTACTTCACATCATGAGCTGTCCCAGACAAGTCTCCCCAAGATTAAACATAAACATATATACGTTTCAGTGAGGCATACTCAACCTCAACTTCAAATGACGTGGTGACTACCAGAGTCCACCACAATCCACCTCGTATCACCTTACGATTTGCCAAACTTGGTTCCAACGAGCAGTATAACGGCTCTAGCAAGCCCATCATGGTGCTGCACACACGCGGCAGACAAACTAGTCGCTGCCTCACTAGGTTCACCTCAAACCTACCAATCAGATGGACGCTTCCGCACGGCATACCATACCATGGGAAGAAAAATCAATAGAGTAGTGGGTCTTTACCCAACATTCCTCCAATGCTGATATACCCTGGACACTCCAATGTCCCCATGTACTTAACATAACCTGATCCTACTCCCTTAGGACCCATCTTACATCCTCATGGGTGGTGTGACCATGTCAACCACATGTCATATCAATAGAAAGCGAGTAATTCCTCCACGATTACTCCTATCGTCAAAAACATGGCCAAAAAGCCAATCCAACGAGCATACCTCAAGGGTATCACCACTCGTAATATGATTACCCCAAACATAAGCTGCGGTACAATCACATGTACAGCGCATCCATCCATTCCTCGAGCAACCCGCTCGGTATAAGGGTCACGTCAATCGGTGACGCACACACCACCTTGTGCTCGGTACTGGCACCCAAGGCATACAACTGAAAACGTATACTTAACGCATTGCTCATCGTAACGATGATGCATGTCTAATAAGACATCTCCTACACCATCGTCAACGTCATCCTGTGACGACACATGCCAACTCATGGCATCTAAGACATTGTCAACTAGTGACGATACATGTACATCAGCGTATGTCATCCACTATCATGCTAGTAAGTTAGGCATAATCAAACATTTATATCAATGCATGTCAGCTACAATAAAGCTAATAAAATAGCAATATCTCATACCTCATCGCTAACAATATAGCGGCATACCTGTCTTCGTCGCTCAATAATAGTACGAAAACAGCACCCATCGCTCGAAGGCGGCAAAATCCTGTGCTGAGTACATAGCGGCATAATCCCTCGCTATAGAATCGACGGCATGACACCTCGTCATATAATAAGTGGCATGAAACCTCGCTATACACCTGAGCATGAATCATCGTCCACATAATAGCGGAAAGAGGCATCGCTATCAATACCCGGCGGTATAACCCATCGCCAATCAATATAGCGGAATGAGGCATCGCTATCATACATCTGGCGGAATAAACCATCGCCAATCAATATAGCGGAATGAGGCATCGCTATCAATACATCTGGCGGAAAGAACCATCGCCAATCAATATAGCGGAATGAGGCATCGCTATCAATACCCGGCGGTATAACCCATCGCCAATCAATATAGCGGAATGAGGCATCGCTATCATACATCTGGCGGAATAAACCATCGCCAATCAATATAGCGGAATGAGGCATCGCTATCATACATCTGGCGGAATAAACCATCGCCAATCAATATAGCGGAATGAGGCATCGCTATCATACATCTGGCGGAATAAACCATCGCCAATCAATATAGCGGAATGAGGCATCGCTATCATACATCTGGCGGAAAGAATCATCGCCAATCATCATAAAAGAATGAGTCATCGTAAATCCACATAATAATATCGTATGGCCTCTTACCATATGGGGCACCTTACCCCGTGGCACCTTACCACAATAATATCGCATGGCTACTTACCATGTGGGGCATCTTACCCCGTGGCATCTTACCACAATAACATCGCATGGCCTCTTACCATGTGGGGCATCTTACCCCCGTGGCATCTTACCACAAATAACATCGCATGGCCTCTTACCATGTGGGGCATCTTACCCCGTGGCATCTTACCACAAATAACATCGCATGGCCTCTTACCATGTGGGGCATCTTACCCCGTGGCGTCTTACCACAATAACATCGCATGGCCTCTTACCATGTGGGGCATCTTACCCCGTGGCATCTTACCACAAATAACATCGCATGGCCTCTTACCATGTGGGGCATCTTACCCCGTGGCATCTTACCACAAATAACATCGCATGGCCTCTTACCATGTGGGGCATCTTACCCCGTGGCATCTTACCACAATAACATCACATAAGCATCATCATATAAACATCGTGTAATCATCATCATAAAAACATCGTATAAGCATCATCATATAAACGTCATATAAACATCATCATTATAAATTTATTCCTCATAGTCATCATCATAAACATCATATCATCTTTACTTATTATAAACATCATCATAAACTTACTTATCATTATCATCATCATGATCATCATATTAACATCATCATTACTTATCATAGTCGTCATCGTAAACGTCATATCATCTTCATTTATCATAACATCATCATCATAACTTATTTATAATAACATCATCGTAAACATCTTGTCATCTTTATTCATCATAGACATCATCATCATAAACATCGTATAAGCCTCATCGTATAAACATCGTATAACATCATCATTTCATCGTGAATACTCATGCAATAAAAGCACAGTTGTAATATAAGGATGTGTGTTACCGTCCGATGCCCGTACGCCTCTTACGTACTTTCCTTGTTTGAACATTACATGAACAAACGTATTAGTATATTCAATAATAATTGAGACCATACCGAAGTATTCCACTGTCGGTTGTCTACCCAGTCTGTCCTCAGACAATACATCATATCTCTCTTTTCCCTGATTTTCTTCCAAAATCAGATTCCTTGGCACGTAGCATATAGAGTGTTAGGCATCGCTATTAATGCCATCCTATCGTGTTCCACACGATTCCTGCAACCACAATGGTTAGCAATACCACTTTTCATAACATAAAAGCACATAAACAATTAGTCATGTCGTATAACATTAATGACATTATGCATAAATATGTGCTATCAATAACTTCCTAGGCCCTCAACAGCCCCAATGAGCAACCACTGCTCTGATACCACTAATGTAAGGACCTCAAGCCCTTAACCCTTGATTAGTGTATTAACCACTATGTGTGGTACATGCTTTCTATAAAAAGTCAATCGGGAAGCTCAGATGATACTTTACCATTGAATGTCAATTACAAAACTTCCTTTAATACTCAATGTTGTAAGATCATCATCCTAACAATAAAAGACTCATATGATTGCCCTTTACCAACCTCTTGGTGCCATTTTTCACATTGTGAACTTTTATAAAAATTTGGGCAGAGTCTCCCCATAAATAGAGCTATCCCAAAAAAAAAGAGCACAGCACATAACATAATTCCCGACCAGGGAACACATAATACTCATCAGAAAGCAGTAATACAAGTAAATTCCCAGCCAGGGAAGACACCACACATATGACGACAAAAGTGGGTTTCAACACCCACATAATACACCAATGACTCTCTTAACATTTAGCAATTCTACCTCTAATTGCATGCAACATAGAATGAAAGAGAGAAAGGCTCATGCCTTTACATACAACCCATATACAAGTACAATCGTGCTCACATGCGAGCATCATGAATATGTATAAAATCATCATGGGTATATAGGTACTCTATACGATACCGTGCTCCATCAAGCCCTGGTACCACGATCCTGGGAGTACATCCAATCAACAGCTCGAGCTCATCTCCAAAGCCATCGATGTACCTGTTCACCTGCCCCAACAGAGACAGCCCCCAATGGGGTGAGCATACCAATTCCACAATTTCATAATCATAATGACATAGTACATAATTTACGAAAATGTAAATATTGTGGAACATATGTGATACTTCCTGGATGGTATCATCCTCATCATAGCGTACCCCTGTAATAACCCTGTTCTCAAAACAGATAAATCATCAAATCCTGAATATGTAGTTAATCATCACATTGGTTAACCCTAGCCAGTTTCAAGTTAGCAACCTTTCATAACATCTTACTTTATCTAGCAATGATTAGCAACATTTCATAACATCATTTCATAACATCGTTTCATAACATCTTTTCATAACATCGTTTCATAACATCTTTTCATAACATCGTTTCATAACATCTTTCTTAATCTAGCAATGATTAGCAACATTTCATAACATCATTTCATAACATCGCTTCATAACATCTTTTCATAACATCGTTTCATAACATCTTTTCATAACATCGTTTCATAACATCTTTTCATAACATCTTACTTAATCTAGCAATTATCATAATTCTAGATATCATGTTGGTATTTCCTTAACTTCCGATACTGGTTAATCACTTCTCTGATTAACTACGTCTCTGTTCCTATTATTACCAATAGGGAATAAAATACAGATATCCTAGATATCTAATCAAATACCACATTTTCATTTCTTACTTCAAGGTAACATCATACTATGGGTGTTTGCTCCGTAGCAACCACACCTCATCATTGGCTCGCTTCATAGCGGCACTGAGCATTCCACCATGTGAAACAACATATCGTAACCAAGTCCCGATACCATCATAGCAAAGCATTTCATGTATTTTAGATCATGCATCATACTTGTAAAACATCATTTAAACTATGCTCGTACGCTAAACGTACCTTAAATCCTCGAAGTCCGAGCAAACCTTGCTCGAGTTCCATGCCCCGAGAAACGATGTGCTAAAACGATAAATAATTCACAATTATTTACGAACATGTAACCCATGCTCAAGCACATTCATAACCTTCAAAATATTGTCAACACTCGACAATAAATCATTTAAAAGACCCGGGGCAGGGTACATGCAGGGAGGGAAAACGAATGCGACATATCGAAAAATTGCCCAAGAACACCTTCAATAATTCGAACCCTAGCATCACAATTCGAACCCAACCAAGCGTCATAAATCATTTAAAACATGTAATGAACGATCCTTAACATGAATCATCAACCCATAGTCAAAATCCCCAAATTCGAAATCAACCCTCACCAATTAGGGCAAAATCGAACCATAACATCTTAATTCAATCCCACTTAAGCATCATAATTCATTTAAACATGAATAAATCGAATCCTAACAAGAATTATCATCCTCATGCCAACAATCCCCAAAATCGAACATAAATCCCCCCACACATCATGAAATTCGAACCAACCTCCACAAATTCGAACTCAATCCTCAAAATTCGAACACAATAATTCACAATAGGTAGGGAAAATACATCATAAGCATGGAAAAGGGGTAAGGAACGTTACCCAACGAAATCGGAAGCAAAATCGGACGAAATCCGATGAACCCTAACTTTTGGGGATCGACGCTCTTTCTCAAAATTCGACCTCAAATCGCGATGAAACTTTCAATTGCCGGAGGGGAAATGAGCGCCTGGACGAGACGAAGCCGTGGGTAGGTCGGACGCGCCGATCGGCGGCGGGACGGCGGCGGCCGAAGCGCTTGAAGCCGCGGGGGTGCAGGGGCAGACGGGAGAGATCGCACGCGGGGAGAGAGAAGGAAATTGGGGCTGAAATGAAATTAATTCCAAAATCTCGGGTTCAATTGGTATTGATAGCAAAAATACCCCGAAAAATTAATAGCCCCACAAATACATCATGATTCCTTAAAAATCATCTGTTTTCAAAAACTCTCTCTCTAACTCCAAAACCCCCTACCGGTGCTCACACAGCACCCGAGATTCCGAGACACATCAAAAACCCAACTCTTAGGTTTTACACCGTAATGTGAATACAATCTCAACCTCTGGATCCAACGATCCCAACTACCCAAATAAACGAGCCCAGAAGGCCCAATACCTCGATTAAACCCACATTGCCACGTAAAACCACTTTAGGGATTATTAATACTCCGGGCTTAACATCTATAATCCCTGGTCATCACAATTCTTCTTTGCTCCGGTATGTGCCACATATTGCTGTCAACACAAAAGCAAAGATCAGACAATTTGTGAAAGGTTTGAGGCCTGAATTGTTTGATAGGGTAATGTCCAATAACCCTACATCTTATGAAGAAGCGTTGACTAGAGCCGAGATGGCTGAGATTGCTGTAGGGGTATACAAGGATGTTGGACAAGCCCAACCACCTACATCTGACAGTATGAGACCTAGAGGAGAACCATTTAAATCATCACGAGGTGGTGCATCTTCATCTAGGTTTAGTGGGAAACGTTTTGGATCCCAAAAAGGGGGTGATCGCAAATCTAAGGGACAGTTCCAAGGTAGTAGTAGTGGCAGTGGTGTGCAATGCTTTAAATGTGGTGGAACACATTTGAAACGAGATTGTCCTCAATTGACTCCAGTAGTTTGTTTCCGTTGTGGGAGGCCCGGACATGTGATCCGTGATTGTCCTCAAGTGCGTGGACAACAGAGGAGAGGACCCATGTCAGAGAATACAGTGCAGCAGAGACCACAGGGTGTACCACAGTCTGGTGGAGGACAGAGGGCAGGAACACCTCAGGCTCAGGTGTATGCACTGAACAGGGAGGAAGCAGAGGCAGCTCCTGATACTGTGATAGTGGGTAGGTGTACTTTGTTTACTTATCCTGCTTTACTGTTGATTGATACTGGTGCATCACATTCTTTTATTGCACAAGCATTTATTGATCGGTATCATATCTGCTCGTCTCCACTGTTGATGCCTCTTTATGTTTCGACACCCATGGGAACTACTGTGATGACTTGTCAGAGTGTGTCTGATTGTGATATTCAGTTTGAGACTGAGTATGGACTACAAACTGATTTGATTGTGTTAGATATGACAGATTTTGATTGCATCCTTGGAATTGATGTGTTGAGTAAATATCAATCTGTTGTGGATTGTAGTCAGAAGATAGTAAGATTTCAGTCTGATACTGGAACGCAATGGTATTTTTATGGCCAGGGATCGAGGGCAAGGATTCCTTTGATATCAGCAATCCGAATGTCGCGTTTGTTAGAACGTGGACATGCGGGTTATTTGATTTATGCCCTTGATGTAAATGAACAGAAAAGAGAAAGGAAAGTGGAGGAGATACCAGTGGTTGCAGAATATGCGGATGTGTTTCCAGATGAGATACCTGGATTCCCACCGAGTCGAGAAGTGGAATTTGGTATTGATTTGATACCTGGTACTTCTGCAATTTCATGGGCTCCTTATTGGATGGCACCAACTGAATTGAAAGAGTTGAAAACTCAATTGCAAGATTTATTGGACAAGTGGTACATACGTCCTAGTGTATCGCCTTGGGGTGCTCCGGTTTTATTTGTGAAGAAGAAGGATGGGACAATGAGATTGTGTATTGATTATAGACAGTTGAACAAGGTAACCATAAAGAATAAATATCCTCTTCCTCGTATTGATGATTTGTTTGATCAGTTGCAGGGATCAAGGATTTATTCTAAGATTGATTTGAGGTCAGGATATCATCAAATACGTGTGAGGGAAGGAGATATACAGAAGACAGCATTCAGAACTCGTTATGGACATTATGAGTTTATGGTAATGCCATTTGGAGTGACAAATGCTCCTGCTGTCTTTATGAGTTTAATGAATCGTGTGTTTCAGGAATACCTTGATCGATTTGTCATTGTCTTTATCGATGATATACTGATCTATTCACGGAGTGATGACAAACATGTTCACCATTTGCATATGGTATTGCAATTGTTGAGGACACATCAGTTGTATGCCAAACTCAGTAAGTGTGAGTTTTGGTTGACTAGTGTCGGCTTTTTAGGACATGTTATTTCCGAGGAAGGTATATCAGTTGATCCAAAGAAAGTGGAAGCAGTGTTGAATTAGGTCAGCACCTACTTCTGTGCCAGAGATTCGTAGTTTCTTGGGTTTGGCTGGATATTATCGACGGTTCGTTGAAGGATTTTCAGCGATTGCCAAACCATTGACACATTTGACACAGAAGGGAGTATCATTTCAATGGTCAGAGGCTTGTGAGCGTAGTTTCCAGGAATTAAAACATCGATTGACTACAGCTCCAGTCTTGATCATTCCATCTGAGCATGACAGGTTTGCATTATATACTGATGCATCTTTACTAGGTTTGGGTTGTGTATTGATGCAGGACAAACATGTAGTGGCTTATGCATCATGACAGTTGAAGCCACATGAAATGCGATATCCAGTACATGATCTGGAATTGGCTGCCATTGTCTTTGCATTGAAGATATGGCGACATTATTTATATGGTACGTCGTTTACCATATACACAAATCATAAGAGTTTAAAATTTCTATTCAGTCAAGAGGAGTTAAAGATGAGACAAAGGAGATGGATGGATCTGTTGAAAGATTATGATTGTGAGATTGAATATCATCCAGGAAAAGCTAATCTTACAGCAGATGCCTTGAGTCGAAAGGTACATCACACGGCTGATGAGGTGATTCATTTATCCGCATTGATGACTTCTTGTTGTACTTTGGGTTATGATTTTGATATGGAACTAGTGCCAGTAAGGGTAGCAACATTGTTGGTTGAACCCGACATTTTTGAGAAAATCAGAACGGCACAAATGACTGATGATGAAGTACAACAATGGAAGAAAAGGATAAGTCAAGGACAATTCTCTCACTTTGTACTTACAAGTGATGGAACGTTGAAATACAGAAATTGTTGGGTAGTACCTGCTTCATTAGGACTACGCCAAGAACTACTACAACGTGCTCATTGTAGTAGATACAGTATACATCCTGGAGGGAAGAAAATGTATCATGATTTACGTCCACAATTTTGGTGGAAACGTATGAAACAGGATGTGTTGAACTTTGTGAAACGGTGTTTGATCTGTCAACAAGTAAAAGCGGAAAGACAGAGACCAGGAGGTGAATTACATAGTTTGGAAATTCCTCAGTGGAAATGGGAACATATCACGATGGATTTTGTGACTCATTTGCCACGGACGTCTTCTGGTTGCGATGCTATTTGGGTGATTGTTGACCGACTCACCAAAGTATCTCATTTTGTGCCATATTGTATGACGTTTACATATCTAAGAATGGCACAGTTATACATTCAACATGTAGTGAGACTACATGGTATTCCAGTTTCCATTGTATCGGATAGGGATCCGAGATTTACTTCTCATTCTGGGAAGGGTTACAGACAGCGTTGGGAACTGAAGTGCGGTTGAGTACAGCATATCATCCTCAGATAGATGGACAAACAGAGCGTACGATAAAGACGCTTGAGGATATGTTGCGTGCCTGTGTATTAGAGTTTGATACTTCTTGGCAAGAGTCGTTGCCATTAGTGGAATTTTCATATAACAACAGTTATCAGTCTAGTATACAGATGGACACCATTTGAGGCTTTGTATGGGCGACGATGTAGATCGCCATTGTATTGGGATGATGTGGATCAGTCTTCCTTAACTGGACCGGATATGATTCATGATATGGAAGAGAAAGTGAAAGTAATTCGATTGAAACTTAAAGCTGCTCAGGATAGACAGGCTGCTTATGCCAATAAGCGACGTAGACCACTTGAATTTCAAGTTGGTGACCGTGTGTTCTTGAAAATCTCACCTTTTAAAGGTGTAGTACGGTTTGGTAAGCGTGGAAAATTGTCTCCACGGTATGTTGGTCCGTATGAGATATTGCAACGTATTGGTACGTTAGCATATCGATTGGCACTACCACCGGCTTTGAGTAGTATTCATGATGTCTTTCATGTGTCACTGTTGAGGAAGTATGAACCAGATCCGAGTCATATATTACAGTTACCTGATGTACAGTTGGATACAGATGTGTCGTATGAGGAACGACCGGTTATGATCTTGGATCGAGCTGAACGCAAGTTGCGTAATAAGGTGATTCCTATAGTTAAAGTACAGTGGGACAGAAGGGGTGTCTAAGAGGCAACGTGGGAGACGGAGCAGCATATGATGCAACGGTATCCAGATTTGTTTTCTGGTATGATTTTACAGTTTTATGGTACTGTTGCATACATGATCATGTTTCCTATTTTCATATCGTAGGATCGTTGAGTTGTATATCTCATATGCATGTATTCTGTCTGTATATGCAATTTCGAGGACGAAATTCAATGAGTGGGGGAGAATTGTCATGCCTCGGTTTGTTGGATATACGTATGATATGATTATGGTGTAATTATATCAAATAGTGGTATGTTAATGGGGGTTCGGGTGGAACCAATAATGAAGAAATACATGTATATAATGATATATGGCAAAGAATGAAACATGATGTACAAAATGTAGTGCAAAGAAATGATATGAATTATAGTATGCATTTGATATGAATTTCTTATGCCTTTACCTTTCATTAAGGTTGCATTAGCATGTGAATTTGAATTTGGATTGTATTTACATGTACATGTTAATTAACATGTAATTATCCCTAAATGGTATGATAGCAAGTGAATTAGGGAACTAAGGATCTATATCAAGTGGATTAGGGAGGTGGAATCACATAATACACCATTTTACACCTACAAATCTCTACCAAGCTCCTCTCCATCTCTTTCAACTTTCTTGTGGTTTAAGCTTGGGATTGACTTGTGACTTGAGTTAGGAAGGTGTGTGAAGTGCTTTCTTACTATCTTGGTAAGAATTTCATGGTTTTACACTTGAATTATGTAATTGGTATTGATTTATGTGAAGGGGAATATCAATTATTGATGCTTAGAATCATAACTTGTTTCTTTGCCAAGAATTGGATTCTAGGATGCTAGGAACATGTTTATATGATACTAGGGAGTGCATGAATCATGGTTACATGATAGGAAATGAGTTGTGCAAGAAGTACCATGAAGATAAGCTCAAAATCGCCATTGTCTCATTTTTTCTGATCGCGCCGATCGATCGGCATGTGATCTCGATCGATCGCCGTGAACAGTAAAGTTTTAAGGCGGTTTGAGCATGAGGCGATCGATCGGTGAATTGAGGCGATCGATCGGTGAGCATGTGGCGATCGATCGGTGATTTTGTTCGATCGATCGGTGAAGAGTGAACAGTTCGGCGATCGATCGAGAATTTGGGGCGATCGATCGGTGATGGCAGAATGTTGAAAAATGTTATTTTTTTTGTAGAATTTGATTTTTATGCCTATGATAACATGATATATTCTTGGCATTGTTGTAGCATCATCTCAGGGGACAGGACAACGAGGCACTTAGCCAGTGACGCCTAATTTATCTCGTTTGTGTCGCAGTGCAGGTACGTGTTGACGTACGGAGTATAGATATTGTGTGATGATGTTATGAGATTGATATCATATGAATTGTGTTATGTTGTTATCATATGATTGGTAGTATCATATGCCTGTACATTCATGGATATCATAGGTATGTGAGATATACGCCTGGTTTGGGTATATGCTCGGTTATGTATTTGAGATATATGCCTGGTTTGGATATATGCTCGGCTATGTGACATAGAGATATATGCCTGGTTTGGATATATGCTCGGTTATGTGACAGAGAGATATACACTTGGTTTGGGTATATGCTCGGTTATGCGATATAGCGATATATGCCGATTTTTGGATATATGCTATGGCTATTATCATTTGAGGACGGTACTATGATATGTACTGCTAATATGAAGATGTGAGGTGGTTCCACTGACATATTGAGCTGAATAGGCATATCATTTTAGTCTCGTGATAATAGGGTATGTGTTGAGACATGTCATGACATGGTGCATTTGTGGATGCATGAGACAGAACATTCACATAGATGATTTCTTGTGCTTTATCATTGTTATCTATACTCACGTTTTGTGAATGTTTCTGTAGGATTGCATAGACGTGGGAATCGTGAGTCTTATTCCGCTGCGAGGTGAACCACTGCATAGGAGTTGTACTGGCTTTGGTTGTTCATTTTACATGTAATGTATATGTAGAAAACAGATTTAGTTGGTTTTTGTACTCAGGATTTGGTACTGTAACAACTTAACTAGTACAATACTCTAAATCAGTGTATGTTCTTACTTAATTCAGACTCACATATGTATGTTAACTGGATACATAATGAATTAAGTAACGAGGACCCCACAACATTGAAGATTTTAATGCTTACACTTTACCGCTAAAAATGTGGAGCGGGATGGGGGGAGGCTCGCTTGCACATGGAGGCGGGTATACCATACTAAGCGAGGATGAGATACCGCTTGTATGAAGAAGCCAGGATGAGATACCGCTTGTGTTGAGATTATGAAGCGAAGAAGCATTTAAAATAACTGATGATGACTGACTCAAGAAAAAGAGATGGTATGTCATGACATTTATTTATGAAGCCATATGTTCATATAGTGTTTTGATTATGAATTATGGTACAGGGACAACCAATAGGCGTTGTAAATGCGATGGAAATACAGGAAGTGTTTTGTATTTATGATTATGCATTTACGTCTTACATTCATATTATGTTGAATATGAATTATGTTATGCTCATGTGTTGGGGGTTGTCTTTGTAGGTGCTTTTGATGATGAGAACCAGGGTCGGGGTTGAAATGCTGAGCTGTAAGGTGTGCTACAGGATTAGCATGTTAGAGAAATTTTGTATAGCTTCTACATGAAGTAGAGTAAGACTATAGTGTAGTACCTTTTGTAGGAATATGTGAAATTCCTTTTAAACTTTTGGTACTGTAATCTCTTAAGCTCAGGTTAATCAACACGACTTATTACTCTGATATATACGCATGAATGATTAGTTCTCTTAATCGCACCTTAATATCTTGATTTAATAACGGGGTCTCACATTTATTGGTATCAGAGCAGTGGTTAGATAACCAGGGAAGAGTGAAGGGTAGCCTTAGAGACAAGTTGGCTAGGTATTCATCGTTGGGCATGTTATGCATGTGATGCATATTTTTGTATAAGTGTTACACTAACATGCTTTTGAATATGATACTCTTGTTATCTAACGGCTTATATTATGAACTGTTTTTGGTATTGTTGTTAACTCTTGTGTTGAAGCATGGCGGCTATTAACCCGGAGAACCTCAATGAAGAGGTAGGGGATATGGGCAGTATGAATGCCAGTATTGCTCAGCCGAACCCTTTACCGCCACCTGCTGTGGGCGTGGAGCCCAGTGCACAGATGTTATTACCAGGGGAGCTCAGTTTGACACAGTTTCTGAACTTCCATCCACCTATTTTTGAGGGGACTGAGTCTGGTGAAGCAGCCGAAGAGTGGCTTGGGCGGATAGAGCAGATACTTGTGACTGCGCCTTGTGCACGTACCGCATGGCTGAGTTTAGCCGAATTTCAGATGGCGAAGAAGCCTTCTATGTTGTGGAAGACCACGGTGATGGAGCTGAGAGCTCAAAGTGTGACAGTTGACTGGACTGTATTCAGGACCCGGTTCCTTAACCGGTATTTTTCTGGAGCTGCCAGACAATTGAAGGAAGATGAGTTCAATAGTTTAAAGCAAGGCAGCCTGTCAGTGTCAGACTAGGCTATGCTGTATTCCTCACTGCTGAGGTATGTACCTCATGTCGCTGTGAGCAGTCATGCCTAGATGAAAAACTTTCTGAAGGGGCTGAGGCCAGAATTGTTTGATCGGGTTGTCTCCAACAACCCCAGCTCTTTTGATGACGCCCTGACACGGGCAGAGTTGGCAGAGATTGCAGTGGGCGCGTACAAGGACGTTGTACCCCCTTTCGTACCACCACAGAGGCCTGCTGTTGATAGCCTGAGGCCACGAGGGGACCAGTTCAAGCCTCGTGGGGCCTCATCATCTTCTAGATTTGGTGGGAAAAAGTCTCAGAATCATAAACAAAGCAATCGGGGACCTACACAGGGGAGTAAGGCAGGAGGGGACATGTGTGACCGCTGTGGAGGATTTCACTTGTCACGTGACTGCCGAGGCTGTTATGTTTGTGGCAGGGTGGGCCACCTAGCTCGGAGTTGCCCCAATCGGGCAGGTCAGACAGATTAAGGGCCGAATAGGCCAAGATTTGATGCTATGACAGCACCATCAAGACAGCAGTTTGCACCTCGACCACAGGGAGGTCAGGCGACAGGACCGCCGCAGGGTCAGGTGTAAGCACTGACCAGGGAGTAGGCTGAGGCAGCCCCGGAGGAGGTCGTTGCTGGTACGTGTCATTTATTTACGTACACTGCATTTTTATTGATAGATACAGGTGCTTCCCATTCTTTTGTATCTACTGCTTTTGTGGAGAGACACCGCTTGTGCTCGTCTCTATTACCCACGCCTCTCATGGTCTCGACACCCACGGGAAAGCATGTGATTGCTGACCGACTGTTATCTGATTGCCTCATTTATTTTGAGGGCAATGATCTGAGGGCCGATCTGATTCAGTTAGAGATGGCAGATTTTGACTGCATTGTCGGCATTGATGTGTTGAGTAGATACCGAGCTGTGGTAGATTGCCGACAGAGGATGGTACGTTTTCTTTCTGATCAGGGGTTCCAGTGGACTTTTTATGCGGACGGCTCTCGTCCAAAGATTCAAGTGATCTCAGCGGTTAAGATGTCGTGGTTATTGGAACGCGGCCACACGGGCTAGCTTATTTATGCCGTGGATGCATCAGACGAGAAGGAAGTGAGAGCCGAGGACATTCCGGTCGTGGCGGAATTCATTGATGTGTTCCAAGATGAGATTCCAGGGTTTCCGCCTGTCAGGGATGTTGAGTTTGCCATTGAGCTGCTGCCGGGGACATCAGCCATTTCTCGTGCCCCATACAGGATGGCACTGGCAGAGCTGAGGGAGCTGAAGGTACAGTTACAGGAGCTCCTCGACAAGGGATACATTTGTCCTAGTGTATCGCCTTGGGGTGCACCAGTCTTGTTCTTGAAAAAGAAGGACGGTTCAATGCGTCTGTGCATTGACTACAGGCAACTGAACAAGGCCACAGTGAAGAACAGGTATCAACTTCCGAGGATTGATTACCTGTTCGATCAGCTTCAGGGTACAGAGGTTTACTCAAAGATAGATTTGAGGTCAGGCTATCACCAAGTGCGGGTTAGAGCTGATGATGTCCAAAAGACGGCTTTTAGAACTCGGTATGGGCACTACGAGTTATTAGTGATGCCATTCGGGGTGACGTATGCCCCTGCTGTATTTATGAGCCTGATGAACAGAGTATTTCAGGAGTACCTCGATCAGTTTGTGATCGTATTCATTGATGACATTCTTGTCTATTCAAGGAGTGAGGAGGATCATGCCGATCATCTGAGTATAGTACTCCAGATCCTCAGAGATCATCAGTTGTATGCCAAACTCAGCAAGTGTGAGTTCTGGCTGAGCAGTGTAGCATTCTTGGGCCACATCATATCACGAGAGGGGATATCAGTAAACCAGAGGACGATAGAGGCAGTTACGGATTGGTCTGCCCCTACTTCAGTCAGTGAGATTCGGAGTTTTCTTGGTCTGGCTGGCTATTATCGACGTTTCGTCGAGGGCTTCTCAAAGATCGCCAAACCACTTACACAGCTGACTCTGAAGGGAGTCCCATTCTGTTGGTCAGAGGCTTGCGAGCAGAGTTTCCGGGAATTAAAGCACAGACTGACTACTACACCAGTTTTGGTGATACCCAGGGAGAACAAAGGATTTGTTCTTTATACTGACGCATCGCTACAGGGCCTAGGATGCGTACTGATGCAGGGCAGACATGTAGTGGCTTATGCTTCGAGACAGTTGAAGCCACACGAGACGAGGTATCCAGTCCATGATCTGGAGTTAGCAGCTATAGTTTTCACCTTGAAGATTTGGCGACACTACTTATATGGTACCTCATTTACCATCTTCACTGATCACAAGAGCCTGAAGTTCTTGTTTACACAGGCTGAGCTGAATATGAGACAGAGGAGATGGATAGATCTGCTGAAGGATTACGATTGTGAAATCCAATACCATCCCGGGAAAGCGAATCTCACAGCCGACGCTTTGAGTCGGAAGGTGAGGAGTACAGCGGAGGATGTTATGAGTTTACCAGCTATGTTTGCCTCCTACTGTCAGTTGGGTTTGGATTTCGAGGTATCTGCTTCACCGGTACAGGTTTTGACCTTGTTAGCTGAGCCTGTTATTTATGATCACATCAGGAAGGCTCAGGGGACCGACGCAAAGGTTCAGAGATGGATGTCAGTGATTCATTCAGGTCAGTCGTCGAAGTTCAGGACGGCTGAGGATGGTTCTTTGAGGATTGGCAACCGATGGGTAGTCCCGGATGTACCTGAGTTGCGTCGGGGTATATTACAGCGAGCTCATTGCAGCAAGATGAGTGTCCACCCGGGCGGGAAGAAGATGTATAAGGATCTACGCAGCCAGTTCTGGTGGAGGCGTATGAAACAAGATGTCACCTCATTCGTTAAGAGATGTTTGATCTGTTAGCAGGTAAAGACTGAGAGGCAGAGGCCTGGAGGTGAGCTAAGAAGTTTGGAGATACCCGAGTGGAAGTGGCAGCACGTGTCTATGGATTTTGTGACCCACTTACCGAGGACTGGTTCTGGTTTTGATGCTATATGGGTAGTCGTCGATAGATTGACTAAGAGTGCTCATTTCATTCCCTACTGTATGACCTTCACGTACTTGAGGATGGCACAGTTATATGTCAGAGATGTGGTGAGACTGCATGGGATCCCTGTTTCGATTGTGTCTGATCGAGATCCGCGGTTTAGATCTCACTTCTGGGAGGGTCTTCAGTCAGCTCTAGGTACAGAGTTGAGGTTGACCACAGCCTATCATCCCCAGACGGACGGACAGACCGAGCGTACGATACAGACGCTCGAAAATATGTTGAGGGCTTGTGTGCTGGAGTTCGACACTTCTTGGCAGGACTCAGTAGCCTTGGTGGAATTTTCTTATAATAACAGTTACCAGTCTAGCATACAGATGGCTCCATTTGAAGCCCTATATGGCAGGCGTTGCAGGTCGCCTTTGTGTTGGGATGATGTGGACCGTAAATCGGTCGGAGGACCAGAGTTGGTCCAGGATATGGAAGAAAAGGTAAAGGTTATCAGGAGAAAGATGAAGGCAGCTCAGGACAGACAGGCAGTGTATGCCAATCAGCGGCGTAGACCGTTGGAGTTTCAGTTAGGTGACAGAGTCTTTCTGAAGATCTCGCCTTTCAGAGGTGTAGTACGGTTTGGTATGCGGGGGAAGTTGTCCCCGAGATATGTGGGGCCGTATGAGATCTTACAGCGTGTTGGTACTCTGGCGTACCGTTTGGCTTTACCGCCCTCTCTGTCTGGTATACACGATGTGTTCCATGTGTTTATGCTGAGGAAGTACGAGTCAGATCCTTCGCATGTGTTGTAGCCTTCAGAGGTGCAGTTTGAGTCCGATGTTTCCTATGTGGAGCGGCCTATCAAGATTTTGGATAGGGCAGACCGCAGGCTTCGGAACAAAGTTATTCCTATGGTCAAAGTACAGTGGGATCGTAGGGGTGTCGACGAGGCCACGTGGGAGACAGAGCGACACATGATGCAGTACTATCCAGAACTGTTTTCTGGTATGTGATTTATGTTTTATTTTATTTTGGGTAAGTGCATGCTGATTTCGAGGGCGAAATCTTATAAGTAGGGGAGTATTGTGATACCCCCGAAATGATTATATGATTTTAATCATTAATTTAAATTATGATAATTTGGGTGTTAATTCATGGGATTGAATTAATATTATTGAGGAGATACATTTCAGGGTGCATGTGATATATGTTGGGATTTTGGGGTTGTAGCATGTTTATTTGGGGTGTGTGTTATTGGTTATGGTGAAGCATGTTTAAATGGGAATTGAAGTATTTTATTGAGAAAATACTATAAATATCATGTGAGGATATTTTAATACATCGTGCTAAATACCGGGACCAAAACATAACACATCATACCACCCAACACCCAACCACCCCCCCAACCCATACCAATCAACTGTGCAATGGCTGACTATCCACCCCACTTGGCACAATCATTCAGCCCTTCTCCTCCATTCCAAATCTCGATCTTTCTCTCCCAAATAACCTCCAGCATCTGCTAAGCAAAATCGTGAGGAGCCTTGCCATTTTCATTCCTTGGAAGCCTCTCAAAAATCGGAGCAAAGTAGGGTGAGAAACCATGCTCTGTTTTTGATTTAAGCTTGTTCAAGTTCTTGCTTTTAAGTGGTGTGAATATGGCATGTTAGCTTAGGTTTCTTAAAACCTTCGATTTAAATGCTTACATGGTGTTATTATGAAGCTCTCAGTATTTTTCCTTGAGCATTTTATATGTTTTATGTGAAGGATTTAAGCATGTGAAATAGGGTGTTCGAAAATATGGGTAGATAATTGCCCTGTTTTTCTGGAAAAATATGGAATGGGAGAAATATTGAGAAGGTGATATTGTAAGGACCCTAGTTCCTTAAGTGCGGATTAAAGGCATAATTAGAGCTAATATAAATGATCAGAGTAAAATAATCGTGTTGAGACTATGAGCCTTAAGAATTACATGCCAAAATGAGGACTATCAATGGATTAGTTACATTCCCAAATCAAATGAATGTTATCAAGTATAGCTTTACACTACTCCTAGAGTAGATAATATACTAAATTAATACTGTCCTTCCTTTCTCAAAAGAATTCTTCACAAGCTCACCACCTCAACCCGCTTAGCCCTTCTTATCATGCCAAAAGTGTACCTACAAGGACAACCCCAAAACATGAGCAATAATATCATTCATATTCAACACAATATGAATATAAAGCGTAAATGCATAAATCACAATAAAACACTTCCTGTTTTCCCATGCATTTCAAAACGCTTCCAGTTTGGTTGTCCCTGTACCATAACTCATGAGTATAATCAATAGATTATTTAATGGTCTACACATGTCATGACACAATACCATCTCATCAAACCAAATACCAATCACCAATCCCTAGTCTGTCCATCACAATGTATTTTAATGCCCCTCGCTTATTTACATATAGGCGGCATAGAATAACCTCGCTTCAATGGACATGCGGCGCTCCCACCCCTCGCTTCACATTGAGCGGCAAATATTCTTTCCTCGCCCTATATGATAACCACGCTCAAATGTGACATGCGGCGCTCCCACCCCTCGCTTCACATTTAGCGGAAACAAATAAAATAGCGGCAAGCATTAAAATCATCAAGGGATGACCACGACTCATGGGATGTGCACCAATAACCATCATATGCATATACAATCATCATGCATAATTCAACATGTATTTGCATCCACAATGCATAATATCATATATACTCGCATCCACAATGCATAAACAATGAGTATATTAGATACATGTACCGTTGGGTGCCCGTACGTCCTCTACGTACCTTTCCAAAAGTGGAATTGATATGGCTTCACTTCCTTGGTTGCGTTGCTACCTGGGATGGTTCTACACAATCACACAACCCCATATTAGAAGCCAAATAATAGTCGAATATCAAAAAATTCGTCAAAAAAAATCATTTTTTAAAATTCCACAGATGGCGATCGATCGCTTCGCTGAGGCGATCGATCGCCTCAAATTTTGCTTCTCGGCGATCGATCGCGCCAAACATGGCGATCGATCGCCTACCTCATATTTGGCTACTGCCCCTCGGCGATCGGTCGCCTCATTTCAGGCGATCGATCGCCTACCCTGCGATTTTGGTACTGCCCATCGGTGATCGATCGCCTCATTTCAGGCGGTCGATCGCCTCGCACAGACTCGCAATTTTTCCACCATTAATGCACCCAAAACCATTCCAAACCATACTAAAACTTCTCCCAACAACCCAACAACAAAATAACATCATAAACCTCCAAAATACACCTCAAAACAAACATAAATCCAACCCTCAACCAAAACAACACCAACCCACAACAAACCCATTTCAAAATCATTCAAAACCATTTCAAAACTAAACCAAACACAACAAAAATGACATGGAGGCATCCATACCTCTTGGGGACCTCAAATCTCCCAATAAACTTCACAAACAAGCTTTTTTGCAAGAATTTCTCTTCACCCCTATGCTCAAACTCGAAAATGAAGAGAAAAGGAAGGGTTTGGGTGGTGGATTGGGAAAGTAAAGTGAAGGTGAGGTGGGGGTTGGGGTATAAAGGGTAGGGTTAAATTAAAAAATGCATTCCACAAATCCATGGTGTATAAAACACCCCAACATGATATTTAAAAGGCATTTCACCAAAATGCACCATAATCACTATTAAACTCATGTTTTACAATTAATTGCTAACCATGGCAAATAAATCATGCTAATAACAATTTTCCCAACATGCACAACATGCACCCTGAAATGCTCTCTCGGGTCACTCTATCATGTGACTAAGCATTTCAACATGATAAATAAATCCAGCACATAGTTAATTACCACCATAATTAATCATATAAACACAATTAATGCCCAAATTGCAATTAATCATTTCGGGGATATCACAGATATCATGCATGTTAGATTTTTTGGTGAACCTTCGATTTGAGTACATGCATGGTAGTTTTGTAAAGCCCAGGATGTTTTTGTTCGAGCATGTTTTATGATATATGTTGTAGCTTTAATAGCATGAAATGAGGTGCTCAAGAAATCTGGAAATGAAATATGTTGCCCTGTTTCCGGAAAAGTTGGTCGAGTACTTATGTAAATGGACGACGTTGATGCATGTGGGTTTATGTTTGGGGTGTAAATTTGATATGAATACACTCAGGGTAGTGTATTGTAACTGCTAGCATGTTGTTTTGGGCATGTGGTATGTCTTACATGTTAGATTGAGGAGTATGAAAATCAGTGTTAGGCAATTCTGGGCAATCTGGGCTGAAACAGAGCGACCGATCGATCGGTAAAGAACACCGATCGATCGGCAAAAGCCGTAGCTTTTTTATTTAATTCGAACAGTTCACCGATTGATCGGTAGTGCCTGATTTCAAAAAAAAAAATGTGGAATTTGTTTAAATTTGATATTGGATTGTAATGAGACATGTAATATTGTGTGTACACTGATATAGAGCCTTCACAGACAGCTACACAGCGCAGGGGATAGAGTCCCACCACACACTACATTTTGGAAAGGTACGTAAGCGACGTACGGGCATCCCAACGGTAACATGTATTTTATATTTGTCTATTTGATACATGATGAATGCAATGTGATGCATTAGGTGTATGATACATGTTATTATGCATTGTGATTGCATATTGTGATATGGAATAAAAGAGGTGTATTCCATGAGTCAGGGGTGATCACAGTGAAGATTTTAATGCTTACGCTTTACCGCTAAAAATGTGGAGCGGGATGGGGGGAGGCTCGCTAGCACATGGAGGCGGGGTATACCATACTAAGCAAGGATGAGATACCGCTTGTATGAAGAAGCGAGGATGAGATACCGCTTGTGTTGAGATTATGAAGTGAAGAAGCATTTAAAATAACTGATGATGACTGACTCAAGAAAAAGAGATGATATGTCATGACATTTATTTATGAAGCCATATGTTCATATAGTGTTTTGATTATGAATTATGGTACAGGGACAACCAATAGGCGTTGTAAATGCGATGGAAATACAGGAAGTGTTTTGTATTTATGATTATGCATTTACGTCTTACATTCATATTATGTTGAATATGAATTATGTTATGCTCATGTGTTGGGGGTTGTCTTTGTAGGTGCTTTTGATGATGAGAACCAGGGTCGGGGTTGAAATGCTGAGCTGTAAGGAGTGCTACATGATTAGCATGTTACAGAAATTTGGTATAGCTTCTACATGAAGTAGAGTAAGACTATTGTAAGGACCCCAAATACTTAACCCTTGATTAGTGTATTAATCATTATGTGTGGCACATACTTTCCATAAAATCGTTCGGAAACTCCGATGGTACTATACCATTGAATGGCAATCACAAAGTTTTCTTTAACATACAATGTTAAGGGTTTACCATCCTAACAACAAGAGGCTCATAGAGTTCGCCCATTACACCACTTTTTACGTTGTGGACTTTTATAAAAATTTGGGCAGAGTCTCCCCATAAATAGAGCTATCCCGAAATAAAAGTACAGCACACCACATAATTCCCGGCCAGGGAAAACATAATACTCATCAGAATACAGCAATATCAAGTAAATTCCCAGCCAGGGAAGACACCACACATATGGCAACAAAAGTGGGTTTCAACACCCACATACACTAATGACTCTCATAATCCTTTAGCAATCCTACCTCTAATTGCATGCAACATAGAATGAGAGAGAGAAAGACTCATGCCTTTATATACAACCCATATACAAGTACCATCGTGCTCACATGCGAGCATCATAATCATGGGTATAACCATCATGGGTGTATATATATATATAGGTACTCTATACGATACCGTGCTCCATCAAGCCCTGGTACCACGATCCTGGGAGTACATCCAATCAACAGCTCGAGCTCATCTCCAAAGCCATCGATGTACCTGTCCACCTGTCCCAACAGAGACAGCCCCCAACGGGGTGAGCATACTAATTCCACAATTTCATAATCATAATGACATAATACATAATTTACAAAAATGTAAATATTGTGGAACATATGTGACACTTCCTGGATGGTATCATCCTCATCCTAGCGTACCCCTGTAATGACCCTGTTCTCAAAACAGATAAATCATCAAATCCTGAATATGCAGTTAATCATCATATTGGTTAACCCTTACCAGTTTCGAATTAACAACATTTCATAACATCTTTCTTTATCTAGCAATTATCATAATTCTAGATATCATATTGAGACTTCCTTAACTTCCGATACTAGCTAATCACTTCTCTGATTAACCACGTCTCTGTTCCTATTCATTACCAATAGGGAATAAAATATAGATATCCTAGATATCTAATCAACACCACATTTTCATTTCTTACTTCAAAGTAGCGTCATACTACTGGTGTTCGCTCCGTAGCGACCACACCCATCATTTGCTCGCTTCATAGCGGCACCAAGCATTTCACCATGTGAATCAACATAACGTAACTAAGTCGCGGTGCCATCATAGTAAAACATTTCATGTATTTTAAATCATGCATCATACTTGTAAAACATCATTTAAGCTATGCTCGTACGCTAAACGTACCTTAAATCCTCGAAGTCCGAGCCAAACCTTGCTCGAGTTCCATGCCCCGAGGAATGATGTGCTAACACGATAAATAATTCACGATTATTTACGAACATGCAACCCATGCTCAAGCACACCCATAACCCTCAACATATCGTCAACACACGACAATAAATCATTTAAGGGGCAGGGTACATGCAGGGAGGGGAACGAATGAGACAACAACGAAAATTGTTCAAGGATACCCTACAAATTTTCGAACCCTTATCTCACAAATCGAACCCAAATTAAACACCATAATTCATCTAAAATATGAATTAATCAATTAATAGCAAGAATCATCACCCTTGCCAAAAACCCCCAAATTTCGAATTTCAAAGCCCTAAATTCGAACTCAATACCTTAAATTCGGACACAATTAAGCATCAACAATACATCTAAAACATGTAATGAATGACCCATAACAAGAATCGTCACAACCCTTCCAAAACCCCCAAAATCGAACCCACTTCATGCACCCATCCAAAAAAATCGAACCCAAGCCAACGAAAATCGAAATCATTCGAGCCAATAAATCACAACTTGGCAGGGAATCACATCACAAGCATGGAAAAAGGGGTTAGGAAGGTTACCCAAACGAAATCGGAAGAAATCGGACGAAAAATCGAAGAACCCTAGAAATTGGGGATCGGCGCATTCCAGCGAAATCCGACTTCCACACGCGACGAAACTTCGAATTGACGGAGGGGAAAGGAGCGCCTGGACGAGACGAAGCCGTGGGTAGGTCGGACGCGCCGAACGGCGGCCGGAAGGCGGCGAGCGCGGGGGTACTGTTCCAGGCGGGAATCGCATGCGGGCGGGAGAGAGAGATGAAGGGAAGGTGGGGCTGAAATGCAATCTTTAATAAAAATCTCGGGTTCAACTTGTATTTATAGCAAAATACCCCGAAATACTAATAGCCCCACAAATACATCGTGATTCATTAAAAATCATCTGTTTTCAAAAACTCTCTCTCTAACCCCAAAACCCCCTACCGGTGCTCACACAAGCACCCGAGATTCCGAGACACATTAAAAACCCAACTCTTAGGTTTTACACCGTAATGTGAATACAATCTCATCCTCGGGATCCAACGATCCCAACTACCCAAATAAACGAGCCCAGAAGGCCCAACATCGCGATTAAACTCCAAATCGCTACGTAAAACATCTTTAGGGGTTATTAACACTCCGGGATTAACATCTCCAATCCCAGGTCATCACAACTATAGTGTAGTACCTTTTGTAGGAATATGTGAAATTCCTTTTAAACTTTTGGTACTGTAATCTCTTAAGCTCAGGTTAATCAACACAACTTATTACTCTGATATATACGCATGAATGATTAGTTCTCTTAATCGCACCTTAATATCTTGACCAATGGTTATGTCATGGGATTATGAGAAACATGTAATGATTCTTTTTAAAGAATGAAAAGAAAATGAAAAATTTATACACATACGACATCATAAATGAACTAATGACGAGTTTAAGTGTTGGGGCCTTACACCGGGAATTAATGGTGTTAATCCCGGAGTGGTAATGATCCTTAATGGATTTTAATTATGGCAATTATGAATTAATTGCGGAATTGGGACTCCCGAGGATTTCAAATCCGGTATTTGGAGTCGTTGGATCCAAGGGATGAGATTGTATTCTCATCGTGGTGATAACCTTGGAATTTGGTTTTTGGTGAGATCTGGGGACCGGTGTACTTTGTATTGGGGCTGGTATTGGAAATTGAGGTTGGAGAGAATTATTGAAAACATATGATTTTTAATGAGTCGTGATGTATTTGTGGAGGTGTTGGTATTTTGGAGCCTTGGTACTATATTTACCAAGTGGACTCGATAATTCCGTCATTGCACGGAATCTCTTATCTCTCTCTTCGCCTCATTCCCCCCCAAACCCCTCTTTTCCCCTCCTTTCTCCTCCCATGGAAAAATCGATGAAGACTCGATTTGGGAGCCGGATTTCTCCAAGATAATCAGGTATTATCCTTCCCCTCGCATTTATCTATGTTTTGATTGTAGAATTATTGTTTTTGGTTAGGATTTGAGTTGAGTATGGAATTTGGGGATTTTTGATAAAAATGTGTTTTTGGAGTTTTTTATTGAGTTCTATTGATGTATTTGAGGTGTTGAAGGTGTAAGGGGTGTTGGTTTTGAGTTTGGGTGTTAAAAACACCATGGAAGCTCAAGTTTTTCGGAAATCGCAGGTCGTGATCGATCGCGGCTTGGCGCCGATCGATCGCGACGAGATTCTGAAGTTTGATGAAGATGTACAGTGCTGGCGATCGATCGTTAAGTCTCGGCGATCGATCCCGAGGTGATTGGCGATCGATCGCAGAGACGCGCGATCGATCGCGAGAATGTTCTGTTTGGCAGCGGGTGCGCGCGATCCAAAACGATAAAATCGATGATCGATCGCAGCTCGAACTCATGTGTTTTTTTCAAACTTTGGCAAAATGTTGGGATTTTGGAAACGGGGTTTACCTAGCCGATTTTCGGGGCAATGTCTACATTCCAATGGGAATTCTATACTTTTAAAATGGAGTGGTTGGAGCCAAATTTTAAAGAGAATATGGAATGACTAAATTTAGTAATTGGCTAACCTTTGAACTTGTAATATGGTATATTTTGGGTATTATGCATGCTTAACCCGAGTCTTTTAAAATGGTTAATCGTCATGGATTGACGGTGTGTTTAGAGGTTGTGAACGTGCTTGGGCACGTGGTTGCATGCTTATGTTTGATTGTGAGTTATTTATGTGTTAGCACATAATTCTTCGGGTCGTGGGACTCAGGCAAGGTTGGACTCGATGTGATATCCCCGAAATGATTATGTGTTTTTAAACATTAATCATGTTATGAAGATTATGGTATTAATTCATTAGGGTTGAATTAAATATATTGGGAAAATTTAGTTCAGGGTGCATGTAATATATGTTGGGAATTTAGGTTGTGGTATGATTATTTGGGGTATGTATTGGTCATTGTGGTATAGCATGTTTAATTGGTAATTGAAGTATTTTATTGTTTAAATACAAAAAAATATCATGTGAGGATATTTTAATACATCGTGCTAAATACCGGGACCAAAACATAACACATCACATCACCCAACACCCAACCACCCCCCCCCCCCCCCCCAACCCATGCTGCAAGTGGCTGGCTAACCATACCTCTTTCCCCAACTCTCCCATCCACTTCCCACGTCTGAAACTCCTCCCCTTTCCACCCAAAATGTCGTCCAACATCAGGTGAGCAAGTAGGAAGGTGGAGATTTCATTTTTCTTTGCAAGAAACCTTCCAAAAATCGGAGCAAAAGAGGGTGAGAAACCATGTTCTGGTTTTGATTTAAGTTTGTTTGAGTTCATGTTTTTACTTGGTGTAAAAATGGCATGCTAGCTTAGGTTTTGTTGAACCTTCGAATTAAGTACATTTATGGTGTCCTTATGAAGTCCCTAGCATGTTTACTTGAGCATGTTCTATGTGTTATGTGGTAGATATATTGGCTTGAATATATGTGTTCGAATATCTGGGTAAAGGAATATGTACCCTGTTTTCAGAAGAACTTGGATGAGTACTGATATTGTTGGGTGATTTTCATGCATGTGGGTTTAAGTTTAGGTATAACTTTGATTTGATTACACTCACGGTAGTACCTTATGTAAGGACCCCCGTGCCCTTAACCCGATATTAGTGTATTAACCACTGTACTTAGTGCATACTACCATGTTACAAGGGGAAAGTAATTACATGCAACTCTAGCATGAATGCATAAAATTCATTTACATTAATCGTATAATGTCTATACTTTCCCAACATATTCCATAAAACATGTCATGCATCTTTCAACATACACTAATATGCTCTCAATTCATTTAGCAATTCCACATTTAATTGCATGCTAACCGTAAATGAATAGAGAAAAGCCGTAGCCCATTTATACATTCCATATACACGTAATATGTACTCACATAAGAGCACCCAATGAATAAGCGTGTATCTAATGTATAAAACACTCTACTGGATACCGTTAATGGTGCTTCGATCCTGGAAGCACCTCTCAAGCGCAACTCGATCTCGACTCTGGATCTGAGCGTCTATCCATCCAGCTCTGGTACCTCGATCCTGGAAGTACCTCTAATCAACAGCCCGAGTTCAACTCCAAAGCCGCTGCTGCACCTGTATCACCTGCCCCAACAGAGACAGCCCCCACACGGGGTGAGCATACCAATATCCCAAATCCAATAACCACAACAATACAATTCATAATTTACAACAACGTAAATGCTATGAAATACAAACTATACTCCCTGGATGGTATCGTCCTCATACTAGGTTTCCTGTACTGTCCCTGTTCTCAAAACACTGAAACCATCAAATTCCCAAATGCCAGTTAATCATTACATTGATTAACAATTCCATAAGTCATATGCCAATATCATAATCAATAACATCAAATCATTAAACAATGATTATAGACAATCCATGTTTTTCACTTATGGTTTCATAGCTCTACTTCATTGCTCGCTCTACAATAGCGGCAGTCCATTTCCACGCATGCTCAATGGCAGTGGCGTCATAATCGATGTTCGCTCAAAAGCGACAACATACAATCCTTGCTCGCTCAAAGGCGGCACCATATGATTCACAATGCATGTATGTCCGTTTGTAGAAATTCCCATAAACCATGTAATTCCAATGTCCATTCATTGCTAACGTCATATATCATGCATTTCCACACATATTCATTTCAATACAGTGTACCAAGCATTCAACGATTGCAATTATATAAAAGGGCTATGCTCGTACGTCATACGTACCTTATAATTCCGTAGCTCGAGTCCAAACTTTGCTTGAGTTCCATACCTCGAGAAATATGTGCTAAAACACATAAACAACTCACATTCAAGTATAAGCATGCAACCACATGTCCAAGTACGTTCAAGACTCCCAATCATATCGTCAATCCATGACGATTACCAAAATAAAAGCCCCCCCGGCTAAGCATGCATAATACCCAAAATATCTCATTTTATATATTTAAAAGATAGCCAAGAATTCATCCGAGAATTCCATTTAATTTACTTGGCTCCAACCAAACCATTTTAAAAGTCTAGCATTCCCATTGGAATGAGAACATTGCCCCGGAAGCCGACCATTTAAGTCGCAAATCCAAAATCCCACGAAAAGCCAAGAATTCAAAAAATTACCTGCTGGCGATCGATCGCCAGACCACTCTGGCGTGAGGCCATCGATCGCTCCAAAAGTGGCGATCGATCGCCACAATGCTGAAAAGCCCACTGCCTGCATGTGATCGGTCGCCTGCTACGGGCGATCGATCGCCATGCCCTGCAACTCGAAAACCACCATTTTTAAAAGCTTGAAACCTCCACAAATCATACCCCAACTCCTCCCAACTCAAAACCACAACAAAACAACACCCAAGAACCTCCAACAAGGGTGTTAGACTTGAATTAAAACAAACCCAAAAGTTTTCAAGATTTTCATCAAAATCACCCAACCCAAACCAACCTCAAAACTCAACCAAAATCAACAAAACTACTATCAAATCAAATCTACAAGAGAGGAGGAAGAGATTACCAGCTTTTCTTCAAGATTTCCGGCCCCTAAATCGAGCCTCCGTCGATTTTTCTCCAAAGAGAAAGGGTGAGGGTTAGGGGAGAGGGGTTGGCGTGTAAGGAGGGGGAGAAAGAGAGAAATGGATTCCGAATGACGGAATCCCGAGTCCAACTGGTATATATAGCAAAAATGCCTCAAAATACCAATACTCCCACAAATACATCATGATTCATTAAAAATCATATGTTTTCAAAAACTCTCTCTCCAACATCAAATCCCCAAACTGGCCCCAACATAAGGTACCCCGGACTCCAAGTCCCACTAAAAACCCAACTCATAGGTTTTCACCAAAATAAGAATACAATCTCAACCTTTGGATCCAGCGATCCCAAATGCCCGATTTAACAACCTCGGGAGACGCAAAACCGCAATTAATTCCTAATTGCCACAATAAAAATCCATCAAGGATTAATACCACACCTGGATTAACACCATAAATCCGCGGACATCACACCTTGTAGCTACTAGCATGTTGGATTAGGCATGTGGTATATCTTATGTGCTGGTTTGAATGGTATGAAAATGGGTGTTAGAGAATTCTGGAAAATCGCACTGAAACAGAGCGACCGATCGATCGGTATCGATCGGTAAAAGCCGTAGCATTTTATGAAATTCGAAGTGATCACCGATCGATCGGTGATGAGGGTCGATCGATCGGTATGCCCTGGTTTTGAAAATTGTTGAATCTGTTTAATTTTGGTATTGGATTATAACGAGACATCTAATATTGTGTTGTACACTTGTGTAGAGCCATCACAGGTAGCTACACAACGCAGGGGATAGAGTCAGGCAACACACCACATTTTGGAAAGGTACGTAAGCAACGTACGGGCATCCCAACGGTAACATGTATTTTATGTTTGTCTATTTGACACATGATAAATGCAAAGTTGTGCATTAAGAGTATGATACATGTTTATGCATTGTTGTTGCATGTTTATGTTGTGGAATAAAGAGTGTGTATTCCATGAGTCAGGGTTATCCTAGTGAAGATTTTAATGCTTACCGCTTATACCGCTAAAAATATGGAGCGGGAGGGGGGAGGCTCGCTTGCACATGGAGGCGAGGTATGCCATACGAAGCGAGGAAGAGATACCGCTTGTATGAAGAAGCGAAGAAGAAGTACCGCTTGTTAAGAAAATTACGAAGCGAGGGGCATTAAAATACACTGATGATAAACTGACTAAGAAAGATTTAAGATTAAGAAGTGGAGTTATGTCATGACATTTATTTAAGAAGCTATAATTTCATATAATGATTTGATTATGAGTTATGGTACATGGACAACCAATGGGCGTATTAAATGCATTGGAAATACAGGAAGTATTTTATGTTATGATTTATGCATTTATGCTTTACATTCATATTGTGTTGAATATGAATTATGATGTGCTCATGTTGGGGGTTGTCTTTGTAGGTGCTTTTGCTAAGGAGAACCAGGGTCGGGGTTGATACATTGAGCTGTAAGGAGTGCTACAACGATAGCAGGACAGAGTTCTTTTGTGTAGTCTCTACAAGTAGTAGAGTAGAACTATAGTGTCACTCCTATTGTTTTGAGGAATGTAACTAATTTCTTTTGAAATTTTTATTGGCGCATGTGACCCTTAAGCTCAAGATGTCAACACGATTAAATACTCTGATTATATATGATTAGTTCTCATAATTGCACCTAGTATCTTGTTTAAGATAACGGGGTCTCACACTCGAACTACGGAATCATAAGGTACTTATAATGTACGAGCATAGCTTTAAATATATTATTACAATTGTTGAATGCATGGTACATTATATTGCAATAAATGGATAGACATTGGGAATTATATGGTGCCGCGCTTGAGCGAGCAATGATTGGGATGTTGTCGCTTTTGAGCGAACATCGGTTATGACGCCACTGCTTTAAGCATGCGTGAAGTTAAAATGCCGCTATTGTGGGGCGAGCGATGAAATAATATATGGAACCATTGGTTAGATATATATGATATATATAATAATTTGTTTGATGATTCAATCATGTTTGATTATGAAACTGGCATGGAAAGAATGGGTTTAGTTAATCAATGAGGTGATTAACTGGCATTTGGGAATTTGATGGGTTCGATTATTTTGAGAACAGGAACAGCATAGGGGATCCCGGATGAGGATGTTGCCATCCAGGGAGTGTCTTTTAATATTCATAGTCTTTACATTGTGTAAATTATGAATTTTGATTTTGTGCTTATTGGGTTGGTGGTATTGGTATGTACACCCCGTGTGGGGGCTGTCTCTGTTGGAGCAGGTGGTACAGGTGCAGCAATGGCTTTGGAGTTGAGCCGAGCTGTTGATTGGAGGTGCTTCTAGGATCGAAGTACCAGAGCTGGTATTGAGCATGATTGCAAGGCCTCTCTACCTTAGCAGTGTAATCAAGACATAAATAGGGCTAAACATGCATTAAAAACATCTCAAGGTTCCGGTTGTAGTTTTGAGCTAATAAGATTACAGGCCAAAATAAAACTTTAACAGTTAATTAATTACATTCCCAAAAACGAATGTTAAAGCGATAGCATTATACTACTCTTAGAGTAGAGACTATCCAAAAAATCATGTATCCTATCTTCTTTCATGCCCTTCTTAGCTCACAGCCTCAACCCCACCCTCAGCCCCTTTGGTCCAAAAGTGTACCTACAGGAACAATTCACCATGAGCATATACATCACCATTTAACACAAATCGACATAATGAAATAATTAAGCGCATGAGACGATTAATAGATATGCTCCTTGGTTTACCACATTAGCACATTTCATGGTTGTTCCTGTTTCATAAACTCATGCACAAATCATTAGTTCCCAGTATAATGCTCAATATCACGTTCCAGTTATAACCACAATATTCCACATTAATCACTAGAATTGTGACTGTTCCGGTCCCAATACAACAGCGGAATTTCAGGACCCCTCGCTTCGACATATAGTGGCATCATATGATATCCCTCGCTTTGACAATGACAGCGGCATGTTACCTCGCTTAGACATGACAGCGGCAAATATCATACTACCATCGCTTCATATGACAGCGGCAAGTACCTCCCTCGCTCAGAGATAAAGGCTACCGGAACATTCATCAATTCCACCACATTAATCAAACACAACAGTTGATTCCATTATCACAGTATATCATAATCATTTCACATATAACACCACATGTAAGGATTCACTATCCACGATATACAAAATCAGAGGTGTGACACGTTTTACCGTCCGATGCTCGTACGTCTCACTACGTACCTTAGTCTCAAAAGTGGAGAAGTTGAAAAACTTTTATCTCCTTGACGTTGTCGGTACCTGGGATGGTTCTACACAACCATACAAATCAATATTAGAAGCTAAACAATAGTCAAATACCAAAAAATCATCATTTTCCAACTTTTAAACAGTGGCGATCGATCGCTACACGAGGCGATCGATCGCCTCACTTTTTGCCTTTGCGGCGATCGATCGCTCTAATTGAGGCGATCGATCGCCTGGTTCGTTAAAAAGCTACTGGCTCGGCGATCGATCGCGCCATTTAAGGCGATCGATCGCCTACACTTGATTTGCCCACTGTCCCTCGGCGATCGATCGCTGCATTTGTAGCGATCGATCGCCACAACCAGAAGTCGCGATTTTCACCATTTTTGTACCAAAATTTCTTCCCAACTTCTACAACACTTATACCAACAAACTCAAAACACAAAAACACTAAAAACCTTCATCAAACATCATTAAAACACCAACAATCTAACATCCCACTAAAAATCACACTAACCAAACAAACCCATTTCAAAATCCTTTAAAATCATTCCAAACTCAACACAAACACTTCAAAACAACAAAGGATGGTATATATACTCTTCCTAGGTCTCAAATCTTACCAAGAATCACAAGAGTGAAGCTTTTGCAAGAACTTCCTTCCCACCTTTGAGCCAAAATCGAAAATGAGGGGGAAAAGGGTTTGGGAAAAGATTTTGGGGATTTAGAGTGGAAAGAGATAAGGTGAAGTAAAGTGGTGGGGTAAAGGGTTAAAAAGCCTTTTAATTAAACTTGTACCCCTACAATTTGTATGATGTATTTTATACCCGAACATGGTATTTTAAAAGCATTACACCACCATGCACCAAAATCCCAAATAAATGCATGTTTCACTAAATAATTGACTACCAACACATGTAAGCCATTAAAATGCCCAATTACTCAACATGCATACCACGCACCCTGAAATGCTCCACCGGGCCAAGCCCACATGTGACCAAGCATTTCCACATGATAATTAATTCCAACACATAAATCAATTATCCACATAATTAATCATATGAACATAATCAATGCCTTAAATGTAATTAATCATTTTGGGGACATCATAATACTCCCCTACTTATAAGATTTGACCTCGAAATCGCATGCACTTACCCCCAAAAGAAACTAAACATAAATCACATACCAGAGAATAGTTCCGGGTAGTGCTGCACCATATGCCGTTCCGTCTCCCACGTGGCCTCTTCGACACCCCGACGATCCCACTGAACCTTGACCATCGGTATTACCTTGCTTCGAAGTCTGCGATCCTCTCGATCCAGAATTCTGACTGGTCGTTCAACATAGGATACATCTGAACTCAACTGAACCTCTGAAGGCTGCAAAATATGAGACGGATCTGGCTCATACTTCCTCAACATAGATACATGGAAAACATCATGTATACCAGACAATGACGGCGGTAGAGCCTGTGATGACCAGGGATTATAGGTGTTAATCCCGGAGTATTAATAATCCCTAAAGTGGTTTTACGTGACGATTTGGAGTTTAATTGAGGTATTGGGCCTTCTGGGCTCGTTTATTTGGGCAGTTGGGATCGTTGGATCCAGAGGTTGAGATTGTATTCACATTACGGTGTAAAACCTAAGAGTTGGGTTTTTGATGTGTCTCGGAATCTCGGGTGCTGTGTGAGCACCGGTAGGGGGGTTTTGGAGTTAGAGAGAGAGTTTTTGAAAACAGATGATTTTTAAGGAATCACGATGTATTTGTGGGGCTATTAATTTTTCGGGGTATTTTGCTATAAATACAAGTTGAACCCGAGAATTTTAAGAAAATATCATTTCAGCCCCAATTCCTCCTCCTCTCTCCCGCACGCGACCCCTTTCCCGATCTCCCCTGCCTCCGCGCGCAAAAGCGGTGCGCCCGCCGCCGTCCGGCCGCCGCTCGCCGCGTGCGACCTATCACCGTCTTCGTCTCGACGAGGCGCTCCTTTCCCCTCTGCCAATTGAAAGTTTCGTCGCGTGTGGAAGTCGGATTTTGCTGGTAAGCGTCGATCCCCAATTTCTAGGGTTCTTCGATTTTCGTTTGATTTTGCTTCCGTTTTCGTTGGGTAATCTCCCTTAACCCTTGTTCGTCTTTTTCGTGCATTTCCATGCTTTATTCGGTGGTTAAGGTTCGAAATTATTTTCGAAAATTGGTAGGGTTTGGTTCGAATTTTTGGGGGTTTTTGGCAGGGGTATTATTTCGTGCAATTGATCGATTATTGCATGTTTTAAGAGTATTATGATGCTTGATTGAGATCGAATTGAGAAGCTTTGGTTCAAATTTGAAGAATTTTAAGAGTTGGGATTTAAAGGCTTGTTTGGGTTCGATTTTAAGGGGGTTGAGTTCGAAAATGGGGAGTTTTTGTCAAGGGATGTTGATTCTTGCTTGGATAGCTTAATTGACATTTTAGATGAATTATGGTATTTTATTGGGTTCGAAATTGTGAGATTAAGGTTCGATTTTTGTAGGGCATTCTTGAACAAATTTCGATTGTCTCATTTATTTCCTTCCCTGCATGTACCCTGCCCCGGGTCTTTTAAGAGGATAATTGTCGTGTATTGACAATGTTGTGAGGATATGGGTGTGCTTGAGCATAGGTTACATGTTCATAAATAATTGTGAATTATTTATCGTGTTAGCACATCATTCCTCGGGGCATGGAACTCGAGCAAGGCTTGGCTCGGACTTCGGAGATTTAAGGTACGTGCGACGTACGAGCATTACTATATATATGTGAAATGCATAAGGTATTTTTGATTGCATTGAATGTTTTGCGTATGGTTATACATATATGTTGATATAGCCAAGGAATGACCCAAATCTTGATATCGCCGCTCGTAGCGTGCGTGACATTAGAGTAGGATGACTCTTACATGATATAAGGGGTACTGGGTTTATATGACTATATTATGAGACATTTGAGATGTCTAGGTTTGTAGAATCATGCATTCTTCGTAAGACATTTGAGATGTCTAGGTTCGTAGAATCATGTATTCATTATGAGACATTTGAGATGTCTAGGTTCATAGACTCATGTTTTCATTATAAGACATATGAGATGTCTAAGTATAATGGAAAGCAAGGTTATGAAATCAATATTAGATATTGATATATCTATTTTTGCATGTATATGAACTTGGAATCATTCATTATTGATATTGTAAATCAGGCATGCGATGTGTAAATCAATGTGTTGATTTACTGATTTATGAGATTTGATGAGTTTGATGTTGTGAGAACAGGGACAGTACACGGAATCCCGGATGAGGATGTTGCCATCCAGGGAGTATCATTTAAATTCATTAGCATTTACCTTTGTTGTAAATTATGAATTTCATTATTATGATTATGGGATTTTGTGTATTGGTATGCTCACCTCGTTGGGGGCTGTCTCTGTTGGGACAGGTGGACAGGTACATCGATGGCTATGGAGCTGAGCTCGAGCTGTTGATTTGAGGTACTCCCAGGATCGTGGTACCAGGGCTTGATGGAGCACGGTATCGTATAGAGTACCTATATATACACCTGAGGATTTATACATATTCATGATGCTCGCATGTGAGCACGATTATACTTGTATATGGATTGTATATAAAGGCATGAGCCTTTCTCTCTTTCATTTAAGGTTGCATGCAATTAGGTTGAATTGCTAGAATGATATGAGAGTCATTGGTGTATTATGTGGGTGTTGGAACCCACTTTTGTTGACATATGTGTGGTGTCTTCCCTGGCTGGGAATCTACTTGTATTACTGCTTTCTGTTGAGTATTATGTGTTCCCTGGCCGGGAATTTGGTTATGTGTTGTACTCTTTTTTTTTGGATAGCTCTATTTATGGGGAGACTCTGCCCAAATTTTTATAAAAGTTTACAATGTGAAAAGTGGCACCAAGGGGTTGGTAAAGGGCAAACATATGAGTCTTTCATTGACAGGCAATGATTAAGTATCATCAGAGCTTCCCGATTGACATTTTATAGAAAGCATGTACCACACATAGTGGTTAATACACTAATCAAGGTTTAAGGGCTTGGGGTCCTTACATTAGTGGTATCAGAGCAGTGGTTGCTCATTGGGGCTGTTAAGGGCCTAGGAAGTTATTGATAGCACATATTTATGCATGATGGCATTAATGTTGTATGACATAACAAATTGTTTATGTGCTCTTATGATATGAAAAGTGGTATTGCTAACCATTGTGGTTGCAGGAATCGTGTGGAACACGATAGGATGACATTTATAGGGATGTCTGGCACTCCGTGTATTATGTGCCAAGGAAGCTGGTTTTTTTTAAGAAAATCCGGTAAAGGGATATTTCCGAGGTAACATGTACTTTATATTGTCTTGTTGACACATGATGAATGCAAAGTGGTGCATTAAGGTTATAGTATATGTTATTGTGCATTGTTTTTGCATATGCATGTTATGAAATATAAGAGGTGTATTTCTTGAGTCAAAGTTATCTTAGTAAGGATTTTAATGGCTTATGCTAAAGTCCATATGAAGCGATGAAGAGTCCCGCTTATATGGAGTAGCAATGCTAAAGTCCATATGAAGCGATGAAGAGTCCCGCTTATATGGAGTAGCAACGCTAAAGTCCATTGGAAGCGATGAAGAGTCCCGCTTACATGGAGTAGCAACGCTAAAGTCCAGTGGAAGCGAGGAAGAATTCCGCTTTCCTGGAGTAGCAAGAAGCATTAAAATGTACTAATGATAAGGGCTCAGGATGAAATAAGGATTTAAGGAAAAAGAATGTCATGACATTGCATATCCATACATTCATATAATGCGTTTTTATTTTGTATTGAATGTTGATGCATAGCGTATATGGCTATTGTTGTTAACCCTGATGGTTGCAGGTTACAGGAAATAAGGAATACGAAAAGGAATGATGATTATACATATGTACGGGCATCCCAAGGGCAACATGTATTATGTGGTTAGTCATTTAACACAAGGTAAATCAAGGTATGCATAAGATAGTGCATTATGATATGATACATGTTGATACGCATTGTTTTGCATATGTATATTGTGAAATATAAAGTGAGGATTTCAATGCTTACACTAAAGTCCATATGAAGCGAGGAAGGATTCCGCTTATATGGAGTGGTGAGAAGCATTGAAATGCACTATTGATATTTCACGAGTCCAGGTTATCCTAGTGAGGATTTCAATGCTTGCGCTAAGGTCCATATGAAGCGAGGAAGGATTCCGCTTATATGGAGTAGTGAGAAGCATTGAAATACACTACTGATAAGTGACTCGATTCGAGGTTTATTTATAGCGACGGTTCATTCCGCTATATTTATTGGCGATGGTTCATTCCGCCAGGTGTATTTATAGCGACGGTTCATTCCGCTATATTTATTGGCGATGGTTCATTCCGCCAGGTGTATTTATAGCGATGGTTCATTCCGCTATATTTATTGGCGATGGTTCATTCCGCCAGGTGTATTTATAGCGATGGTTCATTCCGCTATATCTATTGGCGATGGTTCATTCCGCCAGGTGTATTGATAGCGATGCCTCTTTCCGCTACTTTGTGGACGATGATTCATGCTCAGGGTATAGCGAGGTTTCATGCCGCTTATTATCTGACGAGGTGTCATACCGTCGATTCTATAGCGAGGGATTGTGCCGCTATGTACTCAGCACAGGATTTTGCCGCCTTCGAGCGATGGGTGCTGATTACGCACTATTATTGAGCGACGGAGACAGGTATGACGCTATATCACTAGCGATGAGGTATGAGATATTGCTATTTTAGTAGCTTTATTGTAGCTGGCATGCATTGATATACATGTTTTATTATGCCTATTTTACTAGCATGTTAGTGGATGACATACGCTGATGTACATGTATCGTCACTAGTGGGCAATGTTTTAGATGCCATGAGTTGGCATGTGTCGTCACGGGATGACGATGAAGATGGTGTAGGAGATGTCTTATTAGACATGCATCATCGTTACGATGATCGATGCGTTGAGTATACGTATTCTGTGGTATGCCTTGGGTGCCAGTACCGAGCACAAGGTGGTGTGTGCGACACCGATTGACGTGACCCTTATACCGAGCGGGTTGCTCGAGGAATGGATGGATGCGCTGTACATGGGATTGTACCGCAGCTTACGATTGGGGCGATCATATTACGAGTGGTGATACCCTAGAAGTATGCTCGTTGGATTGGCTTTTTGGCCATGTTTTTGACGATAGGAGTAATCGTGGAGGAAATTACTCGCTTTCTGTCGATGTGACATGTGGTAGACATGATCACACCACCCTTGAGGGTGTAGGATGGGTCCTAAGGGAGTAGGATCAGGTTATGTTAAGTACATAGGGACATTGGAGTGTCCAGGGTGTATCGGCATTGAGGAATGTTGGATAAAGACCCACTACTCTATTGAGTTTTCCTCCCATAGTATGTTATACCATGTGGAAACGTCCGTCTTGTTAGTAGGTTTGAGGTAAACCTAAAGAGGCAGAGACTAGGCTGTCTGCCACGTGTGTGTAGTACCGTGATGGGCTTGCTAGAGCCGTTATACTGCTCGTTGGAACCAAGTTTGGCAATCGTAAGGTGATACGATGTGGATTGTGGTGGACTCTAGTAGTCACCATGTCATTTGAGGTTGAGGCTGAGGTTATGCATGCCTCACTGAAACGTTTATGTTTAATCTTGGGAACTTGTCTGGGACAGCTCAGGATGTTGGAGTACCAACAAGAGAGTCATCAGGTCGTTATTGACTCAATCTAAAGGAACCCGTGTATTGGGATACAATGGGTGTTATTGTATCCAGTTTTTCCGAACGATGGTTCGAGACTTGTGGATCTCGAGTTCGATGGCACTTCCCTTGCGAGGAAGGAGGTAGTATTATACCTATTTGGGAATCTTGAAAGATTCGGTAATTGGTGCAAGTGGTGTTGATTTTGGGAATCACACCGTGTATTGTTAATCGTCGATTTTCATCATCCACTGAGTAAGGAATGACTCAGAATTGACGGTTGTGTTTGGGGCTTAGGGATATGTGGTAGATACCCGAGCCGAGTGCATTGAGTATGCATGCGATATCAGTGCTTAGGCAGGTATACCGGTGAGTATACGGATGCCAGTTATTGATTTCCTCTCTGTTAAGCATAGAGTTATGCTATTTTTGGATGGTTAAATCTCTGATGAGAGATATGGAACACCTTGAGATTGGGAATCTCCATGGCACGATGTTTATGAGGAACAATCGTAAAGTTAGTTGACTCCCTTGAAGAGGGATTTTCTTGCGAGGGTTAAGGTACTTCCCTTGTTGGTGTTTTCCTTCGAGTTATGCGACAGCCTTCCCAAGTTTGGATTGTTAAATCCGAGGATTTTCAAGGGATGGCAGGATTTCGGATTGGTTGAGTGTCGCTGACGACACAAGCGTTGAGGATGCAATGGGTTTATTGCATGCCCCTTAAGAATTTTAAACTCTGCGGAGTCTCGGTTGTTATTTATGATCAGAACGTGATTCTTGGAACATCCGGAGGTGGACATCTTGTGAGATGTCTTTTGTTGAATTTGTGGCCGTGAGTTGCCCAAATTAAGTTGCAATGAGGCGACTACTCCTTCGATGAAGGAAGTTTGAAAGTGGAAACCAGGTTTGGTATGTGTACACCGTGGTTGTACTAGTGTTTCCCTCGTAACGATGTATGTTAGACATCGTGAGTCTTGGTAAAGATGTCATTGGATGATATCTACGATAGAATCAAGAGCGATTCGAATCCTTGCAGTTTCAGTTGACTAACTGCTTTTGGACTGTTAGCGTTGAGTTGTGCTGACGCTCTTTGACGTTATGATGGATTTGGAAGTCTATTCCACTCCAGAGTTTGACACGAGGTCAACGTTCTTACGGTTGAGGTGTCATTCAGGATGTGTTCGTACTGTTGTATTAGAACGAAGGATGACTGTCTGATCTACAGTCGTAAGTATCAGTTGTTTCGCAGTCATGAGGGACTGACTTCTGGGATGACCCGCATCGAGGTACGTTTTACCTCTTGGGTGTTATGTTGGTTTTGGTATGTCGCTCTGTTTCAGAGTTTGATGAGAGGTAAGTATCCTCGCGTTTATTAATACGATTCTGATATGGTCAGGAATCGAGGTTATGGCTTCATGTTGTTGTGTAGCCTGGGTGTTACGTGATACACCAGTGCTAATTTCGAGGACGAAATTCTTTTAGTGGGGGATATTGTGATGACCAGGGATTATAGGTGTTAATCCCGGAGTATTAATAATCCCTAAAGTGGTTTTACGTGACGATTTGGAGTTTAATTGAGGTATTGGGCCTTCTGGGCTCGTTTATTTGGGCAGTTGGGATCGTTGGATCCAGAGGTTGAGATTGTATTCACATTACGGTGTAAAACCTAAGAGTTGGGTTTTTGATGTGTCTCGGAATCTCGGGTGCTGTGTGAGCACCGGTAGGGGGGTTTTGGAGTTAGAGAGAGAGTTTTTGAAAACAGATGATTTTTAAGGAATCACGATGTATTTGTGGGGCTATTAATTTTTCGGGGTATTTTGCTATAAATACAAGTTGAACCCGAGAATTTTAAGAAAATATCATTTCAGCCCCAATTCCTCCTCCTCTCTCCCGCGCGCGACCCCTTTCCCGATCTCCCCTGCCTCCGCGCGCAAAAGCGGTGCGCCCGCCGCCGTCCGGCCGCCGCTCGCCGCGTGCGACCTATCACCGTCTTCGTCTCGACGAGGCGCTCCTTTCCCCTCTACCAATTGAAAGTTTCGTCGCGTGTGGAAGTCGGATTTTGCTGGTAAGCGTCGATCCCCAATTTCTAGGGTTCTTCGATTTTCGTTTGATTTTGCTTCCGTTTTCGTTGGGTAATCTCCCTTAACCCTTGTTCGTCTTTTTCGTGCATTTCCATGCTTTATTCGGTGGTTAAGGTTCGAAATTATTTTCGAAAATTGGTAGGGTTTGGTTCGAATTTTTGGGGGTTTTTGGCAGGGGTATTATTTCGTGCAATTGATCGATTATTGCATGTTTTAAGAGTATTATGATGCTTGATTGAGATCGAATTGAGAAGCTTTGGTTCAAATTTGAAGAATTTTAAGAGTTGGGATTTAAAGGCTTGTTTGGGTTCGATTTTAAGGGGGTTGAGTTCGAAAATGGGGAGTTTTTGTCAAGGGATGTTGATTCTTGCTTGGATAGCTTAATTGACATTTTAGATGAATTATGGTATTTTATTGGGTTCGAAATTGTGAGATTAAGGTTCGATTTTTGTAGGGCATTCTTGAACAAATTTCGATTGTCTCATTTATTTCCTTCCCTGCATGTACCCTGCCCCGGGTCTTTTAAGAGGATAATTGTCGTGTATTGACAATGTTGTGAGGGATATGGGTGTGCTTGAGCATAGGTTACATGTTCGTAAATAATTGTGAATTATTTATCGTGTTAGCACATCATTCCTCGGGGCATGGAACTCGAGCAAGGCTTGGCTCGGACTTCGGAGATTTAAGGTACGTGCGACGTACGAGCATTACTATATATATGTGAAATGCATAAGGTATTTTTGATTGCATTGAATGTTTTGCGTATGGTTATACATATATGTTGATATAGCCAAGGAATGACCCAAATCTTGATATCGCCGCTCGTAGCGTGCGTGACATTAGATTAGGATGACTCTTACATGATATAAGGGGTACTGGGTTTATATGACTATATTATGAGACATTTGAGATGTCTAGGTTTGTAGAATCATGCATTCTTCGTAAGACATTTGAGATGTCTAGGTTCGTAGAATCATGTATTCATTATGAGACATTTGAGATGTCTAGGTTCATAGACTCATGTTTTCATTATAAGACATATGAGATGTCTAAGTATAATGGAAAGCAAGGTTATGAAATCAATATTAGATATTGATATATCTATTTTTGCATGTATATGAACTTGGAATCATTCATTATTGATATTGTAAATCAGGCATGCGATGTGTAAATCAATGTGTTGATTTACTGATTTATGAGATTTGATGAGTTTGATGTTGTGAGAACAGGGACAGTACACGGAATCCCGGATGAGGATGTTGCCATCCAGGGAGTATCATTTAAATTCATTAGCATTTACCTTTGTTGTAAATTATGAATTTCATTATTATGATTATGGGATTTTGTGTATTGGTATGCTCACCCTGTTGGGGGCTGTCTCTGTTGGGACAGGTGGACAGGTACATCGATGGCTATGGAGCTGAGCTCGAGCTGTTGATTTGAGGTACTCCCAGGATCGTGGTACCAGGGCTTGATGGAGCACGGTATCGTATAGAGTACCTATATATACACCTGAGGATTTATACATATTCATGATGCTCGCATGTGAGCACGATTATACTTGTATATGGATTGTATATAAAGGCATGAGCCTTTCTCTCTTTCATTTAAGGTTGCATGCAATTAGGTTGAATTGCTAGAATGATATGAGAGTCATTGGTGTATTATGTGGGTGTTGGAACCCACTTTTGTTGACATATGTGTGGTGTCTTCCCTGGCTGGGAATCTACTTGTATTACTGCTTTCTGTTGAGTATTATGTGTTCCCTGGCCGGGAATTTGGTTATGTGTTGTACTCTTTTTTTTGGGATAGCTCTATTTATGGGGAGACTCTGCCCAAATTTTTATAAAAGTTTACAATGTGAAAAGTGGCACCAAGGGGTTGGTAAAGGGCAAACATATGAGTCTTTCATTGACAGGCAATGATTAAGTATCATCAGAGCTTCCCGATTGACATTTTATAGAAAGCATGTACCACACATAGTGGTTAATACACTAATCAAGGTTTAAGGGCTTGGGGTCCTTACAGAGCCAAACGATAAGCCAAAGTGCCGATGCGCTGCAATACCTCATATGGTCCAATATACCTCGGAAACAACTTCCCGTGCATACCGAAACGAACTACTGTAAGTAACCCCATGAGCATACAACGCAGCGGAATAAAATTTTGGGATTACAAACCAGTGATCTATACATAGGGATTCATATCGGATTAGAGAATTACAAGTGTCTTACCCTTGTAGCGCGTTTGAAGCCGAATCCACGGAGCTGCACCACGTCTTACGCCTTCTCCGAGTCAATAGCAAAACTCGAATGGTTTTGCCTCAACGGTATCCACACGATCGAATCGAGTGAAGGGATGATTTAATAACAAGTTGCTAGACAAGTTATTAAATCGGAACAAGAAAGAACACTCGATTCTCAATCGAATGGCTCGCACCAAACTCAAAAATCTCCTCGGCTATGATGAGAAAACCGAGAGCCTTTTTTAGTTGTGGAGGCCGTGTGCTTCCTTCTTGATTTAGGTTAGTGTGATATGAAAGTTGTCTTACAATTTATCACCTTGCAATCATATTAAATATAATTAATTAAAGGCTTTCTTAAAGCTTCATGGGCTTAAGCCCATGATTTAATTAATCCTTATGATTATTAATTAAGACTCCTCTTAATTATTTAATTCATCCCATGAATTTGATTTCCCTTCTCGATTTAATCTTTTGTGCGACCCGATAGGATCTCGTAATGTTGGCAGTGACATAAAATCTCATTTTATGTTGCAAGCATCGAGCGGTATCTAGCAACACATCGATGCTACCCAAATTACGAGAATGTCAATGACTCGACATAACCTTTAGAACTTGTGATAATATTAACCATGTAACTTAATCCCTTTGTCCTTTGTGTTTAGATTGAACACGAGTCATGGAATAGTCATACTCGTATATTCAATCTCTATTTCTTGATCCCCAAGTAGAACTAGAATAAACGAATAAGCTCGATATCTCATATCGACTCATTCGAGCATGGCCATGCATTTTAGTTCTCACTTGATCAAGGGCCAAACACATCTCCTGTTATATAGGAGGGACAAATCCTATCTCGATCAGTCAACATCCCTCTACATAATTCGTAGTGTATCCAATAGTCGCCTTTATAGTATACCCTGTTACGGGTAACGTTTGACGATATCAAGATACATAACTCCTTATGTTGGGATCTCTGATGATCACAAGTCGTAAGGATTACATACATTATTATCACTATGAGAATTGCATATGACGATCATATAACTATCCATGTTGCATTCTCATGGTGGGTCTGTTCAGTACATCGTTCTCTAACATGTACCCATATGTTGATTTGATATCTCATATCAATGAACAATTCATCGATCAACATATACTAGTCTCTACGTATTATCATTATCCCATTCATGATAATACTTGACTAGGAACATCTTTAAGAATAATACAATATTATTCTAAGGACATTAACATATATATTAATTCACAATGCACAGTTAAAAGAATAATATATAATAATGAATTGCCATTCATAAATCCATAAACATTGTATGTCTTAAACAATCATCTAATGACTTGTCTTAGGGCATATCCCAACAAATCTCCCACTTGCACTAAGACCACTCAGACATATACCTAATGCCTAGAGATCTAGTATGACGATCATGCTTCTGCTGTGACAGCGGCTTCGTCAATGGGTCAGATACATTATCATCTGTGGGTACTTTGCATATTTTAACATCTCCCCTTTCAACGATTTCTCGAATGAAATGGAAACGCCTAAGTATGTGCTTGGATCTTTGGTGAGATCTTGGTTCCTTAGCCAATGCGATCGCTCCATTGTTGTCACAATAGAGTTCTATCGGATCTTTAATGCTAGGCACCACTCCCTGTTCAGAAATGAACTTCCTCATCCAAACAGCTTCCTTTGCTGCATCCGAGGCAGCAATATACTCAGCTTCCGTTGTAGAATCGGCTACTGTTTCTTGCTTTGAACTCTTCCAGCTCACAGCACCTCCATTTAGGCAATACACATATCCAGATTGCGATCGAAAATCATCTTTGTCGGTTTGGAAGCTTGCATCAGTGTAACCCATTACATTGAGCTCTTCCTCACCTCCATAAATCAAGAATGTATCCTTAGTCCTTCTCAAGTACTTCAGGATATTCTTGACAGCAATCCAGTGACCTTCACCTGGATCAACTTGATATCTGCTCGTCATGCTCAAAGCATACGATACATCGGGACGAGTACATATCATGGCATACATGATAGATCCAATAGCTGACGCGTATGGAATCTTACTCATGCGTTGTCTCTCATCTGGTGTTGAAGGACACTGTTCCTTCGAGAGATAAATACCATGTGTCATAGGCACGAATCCTTTCTTGGATTCTTGCATGCTAAACCTTTTAAGCACCTTGTCTATGTATGTACTTTGACTTAGACCAAGAAGCCTTCTCGATCTATCTCTATAGATCTTGATTCCTAACACATAGGTAGCTTCTCCTAAGTCTTTCATCGAAAAGCAGTTCCCTAGCCAAATCTTTACAGATTGCAAGGCAGGGATATCATTTCCAATAAGAAGTATGTCGTCTACATACAACACTAGGAAAATGATTACGCTCCCACTGACCTTCTTGTAGACACAAGGTTCATCTTCATTTTTGATAAAACCAAACTCTTTGATTGCATCATCAAAACGAAGGTTCCAACTCCGAGAAGCTTGCTTCAATCCATAAATGGATCGTTGTAGCTTGCATATCTTTCCAGCATCCTTTGGATCGACAAAACCCTCGGGCTGTGTCATGTACACATCCTCGAGCAGATTTCCATTAAGGAAAGCTGTTTTGACATCCATCTGCCAGATTTCATAATCATGAAATGCAGCTATTGCAAGTAAGATCCTTATGGATTTAACCATGGCCACTGGTGAAAAGGTTTCATCATAGTCAATACCATGAATTTGTTTGAATCCTTTTGCAACCAGCCGACCTTTATAGGTTTGTACATTACCATCCATATCGGTCTTTTTCTTGAAAATCCATTTGCACCCTATGGGTCGTACCCCTTCAGGTGGATCAACCAAAGTCCATACTTGGTTTGCATACATGGATTCCATTTCAGATTTCATGGCCTCTTGCCATTTCTCAGAATCATTGCCCATAATAGCTTGTTGATAAGATGACGGCTCATCCTCATCAATAAGTAGTAAGTCACCTTGTTGAGTCACAAGAAATCCATATCTCTGTGGCTCCCGGTGTTCTCTTACAGACCTACGCTGGGCTTGTGTCTCTTGAGCAGGTACTTCTTCCACAACAGCTTGTGGTGCCTGCTCTGTTTCCATCTCAATCTCAGGTTCAGTGTTTTCTTGTGGTTGAACTTCACTAAGTTCTATTTTTCTCCCACTGGTTTTTTCTAGAAATAAATTCCCTTTCAAGAAATACACCAGTCCGAGCAACAACTATTTTGTTCTCAGTGGGATAATAGAAATAGTATCCTTTCGTTTCCTTAGGATACCCCACAAATAAACACTTATCAGATTTGGGTCCAAGTTTGTTAGTGGCGTGACGTCTAACGAAAGCCTCACAACCCCAAATCTTCATAAAAGACATACTAGGACGCTTCCCAGTCCATATCTCATATGGTGTCTTTTCCACTGATTTAGATGGAACACGGTTCAGTAAGAAAATCGCTGTTTCTAGAGCGTGTCCCCAAAATGATATCGGAAGATCTGCATGACTCATCATTGATCTAACCATGTCTAACAAGGTTCGATTTCTCCTCTCGGATACACCATTCCATTGTGGAGTATACGGAGGAGTGAGTTGTGGGACTATCCCACACTCCTTTAGATAGTAATGAAACTCTTGGCTTAAGTATTCTCCTCCTCGATCTGATCGAAGGATTTTGATACTTTTGCCAAGTTGGTTTTGTACTTCATTCTTGAAATCTTTGAACTTTTCAAAGGTTTCATGTTTATGTTTCATTAGGTACACATACCCATATCTACTGAGGTCATCAGTAAATGTAACGAAGTATTGAAAACCACCTCTAGCTTGTGTACTTATTGGTCCACATACATCACTATGTATTAGTCCCAATAAAATATTTGCCCTTTCAACATGTCCCTTGAAAGGGGCTTTAGTCATCTTGCCCATTAAACAAGATTCGCATGTTTCATATGATTCAAAATCAAATGAATCTAATACTCCATCCTTATGAAGTTTAGATATGCGGTTCTCGTTTATGTGGCCCAAGCGACAGTGCCAGAGATAAGTCGGATTACAATCATTATTTTTAATCCTTTTAGTATTTATGTTATAGATAGGCATATCAAGATTTAATACATAAAGACCATTCACCATTTGTGCATCAGCATAAAACATATCATTTAAATAAATAGAACAACAATTGTCCTTTATTATAAATGAAAAACCATACTTGTCTAAACAAGAAATAGATATAATGTTTTTAGTAATTGAAGGCACAAAATAACAGTCTTTTAAAATTAACGATAAACCAGAAGGTAAAGCTAAATGATAATCTCCTATAGCTAATGCAGCAACTCTTGCTCCATTTCCAACTCGGAGATCAACTTCACCTTTTGCCAATGTCCTACTCCTTTTGAGATCCTGCACATTTACACAAATGTGAGATCCACATCCAGTGTCTAATACCCATGATGAAGAAGTAGATAAATTGACTTCTATAACAAAAATACCTGAAGCGGAAGTCACACTTCCTTTCTTTAGATCCTCCAGATATACTTTGCAGTTCCTTTTCCAATGGCCGGTCTCACCGCAATGGAAACAGTTCCCTTCCTTTGCTATCCCTCCCTTTGGCTTCAGTGCAGAAGACTTTGGTTTAGATTTAGCAAAGACCTTCTTTGCTTTCTTGTTGCCTTTGGCTTTGGCCCTTCCTTTGCCCTTATTCACAATAAGGACATTTGTGGCCTTAGTCTTCTTAGTATTTGCTTCATATGTTCTCAACATACCAAGCAACTGGGGCAGAGTCTTTTCCATATCAGTCATATTGTAATTTACTACAAATTGACTGAAGCTCTCCGGCAACGATTGCAAGATTACATCGGTGGCCAACTCTTGGTCCAATGGAAAACCTAGCTTATCCAGATTCTCAATGTACCCAATCATCTTGAGCACATGAGTTCCAACTAAGCTTCCTTCTACCATCCTGCACTGGAATAACGCTTTAGAGACGTCATACCTCTCTTGTCTAGCTTGCTGTTGGTACAACTGCTTTAAGTGTTCGATCATATCGAACGCCTCCATTTCCTCATGTTGCTTCTGAAGCTCAGAGTTCATAGTGGCAAGCATGAGGCACCCAACATCAAGTGCGTCACTCTGATGCTTCTTGTAAGCATCTTTTTCAACTCTTGTAGCTGTTAGGGGAGGTTCCTCAGCGAGCAAGGGTTCCTCTAGAACATATTGTTTCTTTTCTTGTTTGAGGACTATCCTCAAGTTCCTATGCCAGTCTAGGAAATTCGTCCCATTTAGTTTGTCCTTCTCAAGGACCGATCGCAGTGATAAAGTGCTAGTAACGTTTGTAGTTGCCATGGATATCTACAATATAAATATGCAAAATAAGTTTATGATTTAAATCATTTAACATGGTCTTATATTAAATGATACTCCCACTATTTTATTTGAAAAATATCAACCCTCGAAACTTTTAGTGGGCCAAGATCCATATTTCGCCTAATCTTGAGTTAGCTTTGGCTAATCGCCCAAGACTCGGTTATTTAGGTAGACAACACTTTGTCAATTACATCACATATAATTCTTGGATAGTTGGACGAACAACACTTTGTTCAATTCATCAAATGAATTATAATCCAACACATGCCTCTAGGTTCCCAATCCTATTGAGATAACCTAGTTAAGTCGTACCCAATTAAAGTATGACGGATATCACTTTTATCCTTTCGCGCCTTACTAAGATTGCCACGGTGCTTTGCTTTGGCAAACCCACACATGTACAATCGAAGTTATTGACGAGTACTTTTATTTGGAAGGCATCTAAAACTTAATATTTTAGAGGGATTTATTGATCTCATGATTAATTTGATAATTTAAAATATGTCCACTACATATAGTTGTATACATATCTACATATATGTGTAATACTATTATCAAACTAAAACATAAGATAAATCATGCATCAACATACATAATTAAAACGTGACATGGTTATAGCCCCTACTAATGAGTTTCTCAAGCCAATGAGAAACTCCTATGAGTCAACCTAAGGTAACTTCATAAGCACCTTCCTTTGGCTCCAATTTGTGAATGGCCTCCTCATCCCGGCACGATGCTCCATCTTCATTGATCACCATCAATAAAATAAACTACACTATTTTACAAGATATAGAATTTCTCGATTCACATTCGAGGGGAACATAGGGGAGGGATAACATTTAGAATGAAATAGAGAAAGGCACGACACGCAGGTCGTATTATAAATTACAATCATTCACAAATCCTATCTAATAGGTCAAAGGGCTATAACCACGCACCATGCTCAAACAACACATAAAGCATGCATTAACATTTAATTAATTAAATTCTAAACATTTTAAATTTAATTTAATTAAAACTGTAAAATAATTTTTGAAAAATTATCGTACGCTCGGGACATCACATGCCACGAACTAAAGCGACTAAAACACGAACCACCATGATTCGAACCAAGACCCACGGCTGGACCAATAGTGGGCCTAGGGTTCGAAACCCTAGCCCATGGCCGAGCCATGGTCCATGCGGCGGCTTGGGTGCGTGTAAGGACCCCATGCCCTTAACCCTTAATTAGTGTATTAACCACTATGTGTGGCACATGCTTTCAATAAAAAGTCAATCGGGAAGCTCAGATGATACTTTACCATTGAATGGTAACTACAAAATTTCTTTAATACTCAATGTTATAAGATCATCATCCTAACAGCATATAGACTAATCGAGTTCGCCCAATACCATCCCCATTACATCACTTTTGCATTGTGGGTTTTTATAAAAATTTGGGCAGAGTCTCCCCATAAATTGAGCTATCCCAAAAATAAAAGCACATCACATAATATAATTCCCGGCCAGGGAATACACAATACTCAACAGATACTGAACACAAAGTAAATTCCCAGCCAGGGAAGACACCACACATAAGACGACAAAAGTGGGTTTCAACCCCCACATAACACACTAACGACTCTCATATCATTAGCAATTCTACCACAATTGCATGCAACATATAATGAAAGAGAGGAAGGCTCATGCCTTTATATACAACGCATATACAAGTAATCTTGCTCACATGCGAGCATCATGAATATGTATATAACCCTCATGGGTGTATAAGTACTCTATACGATACCGTGCTCCATCGAGCCCTGGTACCACGATCCTGGGAGTACCTCCAATGAACAGCTCGAGCTCATCTCCAAAGCCATCGATGTACCTGTTCACCTGCCCCAACAGAGACAGCCCCCAACGGGGTGAGCATACCAATTCCACAATTTCATAATCATAATGACATAATACATAATTTACGAAAATGTAAATATTGCGGAACATATGTGATACTTCCTGGATGGTATCATCCTCATCGTAGCGTACCCCTGTAATAATCCTGTTCTCAAAACAGATAAATCATCAAATCCTGAATATGCAGTTAATCATCATATTGGTTAACCCTAGCCAGTTTCAATTTAACAACATTTCATAACATCTTTCTTTATCTAGCAATTATCATAATTCTAGATATTATAATGAGACTTCCTTAACTTCCGATACTAGTTAATCACTTCTCTGATTAACTACGTCTCTGTTCTTATTCATTACCAATAGGGAATAAAATACAGATATCCTAGATATCTAATCAAATACCATCTTTTTCATTTCTTACTTCAAGTAGCATCATACTATCGGTGTTTGCTCCGTAGCAACCACACCCATCATTTGCTCGCTTCATGGCGGCACTAAGCATTTCACCATGTGAATCATCATAACGTAATCAAGTCCCGGTACCATCATAGTAAAGCATTTCATGTATTTTAGATCATGCATCATACTTGTAAAACATCATTTAAACTATGCTCGTACGCTAAACGTACCTTAAATCCTCGAAGTCCGAGCCAACCCTTGCTCGAGTTCCAAGCCCTGAGGAACGATGTGCTAACACGATAAATAATTCACAATTATTTACGAACATGCAACCCATGCTCAAGCACATCCATAACCCTCAAAATATTGTCGACACACGACAATTAAACATCTAAAAGACCCGGGGCAGGGTACATGCAGGGAGGGAAAACGAATGCGACATATCGAAAAATTGCTCAAGAACAACTTCAATAATTCGAACCCTAGCATCACGATTCGAACCCAACCAACCATCATAAATCATCTAAAACATGTAATAAACGATCCCTAACATGAATCATCAACCCATAGCCAAAACCCCCAAAATCGAAATCAAACCCTCACCAAATTAGGGCAATTTCGAACCATACATCTCAATTTGATCCCAATTAAGCATCATAATTCATTTAAACATGAATTAATCGAATAACAACAAGAATCATCATCCTCATACCAAAAACCCAAATTTCGAACCCTAAATTCACAAAATCAGCGTTCAAAAATCGAATCCATAAGCAACAAATTTCGACCCATGAAAGTAAGAAATATACGACTCAAAAGCAGTACAAAAACGCCCCTAAAACATCGGGAGAAAAGCCCCAAAAACGTACCAAAATCGGGCCACAAAATCGGACAGAAAATCAGTGACGAACCCTAGCGCTTTCTGCAGAAATCCGAGCTCGATTCTCGACGAAACTTCGAATTGTTGGTACGTATAGAAGCGCCTGGAAGAGACGATTCCAACGGCGGGTGGCACGCGCCGAACGGCGGCCGGACGGCGGCGGGCGGTGGCCTTTTGTGCGCGGGGGTCAGCTGGATCGGGAAAGGGGCGCGCGGGAGGAGAGAGGGAAGAAAGGGGAAAAATGGTTCCGATAATAAAAATCTCGGGTTCAACTGGTATTTATAGCAAAAATACCCCGAAATACTAATATCCCCACAAATACATCATGATTCATTAAAAATCATCTGTTTTCAAAAACTCTCTCTCTAACTCAAAAACCCCCTACTGGTGCCCACACCCAGCACCCGAGATTCCGAGTCACACTAAAAATCCAACTCACAGGTTTTCACTGAAATGAGAATACGATCTCAACCTCGGGATCCAACGATCCCAACTGCCCAAATAAATGAGCCCAGAAGGCCCGACACCTCGATTAAACTCCAAGTCGACACGTAAAACCACTTTAGGGGTTATTAACACTCCGGGATTAACATCCCTAATCTCAGGTCATCACAATATCCCCCACTAAAAGAATTTCGTCCTCGAAATTAGCACCGGTGTATCACATAACACCCAGGCTACACAACAACATGAAGCCAGAACCTCGATTCCTGACCATATCAGAATCGTCTTAAAAACCGCGAGGATACTTACCTCTCTTCAAACTCTGGAACAGAGCGACTTACCAAAACCAACATATCACCCAAGAGGCAAACGTACCTCGATGCGGGTCATCCCAAATAGTCAGTCTCTCATGACCGCAAAACAACCGATACTTACGACTGTAGATCGGACAGTCATCCTTCGTTCTAATACCACTACTAAGAACGCATCATGAATGACACCTCAACCTTGAGAACGTGACTTCGTGTCAAACTCTGGAGTGGAATAGACTTCCAAATCCATCATAACGTCGAAGAGCGTCAGTACAACTCAACGCTAACGGTCCAAAAGCAGTTAGTCAACTGAAACTGCAAGGATTCGAATTGCTTCCGATTCCATCGTAGATATCATTCAAAGACATCTCTATCTTGACTCACAATGTCTAACATACATCGTTACGAGGGAAACATTAGCATACCACGGTGTACACATACCAAACCTGGTTCCCCCTTTCAAACTTCCTCTTTCAAATGAGCAGTCGCATCATTGCAACTCAATTTGGGCAACTCACGGCCACAGATTCACACAAAAGACATCTCGCAAGATGTCTACCTCCGGATATCCTAAGAATCACGTCCTGATCATAAATAAACAATCGAGACTCCTCAGAGTTTCAAGTTTGAAAGGACATGCAATAAACCCAATGCATCCCAAATACATGGATTCCCAGGCCAAAACAACGACGACTTGATGACTCTCTTGTTGGTACTTCAACATCATGAGCTGTCCCAGACAAGTCTCACCAAGATTTAAACATAAACATATATACGTTCAGTGAGGCATACTCAACTTCAACTTCAAATGACGTGGTGACTACCAGAGTCCACCACAATCCACCTCGTATCACCTTACGATTTACCAAACTTGGTTTCAACGAGCAGTATAACGGCTCTAGCAAGTCCATCATGGTGCTGCACACACGCGGCAGGCAAACTAGTCGCTGCCTTACTAGGTTTCACCTCAAACCTACCAATCAGATGGACGTTTCCGCACGGCATACCATACCATGGGAAGAAAAGTCAATAGAGTAGTGGGTCTTTACCCAACATTCCTCCAATGCTGACATACCCTGGACACTCCAATGTCCCCATGTACTTAACATAACCTGATCCTACCTCCTTAGGACCCATCTTACACCCTCATGGTTGGTGTGACCATGTCTACCACATGTCATATCAATAGAAAGCGAGCAATTCCTCCACGATCACTCCTGTCGTCAAATTACATGGCCAAAAAGCCATTCCAACGGTACCACCACTCGTGATATGATCCCTCAAACAATTTCTGCGGTACAATCACATGTACAGCGCATCCATCCATTCCTCGAGCAACCCGCTCGGTATAAGGGCCACGTTAATCGGTGACGCACACACCACCTTGTGCCCGACACTGGCACCCAAGGCATACAACTGAAAACGTATACTCAACGCATTGTTCATCGTAACGATGATGCATGTCTAATAAGACATCTCCTACACCATCGTCATCGCCACCCCGTGACGACACATGCCCACTCATGGTATCTAAGGTATCGTCAACTAGTGACGATACATGTCAACAATGACATCTAAACAACCCAGTCAACTCGTGACGGTCCATGTACATCAACATATGTCATCCATCATCATGCTAGTAAAATAGTCATAATAAAACATGTATAACAACGCATGCCAGCTATAATAAAGCTAATAGAATAGCAATATCTCATACCTCATCGCTAACAAGATAGCGGCATACCTGTCTCCGTCGCTCGACAATAGTGCAAAATCAGCACTCATCGCTCGAAGGCGGCATAATCCCGTGCTGAGTACATAGCTATAGAATCGACGGCATGATACCTCGTCATATAATAAGTGGCATGAAACCTCACTATACACCTGAACCTGAATCATGGTCTACATAACAGCGGAAAGAGGCATCGCTATCAACATATCTGGTGGCACTAATCATCGCCAATCCTCATAGAAGAATAAGTCATCGTAAATCCACATAATAGCGGAATGGGGCATCGCTATTAACATATCCGGCGGCATAAACCATCGCCAATCCTCATAGAAGAGTGAGTCATCGTAAAATAGCGGAATGAGGCATCCTATCATCATAAACATCATCATAATCATCATATCATCTTTACTCATCATAAACATCATCATACACATCATATTCACATATATACTCACAACAAACTATGTTAATTAGAAATGGGACTGTCCGGGTTCCATTATGACAGCGGCACAATTGGCCCCCTCGCTCGACATAACACATCGTATGATACCCATCGCTACGCCTTGATAGCGGATGTATCTCTTATTCAGCGGATGATACCCATCGCTACGCCTTGATAGCGGATGTACCCCATCGCTCAGCGGATGATACCCGTCGCTACACCTTGATAGCGGATGTACCCCATCGCTCATCAGCGGATGATACCCATCGCTACACCTTGATAGCGGATGTACCCCATCGCTCATCAGCTATGTGAGCGGCAAGACCTTCCTCGCTTGCCCATAATGACCACCGGACATTCAACCATTCTAAGTAACATAGTTAAACATACATTATCATCTTGTAGCATCATCATCATATAAACATCATCATCTTATAGATATAACAGTAAATGTACGAAATCATAGTTGAGTAAGCTTGCTAATTATTCATTAACTTCTTTTCTTTTTCCCCGGTTCATATTCATGCATATGGGTATCTTACCCTATGACATCTTACCACCTTATAAACATCATATCATTCTATAAACATCATATTAACATCATCATTACTTATCATAATCGTCATCGTGAACGTCATATCATCTTCATTTATCATAACATCATCATAAGTATCTTGTCATCTTTATTCATTATAAAATCATCTTCATCGTGAACTTACTTATCATAACATCATCTTAAACATCTTATCATTTTTATTCATTATACATATCATCATGGCATCGTAAATTCTTATGCAATCATAGTATGATCATAATATAGGAGTATGGCCTCTTACCATATGGGCATCTTACCCCGTGGCATCTTACCACATCATAACATCGTATCACATCATCATAAACTTACTTGTCATAAACATCGTCATCATAACATATTCGTCATAAACTTACTTATCAAAATCATCATAATCATCATCATCATAAACATCATAAATACTTATGCATTCAATGCATAGTCAGAGTTAGGAGTGTGTTACCGTCCGATGCCCGTACGCGTCTTACGTACCTTCCTTGCTTGGGCATTACATGAACAAACTCATTAGTATATTCAATAATAATTGAGACCATACCGAAGTATTCCACTGTCGGTTGTCTACCCAGTCTGTCCTCAGACAATACATCATATCTTTCTTCTCCTGATTTTCTTCCAAAAATCAGGTTCCTTGGCACGTAGCATATAGAGTGTTAGACATCGCTATTAATGCCATCCTATCGTGTTTCACACGATTCCTGCAACCACAATGGTTAGCAATACCACTTTTCATATCATAAAAGCACATAAACAATTAGTCATGTCGTATAACATTAATGCCATCATGCATAAATATGTGCTATCAATAACTTCCTAGGCCCTCAACAGCCCCAATGAGCAACCACTGCTCTGATACCACTAATGTAAGGACCCCATGCCCTTAACCCTTAATTAGTGTATTAACCACTATGTGTGGCACATGCTTTCAATAAAAAGTCAATCGGGAAGCTCAGATGATACTTTACCATTGAATGGTAACTACAAAATTTCTTTAATACTCAATGTTATAAGATCATCATCCTAACAGCATATAGACTAATCGAGTTCGCCCAATACCATCCCCATTACATCACTTTTGCATTGTGGGTTTTTATAAAAATTTGGGCAGAGTCTCCCCATAAATTGAGCTATCCCAAAAATAAAAGCACATCACATAATATAATTCCCGGCCAGGGAATACACAATACTCAACAGAATACTGAACACAAAGTAAATTCCCAGCCAGGGAAGACACCACACATAAGACGACAAAAGTGGGTTTCAACCCCCACATAACACACTAACGACTCTCATATCATTAGCAATTCTACCACAATTGCATGCAACATATAATGAAAGAGAGGAAGGCTCATGCCTTTATATACAACGCATATACAAGTAATCTTGCTCACATGCGAGCATCATGAATATGTATATAACCCTCATGGGTGTATAAGTACTCTATACGATACCGTGCTCCATCGAGCCCTGGTACCACGATCCTGGGAGTACCTCCAATGAACAGCTCGAGCTCATCTCCAAAGCCATCGATGTACCTGTTCACCTGCCCCAACAGAGACAGCCCCCAACGGGGTGAGCATACCAATTCCACAATTTCATAATCATAATGACATAATACATAATTTACGAAAATGTAAATATTGCGGAACATATGTGATACTTCCTGGATGGTATCATCCTCATCGTAGCGTACCCCTGTAATAATCCTGTTCTCAAAACAGATAAATCATCAAATCCTGAATATGCAGTTAATCATCATATTGGTTAACCCTAGCCAGTTTCAATTTAACAACATTTCATAACATCTTTCTTTATCTAGCAATTATCATAATTCTAGATATTATAATGAGACTTCCTTAACTTCCGATACTAGTTAATCACTTCTCTGATTAACTACGTCTCTGTTCTTATTCATTACCAATAGGGAATAAAATATAGATATCCTAGATATCTAATCAAATACCATCTTTTTCATTTCTTACTTCAAGTAGCATCATACTATCGGTGTTTGCTCCGTAGCAACCACACCCATCATTTGCTCGCTTCATGGCGGCACTAAGCATTTCACCATGTGAATCATCATAACGTAATCAAGTCCCGGTACCATCATAGTAAAGCATTTCATGTATTTTAGATCATGCATCATACTTGTAAAACATCATTTAAACTATGCTCGTACGCTAAACGTACCTTAAATCCTCGAAGTCCGAGCCAACCCTTGCTCGAGTTCCAAGCCCTGAGGAACGATGTGCTAACACGATAAATAATTCACAATTATTTACGAACATGCAACCCATGCTCAAGCACATCCATAACCCTCAAAATATTGTCGACACACGACAATTAAACATCTAAAAGACCTGGGGCAGGGTACATGCAGGGAGGGAAAACGAATGCGACATATCGAAAAATTGCTCAAGAACAACTTCAATAATTCGAACCCTAGCATCACGATTCGAACCCAACCAACCATCATAAATCATCTAAAACATGTAATAAACGATCCCTAACATGAATCATCAACCCATAGCCAAAACCCCCAAAATCGAAATCAAACCCTCACCAAATTAGGGCAATTTCGAACCATACATCTCAATTTGATCCCAATTAAGCATCATAATTCATTTAAACATGAATTAATCGAATAACAACAAGAATCATCATCCTCATACCAAAAACCCAAATTTCGAACCCTAAATTCACAAAATCAGCGTTCAAAAATCGAATCCATAAGCAACAAATTTCGACCCATGAAAGTAAGAAATATACGACTCAAAAGCAGTACAAAAACGCCCCTAAAACATCGGGAGAAAAGCCCCAAAAACGTACCAAAATCGGGCCACAAAATCGGACAGAAAATCAGTGACGAACCCTAGCGCTTTCTGCAGAAATCCGAGCTCGATTCTCGACGAAACTTCGAATTGTTGGTACGTATAGAAGCGCCTGGAAGAGACGATTCCAATGGAGGGTGGCACGCGCCGAACGGCGGCCGGACGGCGGCGGGCGGTGGCCTTTTGTGCGCGGGGGTCAGCTGGATCGGGAAAGGGGCGCGCGGGAGGAGAGAGGGAAGAAAGGGGAAAAATGGTTCCGATAATAAAAATCTCGGGTTCAACTGGTATTTATAGCAAAAATACCCCGAAATACTAATATCCCCACAAATACATCATGATTCATTAAAAATCATCTGTTTTCAAAAACTCTCTCTCTAACTCAAAAACCCCCTACTGGTGCCCACACCCAGCACCCGAGATTCCGAGTCACACTAAAAATCCAACTCACAGGTTTTCACTGAAATGAGAATACGATCTCAACCTCGGGATCCAACGATCCCAACTGCCCAAATAAATGAGCCCAGAAGGCCCGACACCTCGATTAAACTCCAAGTCGACACGTAAAACCACTTTAGGGGTTATTAACACTCCGGGATTAACATCCCTAATCTCAGGTCATCACAGTGCGGCGCTGCTAGGGTTCAAAATCCTAGCCGCCTTGCACCATCTTGGTTCTATCGAGCCAACTTGCACCTTCTCAATACTTTATCGAGCCAAAAGAGTTCAAAACCCTAGATAGTGCGACGGCTTGACCCATGCTCGAGCCAGGGTCCGAACCCTAGCTCCTAGGCGGCGGCCGAGAGGCCAATTTGACTAGGGTTCAAAACCCTAGCCACTTAGTAGCGGCGGCCGAGCCATGGTGACTAGGGTTCGAAACCCTAGCACCTAGGTGGCCTCGGCCGTGAGCCTACACGAGCCATGTTCCGGTTTTTGATCACGAATTATCATATATTTCGATCCGTCAATTATATCATATATATTATCATACGATGATCTTCACAAAATCGATTTTTCCATATCATATATGAAAATACAGTTTTAAATAGCATGCAATATTAATTCTAACATGATTAAACTATTTAACCACATAAAATCCGATATGAGCCTTGAACCTGGCTCTGATACCACTGTAAGTAACCCCATGAGCATACAACGCAGCGGAATAAAATTTTGGGATTACAAACCAGTGATCTATACATAGGGATTCATATCGGATTAGAGAATTACAAGTGTCTTACCCTTGTAGCGCGTTTGAAGCCGAATCCACGGAGCTGCACCACGTCTTACGCCTTCTCCGAGTCAATAGCAAAACTCGAATGGTTTTGCCTCAACGGTATCCACACGATCGAATCGAGTGAAGGGATGATTTAATAACAAGTTGCTAGACAAGTTATTAAATCGGAACAAGAAAGAACACTCGATTCTCAATCGAATGGCTCGCACCAAACTCAAAAATCTCCTCGGCTATGATGAGAAAACCGAGAGCCTTTTTTAGTTGTGGAGGCCGTGTGCTTCCTTCTTGATTTAGGTTAGTGTGATATGAAAGTTGTCTTACAATTTATCACCTTGCAATCATATTAAATATAATTAATTAAAGGCTTTCTTAAAGCTTCATGGGCTTAAGCCCATGATTTAATTAATCCTTATGATTATTAATTAAGACTCCTCTTAATTATTTAATTCATCCCATGAATTTAATTTCCCTTCTCGATTTAATCTTTTGTGCGACCCGATAGGATCTCGTAATGTTGGCAGTGACATAAAATCTCATTTTATGTTGCAAGCATCGAGCGGTATCTAGCAACACATCGATGCTACCCAAATTACGAGAATGTCAATGACTCGACATAACCTTTAGAACTTGTGATAATATTAACCATGTAACTTAATCCCTTTGTCCTTTGTGTTTAGATTGAACACGAGTCATGGAATAGTCATGCTCGTATATTCAATCTCTATTTCTTGATCCCCAAGTAGAACTAGAATAAACGAATAAGCTCGATATCTCATATCGACTCATTCGAGCATGGCCATGCATTTTAGTTCTCACTTGATCAAGGGCCAAACACATCTCCTGTTATATAGGAGGGACAAATCCTATCTCGATCAGTCAACATCCCTCTACATAATTCGTAGTGTATCCAATAGTCGCCTTTATAGTATACCCTGTTACGGGTAACGTTTGACGATATCAAGATACATAACTCCTTATGTTGGGATCTCTGATGATCACAAGTCGTAAGGATTACATACATTATTATCACTATGAGAATTGCATATGACGATCATATAACTATCCATGTTGCATTCTCATGGTGGGTCTGTTCAGTACATCGTTCTCTAACATGTACCCATATGTTGATTTGATATCTCATATCAATGAACAATTCATCGATCAACATATACTAGTCTCTACGTATTATCATTATCCCATTCATGATAATACTTGACTAGGAACATCTTTAAGAATAATACAATATTATTCTAAGGACATTAACATATATATTAATTCACAATGCACAGTTAAAAGAATAATATATAATAATGAATTGCCATTCATAAATCCATAAACAGTGTATGTCTTAAACAATCATCTAATGACTTGTCTTAGGGCATATCCCAACAACTACACCTCTGAAAGGTGAGATTTTCAGAAAGACCTTGTCTCCCACTTGGAACTCTAATGGTCACCGCCATTTATTAGCGTAGGTCGCTTGCCTGTCCTGAGCCGCTTTCATTTTCTGACGGATCAGTTTGATTTTCTCTTCCATTTCTCGGATCAATTCCGGTCCTCCGACTGTCTTGCTAGTCAAGTCCTCCCAATACAACGGTGACCTACAGCGTCGACCGTAAAGAGCCTCGAATGGAGCCATCTGAATGCTCGCATGATAACTGTTATTGTAAGAGAACTCTACTAGTGGCACTGAATCTTGCCACGGAGTATCAAACTCCAAAACACATGCCTCAATATGTCCTCAAGCGTCTGTATGGTACGCTCTGTCTGACCGTCAGTCTGAGGGTGATAAGCTGTACTCAGTCTCACTTCTGTACCCAAGGCTGATTGAAGGCCCTCCCAAAAGTGCGATGTGAACCGCGGGTCTCTATCGGACACAATCGAGACTGGAATACCATGCAATCTCACTACGTCCGTACATACAACTGGGCCATCTTTAAGTATGTGAAAGACAAAGAATAAGGGATGAAGTGAGCCACCTTCGTCAGTCGATCCACAATCACCCAGATCGCATCTAATCCCGAGGCAGTCCTTGGCAAGTGGGTCACTAAGTCCATAGAGATGTGCTCCCTACTTCCACTCTGGTATCTCTAAACTCCTCAACTCGCCACCAGGCCTCTGCCTCTCTGCTTTTACTTGCTGACAAATCAGGCACTTCTTAACAAATGTGATGACGTCTCTTTTCATCCGTCTCCACCAAAATTGGTCACACAAGTCCTTGTACATCTTTCTCCCACCTGGATGAATGCTAAATTTGCTGCTATGAGAACGATGCAAGATTCCTTGATGAAACTCTGGTGCCCTCGGCACTACCCAACGGTTACCAAGCCTCAAGGAACCATCTTCTGCCACTCTGAACTTTGATGACTGACCCAGACGTAAATATGATAACCATCTCTGCACCTCAACGTCTGACATCTGAGCTTTCCTGATAGATTCAAAGATATTTGGCTCTGCCAACAGGGTCGATACATGAACCGGTGGTGCATCTACATCAAAGTCATATCCCAGGTGACAACAGGAAGTCATCATGGCTGATAACTGAATGACATCCTCCGCGGTATACTTCACCTTCCTACTCAAAGCATCAGCTGTCATGTTCGCCTTCCCCGGATGGTACTCTATCTCACACTCATAATCCTTGAGCAAGTCCATCCACCTCATCTGCCTCATATTCAGTTCCGCTTGGGTGAATAGGAACTTCAAGCTCTTATGGTCCGTGTAAATGGTAAATGAAGTACCATATAGATAATGCCGCCAAATTTTTAAGGCAAAAATAATGGCCGCTAGTTCCAAGTCATGAACTGGGTATCTGGTCTCATGAGGCTTCAACTGTCTCGAAGCATAAGCCACCACGTGCTTATCTTGCATCAGTACGCAGCCCAAACCCTGCAGTGATGCATCCGTGTACAAAGCAAACCTCTCGTTCTACGAAGGAATCACCAACACAGGTGCTGAAGTCAAACGGTGCTTCAACTCTTGGAAGCTCTGCTCACATGCCTCAGACCACAAAAATGGAACACCTTTCTGAGTCAACTGCGTCAACGGCTTAGCGATCTTAGAGAAACCCTCGACGAAACGTCGGTAATAACCCGCTAAACCAAGGAAGCTCCGAATCTCGGGCACAGATGTAGGCGCAGACCAATCCATCACCGCCTCCACTTTCCTGGGATCCACAGATATCCCAGCACTAGAGATCACATGCCCCAAAAATATCACGCTGCTCAACCAAAATTCACACTTGCTCAGCTTGGCGTACAACTGATTGTCCCTAAGAATCTGGAGCACTGTTCTTAAATGATTCACATGCTCTGCCTCACTCCGAGAGTAGATAAGTATGTCGTCAATAAAGACTATGACGAACTGATCAAGGTAAGGCTGGAATACTCGGTTCATCAAGCTCATGAAGACAGCCGGGGCGTTTGTCACTCCAAACGGCATGACCAAAAACTCATAATGACCATAACGGGTCCGGAATGCTGTCTTCTGTACATCATCCTATCTAACTCGGATCTGATGGTACCCAGACCTCAAATCAATCTTACTGTACAACCTCGTGCCCTGCAACTGATCAAATAAGTCATCAATCCGCGGAAGAGGGTATTTATTCTTCACTGTGGCCTTATTCAATTGCCTGTAATCGATGCACAAACGCATCGACCCATCTTTCTTTTTCATAAATAATACAGGCGCACCCCAAGGTGATACGCTGGGGTGTATGTAACCCTTGTCAAGGAGTTCCTGTAATTGCTCTTTCAACTCCCTCAACTCTGCCGGTGCCATCCTGTAAGGGGCACGAGAAATAGCGGATGTCCCCGGTAGCACTTCGATCCCAAACTCGACTTCCCTAGCTGGAGGAAATTCTGGAATCTCCTCCGGAAATACATCGGCAAACTCGGCGACTATGGGTATATCCTCGACCCTTAACTCTTCTTTCTTTCCAGCAATGTCAATGGCATAAATAAGATAGCCCACATGCCCACGTTCCAATAATTGAGTCATCTTTAAGGCCGATATTAATGGGATTCTTGAGCGGGAACCATCCCCATAAAAAGTCCACTGAACCCCCAACTCAGATCTGAACCGCACTGTTCTCTGTCTGCAGTCCACCACTGCATGATACCTGTTCAGCACATCAATCCCCACGATGCAGTCAAAATCTGACATCCCCAGAACAATCAAATCTGACTTCAACACGTTGTCCTCAAAATAAATGAGGCTGTCAACAACAAACCGATCAGCAATCATACTCTTCCCAGCGGGTGACGATACAAGAAGAGGCGTCGGCGACGGAGACGTGCATATTTGATGCCTCTCCACAAAACTCGTCGACACAAAGGAGTGTGAAGCACCTGTGTCTATCAAAATAAAAGCAGGAAAAATGACACGTACCCACTATCACCTCCTCTGGAGCCCTGTAGCTTGTTCCGTGGTCAGAGCGTATACTTGCCCTTGAGGTGGCCCCAACGGCTGACCTCCCAATGGTCTCGCTGCAAATGGCGGTCTTTGTTGCACTGCCCTCTCTAAAGGTCTCCCCACAGTGTTCTGTGGCCCTCCCCGGTTGGGACAATTCCGGGCCAAATGACCATGTTTACCACACTCGTAACAAGCTGAGCATCCTTTCACTGAGTGGGGTCCTCCACACAAAAAAACACCTAACCTTCCCAAAACTGCTAGCTTGAGATTGTCCCCTATGAGGTGGGGCATTATTTCCACGACCTCCCCTTCCACGAGAATCTTGCCATCTACCGTTGAATCTGGAAACTGATGAGTTCCCTCTTGATTTAAAATGGTCGCCCCTTGGTTTCAAGTTTTCAGGGGTCGGTCTCTGTGGTGGTGCTGGAGGTGGTGCTACAGTCGGATAGGCACGCACTCCCAATTCCGCGCGGCTCAGCCCGTGCGAGGGCGTCATCAAAACAGGTAGAGCCATAAGTGACCACCCTATCATACAACTCCGGCCTCAAGCCCTTCATAAAGTTCCTCATCTTCGCTTGGGTACTGGTGGCGATATGAGGTACATATCTAAGTAAGGAGCAGTACTGGAGAGCATAGTCTGACACCGGCATAGTACCTTGCTTTAAATTAGTAAATTCATCCTCTTTAGCCTGTCGTGTCGCAGCTGAGAAGTATCGGGTCAGAAATCGAGTTCTAAACAACTTCCAGTGTATCTCCTGGCCTTGAGCCTCCTGTTCAATCACTGTGGTCTTCCACCACATTAGCGCCTTTTTGGCCAATTGGAATTCTGCTAGCCTTATCCAGGTTGTCTTTGCACACGGGGCCGCTACAAGTATCTGTTCTATTCTCTCTAGCCATTCCTCGGCTCGTTCCCCTGTTTCAGTTCCTTCAAATGTCGGGGGTCGATATGCTAGAAATTGAGTCAAACTCAGTTCTCCCGGTAATAACTGCTGTTCGGACGATTCTTCGCCCAAAGCTGGCGTCGGTAGGGGATTTGTGTGTCCAACACTAACATTAACACTTACTGCGTCACCAATGTCGATATTTGCTGCCATACTGCAACACGAGGGTTAACAATAATATCCAAAAACAGTTCACGTAATACATCGTTAGAAAGCCATAACATGTTAGCATAACGGTTATATACTTCATATGACAAAACATGTTTCAAAGTAAACGCCTAGCCAACTTATTGCTAAGGCTACCCTTCACTCATTCCCGGGTTCTCTAACCACTGCTCTGATACCACTAATGTAAGGCCTCTCTACCTTAGCAGTGTAATCAAGACATAAATAGGCTAAACATGCATTAAAAACATCTCAGGGTTCCGGTTGTAGTTTTGAGCTAATAAGATTACAGACCAAAATAAACCTTTAACAGTTAATTAATTACATTCCCAAAAACGAATGTTAAAGCGATAGCATTATACTACTCCTAGAGTAGAGACTATCCAAAAAATCCTGTATCATATCTTCTTTCATGCCCTTCTTAGCTCACAGCCTCAACCCGACCCTCAGCCCCTTTGGTCCAAAAGTGTACCTACAAGAACAATTCACCATGAGCATATACATCACCATTTAACACAAATCGACATAATGAAATAATTAAGCGCATGAGACGATTAATAGATATGCTCCTTGGTTTACCACATTAGCACATTTCATGGTTGTTCCTGTTTCATAAACTCATGCACAAATCATTAGTTCCCAGTATAATGCTCGATATCACGTTCCAGTTATAACCACAATATTCCACATTAATCACTAGAATTGTGACTGTTCCGGTCCCAATACAACAGTGGAATTTTAGGACCCCTCGCTTCGACATATAGCGGCATCATATGATATCCCTCGCTTCGACAATGACAGCGGCATGTTACCTCTCTTAGACATGATAGCGGCAAATATCATACTACCATCGCTTCATATGACAGCGGCAAATACCTCCCTCGCTCGGAGATAAAGGCTACCGGAACATTCATCAATTCCACCACATTAATCAAACACAACAGTTGATTCCATTATCACAGTATATCATAATCATTTCACATATAACATCACATGTAAGGATTCACTATCCACGATATACAAAATCAGAGGTGTGACACGTTTTACCGTCTGATGCTCGTATGTAAGGACCCCCGTGCCCTTAACCCGTAATTAGTGCATAAATCCCATGATCGTGTACATGTAACCATCTATGTTGGAAAATAACCTTATGCTAGATTAGCATAATATACCGATAATAAGATTTTTCCATTTAATCCAATATATACCATTTCCAGTTTCCCAACTAAACCATTTAGTATGTCTTGTACTCCCGAGATACACTAATTACTTCTCAATTCATCTAGCAGTTCCCAATTAATTGCATATCACAATATAGATGAAAAGAAAAGACATTTGCCTTTTATACAACCCATGCACACATATACATCGCTCACAAACGAGCACCAAATAATCGTATGTGTACGTCATGTATAAAATACCATACTCCCAGATACCGTTACCGGTGCCTCAATCCTGGAAACACCTCCCAAGCGCAACTCGATCTCAACTCTGGATCTGAGCGTCTATCCAGCCAGCTCTGGTACCTCGATCCTGGAAGTACCTCTAATCAACAGCCCGAGCTCAACTCCAAAGTCGCTGCTACACCTGTAACGCCTGCCCCAACAGAGACAGCCCCCACACGGGGTGAGCATACCAATACCACCAATCCAATAATCATAACATTGCAATTCATAAATTTACAGAATGTAAATGCCATAATTTAAATGATACTCCCTGGATGGTAACACCCTCATCCGGGATCCCATGTATTGTCCCTGTTCTCAAAATAACCAAACTCATCAAATTCCCAAAGCCAGTTAATCGCCATATAGATTAACTAATACAGTTCTATCATGCCAGTTCCATAATCAATATGGTAAAATCATTATATATAGGCCATAGATTTCACATATATTTAACCAAGGATTCCATGTTCCCATAACATTGCTCGCTCCACAATAGCGGCATTCTAAACCCCGTGCACGCTCATCAATAGCGGCGTCATAACCGATGGTCGCTCAACGGCGACAACACCCAATCGTTGCTCGCTCGAAAGCGGCATCATATGATTTCCAATGTATGTCTATTTATCACAGTTACCATATACCATGCATTTCACTATCCAATTATTGCAAGTACCATAAACCATGCACTTCAATACCCATCTATTTCCAATACCATATACCATGCATTTCAATACCCATTTATTGTAAATACCACAAACCATGCATTTCAATGCCCATTTATTGTAAATACCACAAACCATGCATTTCAATGCCCATTTATTACAATTACCATATACCATGCATTTCACAGTTGCAACATTATAAAAGGCTATGCTCGTACGTTACACGTACCTCAAGTCTTCGCAGTCCAAGCCAAACGTTGCTTGAGTCCCATTCCTCAAGAAGTATGTGCTAAAACACAAATAATTCACAATCAAACATAAGCATGCAACCACGTGCCCAAGCACGTTCAAACTCCCAAACATATCGTCAATCCATGACGATTACCAAAATGAAAGCCACCCGGCTAAGCTTGCTTAACACCCAAAGTAAACCATTTTCCAAGTTTAGAAGATAGTCAAAAACTCAACCGAGAGTTCCGTTTAATTTAACTTGGCTCCAACCAAACCAATTTAAAAGTCTAACATTCCCATTGGAATGTGAACATCGCCCCGGAAGCCGACCATTTAAGTCGCGAATCCAAAATCCCACGAAAAAGCCAAGAAAACCAACAAAACCTTGCTGGCGATCGATCGCTATGCCGGGCGATCGATCGCTAGCCCTTCGGCGATCGATCGCTCGATATGGCGATCGATCGCCAGACCTTACTGGCGCGAGGCGATCGATCGCCCAAAAGTAGCGATCGATCGCCACCCTGCTGAAAAGCCCACTGCTTGCGCGCGATCGATCGCCAAAAACGGGCGATCGATCGCCGTGACCTGCAACTCGAAAAACACCATTTTTGAAAGCTTGAAACCTCCACAAATCATACCCCAACTCCTCCCAACTCAAAACCACAACAAATCCACACACAAGGACCTCCAACAAGGGTGCTCAACCCAAAATAAAACAAACCCAAAAGATTTATGATTTTTACCAAAATCACCCAAATTAAACTAAACCCAAAACTTAACCAAAACCAACAAAATCACAATACAAACGAAGATAAAAGCGAGGAGAAGGAGATTACCAACTTATCTTCGAAGAATCCGGCTCCTAAATCGAACCTCCGGCCACTTTCTCCAAAGAGAAAAGATGAGGGTTGGGGAAAGGGGTTACACGATAAGAGGGGGAGAGGAGGGAGAGAAGTGATTCCGTGCCAAATGACGGAAATCTCGAGTCCAACGGGTATATATAGCAAAAATACCACAACACACCAATACCTCCACAAATACATCATGATCCATTAAAAATCATCTGTTTTCAAAAACTCTCTCTCCGACATCAAATCCCCAGAGTGGCCCCAACATAAGGCACCCCGGACTCCAAGTCCCACTAAAAACCCAACTCAGAGGTTTTCCATCAAAATGAGAATACAATCTCAACCTTTGGATCCAACGATCCCAAATGCCCGATTTAACAACCTCGGGAGACCCAAAACCGCAATTAATTCCTAATTGCCACAATTAATAATCCAACAAGGATTATCACCACACCGGGATTAACACCATAAATCCCCGGACATCACATCGTACGTCTCACTACGTACCTTAGTCTCAAAAGTGGAGAAGTTGAATAATTTTATCTCCTTGACGTTGTCGGTACCTGGGATGGTTCTACACAACCATACAAATCAATATTAGAAGCTAAACAATAGTCAATTACCAAAGATTCATCAAAATTTATCATTTTCCAACTTTTAAACAGTGACGATCGTTCGCTACACGAGGCGATCGATCGCCTCACTTTTTGCCTTGCGGCGATCGATCGCTCAAATTGAGGCGATCGATCGCCTGGTTCGTTAAAAAGCTACTGGCCCTCGGCGATCGATTGCGCCATTTAAGGCGATCGATCGCCTACACTTGATTTGCCCACTGTCCCTCGGCGATCGATCGCTGCATTTGTAGCGATCGATTGCTGCATTTAGAAGTCGCGATTTTCACCATTTTTGTACCAAAATTTCTTCCCAACTTCCACAACACTTATACCAACAAACTCAAAACACAAAAACACTAAAAACCTTCATCAAACATCATTAAAACACCAACAATCTAACATCCCACTAAAAATCACACTAACCAAAACAAACCCATTTCAAAATCCTTTAAAATCATTCCAAACTCAACACAAACACTTCAAAACAACAAAGGATGGTATATATACTCTTCCTAGGTCTCAAATCTTACCAAGAATCACAAGAGTGAAGCTTTTGCAAGAACTTCCTTCCCACCTTTGAGCCAAAATCGAAAATGAGGGGGAAATGGGTTTGGGAAAAGATTTTGGGGATTTAGAGTGGAAAGAGATAAGGTGAAGTAAAGTGGTGGGGTAAAGGGTTAAAAACCCTTTTAATTAAACTTGTACCCCTACAGTTTGTATGATGTATTTTATACCCCAACATGGTATTTTAAAAGCATTACACCACCATGCACCAAAATCCCAAATAAATGCATGTTTCACTAAATAATTGACTACCAACACATGTAAGCCATTAAAATGCCCAATTACTCAACATGCATACCACGCACCCTGAAATGCTCCACCGGGCCAAGCCCACATGTGACCAAGCATTTCCACATGATAATTAATTCTAACACATAAATCAATTATCCACATAATTAATCATATGAACATAATCAATGCCTTAAATGTAATTAATCATTTCGGGGACATCACAATGATACTTTATACATTAGATACACGTATACTTATTCGATGCTCGCATGTGAGCACTATTATGTGTATATGGTTTGTATAAAGAAGGCAAGGGCCTTTCTCTTTTCATTTATGTGTTGCATGCAATTATTTAGGAGTTGCAAAATGAATTGAGAGCATGTTAGTGTATGTATAAAGGTGCATGTTATGTTTATGGACTATGTTGGGGAAAAGTTTAGACATTATATGGAATAATGTAAGAAATTTTATAAATGGTATTTCATGCTAGGGTTGCATGTAATCATTTTTCCCCTGATAACATGATTGTATGCACTAATGGCAAGGGCTAATACACTAATAACGGGTTAAGGGCACGGGGGTCCTTACATTAGTGGTATCAGAGCCAGGTTTGCTCTTTGGGACTATTGAGGGCCTAGGATTATATTTGTGGGGTCTTCCCACCTTAACAGTGTTAGGATCATAAAATTTGAACTAAACATGCATTTTATAATGTTTTAGGGTTCCCGGTTGTTACGTGAGCTAATAGGATTACAGGCCACATTCCTACACAAGAATGCTAACGTTTTAGATTTATACTACTCCTAGAGTAGATACTAAACATAAACAGAATCCTATTCATCTTGTATCCTAGTAGCTCACTGCTTCAACCCGACCCTTAGCCCCTTCAGTCCAAAAGCGTACCTACAGGGACAACGCATCGTGAGCATACAAGTGTTTACTTAACATCATATTAAAAGGCATAACAGTAAATGCATAACATCTTAGTTAAGTAAAATCTGTTGGTCATTCTTTAACTCCTTTTTGTTGTCCCTGATTCTCATTCATGTATGAGGGCATCTTACCCCATTGTATGGCATCTTACCATAACATAAACATCGTGTGGCATCTTACCACATGAGCATCTTACCCAATCGTACGGCATCTTACCATATCATAAACATCGTGTGGCATCTTACCACATGGGCATCTTACCCAATCGTATGGCATCTTACCATATCATATACATCGTGTGGCATCTTACCACATGGGCATCTTACCCAATCATATGGCATCTTACCATATCATAAACATCGTGTGGCATCTTACCACATGGGCATCTTACCCAATCGTGTGGCAACTTACCATATCATAAACACCGTATGGCATCTTACCACATGGGCATCTTACCCAATCATATGGCATCTTACCATATCATATACATCGTAACATCATTTAAACCATCATAACATATAAACATCATTTCATGTAAACGTCATCATTTCATCATACATACTTATGCGATAAATGCATAGTCATAATTTAGAGGCGTGTTTTACCGTCCGATGCCCGTACGTTTCTTACGTACCTTTTTAAAAGGAGGAGAAGTAGATAACTCTATCTCCTTGATTGCGCTGGTACCTGTGATGGTTCTACAAAACCACATAATACCATATTAGGTGCCTCAATACAATCTCATACCATAAACTTAACAAAATAAATCATCATCATATTTTTCAACATTATGCCTCTCTTGATCGATCGGCCCCAAGGTCTCGATCGATCGAGAAATATGCATAAACAATGCCCAAACACTCTGCCTCGATCGATCGATCGAAAGGAATTATCGATCGGTCGAAGAGCTTCACCGATCGATCAGTATATCGTTCGATCGACCGGTCCCTGAATTTCAAAACATACATTAAACAATCTGCCTTGCTCGATCGATCGGGACTAAAGTTTCGATCGATCGAGCACTCTGAAAAATCGGGGCTTCCCAGAATTTCGAGCACCTCGTTTCCTACCATCATTTCTACTTCATAAAGCGTAAAACATGCTTGAACAAAAATGTTATAAGCTTCATAAAACTACCATGCATGTGTTCAAATCAAAGGTTTAACAAAACCTAAGCTAACATGCATCATAACATCATCAAAATCTTCAACCTCATCCAAAAATTCAGGAAAACAGGGCATGCCAGTTCTGCCCAGATTTTCGAGCACTTATTTTCATAACAACAAAACCAACACATAGCATATGAAACATGCTCGAACAAACATGCTAGGAACTTCATAATACTTCCATGTAAACATTCATACCAAGGTTTTGTTCAAACCTATACTAGCATGCATAAAAATCATCCTACCAAAACCAAACCCAACCAAAAACAGAGTACCAAGTCTTACCCCCTTTTCCTCCTCTTTTGGTAAGCTTTTGCACATAACAATCACAAGCCCATTTCTTCTCCTTTCAGCAGCTTACAGGGACGATTTTGGGAGAGAAGAGAGAGAGAAGGTGGAGGAAAATTGATTGCAAGTCAATGAGTGGAAGCATGGGTTGAGGGGATGGGTTGCCAAGTGGGGGGAGTGGTTGGCCGGCTGATTGGGGGTGGGGTGGTGTGGTTGGGGTGCCATGTGGTATTTAATTGTGCCCGGTATATAGCACGATGCATTAAAAATATCCAAACTCGATATTTTTCATCCTTATTTAATTAATACATCATTTAAAACACTCAACATGCCTCCCACATCATAACATCATAACATAATTATAACCCCTAATTTAAAAGTACCACAACTCCCTTAAACACATCGTAAATCATCATCATAGCACATAATTACATGACATTTTGGGGGTATTACATTACTCCCCTACTTATAAGATTTCGTCCTCGAAATCCACATGCATCACTATACCGAAACTAAACATAAAAACATACCAAGAATAGTTCCGGGTAGTGCTGCATCATATGCCGTTCCGTCTCCCACGTAGCCTCCTCGACACCCCTGCGATCCCACTGACTTTGACCATAGGTATGACTTTGCTTCGTAATCTGCGATCCTCTCGATCCACAATCTTGATTGGTCGTTCCACGTAGGACACATCTAAGTCTAACTAAACTTCAGTAGGCTAAGACATGAGACGTGTCTGGCTCATACTTCTGTAACATAGAAACGTGAAAAACATCGTGAATGCCAGACAAGGATGGCGGTAGTGCCAAACGGTAGGCCAAAGTACCGATACGCTGCAAAACTTCATATGGCCCAACATACCTCGGAGATAACTTTCCCCGCATACCAAACCGAACCCCTGAAGGTCGAGATCTTTAAGAAGACCTTGTCTCCTAACTGGAATTCCAGCGGTCGTCGCCGCTTATTGGCATAGGCTGCTTGCCTATCCTGGGCCGCTTTCATCTTTTGGCGTATCAACTTTATCTTGTCTTCCATATTCCTGATCATATCCGGTCCTCCGACCGCTTTACTAGTCAAGTCCTCCCAATACAGCGGTGACCTACATCGTCTACCGTAAAGAGCTTCAAAAGGAGCCATTTCAATGCTCGCCTGATAGCTGTTATTATGGGAGAACTCTACCAGTGCTAGTGAATCCTGTCATGGAGTATCAAACTCCAAAACACATGCCCTCAACATGTCTTCGAGCGTCTGAATGGTACGCTCTGTCTGGCCGTCTGTCTGAGGGTGATAAGTTGTACTCAGTCTTACCTCTGTGCCCAAAGCTGTCTGGAGACCCTCCCAGAAATGGGATGTAAAACGTGGGTCCCTGTCAGACACGATCGAGAGTGGTACACCATGCAACCTCACCACATCCCGTATATATAAGTGGGCCATCTTTAGGTATGTGAAGGACATACAATAAGGGATGAAATGAGCCGTCTTCGTCAGCCTATCTACGATCACCCAGATCGCATCAAATCCTGAGGCCGTCCTTGGCAAGTGGGTCACAAAGTCCATAGAGATATGCTCACTTCCATTCGGGTACCTCTAAGCTCTTCAGCTCGCCACCAGGCCTCTGTCTCTCTGCCTTTACCTGCTGGCAGATCAAACATCTTTTAACAAAAGTGATCACATCGCGCTTCATGCGTCTCCACCAGAATTGACCGCATAGGTCCTTGTACATCTTCCTTCCTCCTGGGTGGATACTGAACCGACTACTGTGAGCTCGCTCCAATATTCCTCTACGCAACTCTGGTGTATCTGGGACTACCCATCGGTTGCCCAGTCTCAAGCAATCATCCTCAGCCACTCTGAACTTGGATGGCTGACCCTGAAGTACCAATGATGTCCACCTCTGAACCTCATTATCCGTCCTCTGGGCCTTTCTGATCGCCTCAAATATGTCTGGCTCAGGCAATAAGGTCGACACTCGCACTGGCGACGTGTCCACATCGAAATCATAGCCCAGATGGCAGTAAGAAGTCATCAAAGCCGACAAACACATAGCATCCTCAGCAGTACTCTTCACTTTCCGACCTAAGGCGTCTGCTATCAAGTTCACTTTACCAGGATGGTACTCAATCTCACAGTCATAGTCCTTGAGTAAATCCATCCACCTTCTCTGTCGCATATTCAACTCTGCCTGAGTGAATAAGAACTTCAGGCTCTTATGGTCCGTATAGATGGTGAACGAAGTACCATATAGATAATACCGCCAAATCTTCAAGGCAAATATGATGGCCGCCAGTTCCAAATCATGAACTGGGTACCTAGCCTCATGCGGCTTCAACTGCCTCGATGCATAAGCCACTACATGCTTATCTTGCATCAATACACAGCCCAAACCCTGCATTGACGCATCCGTATACAAGGCAAACCTCTTATTCTCAGACGGAATCACCAATACAAGCGCTGTAGTGAAGCGACGCTTCAGTTCTTGGAAACCTTCCTCACAAGACTTAGACCAAAAGAAGGGGACTCCTTTCTGGGTCAGCTGTGTCAGGGGTTTGGCGATCTTTGAAAAACCCTCGACGAAACGTCGGTAATAACCTGCCAAACCGAGGAAACTCCGTATCTCCGGTACAGAAGTGGGTGCAGCCCACACCATCACAGCTTCAATCTTCTTGGGATCTACAGATATCCCGCTGCTAGATATAACATGACTCAAGAACACCGCACTGCTCAACCAGAACTCGCACTTGCTAAGGATCTGGAGTACTGTCCTCAAGTGCTTTATGTGTTCCTCTTCGGTCCGAGAGTAAAAAAGTATATCGTCAATGAAGACTATGACGAACTGATCCAAATATGGCTGGAACACCCTGTTCATCAAACTCATGAAGACAGCTGGGGCATTCGTCACCCCAAAAGGCATGACTAGGAATTCATAGTGCCCATATCTAGTCCTGAAAGCTGTCTTCTGAACATCATCTTCTCTTACTTGAATCTGATGATACCCCGATCTCAGATCGATCTTACTGTAGAGCCTCGTAACCTGCAACTGATCAAACAAGTCATCGATCCGTCGGAAGTGGATACTTGTTCTTTATTGTGGCCTTATTCAGTTGCCTATAGTCAATGCATAGACGCATCGATCCATCCTTCTTCTTAACAAACAAAACAGGCGCACCCCAGGGCGATACGCTAGGGCGTATGTAGCCCTTATCAAGGAGCTCTTGCAACTGAGTCTTTAACTCCCTTAGCTCCGCTGGTGCCATCCTATATGGGGCACGAGAAATGGCAGACGTCCCTGGTAGTAACTCAATCACAAACTCGACCTCTCTCGTCGGTGGGAATCCGGGAATCTCTTCCGGAAAGACATCAGGAAACTCCGCCACTACGGGAACATCCTCGACTTTCAAGTCTTCCTTCTTTCCAGTAACATCAACAGCATAGATCAGATATCCTGTATGGCCTCGTTCCAACAACTGCTCCATCTCGACAGCAGAAATAAAAACAAGAATGCTAATAGGATTACAGGCCAAACATGCATTTTATAACGTTTTACGGTTCCGGTTGTTACGTTAGCTAATAGGATTACAGGCCAAAATAAAAACTTCGTAACTTAATAGATACATTCCTACACAAGAATGCTAACGTTTTAGATTTATACTACTCCTAGAGTAGATACTAAACATAAACAGAATCCTATTCATCTTGTATCCTTGTAGCTCACTGCTTCAACCCGACCCTTAGCCCCTTCAGTCCAAAAGCGTACCTACAGGAACAACGCATCGCGAGCATACAAGTGTTTACTTAACATCATATTAAAGGCATAACAGTAAATGCATAACATCTTAGTTAAGTAAAATCTGTTGGTCGTTCTTTAACTCCTTTTTGTTGTCCCTGATTCTCATTCATGTATGAGGGCATCTTACCCCATTGTATGGCATCTTACCATAACATAAACATCGTGTGGCATCTTACCACATGGGCATCTTACCCAATCGTATGGCATATTACCATATCATGAAGTGTGGCATCTTACCACATGGGCATCTTACCCAATCGTATGGCATCTTACCATATCATATACATCGTGTGGCATCTTACCACATGGGCATCTTACCCAATCATATGACATCTTACCATATCATAAACATTGTGTGGCATCTTACCACAGGGGCATCTTACCCAATCGTATGGCATCTTACCATATCATAAACACCATGTGGCATCTTACCCAATCATATGGCATCTTACCATATCATATACATCGTAACATCATTTAAACCATCATAACATATAAACATCATTTCATGTAAACGTCATCATTTCATCGTACATACTTATGCGATAAATGCATAGTCATAATTTAGAGGCGTGTTTTACCGTCCGATGCCCGTACGTTTCTTACGTACCTTTTTAAAAGGAGGAGAAGTAGATAAATCTATCTCCTTGATTGCGCTGGTACCTGGGATGGTTCTACAAAACCACATAATACCATATTAGGTGCCTCAGTACAATCTCATACCATAAACTTAACAAAATAAATCATCATCATATTTTTCAACATTCTGCCTCTCTCGATCGATCGGCCCCAAGGTCTCGATCGATCGAGAAAATATGCATAAACAATTCCCAAACACTCTGCCTCGATCGATCGATCGGAAGGATTTATCGATCGATCGATGAGTTTCACCGATCGATCGGTATATCCTTCGATCGATCGGTCCCTGAATTTCAAAACATACATTAAACAATCTGCCTCGCTCGATCGATCGGGACTAAAGTTTCGACCGATCGAGCACTCTGAAAAATCGGGGCTTCCCCAGAATTTCGAGCACCTCGTTTCCTACCATCATTTCTACTTCATAAAGCGTAAAACATGCTTGAACAAAAATGTTATAAGCTTCATAAAACTACCATGCATGTGTTCAAATCAAAGGTTTAACAAAACCTAAGCTAACATGCATCATAACATCATCAAAATCTTCAACCTCATCCAAAAATTCAGGAAAACAGGGCATGCCAGTTCTGCCCAGATTTTCGAGCACTTATTTTCATAACAAGAAAACCAACACATAGCATATGAAACATTCTCGAATAAACATGCTAGGAACTTCATAATACTTCCATGTAAACATTCATACCAAGGTTTTGTTCAAACCTATACTAGCATGCATAAAAATCATCCCACCAAAACAAAACCCAACCAAAAACAGAGTACCAAGTCTTACCCCCTTTTCCTCCTCTTTTGGTAAGCTTTTGCACATAACAATCACAAGCCCATTTCTTCTCCTTTCAGCAGCTTACAGGGACGATTTTGGGAGAGAAGAGAGAGAGAAGGTGGAGGAAAATTGATTGCAAGTCAATGAGTGGAAGCATGGGTTGAGAGGGGATGGGTTGCCAAGTGGGGGGAGTGGGTGGACGGCTGATTGGGGGTGGGGTGGTGTGGTTGGGGTGCCATGTGGTGTTTAATTGTGCCGTGGTATATAGCATGATGCATTAAAAATATCCTAACTCGATATTTTTCATCTTTATTTAATTAATACATCCTTTAAAACACTCAACATGCCTCCCACATCATAACATCATAACATAATTATAACCCCTAATTTAAAAGTACCACAACTCCCTTAAACACATCGTAAATCATCATCATAGCACATAATTACATGACATTTCGGGATATTTCAATATTGATGGAAATGAGTAGCACATAATTATGCATGATGGTAGTTAGTGTTGTGTGACACAATTATTTTGCTTATGTGTGTTTATGATATGTGATCATAGTGGAACAATTATATGTCATGACATTTGTGGAATCATAATATAATCTATTGATTATGATTGTGAGTTGTGGTACAGGGACAACCAAAGGGAGCATTTTGAAATGCATTGGGATACAGGAAGTACTTTGTACTTATGGTTTATGCATTTACCCTTAATAGTCATATTATGGTAAATATGGATTATCATATGCTCTTGGTTTGGAATCGTTCCTGTAGGGATGCTTTGGCATGGAGGGCTAAGGCCAGGATTGACAGGCACCCAAACGGTAACATGTATTTTATATACATTATGGATTATGCATTGCGGTTGCATATATATTGGAGTGATGATTTTAATGCTTTGCCGCTAAATGTTGAAGCGAGAGTATTGCCGTATGTCACATTTGAAGAGAGGTGCATTAAAATACACTCATTGTGGTTGCGTATATATTGAAGTGGTGATTTTAATGCTTTGACGCTAAATGTTGAAGCAAGGGTATTGCTGCATGTCACATTTGAAGCGAGGTGCATTAAAATACACTGATAGTGATGTATATTGGGATATGAATTATGCATTGTGTTGTAGGTATAGATTGGATGCTTGGTGAATACCCCATGAGTCGTTGTTATGGACGAGTGATGATTTTAAATTCTTTGCTACTGTCACTTGATGCGATGATAGAATATTTGCCGCTGTCAATTCGTAGTGAGGAAAGAATATTTGCCGCCAAATGTTGAAGCGAGAGTATTGCCGCATGTCGCATTTGAGCGAGGTTATTCAATGCCACTGATATGTCGAAGCGAGGGGTACTAGTGCCGCGGTCATGACAAGCGCGGTGCATTAAAATACACTGCTATAACAAGACTAGGGATCAGCTATTCTATTGGTGATAGTTTATGCCGCCGGATATTCATAGCGATGGTTCATTCCGCTATTCTATTGGCGATGATTTATGCCGTCGGATATTCATAGCGATGGTTCAATCCGCTATTCTATTGGTGATAGTTTATGCCGCCGGGTATTCATAGCGATGGTTCATTCTGCTATTCTATTGGCGATGATTTATGCCACCGGATATCCATAGCGATGGTTCATTTCGCTATTCCATTGGCGATGGTTTATGCCGCCGGATATTCATAGCGATTCATTCCGCTATTTTATTGGCGATGGTTTCTGCCACCGGGTATTCATAGCAATGGTTCATTCCGCTATTCTATTGGCAATGGTTTATGCCGCCGGGTTTTCATAGCGATGGTTCATTTCGCTATTCTATTGGCGATGGTTTATGCCGCCGGATATTCATAGGGGTGGCTCATTCCGCTATTCTATTGGCGATGGTTTATGCCACCGGTATTCATAGCGATGGGTCATTCCGCTACATCTATGGCGATAGTTCATACCGCCGGGTATCTATATAGCGATGGTACAATACACTAATCCTATGGCGATGATTCATACCGCTGGATATCTATAGCGATGATTTATGCTGCTGATTCTATAGTGATGGGTTATACCGCTATGTACGTAGCATGGGATCACGCCGCCTTCGAGCGATGGGTACTGCTTGCGTACCACTGTTGGGCGATGGATACAGGTATACCACTATCTTGTTAACGATGAGGTATGATATATTACTGTTTTATTAGCATTATTGTGGATGTCATGCGTTGATATACATATATCGTCACGTGTTTGATGATGAGATTATGCATGTCGTGTATCAACATGTACCGTCGCGAGTTGACGATGTTATTTTGGATGTCAAATGTTGAGATGTACCGTCACGGGATAACGATGACATAGTGGATGTTCTATGTAGACGTGTAGCGTCGTTTCGATGAATAATACATTTATGTATATGTATTTAGTCGTATGGTTTGCGTGCCAATGGCGAGTATAGGGTAGTGTCTGTCACTAGTTGACGAGACCATTATGCCGAGCAGGCTGCTCGAAGAATTATTGGGTGCACCGTACAGGAAGTGTACCGCAGCACATATTTGAGTAAATATTTTACGAGTTCTATTAGGAATCCATCAAGCAATACGCAGCGGAAAATAAAATTGGATTTCTACCACTGGACCTATACAAAGTTATTCATACCGAGATTGATAAAATCATACCCTTGTAGCGTGTTTGGAGCAGAATCCTCGTTGCAAGACCACGAGTCACGAACAAAGATTTGCACCTTCGTCTCTACGGTATCCACACGATCAAATCCAAAAAGGGTGTTCAAGAACAAGTTGCTAGACTCGTTCTTAAACCGAAACTAAACTCACGGTTCAAAACCGATCAACCACGGCCGATCAAATCCCTATTCGCGGCGGCGCGGCGGCGTGAGGTTGAGAGCAAGAGGCGGCGGCTGAGAGGTTTAGAGTTTGGTGGCTATTAGGTTTGATGATAATCAACTCTTAATCCTCAAAACCTTAATTAGATTTTATATATTAGATTTAATTAAAAGGCTGTCCAAAAGCCTTATTGGCCCATACCCAATATATATTAATTAAATCCATATATCTAATATTTGTAATTAAGACTCTTCTTAATTAATTAATTCATCCTATGATTTTATCTCCCTTTATCGATTTAATCTTTTGTGCGACCCGATAAGATCTTGTAATGTTGGCATTGACATAAAATCTAATTTTATGTCACAAGCAATGAGCGGTATCTAGCAACACATCAAGGCTACCCAAATTACAAGATTGAACATGAGTCATGGAATAGTCATACTCATATATTCAATCTTTTATTTCTTGATCCCCAAGTAGAACTAGAATAAAAGAATAAGCTCGATATCACATATCGACTCATTCGAACATGGCCATGATTTTAGTCTTACTTGATCAAGGGCCCAAACACTTCTCCTGTTATATAGGAGGGACAAATCCTTTCTTGATCACTCAACATTCCTCTACATAATTCGTGGTGTATCCAATGATTGTCTTTATAGTTTACCCTGTTACAGGTAACGTTTGACAATATCAAGATACATGACTCCTTATGTTTGGATCTCTGGTGATCTCAAGTCGTAAGGATCACATACATTATTATCACTATGAGAATTGCTTATGACGTTCATATAACTATCCATGTAGCATTCTCATGGTGGGTCTGTCCAATACATCGTTCTCTAACATGCACCAATGTGTTGATTTGATATCTCATATCTATGAACAATTCATTAATCAAAACATACTAGTCAATGCATTATCATTATCCTGATTCATGATAATACTTGACTAAGGACAATCTTTAAGAACAATACAATATTATTCTAAGGACATTAACTTATATATTAATTCATGTTACACAGATATTTGAATAATATATAATAATGAATTGCCATTAATAAAACCATAATACATTGTATGTCATAAACAATCATCTAATGAGTTGTCTTAGGGTATATCCCAACAAATCTCCCACTTGCACTAAGACCAATCAGGCATATACTTAATGCCTAGAGATCTTGTATGACGATCATGCTTCTGCTGTGATAGTGGCTTCGTCAGTGGGTCAGATACATTATCATCAGTTGGTACTTTGCATATTTTTACATCTCATCTTTCAACGATTTCTCGAATGAAATGAAAGCGCCGAAGTATGTGCTTGGATCTTTGGTGAGATCTAGGTTCCTTAGCCAATGCGATGGCTCCATTGTTGTCACAATAGAGTTCAATCGGATCTAGTATGCTAGGAATCACCCCAAGTTCAGAGATGAACTTCTTGATCCAAACAGCTTCCTTTGCTGAATCTGAGGCAGCAATGTATCCAGCTTCAGTTGTAGAATCGGCTTTTGTCTCTTGCTTTGAACTCTTCCAGCTCACAACACCTCTATTTAGGCAAAACACATATCATGATTGCGATTGGAAATCATCTTTGTCGGTTTGGAAGCTTGCATCAGTGTAACCTATTACATTGAGCTCTTCCTCACCTCCATAAATCAAGAATGTATCCTTAGTTCTTCTCAAGTACTTCGGGATATTCTTGACAGCAATCCAGTGACATTCACCTGGATCAACCTGATATCTGCTCATCATGCTCAGGGCATACGAGACATCGGGACGAGTACATATCATGGCATACATGATAGATCCAATAGCTGACGCATATGGAATCTTACTCATGCGTTGTCTCGCATCTGGTGTTGAAGGACAATGATCCTTCGAGAGATGTATCCCATGTGTCATAGGCACGAATCATTTCTTTGATTCTTGCATGCTAAACCGTTTTAACACTTTGTCTATGTATGTACTTTGACTTAGGCCAAGTAATCTTCTTGATCTATCTTTATAGATCTTGATACCTAATACATAGGTGGCTTCACCAAGTCTTTCATAGAAAGCAATTCCCTAGCCAAATCTTTACAGATTGTAAGGCAGGGATATCATTCCCAATGAGAAGTATGTCATCTACATACAATATTAGGAAGATAATTATGCTCCCACTGACCTTCTTGTAGACACAAGGTTCATCTACGTTTTTGATGAAACCAAACTCTTTGACTGCATCATCAAAACGAAGATTCCAACTCCGAGAAGCTTGCTTCAATCCATAAATGGATCGTTGTAGCTTGCATATCTTTCCAGCATCCTTTGGATCTACAAAACCCTCAGGTTGTGTCATGTACACATCCTCAAGTAAATTTCCATTAAGGAAAGCTGTTTTGACATTCATCTGCCAGATTTCATAATCATGAAATGCAGCTATTGCAAGTAAGATTCTAATGGATTTAACCATGGCAACTGGTGAAAAGGTTTCATCATAGTCAATACCATGAATTTGTTTGAAACCTTTTGCAACCAGTCGACCTTTACTGGTTTGTACATTACCATCCATGTCGGTCTTTTTCTTGAAAATCCATTTGCACCCTATGGGTCTTACCCCTTCAGGTGGGTCAACCAAAGTCCATACTTGGTTTGCGTACATGGATTCCATCTCAGATTTCATGGCCTCTTGCCATTTCTCAGAATCATGGCCCATTATAGCTTCTTTATAAGATGACGGCTCATCCTCATAAATAAATAGTAAGTGACCTTGTTGAGTCACAAGAAATCCATATCTCTGTGGCTCACAGTGTTCTCTTACAGACCTACGCTGGGCTTGTGTCTCTTGAGCAGGCATTTCATCCACAACAGCTTGTGGTGTCTGCTCTGTTCCATCTCAATATCATGTTCAATGTTTTCTTGTGGTTGAACTTCACTAAGTTCTATTTGTCTCCCACTGGTTCTTCTCGAAATAAATTCTCTTTCAAGAAAGACACCTGTCCGAGCAACAACTACTTTGTTTTCGCTGGGATAATAGAAATAGTATCCTTTCATTTCCTTAGGATACCCCACAAATAAATACTTATCAGATTTGGGTCCAAGTTTATTGGAGGCGTGACGTATCACGTAAGCCACACAACCCCAAATCTTCATAAAAGACATACTAGGACGCTTCTTAGTCCATATCTCATATGGTGTCTTTTCTACTGATTTAGATGGAACACGTTTCAGTATAAATATTGTTGTTTCTAAAGCATGTCCCCAAAAGGAAGTCGTAAGATCTGCATGACTCATCATTGATCGAAACATGTCCAACAAAGCTCGATTCCTCCTTTCGGATACACCATTCCATTGTGGGGTATACGGAGGTGTGAGTTGTGGGACTATCCCACACTCCTTTAGATAGTCATGAAACTCTTGGCTTAGGTATTCTCCTCCTCGATCTGATCGGAGGGTTTTGATACATTTGTCAAGTTTGTTTTGTACTTCATTCTTGAAATCTTTGAAATTTTCAAAGGTTTCATGTTTATGTTTCATTAGGTACACATACCCATATCTATTGAAGTCATCAGTAAATGTAACGAAGTATTAAAAACCACCTCTAGCTTGTGTGCTTATTGGTCCACATACATCACTATGTATGAGACTCAATAAATCATTCGTCCTTTCAACATGTCCCTTGAAAGGAGCTTTAGTCATCTTGCCCATTAAACAAGATTCACATGTTTCATATGACTCAAAATCAAATGAATCTAACACTCCATCCTTATGAAGTTTTGATATGCGATTCTCGTTTATATGGCCCAAGCGACAATGCCAGAGATAAGTTGGATTTAAATCATTATTCTTAATCCTTTTAGTACTTATGTTATAGACATGCATATCTAGATTTAAAACATAAAGAATCAATTGTGCACTAGCATAAAACATCTCATTCAAATAAATGGAGCAACAATTGTCCTTTATAATAAATGAAAAACCAACCTTGTCCAAACAAGAAATTGAAATTATGTTTCTAGTAATCGACGGCACAAACAGTCTTGTAAATCTAATATTAAACCAGAAGGCAAAGTTAATGAATAATCTCCAATAGCTAATGCAGCAACTCTTACTCCATTTCCCACTCGGAGGTCAACTTCGCCTTAGCCAAAACTCTACTCCTTTTGAGATCCTGCAAATTAACACAAATGTGAGAACCACATCCAGTATCTAATACCCATGATGAAGAAGTAGATAAATTGACTTCTATAACAAAAATTCCTGAAGTGGAAGTCACACTTCCTTTTGTCTTCTTAAGATCTTCCAGATATAATTTGCAGTTCCTCTTCCAATGACCGGTCTCACCGCAATGGAAGCAGTTCCCTTCCATAGCCACTCCTCCCTTTGGCTTGAGTGCAGAAGCATGAGGCTTAGACTTAACAAAGACTTTCTTGTTCTTCTTAAAGCCTTTTGCTTTAGTCTTTCCCTTGCTCTTATTGACAATAAGAACATTAGTGGGCTTAGACTTCTTTGAGTTTGCTTCATATGTTCTGATAGGCTTAGATTTTAAGTATTTTTAACTGTAATTTCTTTCCGTTTTTCGTACTTTTTCCTGGATGAAATTACGCGTTTTGGTATTTATTTGCTTATTTCAGGAAAGTAGGCCGGAAATGGAAGAAATGAGCTAAAATGAAGAAAACGGGTGAAATCAAGGCGAAAGGGAAGGAAAAGTGAAGATTTCGATCGATCGATCCAGGCAGAGAGTTCAGCACCAATTTTATCGAAGTATCGATCGATCGAGATTTTCTTCCGATCGATCGACCGAGGCAGAACGTTTTAAACGCTGAAGCGAACAGTGCACCGATCGATCGAAAAAACCTTTCGATCGATCGAGATGCGATTTTCTGCAAATCTGATTTTCCAAAATTAACGTGATCTTCGGTGGTTTAAAAAGGGTATCTCTTCCATACCATAATATAGGATATCAGAGCCGTTTTTCAACACGGGAAGAACCCTAGCCGCCGCCAAGGAGAAGCCTAGGAGAGCCATCCTCTTCCGTTCTTCATCCAAGCTTGAGCGTACCATTTCCGGAGTGCAAGGAAGGAGCAAGAGAAGAAACTACGGTGTAACGCACGGATTCGTTCCAGCATTTATCGTATTTCTAAACTCGGATTTATTTGATTTACATTTTCATTTGATGTTTTTGAGGTTGAGAAACAATTTAACATCTTATTGATTTGTTTTTGTAATACCCCCAAAATGTTATGTGATTATGTGTTACCTTACCTGATTAAGATTATATGAAGGGTTGTGGTGCATTTAAATTGGGGGTTATAATTATGTTATGATGATATGAGTTAGGGGGCATGTTGGGTGTTTTAAGAGATGTATTAATTAAGTGCAGTTATAAAATATCGAGTGAGGATATTTTAAATGCATCGTACTAAATACCGGGACACAATTAAACACCACATGGCACCCCAACCCACACCACCCCCCTCAACCCATGCCCCCAAGTCAGCTGTACAGCTGCCCATACCCATCACTTTAATCCCTCACCACTCAATCTCCATCATCTCTTCTTCCCAAACCTTCACCCCCCAAAAATCGTCCAGCACTCTAGCTGCAAGTAGGAGGAGGATTTTGATGTTTTCTTGCTAGGAAAACTTGCCAAAAATTGGAGCAAAAGAGGGTGAGAAACCATGTTCTATTTTGGTTTAAGCTGGGTTAAGTTCATGTTTCTACTTGCATGCTAGCCTAGGTTTTGTTAAACCATCGATTCAAGTTCATTTATGGTGTCTTTATGAAGTTCTTAGCATGTTTACTTGAGCATGAAACATGTGTTATGTGGTAGATTTATTGGCTTGAAGGTAGATGTTCGAAAATCTGGGTAAAAAATTATGATACCCTGTTTTTGGAAATGTTGGATGAGGTTGAAGATTTTGATGATGTTATGATGCATGTTAGCTTAGGTTTTGTTAAACCTTTGATTTGAACACATGCGTGGTAGTTGTATGAAGCTTATAAAATTTTTGTTCAAGCATGTTTTACGCTTTATGAAGTAGAAATGATTGTAGGAAATGAGGTGCTCGAAAATCTGGAGAAGTCCCGATTTTTCAGAGTGCTCGATCGATCGAGATTTTGGTCCCGGTCGATCGAGCGAAGCAGAAAGTTTAAAGCATGGCTTAAAATTAAGGTGCCGATCGATCGAAGGATTTTCCGATCAATCGGTGAAGCTCCTCGATCGATCGGTAAAATATTTCGATCGATCGATCGAGGCAGAGAGTTTGGGCACTGTTTATGCACATTTTCTCGATCGATCGAGACCTTGGGGCCAATCGATCGAGAGAGGCAGAATGTTGAAAAATATAATGATGATTTATTTTGTTAAGTTTATGGTATGAGATTGTTTTGAGGCTTCGAATATGGTATTGTGTGGTTTTGTAGAACCATCCCAGGTACCAGCTCAATCAAGGAGATAGAGTTATCTACTTCTCCTCCTTTTAAAAAGGTACGTAAGTAACGTACGGGCATCGGACGGTAAAACACGCCTCTACATTATGACTATGCATTTATCGCATAAGTATGTAGGATGAAATGATGACGTTTACATGAAATGATGTTTATATGTTATGATGGTTTAAATGATGTTACGATGTTATGATATGGTAAGATGCCATACGATTGGGTAAGATGCCCATGTGGTAAGATGCCACACGATGTTATGATATGGTAAGATACCATACGATTGGGTAAGATGCCCATGTGGTAAGATGCCACACGATGTTATGATATGGTAAGATGCCATACGATTGGGTAAGATGCCCATGTGGTAAGATGCCACACAATGTTATGTTATGGTAAGATGCCATACAATGGGGTAAGATGCCCTTATACATGAATGAGAATAAGGGACAACAAAAAGAAGTTAAACAACGACCAACAAAATTTACTTAACTAAGATGTTATGCATTTACTGTTATGCATTTTTATATGATGTTAAGTAAACACTAGTATGCTCACGATGCCTTGTCCCTGTAGGTACGCTTTTGGATTGAAGGGGCTAAGGGTCGGGTTGAAGCTGTGAGCTACAAGGATACAAGATGCATAGGATTCTGTTTATGTTTAGTATCTATTCTAGGAGTAGTATAAATCTAAAACGTTAGCATTCTTGTTTAGGAATGTATCTATTAAGTTACGAAGTTTTTTTTTTATTTTGGCCTGTAATCCTATTAGCTCACGTAACAACCGGAACCCTAAAACGTTATAAAATGCATGTTTAGTTCAATTTTGTTATCCTAACACTGTTAAGGTGGGATGACCCCACAGTTTTGAATTAAGTTGAGTTTATTTTATTGAGTTTGAGTAAAATTCTGTTTCATTTATTGATTCGATTGTGTTTGAGTGGATTGATTACTTATTGTTCATGAATTAAATGCTTATTAAGATCAAAGCCTAGCTAACTTTGATTTAATTCTTGATTTATAACCGAGATCGAGAGATAACGTTATAATACGCTATATTAATTCATGATGTATGTTAAGATTGAGATCGAGAGATGAAATCACATACGTGAGCACTTTGAATCGAGAGATTTAGAGTAACGAGGTTTTGAAGATTTATGCAATATTGGATTAGTAAATAGGTGCACGAGTGTGACTTGTTTTAATTTGATATTAGTTTCTTTACAGCTCGAGAGAGTGTATTGAATATTATTGAAAACCTTTCACCTTAAGAATCAATTGTTTGGTACATGCCTATTCAAACGAATCTTTGAAGAAAACATAGTTGAACGAAAACCGAGATAAATTTCTCGAGCGAATTACCTTTGCATATCCGGAACGCGATTCATTATATTTATACTTGTGTTTTAGTTCTAATTTCCGCAATAATTAGTCTACCCCCGTTTTAATCGTAGGCTAAATATAATTTTACTAATTTTATTTGGTACTTATACATTAGTCCCTGTGGATTCGACAACCCTTACTTTCATTTCACTATACTAAAACTTGACAATCGTGCACTTGCGGTAGTATCGCTTCACACTACACTTTGAAATATTTTCTGTTTAAAAATAAAGCGGTCAAGTTTTTGGCGCCGTTGCCGGGGACTAATCAGTATAATATCATACGAGATTAGTTAATTGTAATTTAGCCAATTTTATTATTGCGTTTTTTTTTTCTTTTTCTTTTTGTTATTTTCGAAAAAAAAATAATAAAATTTTTTTTATTTTATTTAAGTATGTTATTTGTTTTTCTTGCGAGGTACTTGTGATGCTTCATCAACAAGTCTTAACAAGATTTTCCCAACAATTTTCAGAGCCATTTTATTCGGCGTGGGAGAGATTCAATGAACTTGCAGACACATTCAGGTATCATAACTTTTCGAACTATATTCTTCTGCAACATTTCTTCAAAGTTTTGGATGCACAGACACGAGAATGGGTATTCAGAGGAGCACTGGTGACTGGGAGTCCCCTGGTTGATAGAGATGAGGACAGTGTATTACACATGTTCAATGATATGGCGGACTTCGATTACCACTGGCATTGTGATTCTTCCTTGCAAGGTTGGAGTCACCAATACCCACCAGAGCCTCACTACCCTAATGATACGCACCAAACCTTTGAGCATCACGGCGAGAAGAAAGATAGTTTTGTAGAAGGAACGGCTCAATTAGAGAATATGTTATTTAGACTCATGGCATCAACTGAGCAACGTTTAGAGAACCAGACCAATTATATACGTCATCTAGAGCATCAATTAGCAATCCTAGTGGAAACCATCTCAATGAGCTGCCAAGAGGAGGAGACGAGATCTACAAATCAGGCCTGGTTACATGATGATGATCACTCAACCAATCAAGTTTGGGGGAATGATCCCACTCATGTGGAAGAATCAAGGGAAGTTGAGCCTATGGAAGTGATTGAGCCTACAGTGGAAAAGTCATCTGAGGAGATCCTATGGGAAAACAAGCCAAGAGTGATGTTGGAGGATGAGAGTTTCGAGAACCTTGATATGCACCCATCGATGGAGACATGTTATATGCCATATGTGGATACGTATTTTCCATCGATGCCACCAACTTCACCGCACTACGCCCCATATGAGATGAAGTCAAGTAAAGAATCATTCTCCCATGCTCACTATGTCATGACGAAAGTGGTTGGAGCGACGAGTTTACACTGGAGACATCTGGCCAATCTTGAGGGCATACTGAATGAAGACCCATTAGTGGTATTATACGATACTTACTATGGGCAGCAACCGCTCTTTGATGGTTGCTTCTGATGGTCAAGCCGACGACTAGAAATCAGCGCTTCTTGGAGGCAACCCAAGCGTATCCTTTTGCATTTAGCTTCGTTTTATCTTCAATTTTGCATTTAGCTTCGTTTTATCTTCAATTTTGCATTTAGTTTGTTTTTCTCTCTTGTCGATTTTTTTTAGCATCCTTCTTTTGCGAGGTACTCAAGTTGAGCGATGAACCCCTACAGCAGTGGAGTTTTCAAAAGCCAAACTTCCTCAATCCTCATGCACACATCTTGATCAAGGGAGTTTACTTTTTCCCTTTTGATTCTTTTCAACATTGAGGACAATGTTTCAGTTAAGTTTGGGGGAGTGGCTTGCGTGTTTAATCTTGCGTGTTTAACTTGTTTTATCCGCACGTTGTGTGCTTAATTGTCACTTAAATCGTCCTTAAGCACTATCAACAAAAAAAATTTTAGAAAATGAGTCAATACTTGAGAAATGATGAGTTGGATTTACAACGGTAACACATGATGAAATTAATCCCCATCTAGATAGGAGTCATAAAATTTTTTAACTTATTTGTATATATCATTTGTTGAGCTTATGTCAAAGTTGAGGAATAGTTTGAGCACGTTTTGAGTCAGGATTGAGTGAAGTATGTATTGAATAAAGTGAACACTTCTGTTAACTATGATTAGTCTTGAGCATCTTAGAAAAATCTACAATTTATTTGAAAGCACTTTGAGGCGAAATTTTATAATTAGGAACTTGACTTGGAGATGATTTAGGCGATATTTGGACCATTTGTGCCTTTCAAGCTTACCTTGTGTACATCATTCCTTAGTGTCCCCTCTTGAGCCTTATTGAAAAAAGAATGGTATATGCATTGCATATAATTAGACCCCCATTCGACATTTTTTTTTTGCTAACTCATTATACCTACCTTGGATTGAGCCTAAATGAAAATTTTATCCGTCCCCAAGAGAGTATAATGAATCTCATTCATTGCACTGAATTGTTACATGTAGAGGAGTTCATTGTGAAAAAACAAAAATGAACAAAAGAATGAGCAATAAGAAAAGATGTAGAGAAAAGCCTTGAAAAAAATGAAAACATTCAAATAAGACCCAAAGTAGCCAAAGCTATAAAAAGTTGAAGAGAAGCTCAGTTTTGTGCGAAAAAAAATTGAACTGATTCTATTATACTCTCTTCTTTGCTTTCATCCTACCTTTTCTTTGGAGCCGACACCAAAATGGCCTAACGCTATAAGCTTTTAAAGACGTTTTGATCCAAGTCTAGGGACTAATTACATTAGTGGAGAAGTGCTTGATAGTAAATTTGTAGAGTAATCAGAAGTAATCTTGACTCTGAGTTTTTATGGCACATTTTGATCTTAAAAGATATGTATATAACTCATGTTTGACAATAGCACACACGCACGTTCCGATGTTGCGATGTATTGTTTAGCTTAGGAGAAAATGCTTCATGTTGAACTTTGAATGATTCTTCTTGATGTATAAGTGGGATTGCTGAGTTTTTACATTGAGTTGTAAAGAAGATTCTTTCAAAATACTAAGTTTGACTCTACTTTTTGAGCTTTTTGCTTGCTCGAGGACGATCAAGTCTAAGTTTGGGGGAGTTGATAGGCTTAGATTTTAAGTGTTTTTAGCTGTAATTTCTTTCCGTTTTTCGTACTTTCTCCTGGATGAAATTACGCTTTTTGGTATTTATTTTGCTTATTTCAGGAAAATAGGTCGAAAATGGAAGAAATGAGCTAAAATGAAGAAAACAGGTGAAATCAAGGCAAAAAGGAAGGAAAAGTGAAGATTTGAGATTTTTTAGAATTTCGATCGATCGATATTTATTCTCGATCGATCGATCCAGGCAGAGAGTTCAGCACCAATTTTATCGAAGTATCGATCGATCGAGATTTTCTTCCGATCGATCGACCGAGGCAGAACATTTTAAACGTTGAAGCGAACAGTGCACCGATCGATCGAAAAAACCTTTCGATAGATCGAGACGCGATTTTCTGCAAATCTGATTTTCCAAAATTAACGTGATCTTTGGTGGTTTAAAAAGGGTATCTCTTCCATACCATAATATAGGATATCAGAGCCGTTTTTCAACATGGGAAGAACCCTAGCCGCCCCCAAGGAGAAGCCTAGGAGAGCCATCCTCTTCCGTTCTTCATCCAAGCTTGAGCGTACCATTTCCGGAGTGCAAGGAAGGAGCAAGAGAAGAAACTACGGTGCAACGCACGGATTCGTTCCACCATTTATCGTATTTCTAAACTCGGATTTATTTGATTTACATTTTCATTTGATGTTTTTGAGGTTGAGAAACAATTTAACATCTTATTGATTTGTTTTGAATTAAGTTGAGTTTATTTTATTGAGTTTGAGTAAAATTGTGTTTCATTTATTGATTCGATTGTGTTTGAGTGGATTGATTACTTATTGTTCATGAATTAAATGCTTATTAAGATCAAAGCCTAGCTAACTTTGATTTAATCTGTGATTTATAACCGAGATCGAGAGATAACGTTATAATACGCTATATTAATTCATGATGTATGTTAAGTTTGAGATCGAGAGATGAAATCACATACGTGAGCACTTTGAATCGAGAGATTTAGAGTAATGAGGTTTTGGAGATTTATGCAATATTGGATTAGTAAATAGGTGCACGAGAGTGACTTTTTCTAATTTGATATTAGTTTCTTTACAGCTCGAGAGAGTGTATTGAATATTATTGAAAACCTTTCACCTTAAGAATCAATTGTTTGGTACATGCCTATTCAAACGAATCTTTGAAGAGAACATAGTTGAACGAAAAGCGAGATAAATTTCTCGAGCGAATTACCTTTGCATATCCGGAACCCGATTCATTTTATTTATTCTTGTGTTTTAGTTCTAATTTCCGCATTAGTTAGTCTACCCCTGTTTTAATCGTAGGCTAAATATTATTTGGTACTTATACATTAGTCCATGTGGATTCGACAACCCTTACTTTCATTTCACTATACTAAAACTTGACAACCGTGCACTTGCGGTAGTATCGCTTCACACTACACTTTGAAATATTTTCTGTTTAAAAATAAAGCGGTCATGTTCTCAACATACCAAGCAATTGCGGTAGAGTCTTTTCGATTTCAATCATATTGTAATTCAAGACAAATTGACTGTAGCTATCTGGCAACGATTGCAAGATCACGTCTGTGGCCAACTCTTGGTCCAATGGAAAACCCAGCTTCTCAAGATTCTCAATATACCCAATCATCTTTAGTACATGAGTTCCAACAAGGCTTCCTTCTACCATTCTGCACTGGAATAACACTCTAGAGACGTCATACCTCTCTTGTCTAGCTTGTTGTTGGTAGAGTTGCTTTAAGTGCTCGATCATATCGAACGCCTCCATTTCATCATGTTGCTTCTGAAGCTCAGATTTCATGGTGGCAAGCATAAGGCAACCAACATCAAGTGCGTCATTTTGATGCTTCTTGTAAGCATCCTTATCGGCTTTAGCGGCCGTCAAGGGAGGTTCCTCAGCAGGTAAGGGTTCCTCTAGGACATATTGCTTTTTCTCTTGTTTGAGGACAATTCTCAAATTCCTATACCAGTCTAGGAAATTAGTCCCATTCAGTTTGTCCTTCTAAGGAACCGATCGCAATGATAGTGTGCTAGTTACGTTGTTTGATGCCATGGATATCTACAATATAAATATGCAAAATAAGTTTATGATTTTAATCATTTAATAAGGTCTTATATTAAATGACACTCCCATTATTTTGTTTAAAATTATCAACCCTCGAAACCTTAGTGGGCCAAGATCCATATTTCACCTAATCCTGAGTTAGCTTTGGCTAATCACCCAAAACTCGGTTATTTAGGTAGACAACACTTTGTCAATTACATCACATGTAATTCTTGGATGGTTGGACGAACAACACTTTGTTCAAATTCATCTAATGAATTATTATCCAACCCCATTCCTCTAGGTTCCCAATCCTATTGAGATAACACTAGTTAAGTCGAACCCAATTTTAAAATAACACGGATATCACTTTTATCCTTTCGCGCCTTACTAAGATTGTCACGGTGCTTTGCTTTGGCAAACCCACACATGTTCAATCGAAGTCTTGACGAGTATTTTTAATTGGAAGGCATCTTGATTGACTTAATATTATAAGAGGGATTTAAAGATCTCATGATTTTATTAATATTGAAAATATGTCTGGTACATATATGAATATATACATATCTACATATATGTATATCAAGCATCAATATTAAATAAAACGATAAACATGCATCTCATACATCAACATAAAATAAACGTGACATGGTTATAGCCTAAAGATTTTCTCAAGCCAATGAGAAAATCCTAAAAGGTCAACCTAAAGTAACTTCTCAAAGCTCCTCTTTGGCTCCCTTTTGTGAATGGCCTCCTCTTCCCGGCACCTTGGTCCATCTTCATTGATCTCCAACAACAAAATAAACTATACTATTGTGATATCCCCGAAATAATTAATTACAATTTGGGCATTAATTATGTTTATGTGATCTTATGGTGATAATTAGATTATGTGTTGGGACTAATTATCTTGGTGAAATGCTTGTCACATGGTAGGCGTGACCCGGTAGAGCATTTCAGGGTGCATATTATGCATGTTTGGTATTATAATGGTTTAAATGAAATGGGTTGTGTTTATTTGGTAAAGCATGATTTTAATAGGGATTTTGATGCATTGTGGTAAAATGCTTTTAAAATATCATGTTGGGGTATTCTATACACTATACTTGTGTTTTGATGCACATTTAAATCCCATATATGGCAAGGGAGCCACTTGCACATACCTTTATATCCCATCACCCCTCTCTAACTTTATGTCCCTACAACCTCCTCCTTTCATCCAAAAGTTTCCATTTTTTCATTTCTAAAACAAGAGAGGAGGAGAAAGCTTTGAAAAAGGGGTCTTTTTGGGAGTTCTTGCTAAAAACTGAAAGCTCAAGTGAACCATCCCAGGTAGCCACACATCAAAGAAGATAAAGTCCCACGACATCTCCACTTTTGGAACTAAGGTACGTAGTGAGACGTACGAGCATCGGACGGTAAAACGTATTTATTACGCTTTGATTTGGTTATGCATTATGGTTGCATACATGGTCTTAATTATGCATTATGGTTGCATACATGATTGGATATGCATTATGGTTGCATATATGGTTGGTTATGCATTATGGTTGCATACATGGTTGGATATGCATTACGGTTGCATATATATTGTGAGTCAAGATTATATTGCAGTGATGATAGAATACTTGCCGCCGTCATGTCGAAGCGATGATAGAATACTTGCCGCTGTCATATTTAGCGATGAAGAATATTTGCCGCAAATATGTCGAAGCGAAGGATAATGCCGCTGTCATATTGATGCGAGGGATATTATGCCGCTAATATGTCGAAGCGAGGGGTATTAATGCCGCTGTCATATAAACGCGAGGGGTATTATGCCACTGATATAATAAGACTGGAAATTGGCCATTGGCATACACGGAATGGATACATGTCATGACATGCATATTGGCATTATAATCCTTTGATTATTATTGTGGTACAGGGACAACCAATGGAGCTTTTAAATGTGTTAAATACAGGAAGTGAATTGCATTTACGGTTTATGCATTGAATTATGATCATATTATTGTGGATATGATTTATATACATGCTCATGGTTTTGGGGTTGTTCTTGTAGGTACTTTTGGGCGGAAGGGGCTAAGTCGGGTTGATGCGATGAGCTAGTGAGGAGTGCTCTTGGTAGCAGGCTTATTCTTTTGCATAGTATCTACTCTATGAGTAGTGTAAAGCTATAGGATTAGTATCCATTGGTTGGGAATGTAACTAATCCCTTTTGGGAACTTTATTTTGGCACTGTAATTTAATAGCTCAGGGCATCAACACAACCTTTATACTCTGTTTATGCATGGAAAATTTTATTTACGCCTTAATCCGCACTTAAGGAACTATGGTCCTTACAACTATATAACAATTACATGATATAGAGAATTCCTCGAGTTACATTCGAGGGGAACATACGGGAGGGATAACATTTAGGAAAAAAAATAGAGAAGCACGACTCGCAGGCCGTATTAAATTACAAACATTCACAAAATCCTATCTAATAGGTCATAGGGCTATAACCATGCACCATGCTCAAACAACACATAAAACATGCTATAACAATTAATGAATTAAATTCTAAATGTTTTAAAATTTAATTCCAATTAAAACTGTAAAATAAAATTTTATGAAAATTATCGTACGCTCGGGACATCACATGCCACGGATACTTGGCGCGTCTCAAGCCATGGATCGGTCCAAGGTTCGAAACCCTAGCCTAACCCACGACCAAACCATGCATGAGACTAGGGTTCAAAACCTTAGCCATGTCGGCGGCGGCTTGGAGCTCATTGAACAAAAAGGGTTCGAAACCCTATCCACGAGACGGCGGCGGCCGAGAGACATGGAGCCTAGGGTTCGAAACCCTGGCCCAACGGCGGCGGCTCGGCCCATGCACGAGCCAAGGGTCCAAGACCCTAGCTTGCATGCGGCGGTCGTGTGGTTCTCACGAGCCAAAGGCTCGGTTTATAGCACGTATTCTCGTATACTTCGATCCATCAATTATGTCACATATAATATTGCGATAATTTCCACAAAATCAATTAACACATATCATATATGAATCATACAGTTTTAAAGCATGCAAAAGATTCAAAACATGATTAAACAATTAATCACATAAATCCGATATGAGCTTTGTACACGGCTCTGATACCATTGTTAGGAATCCATCAAGCAATACGCAGCGGAAAATAAAATTGGATTCCTACCACTAGACCTATACAAAGTTATTCATACCGAGATTGATAAGAATCATACCCCTGTAGCGTGTTTGTAGCAGAATCCTCGTTGCAAGACCACGAGTCACGAACAAAGATTTGCACCTTTGTCTCTACGGTATCCACACGATCAAATCAAAAAAGGGTGTTCAAGAACAAGTTGCTAGACTCGTTCTTAAACCGGAACTAAAATCATGGTTCAAAACATATCAACGACGGCCGATCAAATCCCTATTCACGGCGGCGTGAGGTTGAGAGCAAGAGGCGGCTACCGAGAGGTTTAGAGTTTGGTGGCTATTAGGTTTGATGATAATCAACTATTAATCCTCAAAACCTTAATTAGATTATTATATATTAGATTTAATTAAAAGGCTTTCCAAAAGCCTTATTGGCCCATACCCAATATATATTAATTCAATCCATATATCTAATATTTGTAATTAAGACTCTTCTTAATTAATTAATTCATCCAATGAATTTTATCTCCCTTTATCGATTTAATCTTTTGTGCGACCCGATAGGATCTTGCAATGTTGGCAGTGACATAAAATCTAATTTTATGTCACAAGCTGTGATGACCTGAGATTAGGGATGTTAATCCCGGAGTGTTAATAACCTCTAAAGTTGTTTTGCGTGGCGATTTGGAGTTTAATCGAGGTGTCGGGCCTTCTGGGCTCATTTATTTGGGCAGTTGGGATCGTTGGATCCCGAGGTTGAGATCGTATTCTCATTTCGGTGAAAACCTGTGAGTTGGGTTTTTAGTGTGACTCAGAATCTTGGGTGCTGTGTGTGGGCACCGGTAGGGGGTTTTTGAGTTAGAGAGAGAGTTTTTGAAAACAGATGATTTTTAATGAATCATGATGTATTTGTGGAGATATTAGTATTTCGGGTTATGTTTGCTATAAATACCATTTGAACCCGAAATTTTAATTAGAAAATCATTTTCAGCCCTTTCCCTCCTCTCTCTCCCGCAGCCGCGCCCCATTCCCGTTTTTCCCCCAGCCCCCGCCGCTTCAGACGCTTCGCCCGCCGTCGTCCGGCCGCCGTTCGGCGCGTGCGACCCGCCGCCGGCTTCGTCTCGACGAGGCGCAGCTATCCCCTCCATCAATTCGAAGTTTCGTCGCGTGTGGAAGTCGGATTTCGCTGGAATGCGCCGATCCCCAATTTCTAGGGTTCTTCGATTTTCGTCCGATTTCTTCCGATTTTCATTTGGGTAACCTTCCTAACCCCTTTTCCATGCTTGTGATGTGATTCCCTGCCTTATTGTGATTTATTGGCTCGAATTTATTTCGAATTTCGTTGGCTTTGGTTCGAATTTTTGGATGTGTGGGTGAAGTGGGTTCGAAATTGTGATCTTTGGCAGGGGTGTGGTGAATCTTGTTAGTGATTGATTATTACATGTTTTAGTGGTATAAGGATGATTATTGTGTTCGAATTTTAGGGGTTTGAATTCGAAAATTTGGGGCTTTGGCATGTGGGGCGATTATTCTTGTTGTTGATTGAGTAATTCATATTTTAGATGAATTATGGTGTTTAATTGGGTTCAATTTGTATTGTGAAGATTCGAAAATTTGTGGGGTGTTCTTGAGCAATTTTCGATAATGGTTTATTGTCGTGTGTTGACAATATTTTTGAGGGTTATGGGTGTGCTTGAGCATGAGTTGCATGTTCGTAATTAATTGTGAATTAATTTATCGTGTTAGCACATCGTTCCTCGGAGCATGGAACTCGAGCAAGGTTTGGCTCGGACTTCGGAGATTTAAGGTACGTGTGACGTACGAGCATTACTATATGTGATAGCAATTGTGAAATGCATAATGTGTTGTATTGCATTAGATGGTTGTGGGTATGGCTATATATATATATATATATATATATATATATATGTGTCGATATGACTATGGAACGACCTAGTCTTGATATCGCTGCCACAAGTGTACGTAATACTAGAGTAGTATGACCTTATAAGAGGTATGGGGTACTGGGGTTATTTGACTATTGTAAGACATGTGAGATGTCTAAGTATAAATGAGAATTTGTAAAATAAAGGGTAGGGCATTTGAGATGCCTGAGAATGATCGTGGGATCATGTATTCATTGAAAGACATGTGAGATGTCTTCGTTAGGAGACATGTGAGATGTCTAAGTGAAATAGAGAATTTGTGAAATAAATGCTAGGCATTTGAGCTATCTGTGATTGGTAGCAAAGTTGAAAATCAGTGTTAGATATCGAGATATCTATGTTTGCATGTATAATGAATTTGGAATCATTAATTATTGATACTTGAGAATCAGGCATGCTATGAGTTAAATCAATGTGTTGATTTACTGATTTATGAGATTTGATGAGTTTGATGATTGTGAGAACAGGGACAGTACACGGAATCCCGGATGAGGATGTTGCCATCCAGGGAGTATCATTTAAATTCATTAATATTTACTTGTGTTGTAAATTATGAATTTCATTATTGTGATTATGAGATTTTGTGTATTGGTATGCTCACCCCGTTGGGGGCTGTCTCTGTTGGGGCAGGTGAACAGGTGCATCGATGGCTGTGGAGCAGAGCTCGAGCTGTTGATTGGATGTACTCATAGGATCGTGGTACCAGGGCTTGATGGAGCACGGTATCGTATAGAGTACTTATATACACCCGAGATTTATATACACATTTATGATGCTCGCATGTGAGCACGGATATTCTTGTATATGGGTTGTATATAAAGGCATGAGCCTTTCTCTCTTTCATTATATGTTGCATGCAATTGTGGTAGAATTGCTAATGATATGAGAGTCGTTAGTGTATTGTGTGGGTGTTGAGACCCATTTACGTCGTCATATGTGTGGCGTCTTCCCTGGCTGGGAATTTACTTTGTGTACTATATTCTGTTGAGTATTGTGTATTCCCTGGCCGGGAATTATATTATGTGATGTGCTTGTGTTTTGGGATAGCTCTATTTATGGGGAGACTCTGCCCAAATTTTTATAAAAGTCTATCATGTGAAAATTGGTGTAATGGGGATGGTAAAGTATCATCTGAGCTTCCCGATTGAGTCTTTATTGAAAGCATGTGCCACACATAGTGGTTAATACACTAATTAAGAGTTAAAGGGCTTGGGGTCCTTACATTAGTGGTATCAGAGCAGTGGTTAGCTCTTTGGGGCTGTTAAGGGCCTATGAAGTTATTGATAGCACATATTTATGCATGATGGCATTAATGTCGTATGACACAACTAGTTGTTATGTGCTTTTAAGATATGAAAAGTGGTGTTGCTAATCATTGTGATTGCAGGAATCGTGTAGCATGAGATGGGACGGCATTCATGGTGATGTCTGGCCCTTCATGTATTATGTGGAAAGGTGAGACGTACGGGCTTCGGACGGTAAAACGTGTTACACCTTTGATTATGTATATCGTGGGTAGTGAACCCTTACATGTGATGATATATGTGAAATGATAGTGATATATATTGTGATAATGGGATCAACTGTTGTGCTTGATTATTGTGGTAGAATTGATGAATGTTCCGGTAGCCTTTATCTCCGAGCGAGGGAGGTACTTGCCGCTGTCATGACTGAGCGAAGTAACATGCCGCTGTCATTGTCGAAGCGAGGGGTCCTAACATTCCGCTGTTGTATTGGGACCGGAACAGTCACAATTCTAGTGATTAATGTAAAATATTGTGGATATAATTGGAAAAGTGATATCGATCATTATATTGTGAACTGTGGTATTAACCTGGATGCAGGTACATGGAGCTAGTGGGAGTTCCGGTAGTTGTTATATTCGAGCGAGGGAGGTACTTGCCGCTGTCATATGAAGCGATGGTAATATGATATTTGCCGCTGTCATGTCTAAGCGAGGTAACATGCCGCTGTCATTGTCGAAGCGAGGGATATCATATGATGCCGCTATATGTCGAAGCGAGGGGTCCTAAATTCCGCTGCTATAACAGGACCGGAACAACCACAGTATCTATATTGATTGGCGATGGTTCATTCCGCCATATGTATTGATAGCGATGGTTCATTCCGCTATGTTGATTGGCGATGGTTCTTGCCGCCGGATATATATTGATAGCGATGTCTCATTCCGCTATTCTATTGGCGATGATTTATGCCGCATGTATATTGATAGCGATGGTTCATTCCGCTATGTTGATTGGCGATGGTTCTTGCCGCCGGATATATATTGATAGCGATGTCTCATTCCGCTATTCTATTGGCGATGGTTCATGCCGCCAGATATATTGATAGCGATGTCTCATTCCGCTACATCTAGGGCGATGGTTCATGCCGCCAGATGTCTATAGCGAAGTTTTATGCCGCTGACTCTATGACGAGGGATTATGCCCCTGATTCTATAGCGATGGATTGTGCCGCTATGTGCTCAGCACAGGATTTTGCCGTCTTCGAGCGATGGGTGCTGACTACGCACTATTATCGAGCGACGGAGACAGGTATGCCGCTATGTTGATAGCGATGAGGTATGGCATATTACTGTTTATTTAGCACTATTGTGGATAGTATGTGTTGATTTGCTATATATGCCATGCATTTGATGATGAGATTATAGATGTCGTGTATTGACAGGTAACGTCGTATGTTTGACAATGTTAATTGAATGTCATGTGTTGACATATACCGTCACGGGATGACGATGACATAGTGGATGTTCTATGTAGACGTGTAGCGTCGTTTTGATGATTAATACATTTATGTTATGTATTTAGTTGTATAGTTGAGTGCCGATGGTGAGCACATGGTAGAGTCTGGGTCACTAGTTGACGAGACCTTTCGTCGAGCAATGATACCCTTGGGTATGCTCGTTGGTTTGACTAGGGCCAAGTGTTTGGTGGTAAGAGTAGTCATTGAGGAAACTACTTGCTTGTGTTGTGACGTAGGGTAGACATGGTTACACCCACCCTGAGGGTGTGGGATAAGATTTAACGGACTATGATTGTATCATAAGTGAGCAAGGACACCGGGTTGCCCATTGTGCTTGGTCTTTTAGAGATATGTTGGGCGATGACCCATTACTCTAACAGTTTGTACGGTATGGCATACCGAGATGGAACATATGGTTTGTTGGTGGACCTGATATGAACCTATGGAGACAGCACTTTGCTAGCCAGATATCGTAGTGATGATATAGTGTGCTTGTTGGGGCCATGATACTGCTCGTTGGAATCAGGTTTGGCAAATCGTAAAGTGATACGATGTGGATTATGGTGGACTTTAGTAGTCACCACGTCATTTGAGGTTGAGGTTGTGCATGCCTCCCTGAAACGTGTATACGTTGATGTTAAATCTTGGTGAGACTTGTCTGGGACAGCTCATAATGTTGAAGTACCAACAAGAGAGTCATCAAGTCGTTGTTGACTCGATCTGGGGAATCCGTGTACTTGGGATGCAATGGGTGTTATTGTATCCAGTTTTTCTTTCCGAACGGTGGTTCGAGACTTGTGGATCTCGAGTTCGATAGCTCTTCCCTTGTGTGGAAGGAGGTAGTATTATACCTATTTGGGAATCATTGAAAGATTCGGTAAGCTGGTACGTGTGGTGTTGATTTTGGGAATCACGCTGTGTCAGTTGATCGTCGATTATCATTCTCCACTGCATGGGAATGACTCAGAATGACAGTTGTGTTTGGGGCTTAGGGGTATGTTGTAGATACCGAGCCAAGTGCATTGAGTGTGCATGTGATGTCAGTGCTTAGGCAGGTATACCGGTGAGTGTACGGATGCCAATTTTTTGACTTCCTTTTTGGCAAGCATAGAGTTATGCTATTTTGGATGACTAAATCTCTGATGAGAGATATTGAACACTTTGAGATTGGGAATCTCCATGGCACGATAAATTATGAGAAACAATCGTGGAGTTAGTTGACTCCCTTGAGGAGGGATTATCTTGTGTAGGTTGAGGTGTTTCATTGTTGGTGTTTCCTTCGAGTCATGCGATAGCCTTCCCAAGTTTGGATTGTTAAGTCCTAGGATTGCCAAGGGATGGCAGGAATTCGGATTTATTGGGTGTCGCTGTCGACACAAGCGTTGAGGATGCAATGTGTTTATTGCATGTCCTTCCAGGACTTGAACTCTGTGGAGTCTCGATGGTTCATTTATGATCAGGATGTAATCCTTGGAATATCCGGAGGTGGACATCTTGTGAGATGTCTTTTGTGTGAACCTGTGGCCGTGAGTTGCCCAAATTGAGTTGCAATGATGCGACTGCTCCTTCGATGGAAAAGGTTTGGAAGTGGAGACCAGGTTTGGTATGTGTACATCGTGGTATACTATGTTTCCCTCGTAACGATGTGTGTTAGACATCGTGAGTCATGATAAAGATATCATTGGATGATATCTACGATGGAATCGGGAGTGATTCGAATCCTTGCAGTTTCAGTCGACTAACTGCTTTTGGACTGTTAGCGTTGAGTTGTGCTGACGCTCTTTGACGTTATGATGGATTTGGAAGCCTATTCCACTCCAGAGTTCGACACGAAGTCAACGTTCTCACGGTTGAGGTGTCATTCATGATGCGTTCTTACTAGTGGTATTAGAACGAAGGATGACTGTCCGATCTACGGTCGTGAGTATTGGTTGTTTTGCAGTCATGAGGGACTGACTTTTGGGATAAACCGCATCAAGGTATGTTTTGCCTCTTGGGTGATATGTTGGTTTTGGTATGTCGCTCTGTTTCAGAGTTTGTTGTGAGATAAGTATCCTCGCGGCTTTTAAGACGATTCTGATATGGTCAGGAATCGAGGATATGGCTTCATGTTGTTGTGTAGCCTAGGTGTTAAGTGATACACCGGTGCTAATTTCGAGGACGAAATTCTTTTAGTGGGGGATATTGTGATGACCTGAGATTAGGGATGTTAATCCCGGAGTGTTAATAACCTCTATATTTGTTTTGCGTGGCGATTTGGAGTTTAATCGAGGTGTCGGGCCTTCTGGGCTCATTTATTTGGGCAGTTGGGATCGTTGGATCCCGAGGTTGAGATCGTATTCTCATTTCGGTGAAAACCTGTGAGTTGGGTTTTTAGTGTGACTCAGAATCTCGGGTGCTGTGTGTGGGCACCGGTAGGGGGTTTTTGAGTTAGAGAGAGAGTTTTTGAAAACAGATGATTTTTAATGAATCATGATGTATTTGTGGAGATATTAGTATTTCGGGTTATTTTTGCTATAAATACCATTTGAACCCGAAATTTTAATTAGAAAATCATTTTCAGCCCTTTCCCTCCTCTCTCTCCCGCAGCCGCGCCCCATTCCCGTTTTTCCCCCAGCCCCCGCCGCTTCAGACGCTTCGCCCGCCGCCGTCCGGCCGCCATTCGGCGCGTGCGACCCGCCGCCGGCTTCGTCTCGACGAGGCGCAGCTATCCCCTCCATCAATTCGAAGTTTCGTCGCGTGTGGAAGTCGGATTTCGCTGGAATGCGCCGATCCCCAATTTCTAGGGTTCTTCGATTTTCGTCCGATTTCTTCCGATTTTCGTTTGGGTAACCTTCCTAACCCCTTTTCCATGCTTGTGATGTGATTCCCTGCCTTATTGTGATTTATTGGCTCGAATTTATTTCGAATTTCGTTGGCTTTGGTTCGAATTTTTGGATGTGTGGGTGAAGTGGGTTCGAAATTGTGATCTTTGGCAGGGGTGTGGTGAATCTTGTTAGTGATTGATTATTACATGTTTTAGTGGTATAAGGATGATTATTGTGTTCGAATTTTAGGGGTTTGAATTCGAAAATTTGGGGCTTTGGCATGTGGGGCGATTATTCTTGTTGTTGATTGAGTAATTCATATTTTAGATGAATTATGGTGTTTAATTGGGATCAATTTGTATTGTGAAGATTCGAAAATTTGTGGGGTGTTCTTGAGCAATTTTCGATAATGGTTTATTGTCGTGTGTTGACAATATTTTTGAGGGTTATGGGTGTGCTTGAGCATGAGTTGCATGTTCGTAATTAATTGTGAATTAATTTATCGTGTTAGCACATCGTTCCTCGGAGCATGGAACTCGAGCAAGGTTTGGCTCGGACTTCGGAGATTTAAGGTACGTGTGACGTACGAGCATTACTATATGTGATAGCAATTGTGAAATGCATAATGTGTTGTATTGCATTAGATGGTTGTGGGTATGGCGCTATATATATATATATATATATATATGTGTCGATATGACTATGGAACGACCTAGTCTTGATATCGCTGCCACAAGTGTACGTAATACTAGAGTAGTATGACCTTATAAGAGGTATGGGGTACTGGGGTTATTTGACTATTGTAAGACATGTGAGATGTCTAAGTATAAATGAGAATTTGTAAAATAAAGGGTAGGGCATTTGAGATGCCTGAGAATGATCGTGGGATCATGTATTCATTGAAAGACATGTGAGATGTCTTCGTTAGGAGACATGTGAGATGTCTAAGTGAAATAGAGAATTTGTGAAATAAATGCTAGGCATTTGAGCTATCTGTGATTGGTAGCAAAGTTGAAAATCAGTGTTAGATATCGAGATATCTATGTTTGCATGTATAATGAATTTGGAATCATTAATTATTGATACTTGAGAATCAGGCATGCTATGAGTTAAATCAATGTGTTGATTTACTGATTTATGAGATTTGATGAGTTTGATGATTGTGAGAACAGGGACAGTACACGGAATCCCGGATGAGGATGTTGCCATCCAGGGAGTATCATTTAAATTCATTAATATTTACTTGTGTTGTAAATTATGAATTTCATTATTGTGATTATGAGATTTTGTGTATTGGTATGCTCACCCCGTTGGGGGATGTCTCTGTTGGGGCAGGTGAACAGGTGCATCGATGGCTGTGGAGCAGAGCTCGAGCTGTTGATTGGATGTACTCATAGGATCGTGGTACCAGGGCTTGATGGAGCACGGTATCGTATAGAGTACTTATATACACCCGAGATTTATATACACATTTATGATGCTCGCATGTGAGCACGGATATTCTTGTATATGGGTTGTATATAAAGGCATGAGCCTTTCTCTCTTTCATTATATGTTGCATGCAATTGTGGTAGAATTGCTAATGATATGAGAGTCGTTAGTGTATTGTGTGGGTGTTGAGACCCATTTACGTCGTCATATGTGTGGCGTCTTCCCTGGCTGGGAATTTACTTTGTGTACTATATTCTGTTGAGTATTGTGTATTCCCTGGCCGGGAATTATATTATGTGATGTGCTTGTGTTTTGGGATAGCTCTATTTATGGGGAGACTCTGCCCAAATTTTTATAAAAGTCTATCATGTGAAAATTGGTGTAATGGGGATGGTAAAGTATCATCTGAGCTTCCCGATTGAGTCTTTATTGAAAGCATGTGCCACACATAGTGGTTAATACACTAATTAAGAGTTAAAGGGCTTGGGGTCCTTACACAAGCAATGAGCGGTATCTAGCAACACATCAAGACTACCCAAATTACAAGAATGTCATTGACTCGACATAACCTACGGACTGTGATAATATTAACCATGTAACTTAATCCCTTTGTCCAATGTGTTTAGATTGAACATGAGTCATGGAATAGTCATACTCGTATATTCAATCTTTTATTTCTTGATCCCAAGTAGAACTAGAATAAACGAATAAGCTCGATATCACATATCGACTCATTCGAGCATGGCCATGATTTTAGTCTTACTTTATCAAGGGCCCTGTGATGTCCCTGGAATGATTAATTGTGTTTAAGGCATAAATTGTGTTCGTATGATTAATTATGGTGGTAATTGCCTTATGTGTTAGAATTAATCGCCATGTGGAAATGCTTGGTCTTGTGGACTGGTAGAGCATTTCAGGGTACACGTTATGCATGTTGGGTAATCGGGTGTTTTAATGGCTTACATGTGTTAGTAGTCATTATTTTGTGAAACATGCATTTAATTGATATTTGGCGCATTGTGGTGAAATGTGTCTAAAATACAATGTTGGGCATAATTTGCATCATGTTAGGAAGTGAGGTGTAAAATTTAATTAAACTCTCATAACCCACTATAACCTCATATCCTCTTTACCCCCCTCACATTATTCAACCCCAACACTTTTCAAACCCTACCCTCCTCCTCTCATTTTCGAGTTGAACTCCAAGGTGGAAGAGAAGTTCTTGCAAAACTTCATTCTTGTGATTTCTTGGTAAGATTTGGGGCCTAGGATGTATATATATATCATCCCTTGTTGTTTGTGAGGTTTATTGTGAATTTGGGTTGTTGTTTGGAGTTTGAAAATGGGTTTATTTGGGTTGGTATGTTTTGTGGTTGGGTGTGGGATTTTGGGGTTGTTTTATGATGTATATTGAAGGTTTAAAGTGTTTTTGTGTTTTGAGTTTGTTGGTATAAGTGTTGAGGAAGTTGGGAAGGAATTTTTGGTGCAAAAATGGTGGAAATCGCGTGTCTGTGCGAGGCGATCGACCGCCTGAAAAGAGGCGACCGATCGCCTAAGGGCAGTGGGCTTCTCGCAGGGCAGGCGATCGATCGCCTAAAATGAGGCGACCGATCGCCGAGATGCAGTAGCCAATCCAAGGGTTAGGCGATCGATCGCCATGTTTGAAGCGATCGATCGCCGCGAAGAAAAATTTGAGGCGATCGATCGCCTCAGTGGAGCGATCGATCGCCAGCTGTGTAATTTTGAAAAATGTTGTATTTTGTTGACTTTTTGGTATTTGGCTATTGTTTAGCTTCTAATATTGATTTGTGTGGTTGTGTAGAACCATCCCAGGTACCGACAACGTCGAGGAGATAAAGTTTACAACTTCTCCACTTTTGGGACTAAGGTACGTAGTAAGACGTACGAGCATCGGACGGTAAAACATGTTATAACTTTGACGATGTATATTGTGAATATCGTGCCCCTTATGTGATGGAATATGTGAAATGATAGTGTTATATCATGATATTGGAATCAATTGTGTTTGATTAATTGTGGTAGAATTGATGAATGTTCATGTAGCCTTTATCTCCGAGCGATGGAGGTACTTGCCGCTGTCATATGAAGCGATGGTAGTATGATATTTGCCGCTGTCATGTCTAAGCGAAGTAACATGCCGCTGTCATTGTCGAAGCGAGGGATATCATATGATGCCGCTATATGTCGAAGCGAGGGGTCCTAAAATTCCGCTGTTGTATTGGGACCGGAACAGTCACAATTCTAGTGATTAATGTGAAATATTGTGGATATAATTTGAAACGCGTTATCGATCATTATGTCGTGAACTAATGACTTTGTGCATAAATTTGTGAAACAGGAACAACAGTGAAATGTGCTAATGTGGTGATCAAGGAGCATATCTATTATTTGCCGCATGCGCTTAATTATTTTGTTAAGTTGAATTGTGATTAAATGGTGATATATATATGCTCATGGTGAGTTGTTCCTGTAGGTACGCTTTTGGACAAAAGGGGCTCAGGGTGGGGTTGAACTGTGAGCTGAAAGAGACTTGAAAGAAGTTAGATACAGGATTTTTGTTAGTCTTAACATTCATTTTGGGAATGTAATTAACTAACTATTGAAGTTTTATTTTTGGCCTGTAATTACATTGAGCTCACGTAGCAACCAGAACTCTAAGATGTCTCTAATACATGTTTAGCCATGTTTATATCTTGATTTCACCGTTAAGGAACTAGGGTCCTTACAAGCCCAAACACTTCTCCTATTATATAGGAGGGACAAATCCTTTCTTGATCACTCAACATCCCTCTACATAATTCGTGGTGTATCCAATGATTGTCTTTATAGTTTACCCTGTTACAGGTAACGTTTGACAATATCAAGACACATGACTCCTTATGTTGGGATCCCTGGTGATCTCAAGTCGTAAGGATCACATACATTATTATCACTATGAGAATTGCTTATGACGTTCATATAACTATCCATGTAGGATTCTCATGGTGGGTCTGTCCAGTACATCGTTCTCTAACATGCACCCATGTGTTGATTTGATATCTCATATCTATGAACAATTCATCAATCAAAACATACTAGTCTCAATGCATTATCATTATCCTGATTCATGATAATTCTTGACTAGGGACAATCTTTAAGAACAATACAATATTATTCTAAGGACATTAACTTATATATTAATTCATGTTACACAGATATTTGAATAATATATAATAATGAATTGCCATTAATAAAACCATAATACATTGTATGTCATAAACAATCATCTAATGAGTTGTCTTGGGGCATATCCCAACAGTATCTTTGGGTAACACGTTGGAATGGCTATGGCCAAGTGACTGGTAGTAGGAGTAGTTAGTGAAGAAACTACTTGCTTATACCGAGGTGACATCTGGTAGACATGATCACATCCACCCATGAGGGTGTGGAGTAAATCCTACGGGATTAGGATTGCTTTGTTGTTGAGTGAGGGCACCGGAATGTCCATTGTGCCTTAATGATTAGAGAAATACTGGGTGATGACCCACTACTCTAATGGATGTTACGGTATGGTGTAACAGGATGGAAAGTATGATACGTTGGTAGGTTTGGTATAAACCTAAAGAGGCAGCGATTTGCTAGCCAGGTATTGTGGCAGTGATATAGTGTGCTTGTTGTGGTCATTATACTGCTCGTTGGAACTGAGTTTGATAAATCGTATGATGATACGATGAGGGTTATAGTGTACTCTTGTAGTCACTATGTCATTTAAGGTTTGAGGCAGGAAATACCTCACGGAGACGTTTGTACGTCAAATGTTTAAGAGACTTGTACTGGGACATCTCAATTCTGTTGGGAGTACCAACGTGAGTGTCGACAAGTCATTATTGGTTCTGGTGGAGAATCCTTGCATATGAAATGCAATGGGGAAACACAATTGGAATCACGAAATATAGTTAGTGGGGTGGCACTACTATGTTGGTGTATCTCTTGGAGAGATTTGAATATACTGTCATGGAGACAGTTGGTATCAGTCTTGGGTTGATTGTAAATCAGTCATGGTAAGCATTACTGGTGTTGGACCGAGTAATGGATTTCTTAACTTTCGGTGAGACGTTCGATGAGATGTCTCTGGGGAAATGCTCGAGATTGTGGAGTACTATGGTATTAGTACAGAGCATTGTTAGAATGAGTATACGTTGTGTATACGGGTTTCGGATTGGTAATAGTTGCAAGGATGCACTATTCTAAGTCGGTTTGTGTGGTGTTGATGTTGGAATCACACCATTGGTGGTTGGTCTGTCAATCATTATTCTCCGCGAGGTGAGAATAGTTGGGGATTGACAGTTGGTTTTAGGGATTTGGGTATGATTGGAGATACCCGAGTCGATTGCATTGAGTATGCATGTTGTATTGGTACTTAGGCATGTATACCAGTGTGTATACGAATGCCATCATTTATTTGGTCCTCGTCGAGCATCGGTTAGTATGCTTGGATGAATGAATCTCCGGTGAGAGATTGTATCACCTTGAAATTGGTAATCTCGATGGCACTATTTATTCTGAAGAATGATCGTGAGGTTTGGTTGACTTCCTCCGAGGAGGAATTGTAGTATTTTGGGATCATGGTAATTCTTTTATGGTTAATTCGATAGCCTCTATGTGTAAGGATTGTTGAATCCTGGTGTAAACGAGGGATGACCAGGATTCGGATTTATTAGGTGTGTGATGCCCGGGGATTAATGGTGTTAATCCCGGTGTGGTAATAATCCTTAATGGATTTTTATTGTGGCAATTATGAATTAATTGCGATTTTGGGACTCCAGGGAATTTTAAATCCGGTTTTTGGAATCGTTGGACCCAAGGGATGAGATTGTATTCTCGTCGTGGTGATAACTTGGAATTTGGTCTTTGGTGGGATTTGGGGTCCGGAGTACTTTGTACTGGGGCTGTTAATGGAAATAGAGATTGGGAGGTAATTATTGAAAAAGATGATTTTTAATGAGTCATGATGTATTTGTGGAAGGATCGGTATTTTTGCGTTTTGGTACTATATATACCAAGTAGACTCGGTATTCCGTCATTTGGCACGGAACCCTTCCCTCTCTCCTCTCTCTCTACGCTCAAAACCCTTCCCCCATTTCCCTTCTTCTTCCCTTGGTGGAAGAATCGTTGGTAGCTTGGCTCGGGAGCCGGATTTCTTGAAGATAATCAGGTATTCATCTTCCCCTCACCATTGTCTTCGATTTGGTAGTAGTATTGTAAAGTTTGGTTGGGTTGGTTATGAGATTTGGGGGTTTTGGTTAAAAATCTAAAATGTTGATTTTAGTGTTTTTATTGAGTTAAATGGTGTATTGGTGGTGTTGAGGAAGTTAGGGGTGTTGGTTTTGAGTTTGGGTGTCAAAAACACCATGGAAGCTCGAATTTCTCGGAAAATCGCAGGTCGCGATCGATCGCCGAGGAGGGCCGATCGATCGCGACGAGCAGCTGTTAATTTGGTGACGATGAACAGTGCGGGCGATCGATCGCGAGCGAGTTGGCGAACGATCGTGCAGACTCGTGATCGATCGCGATAGGGCGCTGTTGCCCACTGGACAGGGGCGATCGATCGCGCTAAAAGCGGCGATCGATCGCTGCACGTAGGAATTTGTTTTTTTGGAAATTTTGGAAAAATGTCGGGATTTTGGAATCGAGGTTTAAGTAGCCCGTTTCCGGGGCAATGTCTACATTCCAATGGGAATGCTATACTTTTAAAATGGATTGGTTGGAGCCAAAGTCTAATAAAACGAAATTCTCGGTTGGGTTTTTGGCTATCTTTTAAACTTATAAAATGGTATATTTTGGGTATCATGCATGCTTAGCCGGGGGGCTTTTATTTTGGTAATCGTCATGGATGGACGATATGTTTGGAATTGTGAACGTGCTTGGGCACGTGATTGCATGCCTATGTTTAATTGTGAGTTATTTATGTGTTAGCACATATTCATCGGGTCGTGGGACTCAGGCGAGGTCGGACTCAAACTACGGGATTATAAGATACGTATGACGTACGAGCATAGCCTATTACAATGTTGCAACTGTAAAATGCATGGTATGTGGTAATTGCAATAAATGGACATTGAAATGCATGGTATGTGGTGTTTGCAATAAATGGATATTAAAATGCATGGTATATGGTACTTGCCATAAATGGATAGTGATATGCATGGTAGATGGTAATTGCGTTAAATGGACATACATTGGGAACCATACGGTGCCGCTATTGAGCGAGCAATGATTTGGGATGTTGTCGTCGTTGAGCGACCATCGGTTATGACGCCGCTATTGTTGAGCGTGCGTGGGGTTAAAATGCCGCTATTGTGGAGTGAGTTATGAAATAGAAATATGGAATAATTTGCTAGATACATGTGATATCTGTAGTACCCTATTTGATGATTTAATCATATTTGATTATGGAACTGGTATAGCAGAGATGGTTTTAGTTGATCAATGAGATGATCAACTGGCTTTTGAGAATTTAATGGTTTGGTTATTTTGAGAACAGGGACACTAGAGGGGATCCCGGATGAGGATGATACCATCCAGGGAGTATCATTTAAATTCATGGCATTTTCATTCTGTAAATTATGAACTGTAATATTATGATTATTGGATTGGTGGTATTGGTATGCTCACCTCGTGTGGGGGCTGTCTCTGTTGGGGCAGGTGATACAGGTGTAGCAGCAGCTTTGGAGTTGAGCTCGGGCTGTTGATTAGAGGTACTTCCAGGATCGAGGTACCAGAGCTGGTTGAATAAGTACATAGATCCAGAGTTGAGATCGAGTTGTGCTTGGGAGGTGCTTCCAGGATTGAAGTACCAGTAACGGTATCTGGTAGAGTATTTTATACATTATATACGCGCTTATTCATTGGGTGCTCTTGTGTGAGTACGTTTTTACGTGTATATGGAATGTATAAATGGGCTATGGCCTTTCTCTCTTCATTTATAGTTTGCATGCAATTAAATATGGAATTGCTAAATGAACTGAGAGCATGTTAGTGTATTGTAAGGGTGCATGCTATGTAAGTGATTTTGGTTGGGGATTTTGAATATTATGTGGATCAAATGCAAGAATTTTTTTCGGATAGTATATGGTGTTACACTTGCATATGGCTTTTTCCCCATTATAGTATGATTATATGCACTAGTGGTATGGATTAATACACTAATAACGGGTTAATGGCACGGGGGTCCTTACATTAGTGGTATCAGAGCAGTGGTTTGCTCTTTGGGGCTGTTGAGGGCCTGGAACATGCTGATAGGAATGGGTAGCACATACTTATGCATGATAATAGTTAGTGTTGTGTGGCACAACTATATTGCTTATGTGCGTTTATGATTTGTGTTCATAATTGGAAAATGTTGTTGCTAACCATGGTGGTTGCAAGGTCATATAAGACATGGATTATGCATTACGGTTGCATATATATCGGAGTGATGATTTTAATGCTTTGCCGCTAAATGTTGAAGCGATGGTAAATTCCGCATGTACACATTTGAAGCGAGGTTCATTAAAATACACTCATGGCGATGTTTATTGGAATACGGGTTATGCATTACGGTTGCATGCATGGCGTAGCGATGTGAATACTTGCCGCCTTCATGGCGTAGCGATGTGAATACTTGCCGCTGTCATACCATAGCGATGAGAGAATATTTGCCGTTGATATGAAGCGAAGAACACGACCGCTGTCATGTCATAGCGAGGGATATTATTTTTCGTTGGTATTGTCTAAGCGAGGGGTATTTCCACTGTCATGTAATGTGAGGGGTATTTTCGCTGTCATGATAAAACGAGGAGTAGTGGCGCAGCTGTCATACTACCGCGATGAAGAGTATTTGTCGCTTAAGCGAGGGATATTATACCGCTAATATGGCGTAGCGATGAGCTTTCCGCTGTCATATGATAGCGACTGGAGGATATTTGTTGCTTAAGCGAGAGATATTATGCCGCTGGTATGTCAAAGCGAAGTAGCGAAAAGGGATATTTGCCGCTTCTTAGCGAGGGATATCATGACGCTAGTTTATTGGCGATGGTTCATGCCGCCGGGTATCTATATAGCGATGGTTCATTCCGCTAGTTTATTGGCTATGGTTCATGCCGCCGGGTATCTATTTAGCGATGGTTCATTCCGCTAGTTTATTGGCGATTGTTCATGCCACCGGGTATTCATAGCGATGGTTTATTCAACTATTCTATTGGCGATGGTTCATGCCGCCGGGTATTATATAGCGACGGGTCATTCCGCTACATCTATTGGCGATGGTCTATGCCGCCAGGTATTATATAGCGATGGTACATTCCGCTACATCTATCGCGATGGTTCATACCGTCGGATATCTATAGCGATGTTTTATGCCGCTGACTTTATGGCGAGGGATCATGCCGCTGACTTTATGGCGAGGGATCATGCCGTTGATTCTATAGCGATGGGTTACACCACTATGTACGTGACACTGGATTACGCCACCTACGAGCGATGCGTGCTGATTGCGTACCACGGTTGGACGACGGAGACAGGTATGCCGCTATCTTGTTAGCGATGAGGTATGGCATATTACTGTTTTATTCGCATTATTTTGGATGACATGCGTTGATATACATATACCGTCATATGTTTGACGATGAGACTATGGATGTCGTATATCGACATATACTGTCACGAGTTGACGACGTTATTTTGAATGTCATATGTTGACAGGTACCTTCACAGGATGACGATGACATAGCGGATGTTCTATGTAGACGTGTAGCCTCGTTTTGATGAATAATACGTCTGCGCGTGTGTATTTAGTTGTATCGTTTTAGTGCTGATAGTGAGCACAAGGTGATGTCTACGTCACTGGTTGACGTGACTTGTTACGCCGAGCAGGTTTGCTCGACGGACCATTGGATGCATCGTACCGGTGAGTTTACCGCATCATGTAATAGAGGTAAATATTTTCAAGTAGTGATACCTTTGGGTATACTCGCTGGATTGGCTAAGGCCAAGTGATTGGTGGTAAGAGTAGTCATGGAGGAAACTACTCGCTTGTCGTTGTGATGTGTGGTAGACATGGTTACACCCACCCTGAGGGTGTGGAATAAGTCCTAATGGATTAGGATTACACCGTGGTTGAGCAAGGATACCGGGATGTCCATTATGCTTGGGTGTTTTAGAGAAATATTGGGTGATGACCCACTACTCTAGTGGTTTGTACGGTATGGCATACCGGGATGGAACGTATGGCATGTTGATAGGTTTGGTACAAACTTATGGGGGAAGCGTATTGCTAGCCAGGTATTGTTGCAGTGATATAGTGTGCTTGTTGTGGCCATTACACTGCTCGCTGGAACTGAGTTTAGTGAATCGTACGGTGATACGATGAGGGTTTAGGGTAGACTCTTGCAGTCTCTATGTGGCATGATGTTTGAGGCAGGGAATACCTCACGGGGACGTTTATACGTCAAATGTTTTGAGGGACTCGTACCAGGACCACTCAATTCTGTTGGGAGTACCAACGTGGGTGTCGGCAAGTCGTTGTTAGCTCTGGTTGAGCATCCTTGCATATGGAATGCAACGGGAGTGACAATTGGAATTGTGGGATATAAATAGTGGGGTAACACTACTATATTGATTTTATCTCTTGGAGGGATTTGGATTGTACTGTCATGGAGACAGCTGGTATCGATCGTGGGTTGATTGTAAATCAGCCATGGTAATCAGTACTGATGATGGACTGAGTGATGACTTTATATTTCCGGTAAGACGTACGAGGAGGCGTCTCTGGGAGATGCTCGAGGTTTATGGGGTACTATGACATTAGTACAGAGCATCATTAGATTGAGTATACGTGGTGTATACGGGTTTCGATTTGGTAATAGTGGCTTTGATACACTATTCTAACCAGTTGTGTATTTCCGGGTTCCGAAATATATTTTGGTATAAATATATCCAGGTTTTCCGAACAGTGGTTCGAGGTTGGAGGGTCATGGATTCATGACTTTTTCCTTGTGAAGGAGGCGGTATTGATATACCTACCGATTGGGAATCTTTGGGAGATTCAATGAGTCGGGTTGTGTGGTGTTGATGTTGAAATCACACCATTGGTCGTTGGTCTGTCAATCATTTATTCTCCGCGAGGTGAGAATAGCTGGGGATTGACAGTTGGTTATGGGATTTTGGGTATGATTGGAGATACCCGAGTCTATTGCTTTGAGTGTGCATGTTGTGTTGGTGCGTGGGCATGTATGCCGGTGTGGGTATACGAATGCCAGCATTTTCTTGGTACTCGTCGAGCATCGGATTTATATGCTTTGATGAATGAATCTCCGGTGAGAGATTGTGGCACCTTTAGATTGGTAATCTCGATGGCACGATGTATTCTGAGGAATAATCGTGAGGGCCTGTTGACTTCCCCTGAGGAGGGATTGTCGTGTTTTGGGACCATTGAAATTCTTGTTAGTTAATTCAATAACTTCCTTGTGTTAGGATTGTTGTTCCTAGGGTAAACAAGGGATGGCCAGAATTCGGATTGGTTAAGTGTTGTGGTTGGCACGTGTTGTGGGAATGCAATTGATTGTTCTTGCATGTCCTTTCGAGAACTTGAGACCTTGTGGAGTCTCGGTTGTGTGTTTGGACCAACATATGCTTCTTGGAACACCTGGATGTAGACATCTTTAGAGACGTGCTTTGTGTTGACCGGTAGGAGTGAGTTGCCCGATCCGTGTTGCAAAGTGGTGCAACTGCTCCTTTGATGGAGGTGAAATTGGAGATTGGGAACCGGATGTAGGTTAAGCACACCGTAGTGTACTGGTGATCACTTTGGTAACGATGTATATTTAACATCGTTGGTTAAATCGTAGAGATATCCTTGGGACGATATCTATTTTGGAATCACGAATGATTCGTTTGATTTGCAGTTAGGGATGGCTGACTGCTTTTGAGATGGTTAGCATTGGGGTATGCTGACGTTCTGTTGCGGCTGTAATGGTTTGGGAGGTTTATCCCATTCCAGGTTTTGGTGCGAGGTCGATGTCCTCACGGTTAGTGTGTCGTTCATGATATGTTCGTGATTCGACGGTGTAGATCCGTTTTGATTTTGTGGTTTTGGCTGTACATGGAGTACGCCTGTGCAAATTTCGGGGACGAAATTTTATTGGTGGAGGATAATTGTGATGCCCGGTATTAATGGTGTTAAATCATTAATGGATTTTTATTGTGGCAATTATGAATTAATTACGGTTTGGGGACACCCGGGAATTTTAAATCCGATTTTTGGAATCGTTGGACCCAAGGGATGAGATTGTATTTCGTCGTGGTGATAACCTTGGAATTTGGTCTTTCGTGGGATTTGGGGTCCGGAGTACTTTGTACTGGGGATGTTAATGGAAATAGAGATTGGGGGGTAATTATTGAAAACAGACGATTTTTAATGACTCATGATGTATTTGTGGAAGGATCGGTATTTTTGAGTTTTGGTACTATATATACCAAGTAGACTCGGTATTCCGTCATTTGGCACGGAACCCTTCCCTCTCTCCTCTCTCTCTACGCTCAAAACCCTTCTCCCATTTCCCTTCTTCTTCCCTTGGTGGAAGAATCGTTGGTAGCTTGGATCGGGAGCTGGATTTCTCGAAGATAATCAGGTATTCATCTTCCCTCACCATTGTCTTCGATTTGGTAGTAGTATTGTAGAGTTTGGTTGGGTTTTGAATTGGTTATGAGATTTGGGGGTTTTGGTTAAAAATCTAAAATGTTGATTTTAGTGTTTTTATTGAGTTTAAATGGTGTATTGGTGGTAAGTTAGGGGTGTTGGTTTTGAGTTTGGGTGTCAAAAACACCATGGAAGCTCAAATTTCTCGGAAAATCGTAGGTCGCGATCGATCGCCGAGGAGGGCCGATCGATCGCGACGAGCAGCTGTTAATTTGGTGACGATGAACAGTGCGGGCGATCGATCGCGGAGACTCGCGATCGATCGCGATATGGAGTTGCTGCCCATTGGACAGGGGCGATCGATCGCGCTAAAAGCGGCGATCGATCGCCGCCTGTAGGAATTTGTTTTTTTGGAAATTTTGGAAAAATGTCGGGATTTTGGAATCGAGTTTTAAGTAGCCCGTTTCCGGGGCAATGTCTACATTCCAATGGGAATGCTATACTTTTAAAATGGATTGGTTGGAGCCAAAGTCTAATAAAACGAAATTCTCGGTTGGGTTTTTGGCTATCTTTTAAACTTATAAAATGATATATTTTGGGTATTATGCATGCTTAGCCGGGGGGCTTTTATTTTGGTAATCGTCATGGATGGACGATATGTTTGGAATTGTGAACGTGCTTGGGCACGTGATTGCATGCCTATGTTTAATTGTGAGTTATTTATGTGTTAGCACATAATTCATCGGGTCGTGGGACTCAGGCGAGGTCGGACTCGAACTACGGGATTATAAGGTACGTATGACGTACGAGCATAGCCTATTATAATGTTGCAACTGTAAAATGCATGGTATGTGGTAATTGCAATAAATGGACATTGAAATGCATGGTATGTGGATCAAATGCAAGAAATTTTCTGGATAGTATATGGTGTTACACTTGCATATGACTTTTTCCCCATGATAGTATGATTATATGCACTAATGGTATTGATTATTACACTAATAACGGGTTAAGGGCACGGGGGTCCTTACAAGGTGTCTTGGTTGACACGTGTGGAGGGAATGCAATTGATTTTCTTGCATGTCCTTTCGGGAACTTGAGACATTGTGGAGTCTCAATGGTGTGTTTGGACCAAGATGTGATTTCTTGGAACACACGGAAGTAGACATCTTTGGAGATGTGTTTTGTGTTGATCGGTGGCCGTGAGTTGCCCGTTCCGTGTTGCAAAGTGGTGCAACTACTCCTTTGAGGGAGATGGAATTGGAAAAACGGAAACCAGGATTTGGTGTAAGTACAATGTAGTGTACTGGTGGTTTCCTTGGTAACGACGTATGATTAACATCGTAGGCTAATCGTAGAGATATCCTGGAGGTGATATCTATTAAGGAAAATCACGAATGATTCGGTTAGTTAGCAGTTAGGGTTGACTGACTGCTTTTTGGTAGTTAGCATCGGGGCATGCTGACGTTCTGTTGGGATTGTGATGGTTTGGGAGGTTTACCCATTCCAGAGATTTGGTGCGAGGTCGGTGTCCTCGCGGTTGGTGTGTTGTTCATGAGGTGCTCATGATTTGACATTATGAATCCGTTTGGATTGTGTGGTCTTGGCTGTACGTGGGGTATGCCTGTGCAAATTTCGAGGACGAAATTTTATTAGTGGGGGATAATTGTGATGCACGGGAATTAATGGTGTTAATCCCGGAGTGGTAATGATCCTTAATGGATTTTAATTATGGCAATTATGAATTAATTGTGGAATTGTGACTCCCGAGGATTTAAATCCGGTATTTGGAGTCGTTGGATCCAAGGGATGAGATTGTATTCTCATCGTGGTGATAACCTTGGAATTTGGTTTTTGGTGAGATCTGGGGACCGGGGTACTTTGTATTGGGCTGGTATTGGAAATTGAGGTTGGAGAGATAATTATTGAAAACAGATGATTTTTAATGAGTAATTGTTGGGTTTTGGAAAACCGAATAATCTTAGTTTTGATGTTAACAAAACTTGTTATTGTGTTGCTAACATATTTCATCAAGTGTGCAGTTCATAGATGATATTTTACAGCTTGATGATCTGCTAAGAAATGGCCTTGAGTTTGGTTGCTGAAATGAGAATTCAGAATCCAGTAGACCCCGAGCGCTGCTGGCTAAATTGATCATATCTCATAGCTCGTATATCAAAACGACTTGATTCCAAAGGGGTTGGATAGAAAACTCAATTCTCTACAAGCCGTATTTCAGGCCAAAAGACCAAATTCGAAGGTTTACTTGACAAAAAGACGTCTGCAAGAGCTTGCTGGTGCAAAGCTGAAACACCTACCGGATTGCACCTACCGGATCACACCTACCGGATTGCACCTACCGAATCACAATTCCCGGATTGCACCTACCAGATTGCACCTACCGGATCACACCTACTGGATTGTATCTACCGGATCACACCTACCGGATTGCACCTACTGGATTGCACCTACCGGATCACACCTACCGGATTGCACCTACCGGATCACACCTACCGGACCCGACCAGCGGGCCTTCCAAAAATAGCCCAGAAGCAGAATATGACCGTTGCAATGTTTGAAAGCTTACCAAAATTGTCCCAACGGTTATATTCTTGTATCTAACGTATATATCATTACTTGGGGCTATATATACATGATTTGGAAGCTCAATAACAGCTGATTGAATATCAATCCAAGCCTTCCAAAGCAAACCCACTTGGGATTCAATTGAGGAACTTCAAAGACAAAAGCTGGTAAATGAAGAGCACTCCTCAAACCTTTGGCACCTCTTACCTTGCTGTATCAGATTCATTATGGAATCATTTGTGCCTTTGTATTCACTCTATTCATTGTATTTGTGAGCTAAAATAGAAGAGTGAATACCATTGTAACGGTTGATGATTTATCACAACCGATGAGAGGTCTTTGTATGTGAGACATTAAAGAACATACATAGTTGAGTTGCTAGGAGTTCTAGTTGGATGGGGAATTCCCAACTGGATCGGGTTTGTACAACGGGATTGTATAAATCAAAGTCTTCTAGTGGAATCCTTTCATGAGGTGGAAGAAGGGGAGACGTAGAAGGATTACACCACCTTCGAACTTCCATAAACAAATGCTTGTTTATTTACTTTAATTGCATATCTTTAAAATGTCTTTCAAATGAGTAATCAGTTTTAGAGCGGGTTATGTCGAGTGTCTTCCGCTCGGTTTTGTAACCGAACTCGATATAATCTCTCGGTGCAATTATTTCAAGAACACGAGCTATTGAAGCTCAAGTTGGTTGAACTCGGGTGTGGAATGACAACCCACCCCCGAAATCGATCCTAACAAGTGGCATCAGAGCCTGGTTGTTCTTGGAAAGCATTTTAACCGATTTTAGACGGAAATCTTTTAAAGAAAACTTTCTCATGAGCATGAAATTAATTTCATAGCATAATTTTCTAAAACTTGGTGTATGAAAATTTTTAGCATAAAAACCAATTTCATTGCATTAATTTTGCACGAAAATAATTTTAAAATCTATTTTAAATGTTCAAATTCTCGTTCAATATGTTCTAAACTCATTTCAAGTTTAAAATTGTTATTTTGAAATTATTTTTTAACAATTTTCGAAGCATTCAGTTTTTCTGGCAGCTTGCAGCGACTTTGGGAAAATTGGCATAACTTCTTGCTCGAATGTCCAAATGACAAACCGTTTTTTGCGTTGCAAACTAGACTCATAGAGGATCACAACGGTATAGGTCTTGCAGCCTAATTATTCACGAGGTGATACAGTTTATTCGGCAAAGTTGGACTAAGTGTGCTGCCACCGCAGAAAGATGAAATGGACATTGTTGAGTTTTGTCAAAAAAAAATCAAATTTGTTGCCAAGTATGCTTCATTCATCATCAAAAGAGGATATTTTGGTTCAAAAATTAATGTGCATTGCATTTTGTTAATTTGTTTTAGCCTACCCCATTTGCCCCTCACTAGCTCAAATTTTCAAACATTTTAAAATTAAGGGAGAGAATTTAATCTCAATCCTTGAGGGGGAGTAAATTTATTTTTCTTCCTTTTTGATTCACATAAAAAGGGGTAGAAATATGTTGTTTAAAAATATGATTTTTCTTGTTATGCAACATTGTGCTTTAATGCTTCATATTTTTTATTCAAGTTTCGTGATCATCAAAAATGGAGAGATTGTTGGGTTTTGAAAAATCGAATAATCTTAGTTTTGATGTTAACAAAACTTGTTATTGTGTTGCTAACATATTTCATCAAGTGTGCAGTTCATAGATGATATTTTACAGCTTGATGATCTGCTAAGAAATGGCCTTGAGTTTGGTTGCTGAAATGAGAATTCAGCATCCAGTAGACCCCGAGCGCTGCTGACAAAATTGATCATATCTCATAGCTCGTATATCAAAACGACCTGATTCCAAAGGGTTGGATAGAAAACTCAATTCTCTACAAGTCGTATTTCAAGCCAGAAGACCAAATTCGAAGGTTTACTTGACAAAAAGACGTCTGCAAGAGCTTGCTGGTGCAAAGCTGAAACACCTACCGGATTGCACCTACCGGATCACACCTACCGGATTACACCTACCGAATCACACCTACCGGATTGCACCTACCGGATCACATCTACCAGATTGCACCTACCGAATCACAACTACCGGATTGCACCTACCAGATTGCACCTACCTGATCACACCTACCGGATTGCACCTACCGGATCACACCTACCGGATCACACCTACCGGACCCGACCAGCGGGTCTTCCAAAAATAGCCCAGAAGCAGAATATGACCGTTGCAATGTTTGAAAGCTTACCAAAATTATCCCAACGGTTATATTCTTGTATCTAACGTATATATCATTACTTGGGGCTATATATACATGATTTGGAAGCTCAATAACAGCTGATTGAAGATCAAACCAAGCCTTCCAAAGTGTAAGGACCCTAGTTCCTTAAGTGCGGATTAAGGCGTAAATAAAAATTTCCATGCATATACAGAGTATAAAGGTTGTGTTGATGCCCTGAGCTATTAAATTACAGTGCCAAAATAAAGTTCCAAAAGGGATTAGTTACATTCCCAACCAATGGATGCTAATCCTATAGCTTTACACTACTCCTAGAGTAGATACTATGCACAAGAATAAGCCTGCTACCAAGAGCACTCCTCACTAGCTCATCGCGTCAACCCGCCTTAGCCCCTTCCGCCCAAAAGTAACTACAGGAACAACCCCAAAACCATGAGCATGTATATAAATCATATCCACAATAAAATGATCATAATTCAATGCATAAACCGTAAATGCAATTCACTTCCTGTATTTAACACATTTAAAAGCTCCCTTGGTTGTCCCTGTATCACAATAACAATCAAAGGATTATAATGCCAATATGCATGTCATGACATGTATCCATTCCGTGTATACTAATGGCCAATTCCCAATCTTATTATATCAATGGCATAATACCCCTCGCGTTTATATGACAGCGGCATTAATACCCCTCGCTTCGACATATTAGCGGCATAACATCCCTCGCATCAATATGACAGCGGCATAATCCTTCGCTTCGACATATTTGCAACAAATATTCTTCATCGCTAAATATGACAGCGGCAAGTATTCTATCATCACTTCGACATGACGGTGGCATGTATTCTATCATCACTGCAATATAATCTCGACTCACAATATATATGCAACCGTAATGCATATCCAACCATGTATGCAACCATAATGCATAACCAACCATATATGCAACCATAATGCATATCCAATCATGTATGCAACCATAATGCATAATTAAGACCATGTATGCAACCATAATGCATAACCAAATTGTAAGGACCCCCAAGCCCTTAACCCTTGATTAGTGTATTAATCATTATGTGTGGTACATGCTTTCAATAAAATCAATCGGGAAACACAGATGATACTTTACCATTGAATGGCAATTACAAAATTTCTTTAATATTCAATATTAAGATCATCTCTACCCACAATTAGACTCATAGATTCCGCCCATTTCCATCCCCATTACACCACTTTTCACATGGTAGACTTTTATAAAAATTTGGGCAGAGTCTCCCCATAAATAGAGCCATCCCGAAATAAAAGCGCATCACAATATATAGTTCCCGGCCAGGGAAAACACATACTCAACAGAACACAACAACGCTAAGTAAATTCCCAGCCAGGGAAGACACCACACATAAGACAACATAAATGGGTTTCAACACCCACATAATACACCCATGACTCTCATATCATTAGCAATTCTACTCTTAATTGCATGCAACATAGAATGAAAGAGAGAAAGGCTCATGCCTTTATATACAACCCATATACAAGCATAACCGTGCTCACATGCGAGCATCATAAATATGTATATAACTTTCGGGTGTATATTAGTACTCTATACGATACCGTGCTCCATCAAGCCCTGGTACCACGATCCTGGGAGTACATCCAATCAACAGCTCGAGCTCAGCTCCACAGCCATCGATGTACCTGTTCACCTGCCCCAACAGAGACAACCCCCAACGGGGTGAGCATACCAATACACAAAATCCCATAATCACAATAATGAAATTCATAATTTACAACAAAAGTAAATACTGATACTCCCTGGATGGCAACGTCCTCATCCGGGATTCCGTGTACTGTCCCTGTTCTCACAATCATCAAACTCATCAAATCTCAAAAATCAGTAAATCAACACATTGATTTAACTCATAGCATGCCTGATTCTCAAGTATCAATAATTAATGATTCCAAATTCATTATACATACAAATATAGATATCTCGATATCTAATACTGATTTTCAACTTTGCTACCAATCACAGATAGCTCAAATGCCTAGCATTTATTTTACCAATTCTCCATTTCACTAAGACATCTCACATGTCTTATAATGAATACATGATTCCACGATCATTCTCAGGCATCTCAAATGCCCTACAATAGTTATATAAACCCAGTACCCCATATATCTTATAAGGTCATACTACTCTAGTATCACGCACGCTTGTGGCGGCGATGTCAAGGTTGGGTCGTTCCATAACTATATCAACACATATATATATAACCATACACACAACCATCAATGCAATCAAAATACATTCTCTCATATAAAGTAATGCTCGTACGTCGCACGTACCTTAAATTTCCGAAGTCCGAGCCAAACCTTGCTCGAGTTCCATGCCCCGAGGAACGATGTGCTAACACGATAAATAATTCACAATTATTTACGAACATGCAACCCATGCTCAAGCAAACCCATAACCCTCAAAAATATTGTCAGCACACGACAATTAACCATTATCGAAAATTGCTCAAGAACTCCCCACAAATTTTCGAACCTTCACAACACAAATCGAACCCAAACTAAACACCATAACACATCTAAAACATGTAATAAGTCTATCAATAGTAAGAATCATCACTCCTTGCCAAAAACCCCCAAAATTCGAACATAAACCCCACGCACACAGCATTCAGATTCGAACCATTAAGCAACAAATTTTCGAACTATAAAGCAAGAAATATTCGACCCAAATAACAGCACAAAACGCCCCAAAAACACCAGAATAAAAGCCCCAAAATCGTACCAAAAATCGAGCCCCAAAATCGGACAGAATCCAGTTTTGAACCCTAGCGCTTTCTGCAGAAATCCGAACTCAAATCGCGACCAAACTTCGAATTGATGGTATGGAGAGGTGCGCCTGGAAGAGACGAAGCCGGCGGCGGGTCGGACGCGCCGAACGGCGGCCGGACGGCGGCGGGAGCACGTCTGGAAGCGGCGGGGGTCAAAGGGGATCGGGAACGCGCGCGAGGAGAGAGAGGGAAGGTGGGGAAAATGGTTCCAATAATTAAAATCTCGGGTTCAACTGGTATTTATAGCAAAAATACCCCGAAATACTAATAGCCCCACAAATACATCATGATTCATTAAAAATCATCTGTTTTCAAAAATTTTCCCTCTAACTCAAAAACCCCCTACCGGTGCCCACACAAAGCACCCGAGATTCCGAGTCACACTAAAAACCCAACTCTTAGATTTTTCACCGTAATGAGAATACAATCTCAACCTCGGGATCCAACAATCCCAACTACCCAAATAAATGAGCCCAGATGGCCCAACACCGCGATTAAACTCCAATCGCCACGTAAAATAACTTTAGGGGTTATTAACACTCCGGGATTAACATCCATAATCTCTGGTCATCACAATATCCCCCACTAAAAGAATTTCGTCCTCGAAATTAGCACCAGTGTAATACGTAACACCCAGGGCTACCCAACAACCTGAAGCCATAACCTCGATTCTTGACCATATCAGAATCGTCTTAATAAACGCGAGGATACTTACCTCACATCAAACTCTGAAACAGAGCGACATATCAAAACCAACATATCACCCAAGAGGCAAAACGTACCTCGATGCGGTTCATCCCAAAAGTCAGTCCCTCATGACTGCAAAACAACCAATACTTACGACCGTAGATCGGACAGTCATCCTTAGTTCTAATACAACTAGTAAGAACGCATCCTGAATGACACCTCAACCGTGAGAACGTTGACCTCGTGTCAAACTCTGGAGTGGAATAGACTTCCAAATCCATCATAACGTCAAAGAGCGTCAGCACGACTCAACGCTAACAGTCCAAAAGCAGTTAGTCAACTGAAACTGCAAGGATTCGAATCGCTCCCGATTCTATCGTAGATATCATCCAATGACATCTTTATTACGACTCACGATGTCTAATACACATCATTACAAGGAAAAACACTAGTATACCACGATGTACACATACCAAACCTGGTCTCCACTTCCAAACCTCCTCCATCAAATGAGCAGTCGCATCATTGCAACTCAATTTGGGCAACTCACGGCCACAGATTCACACAAAAGACATCTCACAAGATGTCCACCTCCGGATATTCCTAGGATCACATCCTGATCATAAATAAACAATCGAGACTCCACAGAGTTCAAATTCTGAAAGGACATGCAATAAACCCATGGCATCCTCAACGCTTGTGTCGACAGCTACACCCAACCAATCCGAATTCCTGCCATCCCTTGATAATCCTAGGATTTAACAATCCAAACTTGGGAAGGCTATCGCGTAACTCGGAGGAAACACCAACAAGGAAATACCTCAACCCACACAAGATAATCCCTCCTCAGGGAGTCAACTAACTTCACGATTGTTTCTCATACCACAACCCACACAAGATAATCCCTCCTCAGGGAGTCAACTAACTTCACGATTGTTTCTCATAATTATCGTGCCATGGAGATTCCCAATCTCAAGGTGTTCCATATCTCTCATCAGAGATTTAACCATCCAAAAATAGTATACTCTATGCTTGACAAAAAGGGAATCAATAACTGGCATCCGTACACTCACCGGTATACCTGCCTAAGCACTGACATCACTTGCATACTCAATGCACTTGGCTCGAGTATCTACAACATACCCCTAAGCCCCAAACACAACTGTCAATTCTGAGTCATTCCCATCCAGAGGAGGCTGATAATCGACGGTCAACAACACGGCGTGATTCCCAAAATCAACACCACACGTACCAACTTACCGAATCTTTCAAAGATTCCCAAATAGGTATAATACTACCTCCTTCCCCACAAGGGAAGTGCTATCGAACTCGAGATCCACTAGTCTCGAACCACCGTTCGGAAAAACTGGATACAATAACACCCATTGCATCCCAAGTACACGGATTCCCCAGATCGAGTCCACGACGACTTGATGACTCTCTTGTTGGTACTCCAACATTATGAGCTGTCCCAGACAAGTCCCTCAAAACAATAGACGTATAAACGTTCTCATGGGGTGTCACTTGCCTCAAATATCATGCTACAAAGGGACAATCAAAAGCCTGCCAAAAGTCTTCATCGTATCATCATACGATTCACCAAACTCGGTTCCAACGTGTAGTATAATGGCTCCAACAATCACACTATATCATTACCACGATATCTGGCTAGCAAAGCGCTGTCTCCATAGGCTCAAGCCCACCAACAAGCCATATGTTCCATCTCGGTATGCCATACCGTACAAACCGTTAGAGTAATGGGTCATCGCCCAGCATATCTCTAAAATACCAAGCACAATGGACAACCCGGTGTCCTTGCTCACTTATGATGCAATCATAATCCAATAAGATTTATCCCACACCCTCAGGGTGGGTGCAACCATGTCTACCCTACGTCACAACACAAGCGAGTAGTTTCCTCAATGACTACTCTTACCACCAATCACTTGGCCCTAGCCAAACCAACGAGCATACCCAAGGGTATCATCGCTCGACAATTATTTAACTCTATAACATGATGTGGTACATTTACCGGTACAATACATCCAATACTCCACCGAGCAAACCTGCTCGGCAAAAGGTCTCGTCAACTAGTGACCCAGACTCTACCATGTGCTCATCATCGGCACTCAAACCATACAACCTAATACATAACATAAATGTATTAATCATCAAAACGACGCTACACGTCTACATAGAACATCCACTATGTCATTGTCATCCCGTGACGGTACCTGTCAACATATGACTTTGAAATAATATAATAATATTGTCGACTCGTGACAGTATATGTCGATACACGACGTCTATAATCTCATCGTCAAACACATGACATCATAAGTAAATCAACACATGATATCCACAATAGTGCTAAATAAACAGTAATATGCCATACCTCATTGCTAACAATATAGCGGCATGCCTGTCTCCGTCATCCAACAGTGGTACGCAATCAGCACCCATCGCTCGTAGGTGGCGTAATCCAGCGTCATGTACATAGCGGCATAACCCGTCGCTATAGAATCAGTGGCATAATCCATCGTCATAGAGTCAGCGGCATAAAACATCGCTATAGACATCTGGCGGCATGAACCATCGCCATAGATGTAGCGGAATGTACCATCGCTATGAACACCCGGCGGCATAAGTCATCGCCAATCAATATAGCTGAATGAGACATTGCTATCAATACCCGGCGGCATAAACCATCGCCAATAGAATAGCGGAATGAGACATCGCTATCAATATATCCGGCGGCAAGAATCGTGGCCAATCAATATAGCGGAATGAACCATCGCTATCAATATATCCGGCGGCAAGAACCATCGCCAATCAATATAGCGGAATGAACCATCGCTATCAATATCGATAATGTGGTTGTTCCGATCTTGTTATAGCAGCTGAATTTTAGGACCCCTCGCTTCGACATATAGCGGCATCATATGATATCCCTCGCTTCGACAATGACAGCGGCATGTTAACTCGCTTAGACATGACAGCGGCAAATATCATACTACCATCGCTTCATATGACAGCGGCGAGTACCTCCCTCGCTCGAAAATAACAACTACCGGAACTTCCACTAGCTCCCTGTACCTGCATCCAGGTTAATACAACAGTTCACAATATAATGATCGATATCACGTTCCAGTTATAACCGACAATATCCACATTAATCACTAGAATTGTGACTGTTCCGGTCCCAATACAACAGCGGAATTTTAGGACCCCTCGCTTCGACAATGACAGCGGCATGTTACCTCGCTTAGTCATGACAGCGGCAAGTACCTCCCTCGCTCGGAGATAAAGGCTACCGGAACATTCATCAATTCTACCACAATAATCAAGCACAACAGTTGATTCCATTATCACAATATATATCACTATCATTTCACATATACCATCACATGTAAGGGTTCACTATCCATGATATACAAATCAAAGGTGTAACACGTTTTACCGTCCGAAGCCCGTACGTCTCACCTTTCCTGATTTTCCTACAAAATCAGATCCCTTAACACATAATACATGAAGTGCCAGACATCACCATTAATGCACTCCCATCACATTCTACACGATTCCTGCAACCACAATGATTAGCAACACCACTTTTCATATCATAAAAGCACATAACAACTAGTTGTGTCATACAACATTAATGCCATCATGCATAAATATGTGCTATCAATAACTCCCTAGGCCCTTAACAGCCCCAAAGAGCAACCACTGCTCTGATACCACTAATGTAAGGACACCCAAGCCCTTAACCCTTGATTAGTGTATTAATCATTATGTGTGGTACATGCTTTCAATAAAATCAATCGGGAAACACAGGTGATACTTTACCATTGAATGGCAATTACAAAATTTCTTTAATATTCAACATTAAGATCATCTCTACCCACAATTAGACTCATAGATTCCGCCCATTTTCATCCCCATTACACCAGTTTTCAAATGGTAGACTTTTATAAAAATTTGGGCAGAGTCTCCCCATAAATAGAGCCATCCCGAAATAAAAGCGCATCACAATATATAGTTCCCGGCCAGGGAAAACACATACTCAACAGAACACAGCAACGCTAAGTAAATTCCCAGCTAGGGAAGACACCACACATAAGACAACATAAATGGGTTTCAACACCCACATAATACACCCATGACTCTCATATCATTAGCAATTCTACTCTTAATTGCATGCAACATAGAATGAAAGAGAGAAAGGCTCATGCCTTTATATACAACCCATATACAAGCATAACCGTGCTCACATGCGAGCATCATAAATATGTATATAACTTTCGGGTGTATATTAGTACTCTATACGATACCGTGCTCCATCAAGCCCTGGTACCACGATCCTGGGAGTACATCCAATCAACAGCTCGAGCTCAGCTCCACAGCCATCGATGTACCTGTTCACCTGCCCCAACAGAGACAGCCCCCAACGGGGTGAGCATACCAATACACAAAATCCCATAATCACAATAATGAAATTCATAATTTACAACAAAAGTAAATACTAATGAATTTTAAATGATACTCCCTGGATGGCAACGTCCTCATCCGGGATTCCGTGTACTGTCCCTGTTCTCACAATCATCAAACTCATCAAATCTCAAAAATCAGTAAATCAACACATTGATTTAACTCATAGCATGCCTGATTCTCAAGTATCAATAATTAATGATTCCAAATTCATTATACATACAAATATAGATATCTCGATATCTAATACTGATTTTCAACTTTGTTACTGTGACATCCCTGAAATGGTTAATTGCTAATTGGTGCATTAATTGTGATTACATGATTAATTATGTGGTAATTGATTATGTGTTGGGATTTATTTATCTTATGTGGAAATGCATGGTCATGTGGATAGGGTGACCCGGGATTGCATTTTAGGGTGCATGTGGTGCATGTTGGATTAAATATTATTGGAAGCATGATTTATTTGCCTTGGTGAGCAATTTATTGGAAATCATGTGTTTATTTGATATTTAGTGCATTTTGAGTAAATGCTTTGAAAAATATCATGTTGGGGTGTTTTATACACCATGGAATTATTTTGGGTATACCTTTAATTAAATTAACCCAATCCCCCTTTTATCCCCAACCCCACTCTTTTAACCTCATTCTTACTTTACCAAATCAAAACCACAAACCCTTCCCTTCTCCAAATTTCGAGCTCAAGCCTTGGGTGGAAGAGGAACCTTGCAAAAATCTTGATTTGTGGAGCATATTGGGTGATTTGAGATCCCCAAGAGGTATGGGTACCTCATGCTTTAATTTTGTGAAGTTTTGTTTGAGTTTGGTTTGATTTTGAAGGGTTTTAAAATGGGTTTTGTTGGGTTGTTGTGGTTTTGGTTAAAGGTTGGATTTATGGTTGTTTTAAGGTGTATTTTGATGGTTTATGTTGTTATTAGAGTTGTTGGTTTGTTGGTTAAGAGTTGGAATGGGTTGGAATGGTTTTGAGATGCAAAAATGGAGGATTTTCGGGTTACAGGGGATGGCGATCGATCGCCCATTCCAGGCGATCGATCGCGCCCAGGCAGTAGGCTTTTCAAGCCTTTGGCGATCGATCGCCACTCTTGGGCGATCGATCGGCGGGTCTGGCGATCGATCTCGCCAGGGGTGGCGATCGATCGCCGAAGGGTGCAATTTTATTTTTCGGACAGTGGGTATTGGCGATCGATCGCCGTGAGGGGCGATCGATCGCGAAAGCCAAAATATGGTATTTTTGGGTGTTTTTGTGGGATTTTTGGTATTGGACTATTATTGGGTTCTAATATTGGTATTTGTGAATATGTAGAACCAACCCAGGTGGCAACGCAGCCAAGGAATTGAGGTCCAACCACATTCCACATTTTGGAAAGGTACGTAGTGGACGTACGGGCACCCAACGGTAACATGTATTTTATATACTCATTGTTTATGCATTGTGGATGCGGGTATATATGTGGTATTGCATAGTGTATGCATATACATGTTGATTTATGCCATATGAGGTATTGCATAGTGGATGCATATACATGGTAATTCATGCATATTGATGTTAGATGCATATTATGATTATTGGATGCACATCCCATGAGTCGTGGTCATCCTTTGATGATTTTAATGCTTGCCGCTTTTTGTATTGGTTCCGCCAAATGTGAAGCGAGGGGTGGGAGCGCCGCATGTCACATTTGAGCGTGGTTATCATATGGGGCGAGGAAAGGGTATTTGCCGCTCTCTGTGAAGCGAGGGGTGGGAGCGCCGCATGTCCATTGTAGCGAGGTTATCCTATGCCGCCCATATGAATATAAGCGAGGGGCATTAAAATACACTGTGATGGACAGACTAGGGAATGGTGACCAATATGTGGTACAGTTGAGATGGTATATGATGTCATGACATGTTTTGGCCATTAAAAATAATCTGTTGATTATACTCATGAGTTATGGTACAGGGACAACCAAACGGGAAGCGTTTGAAATGCATGGGGAAAACAGGAAGTGTTTTATATTGATTATGCATTTACTCTTTATCTTCATATTGTGTTGAATATGAATGATTATTATTGCTCATGTTTGGGGGTTGTCCTTGTAGGTACCTTTTGGCATGATAGATGGGCTTGAACGGGTTGAGACAGTGAGCTTCACGAGCATCTTTGGTAGATGAAAGGACATGATTCTTTTGTATAGTGCCTACTCTAGGAGTAGCGTAAAACTATAGTGGATACATTCATTGATTGGAATGTAATTAATCCTTTTGTAGTCCTTTATTTTGGCATGTAAATGCTTAAGCTCATAGACTCCACCTGTTTATTACACTCTGATCATTGTTATTAGCTCTATTATGCCTTAATTCCGCACTTAAGGATTAGGGTCCTTACATTAGTGGTATCAGAGCAGTGGTTAGAGAACCCGGGAACGAGTGAAGGGTAGCTTTAGCATGGTTGGCTAGGTGCTTACATTTGGAGCATGTTTATGCATGTGGTGCATATTACTGTATATCCTGTTATACTAACATGCTTATATCACTCCTGTTATCTAACGACATGTTATATATTGCTTTGGATTGTTGTTAACATTTGTGTTACAGCATGGCTGCTAATGAGGAAGTCGGAGATGTTGGGAGTGTAAATGCGAGTATTGGACAGGCTAATCCTCTACCTCCACCGGCTGTAGGAATGGAACCAGTGGTCCAGTTATTGCTACCGGGTGAGATTAGCTTGACGCAGTTTCTGTCTTATCATCCGCCCCGGTTTGAGGGGACAGAGTCCGGAGAAGAAGCTGAAGAGTGGCTGGAGAGACTTGAACAGATCTTTGTATCGGCTCCGTGTGCTATTACTGCTTGGCTGAGGCTGGCGGAGTTCCAGTTGGCTAAGAAACCATTGATGTGGTGGAGGAGCACAGTGATGGAGATGAGAGCACTGGGTGCTGTGATTGACTGGACGCTCTTCATGACCAGGTTCTTGAACCGATACTTCTCCGCGGCAGCAAGACAGACAAAGGAGGATGAATTTACCAATCTGAGGCAAGGGAACATGACCGTAGCAGACTATGCCACACAGTACTCATCACTACTTAGGTATGTCCCCCATATTGCCTCTGATGGACGTGCCAAGATGAGAAATTTCATGAAAGGACTGCGACCGGAGCTCTATGACCGGGTTATTATCAATAACCCAACTTCTTTTGATGATGCTCTCACAAGAGCGGAGCTTGCTGAGCTAGGAGTGGGAGCTTACGCCATGCCACCACCGGTACCGCCACAGAGGCAGACTACTGACAGTTTGAGACCTCGGGGTGAGTCATTTAAACCCCGTGGTGCCTCTTCATCTTCACGGTATGGTGGAAAGAAATATTTTGGTCAGAAACAGGATGGCAAGAAAGGAAATTGGTCCGCTAGTCGAGGATCTTCGCAAGGGGATAGGCCGGGAGAGCCTAGGTGCAATAATTGTGGAGGACCACATTCTTCAAACAAGTGTCCTGCATGTTATGTCTGTGGCAAGATGGGCCACATTGCTCGGTATTGTCCCACCAGGGGAGGCCAGTCAGAGTATCAGGGCAGCAGGCCAAGGTTTGAGGATAGGACAGTGCAGCAGAGGCAGCAGTTTGGGCCTCGTCCATCGGGAGGTCAGACAGTGGGACCACCCCAGGGGCAAGTATATGCACTGACCAGGGAGCAGGCTCAGGCAGCTCCAGAGGAGGTGATTGCCGGTACGTGTCATTTATTTACGTACCCTGCTTTTGTTTTGATAGATACAGGTGCCTCCCATTCCTTTGTGTCAGTGGGATTCGTGGAAAGACACCATATGCGCACGTCTTCTTTGCCCACGCCTCTATTTGTCTCGACACCCACTGGAAGAAATGTTGTTGCTGACCAGTTTATGGCAGACTGCCTCATTTATTTTGAGGGCAACGAATTGAGATCAGACTTGATTGTACTGGGTATGTCAGACTTTGACTGCATCTTGGGTATTGATGTTCTGAACAGATATCAGGCAGTAGTGGATTGCCGACAGAGGACAGTGAAGTTCAGACCTGAGTTGGGCAGTCAGTGGACTTTCTTTGGCAACGGATCTCGTGCGAAGATTCCGTTGATTTCAGCGATCAAGATGTCTCAGCTGTTGGAACGTGGGCACACGGGCTATCTTATTTATGCCGTGGACACGTCTGAAAAGAGTAAAGAACTGAGGGTTGAAGATGTACCAGTTGTGGCAGAATTTGCTGATGTATTTCCAGAAGAGATCCCAGGATTTCCACCGGCCAGGGAAGTTGAATTTGGGATCGAGTTGCTGCCAGGGACATCCGCTATCTCTCGTGCACCTTATAGGATGGCACCGGCAGAGTTGAGGGAGTTGAAAAAGCAGTTGCAGGATCTCTTGGACAAGGGGTATATACGCCCGAGCGTGTCGCCATGGGGCGCACCAGTTCTCTTTGTGAAGAAGAAGGACGGTTCGATGCGGCTGTGCATCGATTACCGGCAACTGAATAAGGCTACAGTGAAGAACAAGTATCCTCTCCCAAGGATAGACGACTTGTTTGATCAGTTGCAAGGTACCAGGGTGTATAGCAAGATTGACTTGAGATCCGGGTATCATCAGATTCGGGTCAGAGAGGAAGATGTGCAGAAGACAGCGTTCCGGACTCGATACGGGCATTATGAGTTCTTAGTGATGCCGTTCGGTGTGACGAACGCCCCGGCCGTCTTCATGAGTCTGATGAACAGAGTGTTTCAGCAGTATCTTGATCAGTTCGTCATCGTGTTTATTGACGACATTCTTATCTACTCCCGGAGTGAGGAAGATCATGTGAAACACTTGAGGACAGTGCTTCAGATTCTTAGAGAGCATCAGTTGTATGCTAAGCTCAGTAAATGCGAGTTTTGGCTGAGCAGTGTAGTGTTTCTGGGGCATGTCATTTCGAGCAGCGGGATATCAGTGGACCCGAAGAAGATTGAGGCTGTGATGGAGTGGGCTGCCCCCACTTCTGTGCCTGAGATCCGGAGTTTTCTTGGTTTGGCCGGGTATTATCGGCGCTTTGTTGAGGGCTTTTCGAAGATTGCCAAGCCGCTGACTCAGTTGACTCAGAAAGGAATGCCTTTCTTTTGGTCAGAAGCTTGTGAGGAGAGCTTCCAGGAGTTAAAGCACCGGTTGACGACGGCGCCAGTGTTAGTGATCCCGACGGAGAACTCCAGATTTGTTCTGTATACTGACGCATCACTGCAGGGCCTTGGATGTGTTCTGATGCAAGATAAGCATGTGGTAGCTTATGCATCAAGGCAGTTGAAGCCGCATGAGACCAGATATCCAGTTCATGACTTGGAATTGGCGGCTATCATCTTCGCCCTGAAGATCTGGAGGCACTACTTATATGGCACTTCATTCACCATATACACGGATCACAAGAGCCTCAAGTTTCTATTTACTCAGGCAGAGCTGAACATGAGACAGAGGAGATGGATGGACCTACTCAAGGACTATGATTGCGAGATAGAGTACCATCCGGGGAAGGCCAATTTGACAGCAGACGCCTTGAGCCGGAAAGTGAGGAGTTCTGCTGAGGACGTCATCCATTTGTCGGCTATGATGACCTCCTATTGCCATATGGGCTATGACTTTGACATTGATGCATCACCTGTGTATGTATCGACTTTGCTAGCTGAGCCAGATATCTTTGAGAGTATCAGGAGAGCTCAGAGGACAGATGCTGAGGTTCAGAGATGGTTGTCTATAGTGCATCTTGGTCAGCCGACGAAGTTCAGAGTGGCCGACGACGGATCTTTGAGATTGGGTAACCGCTGGGTAGTTCCGAGTACGCCGGAGTTGCGTAAGGGAATCTTGGGGCGAGCTCACAGTAGCAGACTTAGCATCCACCCAGGCGGGAAGAAGATGTACAGAGATCTGCGTGGTCAGTTTTGGTGGAAGAGAATGAAGTCCGATGTCGTCGCTTTTGTGAAGAGGTGTCTGATCTGCCAGCAGGTTAAGGCAGAGAGGCAGAGACCTGGCGGCGAATTGAGGAGCTTGGAGATACCGAAATGGAAGTGGGAGCACATTTCCATGGACTTCGTGACTCATTTGCCGAGGAGTGCTTCAGGCTTCGATGCTATTTGGGTGATTGTGGACAGATTGACCAAGGTAGCCCACTTTATCCCCTATAGCATGACCTTTACGTTTTTGAGGATGGCGCAGTTGTATGTTAAAGATGTGGTGAGATTGCATGGGATCCCCGTTTCTATTGTGTCAGATCGAGATCCGCGATTCACATCTCATTTTTGGGAAGGCCTTCAGTCAGCTTTGGGAACTGAGGTCAGATTGAGCACTGCTTATCATCCTCAGACGGATGGCCAGACCGAGCGCACTATTCAGACGCTCGAGGACATGTTAAGAGCTTGTGTTTTGGAGTTCGATGCCTCTTGGCAGGATTCAGTGCCTTTGGTAGAGTTTTCGTATAACAATAGCTACCAGGCAAGTATTCAGATGGCTCCGTTTGAAGCTCTTTATGGCAGACGATGTAGATCGCCCTTGTGTTGGGACGATTTGGACAGTAGATCAGTCGGAGGGCCTGAGTTGATCTGGGAAATGGAAGAGAAAATAAAGACTATAAGGCAGAAAATGAAAGCAGCCCAAGACAGACAGGCAGCTTATGCAAATAAACGGCGGAGACCGTTAGAGTTTCAGTTGGGAGATAAGGTCTTTTTGAAGATCTCGCCTTTCAGAGGCGTTGTGCGATTTGGGATGCGCGGGAAACTGTCTCCGAGGTATGTTGGACCGTACGAGATCTTGCAGCGCATTGGCACATTGGCTTACCGACTGGCTTTGCCGCCTTCTTTATCTGGTATACATGATGTGTTTCATGTATCGATGCTGCGAAAGTATGAGCCGGATCCGTCTCACGTGTTACAGCCTTCCGAAGTTCAGTTAGAGTCAGATATATCTTATGTGGAACGGCCTGTTAGAATTCTGGACAGAGCAGACCGTAGACTTCGGAACAAAGTGATACCGATGATCAAAGTTCAGTGGGATCGCAGGGGTGTCGAGGAGGCTACGTGGGAGACGGAGCAGCATATGGTGCAGCACTACCCGGAACTATTCTCTGGTATGAGTTTATGTTTAGTTTCTGTTGGGGTAAGTGCATGTGATTTCGGGGACGAAATCTTATAAGTAGGGGAGTATTGTGACATCCCTGAAATGGTTAATTGCTAATTGGTGCATTAATTGTGATTACATGATTAATTATGTGGTAATTGATTATGTGTTGGGATTTATTTATCTTATGTGGAAATGCATGGTCATGTGGATAGGGTGACCCGGGATTGCATTTTAGGGTGCATGTGGTGCATGTTGGATTAAATATTATTGGAAGCATGATTTATTTGCCTTGGTGAGCAATTTATTGGAAATCATGTGTTTATTTGATATTTAGTGCATTTTGAGTAAATGCTTTGAAAAATATCATGTTGGGGTGTTTTATACACCATGGAATTATTTTGGGTATACCTTTAATTAAATTAACCCAATCCCCCTTTTATCCCCAACCCCACTCTTTTAACCTCATTCTTACTTTACCAAATCAAAACCACAAACCCTTCCCTTCTCCAAATTTCGAGCTCAAGCCTTGGGTGGAAGAGGAACCTTGCAAAAATCTTGATTTGTGGAGCATATTGGGTGATTTGAGATCCCCAAGAGGTATGGGTACCTCATGCTTTAATTTTGTGAAGTTTTGTTTGAGTTTGGTTTGATTTTGAAGGGTTTTAAAATGGGTTTTGTTGGGTTGTTGTGGTTTTGGTTAAAGGTTGGATTTATGGTTGTTTTAAGGTGTATTTTGATGGTTTATGTTGTTATTAGAGTTGTTGGTTTGTTGGTTAAGAGTTGGAATGGGTTGGAATGGTTTTGAGATGCAAAAATGGAGGATTTTCGGGTTACAGGGGATGGCGATCGATCGCCCATTCCAGGCGATCGATCGCGCCCAGGCAGTAGGCTTTTCAAGCCTTTGGCGATCGATCGCCACTCTTGGGCGATCGATCGGCGGGTCTGGCGATCGATCTCGCCAGGGGTGGCGATCGATCGCCGAAGGGTGCAATTTTATTTTTCGGACAGTGGGTATTGGCGATCGATCGCCGTGAGGGGCGATCGATCGCGAAAGCCAAAATATGGTATTTTTGGGTGTTTTTGTGGGATTTTTGGTATTGGACTATTATTGGGTTCTAATATTGGTATTTGTGAATATGTAGAACCAACCCAGGTGGCAACGCAGCCAAGGAATTGAGGTCCAACCACATTCCACATTTTGGAAAGGTACGTAGTGGACGTACGGGCACCCAACGGTAACATGTATTTTATATACTCATTGTTTATGCATTGTGGATGCGGGTATATATGTGGTATTGCATAGTGGATGCATATACATGTTGATTTATGCCATATGAGGTATTGCATAGTGGATGCATATACATGGTAATTCATGCATATTGATGTTAGATGCATATTATGATTATTGGATGCACATCCCATGAGTCGTGGTCATCCTTTGATGATTTTAATGCTTGCCGCTTTTTGTATTGGTTCCGCCAAATGTGAAGCGAGGGGTGGGAGCGCCGCATGTCACATTTGAGCGTGGTTATCATATGGGGCGAGGAAAGGGTATTTGCCGCTCTCTGTGAAGCGAGGGGTGGGAGCGCCGCATGTCCATTGTAGCGAGGTTATCCTATGCCGCCCATATGAATATAAGCGAGGGGCATTAAAATACACTGTGATGGACAGACTAGGGAATGGTGACCAATATGTGGTACAGTTGAGATGGTATATGATGTCATGACATGTTTTGGCCATTAAAAATAATCTGTTGATTATACTCATGAGTTATGGTACAGGGACAACCAAACGGGAAGCGTTTGAAATGCATGGGGAAAACAGGAAGTGTTTTATATTGATTATGCATTTACGCTTTATCTTCATATTGTGTTGAATATGAATGATTATTATTGCTCATGTTTGGGGGTTGTCCTTGTAGGTACCTTTTGGCATGATAGATGGGCTTGAACGGGTTGAGACAGTGAGCTTCACGAGCATCTTTGGTAGATGAAAGGACATGATTCTTTTGTATAGTGCCTACTCTAGGAGTAGCGTAAAACTATAGTGGATACATTCATTGATTGGAATGTAATTAATCCTTTTGTAGTCCTTTATTTTGGCATGTAAATGCTTAAGCTCATAGACTCCACCTGTTTATTACACTCTGATCATTGTTATTAGCTCTATTATGCCTTAATTCCGCACTTAAGGATTAGGGTCCTTACAGTTACCAATCACAGATAGCTCAAATGCCTAGCATTTATTTTACCAATTCTCCATTTCACTTAGACATCTCACATGTCTTATAATGAATACATGATTCCACGATCATTCTCAGGCATCTCAAATGCCCTACAATAGTCATATAAACCCAGTACCCCATATCTCTTATAAGGTCATACTACTCTAGTATCACGCACGCTTGTGGCGGCGATGTCAAGGTTGGGTCGTTCCATAACTATATCAACACATATATATATAACCATACACACAACCATCAATGCAATCAAAATACATTATGCATTTCACAAATGCTCTCATATAAAGTAATGCTCGTACGTCGCACGTACCTTAAATTTCCGAAGTCCGAGCCAAACCTTGCTCGAGTTCCATGCCCCGAGGAACGATGTGCTAACACGATAAATAATTCACAATTATTTACGAACATGCAACCCATGCTCAAGCACACCCATAACCCTCAAAAATATTGTCAACACACGACAATTAACCATTATCGAAAATTGCTCATGAACTCCCCACAAATTTTCGAACCTTCACAACACAAATCGAACCCAAACTAAACACCATAATACATCTAAAACATGTAATAAATCTATCAATAGTAAGAATCATCACTCCTTGCCAAAAACCCCCAAAATTCGAACATAAACCCCACGCACACAACATTCAGATTCGAACCATTAAGCAACAAATTTTCGAACTATAAAGCAAGAAATATTCGACCCAAATAACAGCACAAAACGCCCCAAAAACACCTGAATAAAAGCCCCAAAATCGTACCAAAAATCGATCCCCAAAATCGGACAGAATCCAGTTTCAAACCCTAGCGCTTTCTGCAGAAATCCGAACTCAAATCGCGACCAAACTTCGAATTGATGGTATGGAGAGGTGCGCCTGGAAGAGACGAAGCCGGCGGCGGGTCGGACGCGCCGAACGGCGGCGGTCGCACGCCTGGAAGCTGCGGGGGTCAAAGGGGATCGGGAAATGGCGCGCGCGAGGAGAGAGAGGGAAGGTGGGGAAAATGGTTCCAATAATTAAAATCTCGGGTTCAACTGGTATTTATAGCCCAAATACCCCGAAATACTAATAGCCCCACAAATACATCATGATTCATTAAAAATCATCTGTTTTCAAAAATTTTCTCTCTAACTCAAAAACCCCCTACCGGTGCCCACACAAAGCACCCGAGATTCCGAGTCACACTAAAAACCCAACTCTTAGATTTTTCACCGTAATGAGAATACAATCTCAACCTCGGGATCCAACAATCCCAACTACCCAAATAAATGAGCCCAGAAGGCCCAACACCGCGATTAAACTCCAAGTCGCCACGTAAAACAACTTTAGGGGTTATTAACACTCCGGGATTAACATCCATATTCTCTGGTCATCACACAAATCAAAGCGTAATAAATACGTTTTAGCATCCAATGCTCGTACGTCTCACTACGTACCTTAGTTCCAAAAGTGGAGATGTCGTGGGACTTTATCTCCTTTTGATGTGTGGCTACCTGGGATGGTTCTACACAATCACATGAATCCATATTAGAAGCCAATAAATGAACCATTACCAAAAACATCATCATTTAGAACAAAATCCCAAAATCCACATTTTATGCCTTGTGATCGATCGCCCTCTAAGCCCCGATCGATCGCCAAGTGAAGAGAAAATAGGCATCCAAGCACTGCCTCCATCGATCGATCGAAACATTTTATCGATCGATCGAGACGTCACACCGATCGATCGGAACAAATTTACCGATCGATCGGTAAGCTCATTTCACGCCTTGTTCATTCTCTGCCCCGCTCGATCGATCGGACCCAGATTTCGATCGATCGAGCAGCCCTGTTCCAGCGAGAAACTTCCAAGTATGAGCTTCCAACAACACCTAAACTCATATACAACCAAGATCAACCACCCAACACAACATTAAACCACAAAACAACCTTAAAATACAACCCCCAAACATAAACAACATGTTGGACCAAGATCCACCCTTTTAACCCCAAAAACAAGCTACAAACCCAACCAAACTCAACAAAACTTTATCATAATGAAAGCTTACCACTTGAGCTTTAAGTTTTTAGCAAAAACTCACAAAAAGACTCCTTTTTCAAAGCTTTCTCCTCTCCTCTTGTTTCAGAAACGAAAATGGAAGTTTGGATGAATGGGGAGGGTTGTAAGGACATAAAGCTGATAGAGAGGGGGTGATGGGATGTAAAGGTGTGTGCAAGTGGCTCCTTACCAACTTTGGGATTTAAATGTGTATCATAATATAAGCATGATGTATAAAATACCCCAACATGATATTTTAAAAGCATTTTACTACAATGCACCAAAATCACCATTAAAATCATGCTTTACCAAAAATTACAACCAACACATTTAAACCATTATAACACCCAAACACCCAACATGTATAACATGCACCCTGAAATGCCCTACCGGGTCACGCCTACCATGTGACAAGCATTTCACCAAGATAATTAGCCCCAACACATAATCTAATTATCACCATAAAATCACATAAACATAATTAATGCCCAAAAATGCAATTAATTATTTCGGGGATATCACAATACTCCCCTACTTATAAGATTTCGCCCTCGAAATCACATGCACTTACCCAAATCGAAACTAAACATAAATCACATACCAGAGAATAGTTTCGGGTAATGCTGCACCATATGCTACTCCGTCTCCCACGTGGCCTCCTCGACACCCCTGCGATCCCACTGTACTTTTACCATTGGTATCACTTTGTTTCGAAGCCTGCGATCAGCCCTATCCAAAATCCTGACTGGCCGTTCCTCATAGGATATATCAGAATCCAACTGAACCTCAGAAGGTTGCAATACATGCGACGGATCCGGCTCATACTTTCGCAGCATAGATACATGAAACACGTCGTGAATACCAGACAACGATGGTGGCAACGCCAAACGGTAAGCCAAGGTACCGATGCGCTGTAAAATCACATATGGTACCACATACCTCGGAGACAATTTACCACGCATACCAAACCGAACCACACCCCTGAAAGGTGAAATCTTCAAAAAGACCCTGTCTCCTAATTGAAACTCCAACAGTCTCCGCCGTTTGTTCGCATAGGCTGCCTGCCTATCCTGGGCTGCCTTCATTTTTCGACGGATAATCTTTACCTTATCCTCCATTTCCCGAATCAGTTCGGGTCCTCCTACTGCTTTACTGGTCAAGTCATCCCAGTATAACGGCGACCTACAATGCCTACCATACAAAGCCTCAAACGGAATCTGAATACTCGTCTGATAGCTGTTGTTGTAAGAAAACTCTACCAAGGGCAAAGACTCTTGCCGTGAGGCATCAAACTCCAACACACAAGCTCGTAGCATGTCCTCGAGCGTCTGTATAGTACGCTCAGTTTGACCATCCGTCGGGGGATGATATGTCGTACTCAATCTCACCTCAGTACCCAATGCTGACTGAAGACCTCCCCAGAAATGAGATGTGAACCGCGGGTCTCTGTCCGACACAATAGATACTGGAATCCCATGTAGTCTCACTATGTCCCGGACATATAATTGAGCCATCCTCAAGTATGTGTACGTCATATAGTAGGGGATGAAGTGAGCTACCTTTGTCAGCCTGTCAATGATCACCCAAATGGCATCACAACCTGAAGTAGTCCTCAGCAAGTGGGTCACAAAGTCCATAGATACATGCTCCTACTTCCACTCCGGTATCTCTAAGCTCCTTAGCTCGCCACCAGGTCTCTGCCTCTCAGCCTTAACATGCTGACAGATCAAACACCTCTTGACAAAAGCGATCACATCATGCTTCATCCGCTTCCACCAGAACTGATCACATACGTCCTTATACATCTTCCTCCCTCCTGGGTGGATACTGAATCGGCTACTATGAGCTCGCTCTAAGATTCCTCTACGCAACTCCGGCGTACATGGAACTACCCATCGGTCATCAAGTCTCAAAGAACCATCCTCAGCCACTCTAAACTTTGATGGCTGCCCCTGAAGTGCCAATGATGACCATATCTGAATCTCATCATCTGTCCTCTGAGCTCTCCTGATATGCTCATAGATATCTGGCTCAGCCAATAAGGTCGATACATATACAGGCGATGTATCTACGTCAAAGTCATAACCCAGATGGCAATATGAAGTCATCATAGCCGACAAATGCATGACCTCCTCAGCAGTACTCTTCACCTTCCGACTCAAGGCATCTGCTGTCAAGTTCGCCTTCCCCGGATGGTACTCAATCTCACAGTCATAGTCTTTGAGCAAATCCATCCATCTCCTCTAACGCATATTCAACTCCGCCTGAGTAAACAAGAATTTTAGGCTCTTATGATCCGTGTATATGGTAAACGATGTACCATACAGATAGTGCCTCCAAATCTTCAGGGCAAAGATAATAGCCGCCAACTCCAAATCATGGACCGGGTATCTAGCCTCATGCGGCTTCAACTGCCTCGATGCATAAGCTACCACGTGCTTATCTTGCATCAATACACATCCCAAGCCCTGAAGTGATGCGTCAGTATATAGAACAAACCTCTTGTTCTCCGTGGGAATTACCAATATAGGGGCCGTGGTCAACCGGTGCTTCAGCTCTTGGAAGCTCTCCTCGCAAGCCTCTGACCAAAAGAAGGGTACTCCCTTTTCGGTCAACTGTGTCAGTGGCTTAGCAATCTTAGAAAATCCCTCAACGAAGCGTCGGTAATACCCAGCCAAACCAAGGAAACTTCGAATCTCGGGTACAGAAGTGGGTGCAGCCCACTCCATCACAGCCTCAATCTTCCTGGGGTCCCCTGAAATCCCACTGCTAGATATGACATGCCCCAGAAACACTACACTGCTCAACCAAAACTCACACTTGCTGAGCTTGGCATATAATTGGTGATCTCTGAGGATCTGGAGCACCGTCCTCAAGTGTTTCACATGCTCTTCCTCGCTCCGGGAGTTGATGAGAATGTCGTCAATAAACACAATGACGAACTGATCCAGATAGGGTTGGAACACCCGATTCATCAAACTCATAAAGACAGCCGGGGAGTTCGTCACACCGAACGGCATTACCAAGAACTCGTAGTGCCCATACCGAGTCCGAAATGCTGTCTTTTGTACATCCTCCGCCCTGACCCGTATCTGGTGGTACCCGGATCTCAAATCAATCTTGCTATACAGCTTCGTACCTTGCAACTGGTCAAATAAATCATCAATCCTTGGGAGAGGATACTTATTCTTCACCGTGGTCTTGTTCAGTTGCCGGTAATCGATGCACAACCGCATCGAACCATCCTTCTTCTTCACAAAAAGAACCGGTGCGCCCCAAGGCGATACGCTAGGGCGTATATATCCTTTATCAAGGAGCTCCTGTAACTGCTCCTTCAATTCCCTCAACTCTGCCGGCGCCATCCTGTAAGGTACACGAGAGATAGCGGATGTCCCCGGTAATAACTCAATCCCAAACTCGACTTCCCTAGCCGGTGGGAATCCTGGAATCTCCTCCGGGAACACATTGGCAAATTCCGCTACCACTGGTATATCCTCAACTCTTAACTCTTTGCTCTTTCCCAACATATCCACGGCATAGATGATATAACCCGTGTGTCCACGTTCCAATAATTGGGACATTTTAATTGCCAAAATCAACGGATCTTCGCACGAGAACCGTTGCCAAAGAAAATCCACTGAACTCAAGTGAGATCTGAACCGTACTGTCCTCTGTCGACAATCTACCACTGCCTGATATCTGTTCAGAATGTCGATGCCCACAATGCAGTCGAAATCTGACATACCCAAAACAATCAAATCTGCCTTTATCTCATTGCCCTCAAAATAAATGAGGCAGTCCATCAGAAACTGATCAGCAACAACTTTCCTTCCAGTGGGTGTCGAGACCAATAAAGACGTGGGTAACGGAGACGTGCACATATGATGTCTCGCCACAAAGTCCGCAGACACAAAGGAGTGCGAAGCACCTGTGTCTATCAAAATAAAGGCAGCATACGTAAATAAAAGGCACGTACCCGCTATCACCTCCTCAGGAGCTGCATCGGCCTGTTCCCTGGTCAATGCATAGATCTATCCCTGAGGTGGCCCCATCGCCTGTCCTCCCACATGTCGAGGTACCATCGGCGGCCTCTGCTGAACTGTACCACTAGAAAATCTCCCTCGACCTTCCCTGAGGTCGTCTGGCCTTCACGATTAGGGCAACGTTGAGCAATGTGGCCTGACTTGCCACATATGTAGCATGCAGAACAATCACGCATCAAATGCGGCCCTCCGCAAAAGTTGCACTTAACCTCTCCAACTCTACCAGGTCCTCCAAAGGTAGATGCACCACCTCTCCGGTCACCTTGTTTCCGGCCATCCGGTCGCTTTTCGCTAAAACGGGAAGAAGAAGAAGTCCCTCGAGACTTAAAAGATCCTCCCCGTGGCCTCAGATTCTCTGATGTGGATCTCTGTGATGAGGCTGGTGGGGGTGCGGTATCAGTATAAGCACTCACCCCAATCTCTGCCAACTCCGCTCTTACAAGTGCATCATCAAAGGATGTCGGGTTGTTAGAAATCACCCGATCAAATAGTTCCGGTCGCAACCCCTTCAAAAAGTTCCTCATCATTGCATGTCCATTGGTGGCAATGTGTGGAACATACCTCAACAAGGATGAGTAGTGCATGGCATAGTCTGAAACTGTCATGTTCCCTTGTTTCAAGTTCGTAAACTCATCCTCCTTTGATTGTCTAGCCGCAGCCGAGAAGTATCGGTTTAAAAACCGAGTTCTGAATAGAGTCCAGTCGACCACCATGCCTTGAGCCCTCAACTCCATCACAGTCGTCTTCCACCACATAGAAGACTTCTTTGCCAATTGAAATTCCGCCAATCTCAACCATGCCGTCGTAGCACACGGCCCAGATACAAAGATCTGTTCCAGTCTCTCTAGCAACTCTTCGGCCTCTTCCCCTGTTTCTGTTCCCTCAAACATAGGTGGGTGGAAGGTCAGAAACTGTGTCAGGCTAAGCTCCCCTGGTAGTAGTAATTGAGCAACCGGTTCCATGCCCACAGCAGGTGGGGGTAAAGGATTTGCCTGACCGATGCTAGCGTTCACGCTCCCAACATCACCAACCTCTTCATTCAGGTTCCCCGCATTCATAGCAGCCATCTTGTAATACAAAGGTTAACAACAATTCCATACAATATACATGTTATGCCGTTAGATAACATGAACGATAATAAGCATGTTAGTATAACAGTTTATACACCAATATGCGCCACATGTATAAACATGCTCAAATGTAAACACTTAGCTAACCATGCTAAGGCTACCCTTCACTCAATCCCGGGTTCTCTAACCACTGTCTGATACCACTAATGTAAGGACCCTAGTTCCTTAAGTGCGGATTAAGGCGTAAATAAAAATTTTCATGCATAAACAGAGTATAAAGGTTGTGTTGATGCCCTGAGCTATTAAATTACAGTGCCAAAATAAAGTTCCAAAAGGGATTAGTTAGATTCCCAACCAATGGATGCTAATCTTATAGCTTTACACTACTCCTAGAGTAGATACTATGCAAAAGAATAAACCTGCTACCAAGAGCACTCCTCACTGGCTCATCGCATCAACCCGCCTTAGCCCCTTCCGCCCAAAAGTACCTACAGGAACAACCCCAAAACCATGAGAATGTATATAAATCATATCCACAATAATATGATCATAATTCAATGCATAAACCGTAAATGCAATTCACTTCCTGTATTTAACACATTTAAAAGCTCCCTTGGTTGTCCCTGTATCACAATAATAATCAAAGGATTATAATGCCAACATGCATGTCATGACATGTATCCATTCCGTGTATACTAATGGCCAATTCCCAGTCTTATTATATCAGTGGCATAATACCCCTCGCGTTTATATGACAACGGCATTAATACCCCTCGCTTCGACATATTAGCGGCATAATATCCCTCGCGTCAATATGACAGCGGCATTATCCTTTGCTTCGACATATTTGCGGCAAATATTCTTCATCGCTAAATATGACAGCAGCAAGTATTCTATCATCGCTTTGACATGACGGCGGCAAGTATTCTATCATCACTGCAATATAATCTTGACTCACAATAAATATGCAACCGTAATGCATATCCAACCATGTATGCAACCATAATGCATAACCAACCATATATGCAACCATAATGCATATCCAATCATGTATGCAACCATAATGCATAATTAAGACCATGTATGCAACCATAATGCATAACCAAATCAAAGCGTAATAAATACGTTTTACCGTCCGATGCTCGTACGTCTCACTACGTACCTTAGTTCCAAAAGTGGAGATGTCGTGGGACTTTATCTCCTTTGATGTGTGGCTACCTGGGATGGTTCTACACAATCACATGAATCCATATTAGAAGCCAATAAATGAACCATTACCAAAAACATCATCATTTATAACAAAATCCCAAAATCCACATTTTATGCCTTGCGATCGATCGCCCTCTAAGCCCCGATCGATCGCCAAGTGAAGAGAAAATAGGCATCCAAGCACTGCCTCCATCGATCGATCGAAACATTTTATCAATCGATCGAGACGTCACACCGATCGATCGGTAAGCTCATTTCACGCCTTGTTCAGGCTCTGCCCCGCTCGATCGATCGGACCCAGATTTCGATCGATCGAGCAGCCCTGTTCCACTGGACTGTGGCGATCGATCGCGATGTAAATGGCGATCGATCGCCACCCGAAGGATTTTTGTTTTTGTGAATTTTTGGAAAATGTCGGGATTTTGGAATCAAGGTTTAAAGGGGCCGTTTCCGGGGCAATGTCTACATTCCAATGGGAATGCTATACTTTTAAAATGGATTGGTTGGAGCCAAAGTTTGATAAAATGGAATTCTCGGTTGAATTCTTGGCTATCTTTCAACTTGTTAAATGGTATACTTTGGGTATTATGCATGCTTAGCCGGGGGGCTTTTATTTTGGTAATCGTCATGGATTGATGATATGGTTGGGGATTATGAACGTGCGTGGGCACGTGGTTGCATGCTTGTGTTTAATTGTGAACTATTTATGTAATAGCACATGATTCATCGGGTCGTGGGACTCAGGCGAGGTCGGACTCGAACTACGGAGACTTAAGGTACGTATGACGTACGAGCATAGCCTATTATAATGTTGCAACTATAAAATGCATGGTATGTGATAATTGCATTAAATGGGCACTGAAACACATGGGGTGTAATAATCGCATGATATGGACATTGAAATACGTGGTGGGTGGTAATTACATCAAATAGGCGTTGAAATGCATGGTACACGATATTTGCTATAAATGGCTAGCGATATGCACGGTAAACGATATTTGTGTCAAATGGTTATACATGGGAACCACACGGTGCCGCTATTGAGCGAGCAATGATTTGGGATGCTGTCGCCGTTGAGCGACCATCGGTTATGACGCCGGTAGTGTTGAGCGTGCGCGGGGTTTAGAATGCCGCTATTGTGGAGCGAGCAATGAAATAGGAACATGGAATCATTGAATTGATATATGTGATATTTATGATCTTTTAATATAATGATTTTATCATATTGATTATGGAACTGGCATAACAGAATGGTATTAGTTAATCTATGTGACGATCAACTGGCTTTGGGAATTTGATGAGTTTGGTTATTTTGAGAACAGGGACAATACAGGGGATCCCGGATGAGGGTGTTACCATCCAGGGAGTATCATTTAAATTATGGCATTTACATTCTGTAAATTATGAATTGCAATGTTTTGATTATTGGATTGGTGGTATTGGTATGCTCACCCCGTGTGGGGGCTGTCTCTGTTGGGATAGGTGATACAGGTGTAGCAGTAGCTTTGGAGTTGAGCTCGGACTGTTGATTTGAGGTACTTCCAGGATCGAGGTACCAGAGCTGGTGGAACAAGTGCATAGATCCAGAGTTGAGATCGAGCTGTGCTTGGGAGGTACTTCCAGGATTGAAGTGCCAGTAACGGTATCCGGTGGAGTGTTTTATACATTAGATACACGCGTGTTCATTGGGTGCTCTTATGTGAGTACATTTTAAGTGTATATGGAATGTATAAATGGGCTACGGCTCTTCTCTATTCATTTATGGTTTGCATGCAATTAAATACGGAACTGCTAAATGAACTAAGAGCATGTTAGTGTATTATGAGGGTGCATGTTATATAAATAATCTTGTTTGGGGAAATTGAATATTATGTGGATTGAATGCAAGAAATTTTCTGGATAGCATATAGTGTTGCACTTGCATATGGTTTTCCCCATGATAGCATGATTATATGCACTATTGTATGGCTTAATACACTAATATCGGGTTAAGGGCACGGGGGTCCTTACATTAGTGGTATCAGAGCAGTGGTTAGCTCTTTGGGGCTGTTGAGGGCCTAGGAAAATGGTAATGGGAATGAGAAGCACATACTTATGCATGATGGTAGTTAGTGTTGCGTGGCACAACTATATTGCTTATGTGCATTTATGTTATGTGTTCATAATTGGAATATGTTATTGTTAACCATGGTGGTTGCAAGGTCATATGAGACATGAACTATGCATTACGGTTGCATAGATATACATCGGAGTGATGATTTTAATGCTTTGCAGCTAAATGTTGGAGCGAGATGCATTAAAATACAATCATGGCGATGATTGTTGGAATACAGGTTATGCATTACGGTTGCATGCACGTCGAAGCGATGATGCCGCTGTCGTGTCGAAGCGATGGTAAATGCCGCTGTCACGTCGAAGCGATGATGCCGCTGTCGTGCCGAAACAATTATTGGAATATGGGTTATGCATTACGGTTGCATGCATGGCGTAGCGATGTAAATACTTGCCGCTGTCATATTATAGCGATGAAGAATATTTGCCGCAAATATGTCGAAGCGAAGGATAATGCCGCTGTCATATTACTATCGCGAGGGATATTATGCCGCTAATATGTCGAAGCATGGGGTATTTCCGCTGTCATGCCGTGGCGATGGTTCATACCACCGGGTATTCTATTGGCAATGGTACATACTACCGGGTATTCTATTGGCGATGGTACATACCGCCGGGTATTCTATTGGCGATGGTACATTCCGTCGGGTATTCTATAGCGATGGTACATTCCGCCGGGTATTCTATTGGCGATGGTACATTCCGCTGGGTATTCTATTGGCGATGGTTCATACCGCCGGGTATTCTATTGGCAACGGTACATTCCGCCGGGTATTCTATTGGCTATGGTTCATACCGCCGGATATCTATAGCGATGTTTCATGCCGCTGACTCTATGGCGAGGGTATCATGCCGCTAATTCTATAGCGATGGATTATACCGCTATGTGTGTAGCACTGGATTATGCCGCTTACGAGCGATGGATGCCGCTTATGTACCGCTGGTGGACGATGGATACAGGTATTCCGTTATCTTGATAGCGATGAGGTATGGCATATTACTTTTGTTATCATTATTGTGAATATTATGTGTTGTTTTATACCGTCATGGGTTTTGACGATGGGATTATGAGTGTCGTATATCGACAGGTTCGTCATATTTTTGACGATGTTATTTGGGATGTTTATGTGGACGCGTGGCGTTGTCTCGGTGAATAATGCATTCATGTTTATGTATTCGGTTGTATAGTTGAGTGCCGATGGTGAGCACATGGTAGTGTCTGAGTCACTAGTTGACGAGACCGTTACGCTGAGCGGATTGCTCGATGGATTGTTGGATGCATTGTACAGGTGAGGGTACCGCATCACGTGTTGCAGGTAAATATTTTCGAGTAATGATACCCTCCAGGTATACTCGCTGGATTGGCTAAGGCTAAGTGATTGGTGGTAAGAGTAGTCATTGACGAAACTACTCGCTTGTTGTTGTGATGTGTGTTAGGCATGGGCACACCCACCCTCAGGGTGTGGAATAAGTCTTAATGGATTAGGATTGCATCATAGTTGAGCAAGGACACCGGGTTGTCCTTTGTGCTTTGGTGTTTTAGAGATATGTCGGGTGATGACCCACAACTCTAATGGTTTGTACGGTATAGTATACCGGGTTGTGACGTGTGTCACGTTGGTAGGTTGGTATGAGCCTATGGGGCCAGCGGATCGCTAGCCAGGTATGGTTGCAATGTTTTAGTGTGCTTGTGATAGCCATTATACTGCTCGTTGGGTTTGAGATGGGTGAATCGTATGGTGATACGATGAGGGGTATGGTAGACTTTTGTAGCCTCCTTGTGGTATGATGTTTGAGGCGGGGAGTACCTCACAGAGACGTTTATACGTCGAACGTTTTGAGAGACTTGTTTTGGGGCAGCTCAATTTGGTTGGAAATACCAACGTGAGTGTCAACAAGTCGTTATTAGCTCTGGTTGAGCATCTTTGCATGTAGAATGTGTGATATCCCCGAAATGATTATGTGATTTTAATCATTTAAGTTATATTGTGATGTTAAGGTGTTAATTCATGGGATTGGATAAATTTTATTGGGGAGATTTACTTCAGGGTGCATGTAACATGTATTGGGTTTTTGGGGTGTGTATTGTTTGTTTTGGTAAAGCATGCAAAAGGGTAATTGAAGTATTTTGTTGAGAAAATACTATAAATATCATGTGGGGATATTTTAAATACATCGTGCTAATTCGGGACCAAAACATAACACATCAAACCACCCAACACTTAACCACCCCCCCCCCCAACCCATACTTTGACTCAGCATGAGCTGGCCATGCTTCCACTTGGCTCAATAATTTAACACCTTTCCAGCACTCCAAATTTCGAACCTCCTCTTCCAAAATACCATCCAGCAGCTGCTAAGCAATTTTAGGAGGAGCCCTTCCATTTCCATCGCCTGGAAATCCTTCAAAAATCGGGGCAAAGTAGGGTGAGAAACCTACCCTGTTTCTTTCTGGAAAACTGGTTTGGTTCTACTTTTGAGCATGGTGAAAAACGGCATGTAAGCATATGTTTCTTGAAACCTGTGATTTAAATGCTTACATAGTGTTTTTATGAGTCTCTCTGTAATTTTCCTTAAGCATGATGCATGTTTTATGTGGAAGATTTAAGCTTGTGAAACGTAGTGCTCAAAAATCTGGGTAGAGATTTCCTCTGTTTTTCTGGAAAACGTGGGTTGGGAGTGTTTTTGAGGAGGTGTTATCATGCATGATAAGCTTATATTTTGGAGAAACTTTGATGTAAAAATATGCTTGGTAGTTTTGTGAAACCCATGGCATGTTTAGTTGAGCACGGTTTATGTTATATGTGTTAGTTTTAATAGCATGTAAAGAGGTGCTCAAGAATTCTGGAAATGAAAATGTGCCCTGTTTCCAGAAAAAGTTGATCCGGTGCTTGAATAAGTGGTCGACGTTTAAGCATGAGGGCTTATGTTTGGGGTGTAATTTTGGTATGAATACATTCAGGGGAGTGTGTTGTAACTGCTAGCATGTTGGTTTTGGCATGTTGTATGTTTTACATGTTAGATTTAAGGATGTGATTCAGGTGTTCGAGAATTCTGGACTGGTATTTCTCGAACAGAGCGTCTCGATCGATCGACATTTCATCCCGATCGATCGAGCGAGGCAGAATCTTGGTTTTTGATTTTAGGCGTCTTCTCGATCGATCGGGAAGAGGGGCCGATCGATCGAGAGACCCAGAATGTTGAAAAATGTAATTTGTTATATTTTGTTAAAGTTTTGATATTGGATTGTAATGAGGCATCTAATATTGTGTTATACACTGGTGTAGAGCCTTCACAGGTAGCTACACAACGCAGGGGATAGAGTCCTGCAACACACCACATTTTTGAAAGGTACGTAAGCGACGTACGGGCATCCCAACGGTAACATGTACTTTATGTTTGTCTTTATGACACATGATGAATGCAACGTGGTGCATTATGGTTATGATACATGTTTTTATGCATTGTTTTAGCATATGTATGTTGTGAAATATAAGAAGTGTATTTCACGAGTCAAAGTTATCTTAGTAAGGATTTTAATGGCTTACGCTAAAGTCCATTGGAAGCGATGAAGAATTCCGCTTACATGGAGTAGCAACGCTAAAGTCCATTGGAAGCGATGAAGAATTCCGCTTACATGGAGTAGCAAGAAGCATTAAAATGTACTAATGATAAGGGCTCAGGATGAAATAAGGATTTAAGGGAAAAGGAATGTCATGACATTGCATATCCATACATTCATATAATGTGTTTCTATTATGAATTATGGTATAGGGACAACCAATGGGCGATATAAATGCTGGAAATGCAGGAAGGGCTTGTGTTTAAGATTTGCATTTATGCCTTACTTTCATATTATGTTAAATATGAATTGTGTTATGCTCATGTGTTGGGGGTTGTCTTTGTAGGTGCTTTTGTTGACGAGAACCAGGGCCGGGGTTGATATGCTGAGCTGTAAGGAGTGCTACAGGATTAGCATGTTAGAGTTTTTGTATAGCTTCTACTGAGTAGAGTAAGACTATGATGTAGTACCTTTGTAGGAAGTATGTCTTTCCTTTTGGAACTTTTTGGTACTGTAATCTCTAAAGCTCAGGTTAATCAACACGGCACATTACTCTGATATAATCACATGTATGTTTAGTTCTCTAAATTTGTGAGACCCCGTTATCACATCAAGATATTAAGGTGCAATTTAGAGAACTAAACATACAAGTGATTATATCAGAGTAATGTGCCGTGTTGATTAACCTGAGCTTTAGAGATTACAGTACCAAAATGTTCCAAAAGGAAAGACATACTTCCTACAAAGGTACTACATCATAGTCTTACTCTACTCAGTAGAAGCTATACAAAAACTCTATCATGCTAATCCTGTAGCACTCCTTACAGCTCAGCATATCAACCCCGGCCCTGGTTCTCGTCAACAAAAGCACCTACAAAGACAACCCCCAACACATGAGCATAACACAATTCATATTTAACATAATATGAAAGTAAGGCATAAATGCAAATCTTAAACACAAGTCCTTCCTGTATTTCCAGCATTTATATCGCCCATTGGTTGTCCCTGTACCATAATTCATAATAGAAACACATTATATGAATGTATGGATATGCAATGTCATGACATTCCTTTTTCCCTTAAATCCTTATTTCATCCTGAGCCCTTATCATTAGTACATTTTAATGCTTCTTGCTACTCCATGTAAGCGGAATTCTTCCTCGCTTCCAATGGACTTTAGCGTTGCTACTCCATGTAAGCGGAATTCTTCATCGCTTCCAATGGACTTTAGCGTAAGCCATTAAAATCCTTACTAAGATAACTTTGACTCGTGAAATACACCTCTTATATTTCACAACATACATATGCAAAAACAATGCATAAAAACATGTATCATAATCTTAATGCACCACATTGCATTCATCATGTGTCATAAAGACAAACATAAAGTACATGTTACCGTTGGGATGCCCGTACGTCGCTTACGTACCTTTCAAAAGATAGAGGAGTCAATCGACTTTATCTCCTCGGTTGTGCTGGCACCTGGGATGGTTCTACATAGCCACACAACACAATATTAGGCACCTCATAATAATCCGGAAGCAAAACCAAATTAAAAACCAAATTAATCCTTCAACATCATCTCGCGATCGATCGCCCATGAGCCCCGATCGATCGCGAGATGCTACTGCCTCGCATACCAAAAAAAAAACATTCAGCGATCGATCGCCCCAATATTGGCGATCGATCGCCAAAACCCACTGGAACGTCGCGATCGATCGCGCCTCCTTGGCGATCGATCGCCAACCTTGTTCCTTTGGCGATTTTCCAGAATGCTTAACACCGATATTTATACCCTTAAATCTAACATGTAGGACATAATACATACTAAGATCATCATGCTAGCATTTGAACTACACTACCCTGAGTGTATTCAAACCAAATATACACCCTGAGCATAAACCTACATGCATAAACATCGATCATTTAAACAAGTACCGGATCAACTTTTTCTGGAAACAGGGCACATTTTCATTTCCAGAATTCTTGAGCACCTCTTTACATGCTATCAAAACTAACACATATAACATAAACCGTGCTCAACTAAACATGCCATGGGTTTCACAAAACTACCAAGCATGTTTTTACATCAAAGTTTATCCAATATATAAGCTTATCATGCATGATAACACCTCCTCAAAAACACTCCCAACCCACGTTTTCCAGAAAAACAGAGGAAATCTCTACCCAGATTTTTGAGCACTACTTTTCACAAGCTTAAATCTTCCACATAAAACATGCATCATGCTTAAGGAAAATTACAAAGAGACTCATAAAAACACCATGTAAGCATTTAAATCACAGGTTTCAAGAAACATATGCTAACATGCCGTTTTTCACCATGCTCAAAAGTAGAACCAAACCAGTTTTTCCAGAAAGAAACAGGGTAGTTCCTCACCCTACTTTGCCCCGATTTTTGAAGGATTTCCAGGTGATGGAAATGGAAGGGCTCCTCCTAAAATTGCTTAGCAGCTGCTGGATGGTATTTTGGAAGAGGAGGTTCGAAATTTGGAGTGCTGGAAAGGTGTTAAATTATTGAGCCAAGTGGAAGCATGGCCAGCTCATGCTGAGTCAAAGTATGGGTTGGGGGGGGTGGTTAAGTGTTGGGTGGTTTGATGTGTTATGTTTTGGTCCCGATTTAGCACGATGTATTTAAAATATCCCCACATGATATTTATAGTATTTTCTCAACAAAATACTTCAATTACCCTTTTGCATGCTTTACCAAAACAACAATACACACCCCAAAAACCCAATACATGTTACATGCACCCTGAAGTAATTCTCCCCAATATAATTTATCCAATCCCATGAATTAACACATTAACATCACAATATAACTTAAATGATTAAAATCACATAATCATTTCGGGGATATCACAATACTCCCCTACTTATAGGATTTCGTCCCGAAATCAAACATGCTACTAACCAGAAATAAAACAGTATATAAACGCATACCAGAAAATAACTCTGGATAGTGCTGCACCATGTGTCGCTCTGTCTCCCACGTGGCCTCCTCGACACCCCTACGATCCCACTGTACCTTGATCATAGGAATAACCTTGTTCCGAAGTCTGCGGTCTGCTCTATCCAAAATCCTGATAGGCCGCTCCACATAAGAAACATCGGACTCAATCTGAACCTCTGAAGGCTGCAACACATGTGAGGGATCTGGCTCATACTTCCTCAGCATAGACACATGAAAAACGTCGTGTATGCCAGACAGAGAGGGCGGTAAAGCCAACCGGTATGCCAGAGTACCAATACGCTGTAAGATCTCATACGGCCCTACATACCTCGGGGATAACTTCCCTCGCATCCCAAACCGTACTACGCCTCTGAAGGGTGAGATCTTCAAAAACACTCTGTCGCCTAACTGAAACTCCAACGGTCTACGCCGCTGATTGGCATATGCTGCCTGTCTATCCTGAGCTGCCTTCATCTTTGTTCTGATAACCTTAACTTTCTCTTCCATTTCCTGAACCAACTCAGGTCCTCCAACCGACTTACGGTCCATGTCATCCCAACACAAGGGTGACCTACAACGCCTACCATAGAGGGCCTCGAAAGGAGCCATCTGAATACTTGCCTGGTAGCTGTTGTTGTAAGAAAATTCCACCAAGGCTATCGAGTCCTGCCATGAAGTGTCGAACTCCAGCACACAAGCCCTCAACATATCTTCGAGCGTCTGTATCGTACGCTCGGTCTGTCCGTCCGTCTGGGGATGATAGGCTGTGCTCAACCTCAACTCTGTACCTAGAGCTGTCTGCAGACCCTCCCAAAAGTGAGATGTAAACCGCGGATCTCGATCTGACACAATCGAAACAGGGATCCCGTGCAGTCTCACCACATCTTTGACATATAACTGCGCCATTCTTAAGTGTGTGAAGGTCATACAGTAGGGAATGAAATGAGCACTCTTAGTCAACCTGTCCACGACTACCCAGATGGCATCAAAACCCGAAACAGTCCTCGGCAAGTGGGTCACGAAATCCATAGATACGTGCTGCCACTTCCACTCGGGTACCTCTAAACTTCTTAGTTCACCTCCAGGCCTTTGTCTCTCAGCTTTCACTTGCTGACAAATCAAACAACGCTTGACAAAAGAGGTGACATCCTGTTTCATACGCCTCCACCAGAACTGGCTGCGTAGATCCTTATACATCTTCTTCCCACCTGGATGGACACTCATCCTGCTACAATGAGCTCGCTGTAATATACCTTGGCGCAACTCGGGTGTATCTGGAACCACCCATCTGTCGCCGAGCCTCAGAGAACCGTCATCAGCCACTCTGAATCTCGATGGCTGTCCTGAATGAACCACTAACATCCATCTCTGAACCTCTACATCGGTCCCCTGAGCCTTCCTGATGTGATCAAATATAACAGGCTCAGCTAGCAAGGTCAAAACCTGTACTGGCGAAGAAGATACATCATAATCGAATCCCAAATGGCAGTAGGAGCTAAACATAGCTGACAGAGACATAGCATCCTCTGCTGTGCTCTTCACCTTCCGACTCAAAGCGTCGGCTGTCAAATTTGCCTTTCCCGGGTGATATTCGATTTCACAATCGTAGTCCTTCAGCAGGTCCATCCATCTCCTCTGCCTCATGTTCAGCTCAGCCTGTGTAAACAAGAATTTCAGGCTCTTGTGATCAGTGAAGATGGTAAATGAGGTACCGTATAAGTAGTGTCGCCATATCTTCAAGGCGAACACTATAGCTGCCAACTCCAGATCATGGACTGGATACCTCGCCTCATGTGGCTTCAACTGTCTCGAAGCGTAAGCCACTACATGTCTGTCCTGCATCAGTACGCACCCTAATCCCAGTAGAGATGCATCGGTATAAAGGACAAATCCTTTGTTCTCCTTGGGTATCACTAGAACGGGTGCAGTAGTCAGTCTGTGCTTTAATTCCCGGAAGCTCTGCTCACAAGCCTCTGACCAACAAAATGGGACTCCCTTCTGAGTCAGCTGGGTAAGTGGCTTGGCGATCTTTGAGAAACCCTCGACGAAACGTCGATAATAGCCAGCCAGACCAAGAAAACTTCGAATCTCACTGACTGAAGTAGGGGTAGACCAATCCATAACTGCCTCTATCTTCCTCGGGTCTACTGATATCCCCTCTCGTGATATGATATGGCCCAAAAATGCAACACTGTTCAGCCAAAACTCACACTTGCTGAGTTTGGCGTACAACTGATGATCTCTGAGGATCTGGAGTACTATCCTCAGATGATCGGCATGATCCTCCTCATTCCTCGAATAGACTAGGATGTCATCAATAAACACGATCACAAACTGATCGAGGTACTCCTGAAATACTCTGTTCATCAGGCTCATAAAAACTGCAGGTGCATTTGTCACACCGAACGGCATCACCAAGAACTCATAGTGTCCATACCGAGTTCTAAAAGCCGTCTTTTGGACATCACCAGCTCTAACCCGTACCTGGTGATAGCCTGACCTCAAATCTATCTTGGAGTACACCTCCGTACCCTGAAGCTGGTCGAACAGATCATCAATCCTCGGAAGCGGATATCTGTTCTTCACTGTAGCCTTGTTCAGTTGCCTGTAGTCAATGCACAGACGCATTGATCCATCCTTCTTTTTCACGAACAAGACTGGCGCACCCCAAGGCGATACACTAGGACGGATGTATCCCTTGTCGAGGAGCTCCTGTAACTGTACCTTCAGCTCCCTCAGCTCTGCCGGTGCCATCCTGTATGGGGCACGAGAAATGGCTGATGTCCCTGGCAGCAGCTCAATAGCAAACTCCACATCCCTGACTGGCGGAAATCCCGGAATCTCATCTGGAAACACATCACTGAACTCCGCCACAACTGGAATGTCCTCGGCTCTTACTTCCTTCTCCTCTGAAGCATCCATAGCATAAATAAGGTACCCAGTATGGCCACGTTCCAATAACTGCGACATCTTAACCGCCGAGATTACTGGTATCCTTGGACGAGAGCCGTCCCCATAAAAAGTCCACAGGAACCCCTGATCAGACAGAAAACGAACCATCCTCTTTTGGCAATCTACCATAGCTCGGTATCTGCTCAACACATCAATGCCGATAATGCAGTCAAAGTCTGCCATCTCTAACTGAATCAAATCGGCCCTCAGATCATTGCCCTCAAAATAAATGAGGCAATCTGATAACTGTCGATCCGCAATCACATGCTTCCCCGTGGGTGTCGAGACCATGAGAGGCGTGGGTAACAGAGACGAGCACAAATGGTGTCCTTCCACAAAGGCAGTAGATACAAAGGAATGGGAAGCACCTGTATCTATCAATATAAGTGCAGGGTACGTAAGTAAATGACACGTACCAGCAATGACCTCCTCTGGGGCTGCCTCGGCCTGCTCCCGGGTCAGTGCATACACCTGTCCTTGCGGCGGTCCTGTCGTCTGACCTCCCAGGGGTCGTGGTGCAAACTGCTGCCTCTGTGGTGCCCTCCCAGCATCAAACCTTGGCCTATTCGGCCCTGAATCCGTCTGAACTGCCCGATTGGGGCAACCCCGACAGTCACGTAACAAATGCCATCCTCCACAGTTGGTACACCTGGGTACCTCTGTCCTGCTTCCCTGTGTGTGCCCCCGGGTGCTCTGCTTCTGTCCATGAGACTTCTTCCCACTAAACCTGGAAGATGATGAGGCCCCACGAGCCTTAAACTGATCCCCTCGTGGCTTCAGACTATCAGTAGTAGGCCTCTGTGATGGTACAAAAGGGGGTACAACATCCTTGTATGCGCCTACGGCAATCTCTGCCAACTCTGCCCGTGTCAGGGCGTCGTCAAACGAGCTGGGGTTGTTAGAGATAACCCTATCGAATAGCTCCGGCCTCAGACCTTTCAGAAAGTTCCTCATCTTGGCATGGCTGTTGACAGCAATATGAGGTACATACCTCAGCAGTGAGGAATACTGCATAGCGTAGTCTGCTACGGACATGCTACCCTGCTTCAAACTGTTGAACTCATCCTCCTTCAATTGTCTGGCAGCTGCAGAGAAATACCGGTTAAGGAACCGGGTCCGGAATACAGTCCAGTCAACTGCCATACCTAGAGCTCTCAGCTCCATCACGGTGGTCTTCCACCACATAGCAGGCTTCTTAGCCAGCTGAAACTCTGCTAACCTCAGCCATGCCGTGAGTGCACAAGGTGCAGTCACAAGTATCTGCTCTATACGTTCCAACCACTCCTCAGCTACTTCGCCAGACTCAGTCCCCTCAAACATGGGCGGATGGAAACTCAGAAACTGCTTAAGGCTGCCCAGGTTACCGAACCCAGAGAACAAGGGAGAGAAACTAGCGAACCTGCAATTCACAAAAAAAAGAGGGTAAAGACGACTCAATAAATAAAATTTACTAAATAGAAGAGTTTCCTTTTGAGCTATTTGCTTGGTTCCGATTCTACAAAGGTAGAATGCCTGGTCGAAGGCCCAGTACAGTAGGTAGCAGGCGTGTTCGTTTTGGCTCCATCAGAGTCAGCGCCCAGTCCTTATTGAATTGGAACCAGGATCAAAAAATAGATACAGATCAGTGCAAATTCTGACATCACCACAGCACACTGAGCTCCCCTGGCAGTAATATCTGTACACTGGGCTCCACGCCCACAGCAGGTGGTGGTAAGGGGTTCGGCTGAGCAATACTGGCATGTCTACTGTCCATATCTCCTACCTCTTCATTGAGGTTCGCCATGCTGCAACACAATAGTTAACAACAATACCAAAAGCAGTTCATAATATAAGCCGTTAGATAACAAGAGTAAAATATTCAAAGCATGTTAGTATATCACGTATACAACCATATGCATCACATGCATAAGCATGCCTAAATGAATACCTAGCCAACTTGTCTCTAAAGGCTACCCTTCACTCTTCCCTGGTTATCTAACCACTGCTCTGATACCACTAAATGTGAGACCCCGTTATCACATCAAGATATTAAGGTGCAATTTAGAGAACTAAACATACAAGTGATTATATCAGAGTAATGTGCCGTGTTGATTAACCTGAGCTTTAGAGATTACAGTACCAAAATGTTCCAAAAGGAAAGACATACTTCCTACAAAGGTACTACATCATAGTCTTACTCTACTCAGTAGAAGCTATACAAAAACTCTATCATGCTAATCCTGTAGCACTCCTTACAGCTCAGCATATCAACCCCGGCCCTGGTTCTCGTCAACAAAAGCACCTACAAAGACAACCCCCAACACATGAGCATAACACAATTCATATTTAACATAATATGAAAGTAAGGCATAAATGCAAATCTTAAACACAAGTCCTTCCTGTATTTCCAGCATTTATATCGCCCATTGGTTGTCCCTGTACCATAATTCATAATAGAAACACATTATATGAATGTATGGATATGCAATGTCATGACATTCCTTTTTCCCTTAAATCCTTATTTCATCCTGAGCCCTTATCATTAGTACATTTTAATGCTTCTTGCTACTCCATGTAAGCGGAATTCTTCCTCGCTTCCAATGGACTTTAGCGTTGCTACTCCATGTAAGCGGAATTCTTCATCGCTTCCAATGGACTTTAGCGTAAGCCATTAAAATCCTTACTAAGATAACTTTGACTCGTGAAATACACCTCTTATATTTCACAACATACATATGCAAAAACAATGCATAAAAACATGTATCATAATCTTAATGCACCACATTGCATTCATCATGTGTCATAAAGACAAACATAAAGTACATGTTACCGTTGGGATGCCCGTACGTCGCTTACGTACCTTTCAAAAGATAGAGGAGTCAATCGACTTTATCTCCTCGGTTGTGCTGGCACCTGGGATGGTTCTACATAGCCACACAACACAATATTAGGCACCTCATAATAATCCGGAAGCAAAACCAAATTAAAAACCAAATTAATCCTTCAACATCATCTCGCGATCGATCGCCCATGAGCCCCGATCGATCGCGAGATGCTACTGCCTCGCATACCAAAAAAAAAACATTCAGCGATCGATCGCCCCAATATTGGCGATCGATCGCCAAAACCCACTGGAACGTCGCGATCGATCGCGCCTCCTTGGCGATCGATCGCCAACCTTGTTCCTTTGGCGATTTTCCAGAATTGCTTAACACCGATATTTATACCCTTAAATCTAACATGTAGGACATAATACATACTAAGATCATCATGCTAGCATTTGAACTACACTACCCTAAGTGTATTCAAACCAAATATACACCCTGAGCATAAACCTACATGCATAAACATCGATCATTTAAACAAGTACCGGATCAACTTTTTCTGGAAACAGGGCACATTTTCATTTCCAGAATTCTTGAGCACCTCTTTACATGCTATCAAAACTAACACATATAACATAAACCGTGCTCAACTAAACATGCCATGGGTTTCACAAAACTACCAAGCATGTTTTTACATCAAAGTTTATCCAATATATAAGCTTATCATGCATGATAACACCTCCTCAAAAACACTCCCAACCCACGTTTTCCAGAAAAACAGAGGAAATCTCTACCCAGATTTTTGAGCACTACTTTTCACAAGCTTAAATCTTCCACATAAAACATGCATCATGCTTAAGGAAAATTACAGAGAGACTCATAAAAACACCATGTAAGCATTTAAATCACAGGTTTCAAGAAACATATGCTAACATGCCGTTTTTCACCATGCTCAAAAGTAGAACCAAACCAGTTTTTCCAGAAAGAAACAGGGTAGTTCCTCACCCTACTTTGCCCCGATTTTTGAAGGATTTCCAGGTGATGGAAATGGAAGGGCTCCTCCTAAAATTGCTTAGCAGCTGCTGGATGGTATTTTGGAAGAGGAGGTTCGAAATTTGGAGTGCTGGAAAGGTGTTAAATTATTGAGCCAAGTGGAAGCATGGCCAGCTCATGCTGAGTCAAAGTATGGGTTGGGGGGGGTGGTTAAGTGTTGGGTGGTTTGATATGTTATGTTTTGGTCCCGATTTAGCACGATGTATTTAAAATATCCCCACATGATATTTATAGTATTTTCTCAACAAAATACTTCAATTACCCTTTTGCATGCTTTACCAAAACAACAATACACACCCCAAAAACCCAATACATGTTACATGCACCCTGAAGTAATTCTCCCCAATATAATTTATCCAATCCCATGAATTAACACATTAACATCACAATATAACTTAAATGATTAAAATCACATAATCATTTCGGGGATATCACAAAATTGCACCTTAATATCTTGATGTGATAACGGGGGTCTCACATTTAGTGGTATCAGAGCAGTGGTTAGATAACCAGGGAAGAGTGAAGGGTAGCCTTTAGAGACAAGTTGGCTAGGTATTCATTTAGGCATGCTTATGCATGTGATGCATATGGTTGTATACGTGATATACTAACATGCTTTGAATATTTTACTCTTGTTATCTAACAGCTTATATTATGAACTGCTTTTGGTATTGTTGTTAACTATTGTGTTGCAGCATGGCGAACCTCAATGAAGAGGTAGGAGATGTGGACAGTAGAAATGCAAGTATTGCTCAGCCGAACCCTTTACCACCACCTGCTGTGGGCGTGGAGCCCAGTGTACAGATATTACTGCCAGGGGAGCTCAGTTTGAAGCAGTTTCTGAGTTTCCATCCGCCCATGTTTGAGGGGACTGAGTCTGGTGAAGTAGTTGAGGAGTGGTTGGAACGTATAGAGCAGATACTTGTGACTGCACCTTGTGCACTCACGGCATGGCTGAGGTTAGCAGAGTTTCAGCTGGCTAAGAAGCCTGCTATGTGGTGGAAGACCACCGTGATGGAGCTGAGAGCTCTAGGTATGGCAGTTGACTGGACTGTATTCCGGACCCGGTTCCTTAACCGGTATTTCTCTGCAGCTGCCAGACAATTGAAGGAGGATGAGTTCAACAGTTTGAAGCAGGGTAGCATGTCCGTAGCAGACTACGCTATGCAGTATTCCTCACTGCTGAGGTATGTACCTCATATTGCTGTCAACAGCCATGCCAAGATGAGGAACTTTCTGAAAGGTCTGAGGCCGGAGCTATTCGATAGGGTTATCTCTAACAACCCCAGCTCGTTTGACGACGCCCTGACGCGGGCAGAGTTAGCAGAGATTGCCGTAGGCGCATACAAGGATGTTGTACCCCCTTTTGTACCATCACAGAGGCCTACTACTGATAGTCTGAGGCCACGAGGGGATCAGTTTAAGGCTCGTGGGGCCTCATCATCTTCCAGGTTTAGTGGGAAGAAGTCTCATGGACAGAAGCAGAACACCCGGGGGCACACACAGGGAAGCAGGACAGAGGTACCCAGGTGTACCAACTGTGGAGGATGGCATTTGTTACGTGACTGTCGAGGTTGCTATATCTGTGGCAAGATGGGCCACATAGCTCGGGGTTGCCCCAATCGGGCAGTTCAGACAGATTCAGGGCCGAATAGGCCAAGGTTTGATGCTGGGAGGGCACCGCAGAGGCAGCAGTTTGCACCACGACCCCTGGGAGGTCAGACGACAGGACCGCCGCAGGGACAGGTGTATGCACTGACCAGGGAGCAGGCCGAGGCAGCCCCAGAGGAGGTCATTGCTGGTACGTGTCATTTACTTACGTACCCTGCACTTATATTGATAGATACAGGTGCTTCCCATTCCTTTGTATCTACTGCCTTTGTGGAAGGACACCATCTGTGCTCGTCTCTGTTACCCACGCCTCTCATGGTCTCGACACCCACGGGGAAGCATGTGATTGCGGATCGACAGTTATCTGATTGCCTCATTTATTTTGAGGGCAATGATCTGAGGGCCAATTTGATTCAGTTAGAGATGGCAGACTTTGACTGCATTATCGGCATTGATGTGTTGAGCAGATACCGAGCTATGGTAGATTGCCAAAAGAGGATGGTTCGCTTTCTGTCTGATCAGGGGTTCCAGTGGACTTTTTATGGGGACGGTTCTCGTCCAAAGATACCAGTAATCTCGGCGGTTAAGATGTCGCGGTTATTGGAACGTGGCCATACTGGGTACCTTATTTATGCTATGGATGCTTCAGAGGAGAAGGAAGTGAGAGCCGAGGACATTCCAGTTGTGGCAGAGTTCAGTGATGTGTTTCCAGATGAGATTCCGGGATTTCCGCCTGTCAGGGATGTGGAGTTTGCTATTGAGCTGCTGCCAGGGACATCAGCCATTTCTCGTGCCCCATACAGGATGGCACCGGCAGAGCTGAGGGAACTGAAGGTACAGTTACAGGAGCTCCTCGACAAGGGATACATCCGTCCTAGTGTATCGCCTTGGGGCGCTTGTTCGTGAAAAAGAAGGATGGATCAATGCGTCTGTGCATTGACTACAGGCAACTGAACAAGGCTACAGTGAAGAACAGATATCCGCTTCCGAGGATTGATGATCTGTTCGACCAGCTTCAGGGTACAGAGGTGTACTCCAAGATAGATTTGAGGTCAGGCTATCACCAGGTACGGGTTAGAGCTGGTGATGTCCAAAAGACGGCTTTTAGAACTCGGTATGGGCACTATGAGTTCTTGGTGATGCCGTTCGGTGTGACAAATGCACCTGCAGTCTTTATGAGCCTGATGAACAGAGTATTTCAGGAGTACCTCGATCAGTTTGTGATCGTGTTTATTGATGACATCCTAGTCTATTCGAGGAATGAGGAGGATCATGCCGATCATCTGAGGATAGTACTCCAGATCCTCAGAGATCATCAGTTGTACGCCAAACTCAGCAAGTGTGAGTTTTGGCTGAACAGTGTTGCATTTTTGGGCTATATCATATCACGAGAGGGGATATCAGTAGACCCGAGGAAGATAGAGGCAGTTATGGATTGGTCTACCCCTACTTCAGTCAGTGAGATTCGAAGTTTTCTTGGTCTGGCTGGCTATTATCGACGTTTCGTCGAGGGTTTCTCAAAGATCGCCAAGCCACTTACACAGCTGACTCAGAAGGGAGTCCCATTTTGTTGGTCAGAGGCTTGTGAGCAGAGCTTCCGGGAATTAAAGCACAGACTGACTACTGCGCCAGTTCTAGTGATACCCAAGGAGAACAAAGGATTTGTCCTTTATACCGATGCATCTCTACAGGGATTAGGGTGCGTGCTGATGCAGGACAGACATGTAGTGGCTTACGCTTCGAGACAGTTGAAGCCACATGAGACGAGGTATCCAGTCCATGATCTGGAGTTGGCAGCTATAGTGTTCACCTTGAAGATATGGCGACACTACTTATACGGTACCTCATTTACCATCTTCACTGATCACAAGAGCCTGAAATTCTTGTTTACACAGGCTGAGCTGAACATGAGGCAGAGGAGATGGATGGACCTGCTGAAGGACTACGATTGTGAAATCGAATACCACCCGGGAAAAGCAAATTTGACAGCCGACGCTTTGAGTCGGAAGGTGAGGAGCACAGCAGAGGATGCTATGTCTCTGTCAGCTATGTTTGGCTCCTACTGCCATTTGGGATTCGATTATGATGTATCTTCTTCACCAGTACAGGTTTTGACTTTGCTAGCTGAGCCTGTTATATTTGATCACATCAGGAAGGCTCAGGGGACCGATGTAGAGGTTCAGAGATGGATGCTAGTGGTTCATTCAGGACAGCCATCGAGATTCAGAGTGGCTGATGACGGTTCTCTGAGACTTGGCGACAGATGGGTGGTTCCAGATACACCCGAGTTGCGCCAAGGTATATTACAACGAGCTCATTGCAGCAGGATGAGTATCCATCCAGGTGGGAAGAAGATGTATAAGGATCTACGCAGCCAGTTCTGGTGGAGGCGTATGAAACAGGATGTCACCTCTTTTGTCAAGCGTTGTTTGATTTGTCAGCAAGTGAAAGCTGAGAGACAAAGGCCTGGAGGTGAACTAAGAAGTTTAGAGGTACCCGAGTGGAAGTGGCAGCACGTATCTATGGATTTCGTGACCCACTTACCGAGGACTGTTTCGGGTTTTGATGCCATCTGGGTAATCGTGGACAGATTGACTAAGAGTGCTCATTTCATTCCCTACTATATGACCTTCACACACTTAAGAATGGCGCAGTTATATGTCAGAGATGTGGTGAGACTGCACGGGATCCCTGTTTCGATTGTGTCAGATCGAGATCCGCGGTTTACATCTCACTTTTGGGAGGGTCTGCAGACAGCTCTAGGTACAGAGTTGAGGTTGAGCACAGCCTATCATCCCCAGACGGACGGACAGACCGAGCGTACGATACAGACGCTCGAAGATATGTTGAGGGCTTGTGTGCTGGAGTTCGACACTTCATGGCAGGACTCGATAGCCTTGGTGGAATTTTCTTACAACAACAGCTACCAGGCAAGTATTCAGATGGCTCCTTTCGAGGCCCTCTATGGTAGGCGTTGTAGGTCACCTTGTGTTGGGATGACATGGACCGTAAGTCGATTGGAGGACCTGAGTTGGTTCAGGAAATGGAAGAGAAAGTTAAAGTTATCAGAACAAAGATGAAGGCAGCTCAGGATAGACAGGCAGCATATGCCAATCAGCGGCGTAGACCGTTGGAGTTTCAGTTAGGCGACAGAGTGTTTTTTAAAGATCTCACCCTTCAGAGGCGTAGTACGGTTTGGGATGCGAGGGAAGTTATCCCCGAGGTATGTAGGGCCGTATGAGATCTTACAGCGTATTGGTACTCTGGCGTACCGGTTGGCTTTACCGCCCTCTCTGTCTGGCATACACGACGTTTTTCATGTGTCTATGCTGAGGAAGTATGAGCCAGATCCCTCACATGTGTTGCAGCCTTCAGAGGTGCAGATTGAGTCCGATGTTTCTTATGTGGAGCGGCCTATCAGGATTTTGGATAGAGCAGACCGCAGACTTCGGAACAAGGTTATTCCTATGATCAAGGTTCAGTGGGATCGTAGGGGTGTCGAGGAGGCCACGTGGGAGACAGAGCGACACATGGTGCAGCACTATCCAGAGTTATTTTCTGGTATGCGTTTATATACTGTTTTATTTCTGGTTAGCAGCATGTTTGATTTCGGGACGAAATCCTATAAGTAGGGGAGTATTGTGATATCCCCGAAATGATTATGTGATTTTAATCATTTAAGTTATATTGTGATGTTAAGGTGTTAATTCATGGGATTGGATAAATTTTATTGGGGAGATTTACTTCAGGGTGCATGTAACATGTATTGGGTTTTTGGGGTGTGTATTGTTTGTTTTGGTAAAGCATGCAAAAGGGTAATTGAAGTATTTTGTTGAGAAAATACTATAAATATCATGTGGGGATATTTTAAATACATCGTGCTAATTCGGGACCAAAACATAACACATCAAACCACCCAACACTTAACCACCCCCCCCCAACCCATACTTTGACTCAGCATGAGCTGGCCATGCTTCCACTTGGCTCAATAATTTAACACCTTTCCAGCACTCCAAATTTCGAACCTCCTCTTCCAAAATACCATCCAGCAGCTGCTAAGCAATTTTAGGAGGAGCCCTTCCATTTCCATCGCCTGGAAATCCTTCAAAAATCGGGGCAAAGTAGGGTGAGAAACCTACCCTGTTTCTTTCTGGAAAACTGGTTTGGTTCTACTTTTGAGCATGGTGATAAACGGCATGTTAGCATATGTTTCTTGAAACCTGTGATTTAAATGCTTACATAGTGTTTTTATGAGTCTCTCTGTAATTTTCCTTAAGCATGATGCATGTTTTATGTGGAAGATTTAAGCTTGTGAAACGTAGTGCTCAAAAATCTGGGTAGAGATTTCCTCTGTTTTTCTGGAAAACGTGGGTTGGGAGTGTTTTTGAGGAGGTGTTATCATGCATGATAAGCTTATATTTTGGAGAAACTTTGATGTAAAAATATGCTTGGTAGTTTTGTGAAACCCATGGCATGTTTAGTTGAGCACGGTTTATGTTATATGTGTTAGTTTTAATAGCATGTAAAGAGGTGCTCAAGAATTCTGGAAATGAAAATGTGCCCTGTTTCCAGAAAAAGTTGATCCGGTGCTTGAATAAGTGGTCGACGTTTAAGCATGAGGGCTTATGTTTGGGGTGTAATTTTGGTATGAATACACTCAGGGGAGTGTGTTGTAACTGCTAGCATGTTGGTTTTGGCATGTTGTATGTTTTACATGTTAGATTTAAGGATGTGATTTCAGGTGTTCGAGAATTCTGGACTGGTATTTCTCGAACAGAGCGTCTCGATCGATCGACATTTCATCCCGATCGATCGAGCGAGGCAGAATCTTGGTTTTTGATTTTAGGCGTCTTCTCGATCGATCGGGAAGAGGGGCCGATCGATCGAGAGACCCAGAATGTTGAAAAATGTAATTTGTTATATTTTGTTAAAGTTTTGATATTGGATTGTAATGAGCATCTAATATTGTGTTATACACTGGTGTAGAGCCTTCACAGGTAGCTACACAACGCAGGGGATAGAGTCCTGCAACACACCACATTTTTGAAAGGTACGTAAGCGACGTACGGGCATCCCAACGGTAACATGTACTTTATGTTTGTCTTTATGACACATGATGAATGCAACGTGGTGCATTATGGTTATGATACATGTTTTTATGCATTGTTTTTGCATATGTATGTTGTGAAATATAAGAAGTGTATTTCACGAGTCAAAGTTATCTTAGTAAGGATTTTAATGGCTTACGCTAAAGTCCATTGGAAGCGATGAAGAATTCCGCTTACATGGAGTAGCAACGCTAAAGTCCATTGGAAGCGATGAAGAATTCCGCTTACATGGAGTAGCAAGAAGCATTAAAATGTACTAATGATAAGGGCTCAGGATGAAATAAGGATTTAAGGGAAAAGGAATGTCATGACATTGCATATCCATACATTCATATAATGTGTTTCTATTATGAATTATGGTACAGGGACAACCAATGGGCGATATAAATGCTGGAAATGCAGGAAGGGCTTGTGTTTAAGATTTGCATTTATGCCTTACTTTCATATTATGTTAAATATGAATTGTGTTATGCTCATGTGTTGGGGGTTGTCTTTGTAGGTGCTTTTGTTGACGAGAACCAGGGCCGGGGTTGATATGCTGAGCTGTAAGGAGTGCTACAGGATTATCATGTTAGAGTTTTTGTATAGCTTCTACTGAGTAGAGTAAGACTATGATGTAGTACCTTTGTAGGAAGTATGTCTTTCCTTTTGGAACTTTTTGGTACTGTAATCTCTAAAGCTCAGGTTAATCAACACGGCACATTACTCTGATATAATCACATGTATGTTTAGTTCTCTAAATTGCACCTTAATATCTTGATGTGATAACGGGGTCTCACAGAATGCAACGGGGATCACAATTGGAATTGTGAGATATAGCTAGTGGAGTAACACTACTATACCGATTTCTATCTCTTGGAGAGATTTGGGTTGCACTGTCATGAAGACAGCTGGCATTGGTTGAGGGTTGATGGTGAATCACCGGGGTAAGCCCTACTAGTGTTGGACTATGTGATGGCTTCGTACTTCCGGTGAGACGTTCGAGGAGACGTCTCCGGTGTAATGCTCGAGATCGTGTAATCCTATGGTATTAGTACAGAGCATTACTAGGTTGGGTATACATGGCGTATACGAGTTTCGATTTGGTAATAGTGGCTTCAATGCACTATTCTGAACCAGTTGCATATTTTTGGTTCCGAGATATATTTTGGTATAAATATATCCAGTTTTCCGAACGGTAGTTCGAAGTTGGAGGATCATGGATTCATGATATATTCCTTGGGAGGAAGGCGGTATTATTATTCCTACCGGTTGAATCTTTTGGGGAGATTCGTTGTTTTGGTTCGTGTGGTGTTGATGTTGAAATCACACCCTTTGGTTTTGGTTTGTCAACCATCATTCTCCGTGGGGTGAGAATAATCGAGGTTTGACAGTGGTTTTGGGATTTGGGTATGATTGGGGATACCCGAGTCCATTGCATTGTGTATGCATGTTGTGTTGGTGTATGGGCTTGTATGCCGTGTGTGTATACGAATGCCAACTTTATGTTGTTCCTTCTTGAACGTCGAGCTTTGATGCTTGGTTTGGTAAATCTCCGGTGTGAGATTGTGGAACCTCGAGATCGGAAATCTCGATGGCACGATGCATTCTGATGAATGATCGTGAGGGTTGTTTGACTTCCCCTGAGGAGGGATCGTCGTGTTTTGGAACCATGGTAATTCTTGTAGGATAATTCGATAGCCTTCCTGTTTTAGGATTGTTGGATCCAAGGATGAACGAGGGATGGCCAGGATTCGGATTTGTTTAGTGTCGTGGATTGACACGTATGGCAGGTATGCAATTGTTTGTCTTGCATGACCTCTATGGAACTTGAGACTTTGTGGAGTCTTAATGGTGTGTCCGGACCAAGATATGATTTCTTGGAACACTTTGTTTTAGACTTCTGTGGTGATGTGTTTTGTGTGGATCAGTGACCGTAGGTAACCCGATCCGGGTTGCAAGTGGTGCAACTACTCCTTTGGAGGAGATGGACTGGGATGCGAGAACCGGATTTTCTGTGAGTATACTGTTGTATACTAGTGGTCCACATCATGACGATGCGTGTCAAGCATCGTGGGCAAGTGATGAATATCATGGAGTGATATCTAGGTCAGAACCAAGGGAGATTTGATTGGTGTGCAGTCGTGGTGGACTGACTTCTGGGACGATTCACGTCGAGGTATGTTGTTATCTTTCGGGTTTGTATTGATCTTGGCGTTTGCTCTATTTTAGAGCTTGGTGCGAGATGGGTGTTCTTGCGGTTGTTAATTCGACTCTAATGTGGTCCAGAATCGGGGTTGTGGCCTTGTTTTGTTTGTGTAGTCCTGGTGTTACGTGGAGTACACCGGTGCAATTTCGAGGACGAAATTTTATTAGTGGGGGATAATTGTGATGTCCGGGGATTAATGGTGTTAATCCCGGTGTGGTATTAGTCCTTGATGGATTTTTAATTTTGGCAATTAGGAATTAATTGCGGTTTTGGGTCTCCCGAGGTTGTTAAATCGAGCATTTGGGATCGTTTGATCCAAAGGTTGAGATTGTATTCTAATTTTGATGGAAAACCTATGAGTTGGGTTTTTAGTGGGACTTGGAGTCCGGGGTACCTTATGTTGGGGCCAGTCTGGGGATTTGATGTTGGAGAGAGAGTTTTTGAAAACAGATGTGTAAAGGTATTGGTATTTTGGGGCATTTTGCTATATATACCAGTTGGACTCGGGGTTCCGTCATTTGGAATCCATTTCTCTCCTCTCCCTCTCACGCCTCTCTCTCACCCCAAACCCTTTCCCTTTCCCTTTGATGAGCAAAATTGATGGAGGCTCGTCCTAGGAGCCGGATTTCTCGAAGATAAGTTGGTAATTTCTTCCCCTCGTCATTGTCTTCGATTTGATACTGGTATGGTGTATTATGGTTGAGCTTTTGGGTTGGATTTGTGTTTGGGGGTTTGGGTTAAAAAAAAAACTAAAATGTTGGTTTTAGTGTTTTCATTGAGCTTAATTCGTGTATTTGTGGTGTTGAGGAAGTTTGGGGTGTTGGTTTTGAGTTTGGGTGTGAAAAACACCATGGAAGCTCGAATTTTTCGGAAAATTGCAGGTGGCGATCGATCGCCGAGGTGGGGCGATCGATCGCGACGGGCAGCTGTTAAAAATCGAAGAAGATGAACAGTGCAGGCGATCGATCGCATGGTTTAGGCGATTGATCGCGAGCATGTTGGCGATCGATCGCGAAGGGTGGCGATCGATCGTGTGTAGGCGATTTTGGCCACTGGACTGTGGCGATCGATCGCGATGTAAGTGGCAATCGATCGCCACCCGAAGGATTTTTTTTTTTGTGAATTTTTGGAAAATGTCGGGATTTTGGAATCAAGGTTGAAAGGGGCCGTTTCCGGGGCAATGTCTACATTCCAATGGGAATGCTATACTTTTAAAATGGATTGGTTGGAGCCAAAGTTTGATAAAACGGAATTCTCGGTTGAATTCTTGGCTATCTTTCAACTTGTTAAATGGTATACTTTGGGTATTATGCATGCTTAGCCGAGGGGCTTTTATTTTGGTAATCGTCATGGATTGACGATATGTTTGGGGATTATGAACGTGCTTGGGCACGTGGTTGCATGCTTGTGTTTAATTGTGAACTATTTATGTGATAGCACATGATTCATCGGGTCGTGGGACTCAGGCGAGGTCGGACTCGAACTACGGAGACTTAAGGTACGTATGACACGTACGAGCATAGCCTATTATAATGTTGCAACTACAAAATGCATGGTATGTGATAATTGCATTAAATGGGCACTGAAACACATGGGGTGTAATAATCGCATGATATGGACATTGAAATACGTGGTGGGTGGTAATTACATCAAATAGGCGTTGAAATGCATGGTACACGATATTTGCTATAAATGGCTAGCGATATGCATGGTAAACGATATTTGCGTCAAATGGTTATACATGGGAACCACACGGTGCCACTATTGAGCGAGCAATGATTTGGGATGATGTCGCCGTTGAGCGACCATCGGTTATGACGCCGGTAGTGTTGAGCGTGCGCGGGGTTTAGAATGCCGCTATTGTGGAGCGAGCAATGAAATAGGAACATGGAATCATTGAATTGCTTTATGTGATATTTACGATCTTTTAATACAATGATTTATCATATTGATTATGGAACTGGCATAACAGAATGGTATTATTTAATCTATGTGACGATCAACTGGCTTTGGGAATTTGATGAGTTTGGTTATTTTGAGAACATGGACAATACAGGGGATCCCGGATGAGGGTGTTACCATCCAGAGAGTATCATTTAAATTATGGCATTTACATTCTGTAAATTATGAATTGCAATGTTTTGATTATTGGATTGGTGGTATTGGTATGCTCACCCCGTGTGGGGGCTGTCTCTATTGGGACAGGTGATACAGGTGTAGCAGTAGCTTTGGAGTTGAGCTCGGACTGTTGATTTGAGGTACTTCCAGGATCGAGGTACCAGAGCTGGTGGAACAAGTGCATAGATCCAGAGTTGAGATCGAGCTGTGCTTGGGAGGTACTTCCAGGATTGAAGTGCCAGTAACAGTATCCGGTGGAGTGTTTTATACATTAGATACACGCGTGTTCATTGGGTGCTCTTATGTGAGTACATTTTACGTGTATATGGAATCTATAAATGGGCTACGGCTCTTCTCTATTCATTTATGGTTTGCATGCAATTAAATACGGAACGCTAAATGAACTTAGAGCATGTTAGTGTATTATGAGGGTGCATGTTATATAAATAATCTTGTTTGGGGAAATTGAATATTATGTGGATTGAATGTAAGAAATTTTCTGGATAGCATATAGTGTTGCACTTGCATATGGTTTTCCCCATGATAGAATGATTATATGCACTAATGGTATGGCTTAATGCACTAATATCGGGTTAAGGGCACAGGGGTCCTTACATGCAGACTAATTCTTCACTAGGTGATACAGTTTATTCGGCAAAGTTGGACGAAGTGTGCTGCCACCGCAGAAAGATGAAATGGACATTGTTGAGTTTTGTCAAAAGAAATTCAAATTTGTTGCCAAGTATGCTTCATCCATCATTAAAAGAGGTTATTTTTGTTCAAAAAATAATGTGCATTGCATTTTGTTAATTTGTTTTAGCCTACCACATTTGACCCTCACTAGCTCAAATTTTCAAACATTTTAAAATTAAGGGGGAGAATTTATTCTCAATCCCTGAGGGGGAGTAAATTTATTTGTCTTCCTTTTGGATTCACACAAAAAGTGGGAGAAATATGTTGTTTAAAAATATTGTTTTTCTTGTATGCAACATTGTGCTTTAATATTTCATATTTTTTATTCAAGTTTTGTGATCATCAAAAATGGGGATTGTTGGGTTTTGGAAAACCGAATAATCTTAGTTTTGATGTTAACAAAACTTGTTATTGTGTTGCTAACATATTTTATCAAGTGTGCAGTTCATAGATGATATTTTACAGCTTGATGATCTGCTAAGAAATGGCATTGAGTTTGGTTGCTGAAATGAGAATTCAGCATCCAGTAGACCCCGAGCACTGCTGACTTAATTGATCATATCTCATAGCTCGTATATCAAAACGACCTGATTTTAAAGGGGTTGGATAGAAAACTCAATTTTCTACAAGTCGTATTTCAGGCCAGAAGACCAAATTCGAAGGTTTACTTGACAAAAAGACGTCTGCAAGTGCTTGCTGGTGCAAAGCTAAAACACCAACCGGATTGCACCTACCCAATCACACCTACCGGATCACACTACCAGATTGCACCTACCGAATCACAACTACCGGATTGTACCTACCAGATTGCATCTACCGTATCACACCTACCGGATTGCATCTACCGGATCACACCTACCGGCTTGCACCTACTGGATTGCACCTACCGGATCACACCTACCGGATTGCACCTACCGGATCACCTACCGGACCCGACCAGCGGGCCTTCCAAAAATAGCCCAGAAGCAGAATATGACCGTTGCAATGTTTGAAAGCTTACCAAAATTGTCCCAAGGGTTATATTCTTGTATCTAACGTATATATCATTACTTGGGGCTATATACATGATTTGGAAGCTCAATAATAGCTGATTGAAGATCAATCCAAGCCTTCCAAAGCAAACCCACTTTGGCATTCAATTGAGGAACTTCAAAGACAAAAGTTGCTAAATGAAGAGCACTCCTCAAACCTTTGGCACCTCTTACCTTGCTGTATCAGATTCATTATGGAATCATTTGTGCCTTTGTATTCACTCTATTCATTGTATTTGTGAGCTAAAATAGAAGAGTGAATACCATTGTAACGGTTGATGATTTATCACAACAGATGAGAGGTCTTTGTATGTGAGACATTAAAGAACATACATAGTTGAGTTGCTAGGAGTTCTAGTTGGATGGGGAATTTCCAACTGGATCGGGTTTGTACAACGGGATTGTATAAATCAAAGTCTTCTAGTGGAATCCTTCCATGAGGTGGAAGAAGGGGAGACGTAGAAGGATTACACCACCTTCGAACTTCCATAAACAAATGCTTGTTTATTTACTTTAATTGCATATCTTTAAATGTCTTTCAAATGAGTAATCGGTTTTAGAGCGGGTTATGTCGAGTGTCTTCCGCTCGGTTTTGTAACCGAACTCGATATAATCTCTCGGTGCAATTATTTCAAGAACACGAGCTATTGAAGCTCAAGTTGGTTGAACTCGGGTGTGGAATGACAACCCACCCCCGAAATCGATCCTAACAGTAATGATGTATTTGTGGAGGTGTTGGTATGTCGGATCCTTGGTACTATATATACCAAGTGGACTCGGTAATTCCGTCATTGCACAGAATCTATTCTCTCTCTCTTCGCCTCATCACCCCCAAAACCCCTCTTTTCCCCTTCTTTCTCCTCCCATGGAAAAATCGATGAAGACTCGATTTGGGAGCCGAATTTCTCGTAGATAATCAGGTATTATCATTCCCCTCGCCTTCATCTACGTTTTGATTGTTATTATTATTGTTTTTGGTTAGGATTTGAGTTGAGTATGGAATTTGAGGATTTAATCCAATGTTGTTTTTTTGGAGTTTTTATTGAGTTTTATTGATGTATTTGAGGTGTTGAAGGTGTAAGGGGTGTTGGTTTTGAGTTTGGGTGTGAAAAACACCATGGAAGCTCGAGTTTTTTGGAAAATCGCAGGTCGCGATCGATCGCGGCTTGGCGCCGATCGATCGCGACGAGATTCTAAAATTTGATGAAGATGTACTGTTCTGGCGATCGATCGCGAGGTGATTGGCCATCGATCGTGGAGACACGCGATCGATCGCGAGAGTGTTCTGTTTGGCAGCTAACTCATGTGTTTTTTTCAAACTTTGGCACAATGTTGGGATTTTGGAAACGGGAGCCGATTTTCGGGGCAATGTCACATTCCAATGGGAATGCTATACTTTTAAAATGGAGTGGTTGGAGCCAAGTTTTAAAGAGAATATGGAATGAAATTTAGTAACTGGCTAACCTTTGAACTTGTAAAAGGGTATATTTTGGGTATTATGCATGCTTAACCCGGAGTCTTTTAAAATGGTTAATCGTCATGGATTGACGGTGGGTTTAGAGGTTGTGAACGTGCTTGGGCACGTGGTTGCATGCTTATGTTTGATTGTGAGTTATTTATGTGTTAGCAAATAATTCTTCGGGTCGTGGGACTCAGGCAAGGTTGGACTCGAACTACGGAATCATAAGGTACGTATAACGTACGAGCATAGCTATTATTGCAATTTTTGAATTCATGGTACATTATATTGCAATAAATGGATAGACATTGGGAATTATATGGTGCCGCGCTTGAGCGAGCAATGATTGGGATGTTATCGCTTTTGAGCGAACATCGGTTATGACGCCTCTACTTTTAATTATGCGTGAAGTTAAAATGCAGCTATTGTGGGGCGAGCGATGAAATAATATATGGAACCATTGGTTAGATATATATGATATCTATAATCATTTGTTTGATGATTCAATCATGTTTGATTATGACACTGGCATGGAAAGAATGGGTTTAGTTAATCAATGAGGTGATTAACTGGCATTTGGGAATTTGATGGTTTCGATTATTTTGAGAACAGGAACAACACAGGGGATCCCAGATGAGGATGTTGCCATCTAGGGAGTGTCTTTTAATATTCATAGTCTTTATATTGTGTAAATTATGAAATGTGATTTTGTGCTTATTGGGTTGGTGGTATTGGTATGCTCACCCCGTGTGGGGCTGTCTCTGTTGGGGCAGGTGGTACGGGTGCAGCAATGGCTTTGGAGTTGAGCCGAGCTGTTGATTGGAGGTGCTTCCAAGATCGAAGTACCAGAGCGGGTATTGAGCATGATACTTTATACATTAGATACACGTATACTTATTCGATGCTAGCATGTGAGCACTATTATGTGTATATGGGTTGTATAAAGAAGGCAATGGCCTTTCTCTTTTCATTTATGTGTTGCTGGCAAATTATTTAGGAATTGCAAAATGAATTGAGAGCATGTTAGTGTATGTATAAAGGTGCATGTTATGTTTATGGACTATGTTGGGGAAAAGTTTAGACATTATATGGAATAATGTAAGAAATATAAATGGTATTTCATGTTAGGGTTTCATGTAATCTTTTTTCCCCTGATAACATGATTGTATGCACTAATGGCAAGGGCTAATACACTAATTACGGGTTAAGGGCACGGGGTCCTTACATGATATCTATGGTCATTTGTTTAATGGTTTAATCATATTTGATTATGAAACTAGCATGGCGGGATTGGATTTAGTTAATCAATGAGATGATTAACTAGCTTTTGGGAATTTTATGGTTTCGATTATTTTGAGAACAGGAACAACACAGGGATCCCGGATGAGGATGATACCATCCAGGGAAATATCTTTTAAAATTCATGGCATTTACATTCTGTAAATTATGAACTGTGATATTGTGATTATTGGATCGGTGGTATTGGTATGCTCACCCCGTGTGGGGCTGTCTCTGTTGGGGCAGGTGGTACAGGTGCAACGATGGCTTTGGAGTTGAGCTCGAGCTGTTGAATGGAGGTACTTCCAGGATCGAAGTACCAGAGCTGGTATTGAGTACGGCATGTTGTACAGTAGATACACATATACTTATTCGATGCTCGCATGTGACCACTATTATGTGTATGTGGGTTGTATAAAAAGGCATGAGCCTTTCTCCTTTCATATATATGTTGCATGCAATTAATTAGGAATTGAGAAATGAATTGAGAACGTGTTAGTGTATTACAAGGGTGCATGATATGTTAAAAGGGCTTCGTTGGGGAAAACCAGATACTTAATGGAATGATGCAAAGGAAATTTTATAGATGGTATTTCATGCCACGGTTGTATGTGGTTGATGTGACTAGAAATAGACACATCTATTGCGTTTAATTGTCTACGATTTGGTAGGTTTTGATGGATAATTTGATACGTATGCTACATAATCGTATATTTGTGTAATTATATGAAATATTAACATATCATATATGTTCATACAAACTCAATAAATATGATTATTCGCCAATTATATCAAATACAATTCTACGATGATTTTCACAAACTAAATATTAACATATCATATATGTTCATACAGTTTTAAATAGCATGCAATATTAATTCTAATATGATTAAACTATTTAACCACATAAATCCGATATGAGCCTTGTACACGGCTCTGATACCACTGTAAGTAATCCTTAGAGCATACAACGCAGCGGAATAAAATTTTGGATTATTAGAACAATGGATCTATACATAGGATTTCATATCGGATAAGGAATAACAAGTGTCTCACCCTTGTAGCGTGTTTGAAGCAGAATCCTCGTTGTAGCACCACGAGTCACAAACGAAAGTTTGTACCTTCAGTCTCTACGGTACACGCTCAAATCGAAAGGGATGTTCAAGAACAAGTTGCTAGACTTATTCTTGAACAAACAAGACTCACGGTTACAATAACCGATCGACGACCGCTTTCAAACCACCAAGAGACCACACGACGGCGGCGGTGATCTTCACGTCTTGGAGGAGGCGGCCGAGAGCTTGTGATGATTAGGTTTAGCTTTTGATATCAAAGTATGATATGAAAGTATGATTAACAATTAATCAAAACCTTGTATTTATATTATAAGGCTTTTAATTAAGGTTCAAGACTTTCTTAAAGTCTTATGGGCCCAAACCCATGATTTAATTAAAACCTTTTAAGCACTTAATTAAGACTCTTCTTAATTAATTAATTCATCCAATGAATTTAATTTCCCTTATCGATTTAATCTTTTGTGCGACCCGATAGGATCTTGTAATGTTGGCAGTGACATAAAATCTCATTTTACGTTACAAGCAAAGAGCGGTGTCTAGCAACACATCAAGGCTACCCAAATTACAAGAATGTCAATGACTCGACATAACTTTTAGAACTTGTGATAATATTAACCATGTAGCTTAATCTCTTTGTCCTTTGTGTTTAGATTGAACACGAGTCATGGAATAGTCATACTCGTATATCCAATCTTTATTTCTTGATCCCCAAGTAGAACTAGAATAAACGAATAAGCTCGATATCTCATATCGACTCATTCGAGCATGGCCATGCATTTTAGTTCTCACTTGATCAAGGGCCAAACACATCTCCTGTTATATAGGAGGGACAAATCCTATCTCGATCAGTCAACATCCCTCTACATAATTCGTAGTGTATCCAATAGTCGCCTTTATAGTTTACCCTGTTACGGGTAACGTTTGACGATATCAAAATACATAACTCCTTATGTTGGGATCTCTGATGATCACAAGTCGTAAGGATTACATACATTATTATCACTATGAGAATTGCATATGACGATCATATAACTATCCATGTTGCATTCTCATGGTGGGTCTGTCCAGTACATCGTTCTCTAACATGTACCCATATGTTGATTTGATATCTCATATCAATGAACAATTCATCGATCAACACATACTAGTCTCTACGTATTATCATTATCCCTTTCATGATAATACTTGACTAGGGACATCTTTAAGAATAATACAATATTATTCTAAGGACATTAACATATATATTAATTCACATTGCACAGTTAAAAGAATAATATATAATAATGAATTGCCATTCATAAAATCATATTACATTGTATGTCATAAACAATCATCTAATGATATGTCTTAGGGCATATCCCAACACGGTCGTGTTCTTCGCTTCATATTAGCGGCAAATATTCTCTCATCGCTACGATATGACATTGGCAAGTATTCACATCGCTACGCCATGAAGGCGGCAAGTATTCACATCGCTACGCCATATATGCAACCACAATGCATAATCCATATACCAATGTACATCGTTAAGAGTGTATTTTAATGCACCTCGCTTCAAATGTGACATGCGGAATTCTCCATCGCTTCAACATTTAGCGGCAAAGCATTAAAATTATCACTCGAATATATATGCAACCTTAATGCATAATCCATATCCGTATGACCTTGCAACCACCGTGGTTAGCAACAACATATTCCAATTATGAACACATATCATAAACGCACATAAGCAATATAGTTGTGTCACACAACACTAACTACCATCATGCATAAGTATGTGCTTTCCATTTCTATCAACATATTCCTAGGCCCTCAACAGCCCCAAAGAGTAAACCTCTGCTCTGATACCACTAATGTAAGGACCCCCGTTCCCTTAACCCATTATTAGTGTATTAGCCCATGCAATTAATGCATATAATTATGTTATCAAGGGAAAATACTACATGCAACCATGGCATAAAATACCATCTGTAAAAATTTTTGCATCCCTTCAATAATATCAAGATTTTCCCAACCAAGCTCATTTAACATATCATGCACCCTCGTAATACACTAACACGTTCACAATTCATTTTGCAATTCCTAAATAATTGCATGCATCACATAAATGAAAAGAGAAAGGCCCTTAGTAAGGACCCTAGTTCCTTAAGTGCGGATTAAAGTGAAATAAGAGCTAAGCATGCATATATCAGAGTATTAAATTACTGTTGATGCCCCGAGCTATTAAGATTACAGTGCCAAAATAAAATTTCCAAAGGATTAATTACATTCCAAGTTTAAATGAATGTTAATCCTCTAGCCTTACACTACTCCTAGAGTAGAGACTATACAAAAGAATCATATCCTGCTATACCAAAAGCACTCCTCACTAGCTCACGCATCAACCAGTCCTTAGCCCTTCATGCCAAAATGTACCTACAGGAACAACCCCACACCCATGAGCATGTAACAATCCATATTCACAATAATATGATTGTAATATAGAAATGCATAAGCCATAAATACGAATCACTTCCTGTATTTAATACATTTAATGCTCCCTTTGGTTGTCCCTGTACCACAATCATAATCAATAGATTATAACACCAATAATGTATGTCATGACATGCACCATTTTCCATCAATACAATATCCAATTTCCAAGTCTTATTATATCAGTGGCATAATACCCCTCGCGTTAACATGACAGCGGAAATACCCCTCGCTTAGACAATACCAGCGGCAATACTATCCCTTGCTATAATATGACAGCGGTCGTGTTCTTCGCTTCATATTAGCGGCAAATATTCTCTCATCGCTACGGTATGACAGCGGCAAGTATTCACATCGCTACGCCACTGGCGGCAAGTATTCTTCATCACTGGAATATAATATCGACTTACAATCCCATGCACTAATGCATCCAATGAGTGTATGCAACCATAATGCATAACCAAATTCATGTATGCAACCACAATGCATAACCAATGTATGTATGCAACCATAATGCATAGCCCAACAAATATGTGCAACCAAAATGCATAATCCAATATGTAAAAATACCTTTTACTGTCCGATGCTCGTACGTCTCACTACGTACCTTTGTTCCAAAAAGTGGAGATGTCGTAGGACTTTATCTCCTTGGTTGTGTTGCCACCTGGGATGGTTCTACACTGTAAGCTGTACACTACTCCTAGAGTAGACACTATACAAAAGTAATCCTGTCCTTCATCTACCAAAAGTGTTCTCCACAAGCTCACCGCCTCAACCCGCTTTAGCCCTTTTATATCATGCCAAAAGTACCTACAAGGACAACCCCCAAACATGAGCAATAATATCATTCATATTCAACACAATATGAATATAAGGCGTAAATGCATAAATCACAATAAAACACTTCCTGTTTTTCCCATGCATTTAAACGCTTCCAGTTTGGTTGTCCATGTACCATAACTCATGAGTATAATCAATAGATTATTTAATGGTCTAGACATGTCATGACATAATACCATCTCATCAACACCAAATACCAATCACCAATCCCTAGTTTGTCCATCACAATGTATTTTAATGCCCCTCGCTTATTTACATATAGGCGGCATAGAATAACCTCGCTTCAATGGACATGCGGCGCTCCCACCCCTCGCTTCACATTGAGCGGCAAATATTCTTTCCTCGCCCTATATGATAACCACGCTCAAATGTGACATGCGGCGATCCCACCCCTCGCTTCACATTTAGCGGCAACAAATCAAATAGCGGCAAACATTAAAATCATCAAGGGATGACCACGACTCATGGGATGTGCACCAATAACCATCATATGCATATACAATCATCATGCATAATTCAACATGTATTTGCATTCCACAATGCATAATTCCACATATACTCGCATCCACAATGCATAAACAATGAGCATATTAGATACATGTACCGTTGGGTGCTCGTACGTCTTCTACGTACTTTTCCAAAAGTGGAATTGATATGGCTTCACTTCCTTGGTTGCGTTGCTACCTGGGATGGTTCTACACAATCCCACAACCCCATATTAGAAGCCAAATAAAAGTCGAATACCAAAAATTCGTCAAAAGAATTCATTTTTCAAAATTCCACAGCTGGCGATCGATCGCTTCGCTGAGGCGATCGATCGCCTCAATTTTTGCTTCGCGGCGATCGGATCGCCTACCCCATGAATTGGACACTGCCTCTCGGCGATCGGTCGCCCCATTTCAGGCGATCGATCGCCTGCCCTGCGATTTTGACACTGTCTGTTGGCAATCGGTCGCCTCATTTCAGGCGATCGATCGCCTCGCACAGACTCGCGATTTTTCACCATTAATGCACACCAAAACCTTCCCAACCCATACCAATACTCCTCACCAACCCAACAACATAATAACACAATATATCAACAAAAATACACCCCAAGCAACACAAAAATCCAACATCCAACCAAAAAGATACCAACCCAAAATAACCCATTTCAAAACCATTTCAAATCCAATCCAAACACAACAAAAAAAATAGGGAGGTATCTATACCTCTTGGGGACTTCAAATCTCCCAATAAACTCCTCAAATCAAACTTTTGGAAGGATTTCTCTCCACCTTTTTGCCCCAACTCGAAAATGAAGAGGGAAAAGGGTTTGGGTGGTGATTTGGGGAAAGTAAAGTAAAGGTATGGTGGGGGTTGGGGTATAAAGGGGTTGGGTTTTATTAAAATGCATTCCACAATCCCATGGTGTATAAAACACCCCAACATGATATTTTTAAAAGCATTAATCCAAAATGCACCAAAATACCAATTAAACTCATGATTTCCAATTAATTGCTAACCATGGCAAATAAATCATGCTAATAACAATTTTCCCAACATGCACAACATGCACCCTGAAATGCTCTCCCGGGTCACTCTATCATGTGACTAAGCATTTCAATATGATAATTAATTCCAGCCCATAATTAATTACCACCATAATTAATCATACAAACACAATTAATGCCCAAATTGCAATCAATTATTTCGGGGATATCACATACACATTCACACAAACCAATATTAGAAGCCAATTTATGAACCAATACCAAAAATTCCATCAAAATAGCCAAAAACCAAAAACACCACATTTCAAGACTCGCGATCGATCGGCCCTGCGCTCGATCGATCGCGAGCTGACCACCCGGTGTGATGACCTGGGATTATAGATGTTAATTCCGGAGTATTAATGACCCCTAAAGTTGTTTTTACGTAGCGATTGGAATTTAATCGCGGTGTTGGGCCTCCCGAGCTCGTCTATTTGGGTAGTTGGGATCGTTGGATCCCGAGGTTGAGATTGTATTCTCATTTCGGTGAAAAACCTAAGAGTTGGGTTTTTAGTGTGACTCGGGATCTAGGGTGCTTTGTGTGGGCACCGGTAGGGGGTTTTGAAGTTAGAGAGAGAGTTTTTGAAAACAGATGATTTTTAATGAAGCGTGATGTATTTGTGGGGCTATTGGTATTTCGGGGAAATTTTGCTATATATACCAGTTGAACCCGAGATTTTAATTTTAGAATCATGTAGGGTCTTCCTACCTTAATATCATTTAGTACACATAAATTGGACAGAACATGCATTTATAACCTCTTAAGGGTTCCGGTCGTAGCTTGAGCTAAGGAGATTACAGGCCAAAATAAAGTTTCCAAAAGCTATTTAATTAATTCCCAATAAAGAATGTTAAAGCTATAGATTTACACTACTCCTAGAGTAGAGACTATCAAAATCCTGCATCCTACATTCATCATGCTCCCTTAACTCACTTCCTCAACCCGACCCTAGGCCCTTGGTCCAAAAGTGTACCTACAGGGATAACACATCGTGAGCATACACATATTTACTTAACATTATATACAAGCATACAATAATGCATAACATCTTAGTTAAGTAAAGGTTATTGGTCGTCCTTCGACTTCCTTGTTATCCCTGACTCTTATTCATATATTAGGGCGTCTTACCCCATTGTACGGCATCTTACCATATCATCATTATCGTGTGGCATCTTACCACGTGGGCATCTTACCCAATCATATGGCGTCGTACCATATCATAAACATTGCGTGGCATCTTACCACGGGGGCATCTTACCCACTCACGTACTTTGGGTGGCATCCTACCACATGGGCGTCTTACCCAATCATACACGTCGTATGACCTTATCATAAACTTCGTCATTATAGACGTCCTCATAAACATCATTATCATAAACATCATCATAAGCATCATCATCGTAACATCATCATAAGCATCATCATCGTAACATCATCATAAGCATCATCATCGTAACATCATCATAAGCATCATCATCGTAACATCATCATAAGCATCATCATCGTAAATATCATCATAGACATCATCATCATAAATATCATCATAGAAATCATCATCATAACATCATCTTAAACATCATCATAATATGTAAGGGTATGGTTTACCGTCCGATGCTCGTACGTCTCTTACGTACCTTAATTCCAAAAGAAGGAGAAATCGTAGACTTTATCTCCTTGAAGTCGTGGGTACCTGGGATGGTTCTACATAACCATACAAATTGATATTAGAAGCTAAATATAGTCCAATATCCAAAAATCCCACATAAATATCAAAAATCCATTTTTTTACAGCTCGCGATCGATCGCTGCCCAGGCGCGATCGATCGCGAGATCGCACTGGACGAGGGGCAAAATTCTTTTCTTGGCGATCGATCGCCACTTTTGGCGCGATCGATCGCCAGCCTCGCCGATCGATCGCCCAAGAGTGGCGATCGATCGCCAAATGCTACTGGCGGGCACTGGAGGCTCGCAATCGATCGCCAAGAACGGGCGATCGATCGCCGAGTGCTGTGCTTCGAAATTTCGCCATTAATGCTCATTTTTCAAGCTCTTCCTCATGCCACCCAAAACCAAACTTCTTAACAACTTCAATAACATCATAACCCACTAAAACCAACATAAAACACTTCAAAAAATCATACCCCAACCATAAACAACACATACCCAAACAAACCCACATAAAACATCAAAACTTAACCCATTTCAACACCAAACATCATAAAACTTATAGGAATGGTTCCATACCTCTTGTAGGCTCCAAATCCTAGCAAAAATCACACAAACAAAGTTTTTGTGGAACTTTTCTTCTCCTCTTTTGGTGGAACTCGAAAATGGGTAGGGTTTGGGGTTTGGGAAGTGATTTGGGGATTTTTAATAAAGTGAAAGGTAAAGGGGTTAAAGTTATGGGTAGAGGATTTAAAAAGGGGTTACTTTAACTTAATTAAAATTGTACCCCAAACTTAACATGATGTATAAAATGCTCCAACATAGTATTTTAAAGGCATTTTACAAGAATGCTCCAAACTTCATCTAAAATCACATCCTCCTCATATTTAATAATTAACACAATTAAATCATGTTAACATCTTAATACCCAACACATAAATCCATCAACACATGATACATCATATAAACATAATTAATGCCTTACTTGCAATTAATTAATTTCGGGGCATCACATTACTCCCCTACTTACAAGATTTCGTCCTCGAAATCGCATCCACTTACCCAAAAGAAACTAAACATAAATCATACCAGAAAATAGTTCGGGGTAATGCTGCATTATATGCCGCTCCGTCTCCCACGTAGCCTCCTCGACACCCTGACGATCCCACTGAACTTTGACCATCGGTATAACTTTACTTCGTAGTCTGCGATCCTCACGATCCAGAATTTTGACCGGTCGTTCAACGTAGGATACATCTGAGTCTAACTGCACTTCAGTAGGCTGTAAAACATGAGACGGGTCTGGCTCATACTTCCGTAGCATAGAAACATGGAAAACATCATGAATCCCAGATAAAGACGGCGGTAGAGCCAATCGGTAAGCCAAAGTGCCGATACGCTGTAATACCTCATACGGTCCAAAATACCTCAGGGATAACTTCCCCCGCATACCAAAACGAACAACACCTCTGAAGGGTGAGATTTTCAAGAAGACCTTGTCTCCCACTTGAAATTCTAGCGGCCGTCGCCGCTTATTTTTATAGGCTGCTTGCCTATCTTGGGCCGCTTTCATCTTTAAGCGTATCATCTTAATCTTTTCCTCCATGTCCTTAATCATATCCGGTCCTCCGACCGCTTTACTCGTCAAGTCCTCCCAATACAGCGGTGACCTACATCGTCGTCCGTAGAGAGCTTCAAAAGGGGCCATTTGAATGCTCGCCTGATAGCTGTTATTGTATGAGAACTCTACCAGTGGCATAGATTCTTGCCACGGAGTATCAAACTCCAAAACACATGCCCTCAGCATATCTTCGAGCGTCTGTATAGTACGCTCCGTTTGGCCATCAGTCTGAGGGTGATAAGCTGTACTTAGTCTCACCTCAGTGCCCAAAGCTGTCTGGAGACCCTCCCAGAAATGAGAAGTAAACCTTGGGTCTCTGTCAGACACGATCGAGACTGGAATCCCATGCAACCTCACTACATCCCGTACATATAATTGGGCCATCTTTAGATACGTAAAAGTCATACTGTAAGGGATGAAATGAGCCACCTTCGTCAGCCTATCCACGATCACCCAGATCGCATCAAATCCAGAGGCCGACCTTGGCAAGTGGGTCACGAAGTCGATAGATATATGCTCCCACTTCCACTTAGGTACCTCCAAGCTCTTCAGCTCGCCACCAGGCCTCTGCCTTTCTGCCTTTACTTGTTGGCAGATTAAACATCTCTTAACATAACTGATCACATCATGCTTCATGCGTCTCCACCAGAATTGACCACTTAGGTCCTTGTACATCTTTCTTCCTCCGGGGTGGATACTGAATCGGCTACTATGAGCCCGTTCTAAAATTCCTTTACGTAACTCTGGTGTATCTGGGACTACCCATCGGTTGCCCAGCCTTAGTGAATCATCTTCAGCCACTCTAAACTTTGTTGGCTGACCTCGAAGTGCTATCGATGACCATCTCTGCACTTCATCATCCGACCTCTAGGCTTTCTTGATAGCCTCAAATACATCTGGCTCGGCCAATAAGGTCGACACTCGCACCGGCGACGTGTCTACATCGAAGTCATAGCCCAGATGGCAATAGGAAGTCATCAAAGCTGATAAACACATAACATCCTCAGCAGTGCTCTTCACCTTCCGACTTAAGGCGTCTGCTATTAATTTGCTTTACCAGGATGGTACTCAATTTCACAGTCATAATCCTTGAGTAAATCCATCCATCTTCTTTGACGCATGTTCAGTTCAGCCTGAGTAAATAGAAACTTTAGGCTCTTATGGTCCGTAAAGATGGTAAACGTAGTACCATAAAGGTAATGACGCCAAATCTTCAAGGCGAAAATGATAGCCGCCAGTTCCAGATCATGGACTGGGTATCTGGTCTCATGAGGCTTCAACTGTCTCGAAGCATAGGCGACCACTTGTCTGTCTTGCATCAATACGCAGCCCAAACCCTGCAATGATGCATCCGTGTACAAGGCAAACCTCTTATCCTCAGACGGAATCACCAACACTGGCGCTGTCGTCAAACGACGCTTCAATTCTTGGAAGCTTTCCTCACAAGATTCGGACCAAAAGAATGGGACTCCTTTCTGAGTCAGCTGTGTCAATGGCTTAGCGATCTTAGAAAATCCCTCGACAAAACGTCGGTAATAACCTGCTAAGCCAAGAAAACTCTGTATCTCGGGTACAGAAGTGGGTGCTGCCCACTCCATCACAGCTTCAATCTTCCTGGGATCCACAGATATCCCTTGGCTAGATATGACATGGCATAGGAATACCACGCTGTCCAACCAGAAATCGCACTTGCTAAGCTTTGCATACAACTGATGATCCCTGAGGATCTGAAGTACTGTCCTCAAGTGCCGTACATGATCTTCTTCGGTCCGAGAGTAGATGAGTATATCGTCAATGAAAACTATGACGAATTGGTCCAAAAATGGCTGGAACACCTTGTTCATCAAACTCATGAAAACAGCCGGGGCATTTGTCACCCCAAAAGGCATGACTAGGAATTCATAGTGCCCATACCTCGTCCTGAAGGCTGTCTTCTGAACATCCTCTTCTCTTACTCGAATCTGATGGTACCCCGACCTCAGATCGATCTTACTGTAGAGCCTCGTACCCTGCAACTGATCAAACAAATCATCGATCCTCGGGAGTGGGTACTTATTCTTCACTGTAGCTTTGTTCAGTTGTCTGTAATCGATGCACAAACTCATCGAACCATCTTTCTTCTTCACAAATAAAACTGGTGCTCCCCAGGGCGATACGCTAGGGCGTATATAGCCTTTATCAAGGAGCTCTTGCAACTGAATCTTTAATTCCCTAAGCTCCGCTGGTGCCATCCTATAAGGGGCACGAGAAATGGCTGACGTCCACGGTAGTAACTCAATCCCAAACTCGACCTCTCTCGTCGGTGGGAATCCGGGAATCTCCTCCGGAAAGACATCGGGAAATTCCGCCACTACGGGCACATCCTCAACTTTTACTTCTTCTTTCTTTTCCGTAACATCAACGGCATATATGAGATATCGTGTGTGGCCTCTTTCCAATAACTGTGCCATCTTGACACCAGATATCAATGGAATCTTTGAGCGAGAACCATCCCCATAGAACGTCCATGGAATTCCCATATCGGATTTGAACCGTACTGTCCTCTGCCTGCAGTTCACAACTGCCTGATACCTGTTCAGAACGTCGATGCCCAGAATGCAGTCAAAATCTGACATTCCCAGAACAATCAAATCTGACCTTAGTTCTTTATCCTCAAAATAAATGAGGCCATTGTAGACGATCCGATCAGTAATCATACTTCTTCCAGCGGGGGTCGAGACTATAAGAGGCGTGGGCGACGGAGAAGTGCATATGTGGTGTCTTTCCACGAAACTTGTTGACACAAAAGAGTGTGACGCACCTGTGTCGATCAATATAAAAGCAGGGTGCGTAAATAAAAGACACGTACCCGCTATAACCTCTTCCGGAGCCGCTGAAGCCTGCTCCCTTGTCAATGCATAGACTTGTCCTTGAGGTGGCCCCATGGGCTGACCTCCATGCTGACGCGGCACAAATGGGGGTCTGTGCTGTGCTGTCATATCCGCAGGCCTCCCCGCAGAACCCTGTTGACTTCCCCTGTTGGGACACTGTCTAGCAAAGTGGCCCTTGTCGCCACAAACATAGCACCCTATACAATCTTTCGTCAGATGTGGTTGCCCACAAAGAGTGCATTGGATCTTCCCGGATCTGTCTCCCTGAGACTGCCCCCTTCTAGATGGGGCATCACTCCTTCGGTTCCCTTTCCATCTATTGTCAGACCTCTTACCGCTGAACCTTGACGCCGATGAGTTCCCCCTTGACTTGAACTGATCATTCCTTGGCTTCAAATTATCCGGAGTGGATTTCTGAGAGGGTGCCGACGATGGTACAACATCAGGGTATGCACCCACTCCTAGTTCGGCCAGCTCGGCACGTGAGAGTGCATCGTCAAAGCAAGTAGGGCCATAAGTGATAACCCTATCGTATAGCTCCGGCCTCAAACCTTTCATGAAATTCCTCATCTTTGCTTGCGTGCTCGTGGCAATGTGAGGCACATATCTGAGCAAGGAGCAAAACTGAAGAGCATAATCTGACACTGACATATTACCTTGTTTGAGGTGAGTGAATTCATCTTCCTTAGCCTGTCGTGCTGCAGCCGAGAAATAACGGTTCAGAAAGCGAGTTCGAAACTGTGATGCCCCGAAATTAATTAATTGCAAGTAAGGCATTAATTATGTTTATATGATGTATCATGTGTTGATGGATTTATGTGTTGGGTATTAAGATGTTAACATGATTTAATTGTGTTAATTATTAAATATGAAGAGGATGTGATTTTAGATGAAGTTTGGAGCATTCTTGTAAAATGCCTTTAAAATACTATGTTGGAGCATTTTATACATCATGTTAAGTTTGGGGTACAATTTTAATTAAGTTAAAGTAACCCCCCTTTTTTTAAATCCTCTACCCATCACTTTAACCCCTTTACCTTTCACTTTATTAAAAAAATCCCCAAATCACTTCCCAAACCCCAAACCCTACCCATTTTCGAGTTCCACCAAAAGAGGAGAAGAAAAGTTCCACAAAAACTTTGTTTGTGTGATTTTTGCTAGGATTTGGAGCCTACAAGAGGTATGGAACCATTCCTATAAGTTTCATGATGTTTGGTGTTGAAATGGGTTAAGTTTTTGATGTTTTATGTGGGTTTGTTTGGGGTATGTGTTGTTTATGGTTGGGGTATGATTTTTGAAGTGTTTTATGTTGGTTTTAGTGGGTTATGATGTTATTGAAGTTGTTAAGAAGTTTGGTTTTGGGTGGCATGAGGAAGAGCTTGAAAAATGAGCATTAATGGCGAAATTTCGAAGCACAGCACTCGGCGATCGATCGCCCGTTCTTGGCGATCGATCGCGAGCCTCCAGTGCCCGCCAGTAGCATTTGGCGATCGATCGCCACTCTTGGGCGATCGATTGGCGAGGCTGGCGATCGATCGCGCCAAAAGTGGCGATCGATCGCCAAGGAAAGAATTTTTGCCCCTCGTCCAGTGCGATCTCGCGATCGATCGCGCCTGGGCGGCGATCGATCGCGAGCTGTAAAAAAATGGAATTTTGATATTTATGTGGGATTTTTGGATATTGGACTATATTTAGCTTCTAATATCAATTTGTATGGTTATGTAGAACCATCCCAGGTGCCGACGACTTCAAGGAGATAAAGTCTACGATTTCTCCTTCTTTTGGAATTAAGGTACGTAAGAGACGTACGAGCATCGGACGGTAAACCATACCCTTACATATTATGATGATGTTTAAGATGATGTTATGATGATGATGTCTATGATGATATTTATGATGATGATGTCTATGATGATATTTATGATGATGATGCTTATGATAATGTTACGATGATGATGCTTACGATGATGTTACGATGACGATGCTTATGATGATGTTACGATGATGATGCTTATGATGATGTTTATGATAATGATGTTTATGAGGACGTCTATAATGACGAAGTTTATGATAAGGTCATACGACGTGTATGATTGGGTAAGACGCCCATGTGGTAGGATGCCACCCAAAGTATGTGAGTGGGTAAGATGCCCCCGTGGTAAGATGCCACGCAATGTTTATGATATGGTAAGACGCCATATGATTGGGTAAGATGCCCACGTGGTAAGACGCCACACGATGATTATGACATGGTAAGATGCCACACGATGATTATGATATGGTAAGATGCCACACAATGGGGTAAGACGCCCTAATATATGAATAAGAGTCAGGGATAACAAAGGAAGTCGAAGGACGACCAATTACCTTTACTTAACTAAGATGTTATGCATTATTGTATGCTTTTATATAATGTTAAGTAAATATGTGTATGCTCACGATGTGTTATCCCTGTAGGTGCACTTTTGGACCAAGGGCCTAGGGTCGGGTTGAGGAGGTAAGCTAAAGGGAGCATGATGAATGTAGGACGCAGGATTTTGATAGTCTCTACTCTAGGAGTAGTGTAAAACTATAGCTATAACATTCATTAATGGGAATGTAATTAAATAGCTTTTGGAAATTTTATTTTGGCCTGTAATCTCCTTAGCTCAAGCTACAACCGGAACCCATAAGAGGTTATAAATGCATGTTCTGTCCAATTTATGTGTACTAATTGACATTAAGGTAGGAAGACCCTACATTAGTGGTATCAGAGCAGTGGTTAGATAACCCGGGAATGAGTGAAGGGTATCCTTAGCAATAAGTTAGCTAGGTGCTTACTTTCGAACATGTTTTGTGCATAGGTTGCATATGAAGTATATGATGTTATGCTGACATGTTTTGTTTATCTAACGAAGTATTATACGAACTGCTTTTGGATCTTGTTGTTAATCCTTGTGTTGCAGTATGGCAGCAAATGTGGAGGTAGGTGACGCAGTGAGCGTCAATGCAAGCGCGGGGCGTACGAATCCCCTACCCCCGCCAGCTTTTGATGATGAACCGGCCGAACAACAGTTGTTGCCAGGGGAGCTAAGCTTAACTCAATTTCTTGCTTACCGACCCCCAACCTTTGAAGGAACCGAAACTGGGGAACGAGCTGAGGAATGGTTAGAAAGAATAGAGCAGATCTTTGTGGCAGCCCCATGTGCGAAGACAGCATGGATACGGTTAGCAGAGTTCCAGTTGGCCAAGAAGGCGCTAATGTGGTGGAAGACCACCGTGGTAGAGCAAGAGGCTCAAGGTCATGAAGTTAACTGGAAAATGTTTCGAACTCGCTTTCTGAACCGTTATTTCTCGGCTACAGCACGACAGGCTAAGGAGGATGAATTCACTCACCTCAAGCAAGGTAATATGTCAGTGTCAGATTATGCTCTTCAGTTTTGCTCCTTGCTCAGATATGTGCCTCACATTGCCACGAGCACGCAAGCAAAGATGAGGAATTTCATGAAAGGTTTGAGGCCGGAGCTATACGATAGGGTGATCACTTATGGCCCTACTTGCTTTGACGATGCACTCTCACGTGCTGAGCTGGCCGAACTAGGAGTGGGTGCATACCCTGATGTTGTACCATCATCGGCACCCTCTCAGAAATCCACTCCGGATAATTTGAAGCCAAGGAATGATCAGTTCAAGTCAAGGGGAAACTCATCGGCGTCAAGGTTCAGTGGTAAGAGGTCTGACAATAGATGGAAAGGGAACCGAAGGAGTGATGCCCCATCTGGAAGGGGGCAGTCTCAGGGAGACAGATCCGGGAAGATCCAATGCACTCTTTGTGGGCAACCACATCCGACGAAAGATTGTGTGGGGTGCTATGTTTGTGGCGAAAAGGGCCACTTCATGACCTTGAGCCTCTTGCTCTAACCATGGTGGTCTTCCACCACATTAGCTCCTTCTTGGCCAACTGGAACTCTGCTAACCGTATCCATGCTGTCTTCGCACATGGGGCTGCCACAAAGATCTGCTCTATTCTTTCTAACCATTCCTCAACTCGTTCCCCAGTTTCGGTTCCTTCAAAGGTTGGGGGTCGGTAAGCGAGAAACTGAGTTAAGCTTAGCTCCCCTGGCAACAACTGTTGTTCGGCCGGCTCATCATCAAAAGCTGGCGGGGGTAGGGGATTCGTACGCCCCGCACTTGCATTGACGCTCACTGCGTCACCTACCTCCACGTTTGCTGCCATACTGCAACACAAGGGTTAACAATAAGATCCAAAAGCAGTTCGTATAATACTTCGTTAGATAAACAAAACATGTTAGCATAACATCATATACTTCATATGCAACTTATGCACAGAACATGCTCGAAGGTAAGCACCTAGCTAACATATTGCTAAGGCTACCCTTCACTCATTCCCGGGTTATCGAACCACTGCTCTGATACCACTAATGTAGGGTCTTCCTACCTTAATATCATTTAGTACACATAAATTGGACAGAACATGCATTTATAACCTCTTAAGGGTTCCGGTCGTAGCTTGAGCTAAGGAGATTACAGGCCAAAATAAAGTTTCCAAAAGCTATTTAATTACATTCCCAATAAAGAATGTTAAAGCTATAGATTTACACTACTCCTAGAGTAGAGACTATCAAAATCCTGCATCCTACATTCATCATGCTCCCTTTAGCTCACTTCCTCAACCCGACCCTAGGCCCTTGGTCCAAAAGTGTACCTACAGGGATAACACATCGTGAGCAACATATTTACTTAACATTATATAAAAGCATACAATAATGCATAACATCTTAGTTAAGTAAAGGTTATTGGTCGTCCTTCGACTTCCTTGTTATCCCTGACTCTTATTCATATATTAGGGCGTCTTACCCCATTGTATGGCATCTTACCATATCATCATCATCGTGTGGCATCTTACCACGTGGGCATCTTACCCAATCATATGGCGTCTTACCATATCATAAACATTGCGTGGCATCTTACCACGGGGGCATCTTACCCACTCACGTACTTTGGGTGGCATCCTACCACATGGGCGTCTTACCCAATCATACACGTCGTATGACCTTATCATAAACTTCGTCATTATAGACGTCCTCATAAACATCATTATCATAAACATCATCATAAGCATCATCATCATAACATCATCATAAGCATCATCATCGTAACATCATCATAAGCATCATCATCGTAACATCATCATAAGCATCATCATCGTAAATATCATCATAGACATCATCATCATAAATATCATCATAGACATCATCATCATAACATCATCTTAAACATCATCATAATATGTAAGGGTATGGTTTACCGTCCGATGCTCGTACGTCTCTTACGTACCTTAATTCCAAAAGAAGGAGAAATCGTAGACTTTATCTCCTTGAAGTCGTGGGTACCTGGGACGGTTCTACATAACCATACAAATTGATATTAGAAGCTAAATATAGTCCAATATCCAAAAATCCCACATAAATATCAAAAATCCATTTTTTTACAGCTCGCGATCGATCGCTGCCCAGGCGCGATCGATCGCGAGATCGCACTGGACGAGGGGCAAAAATTCTTTTCTTGGCGATCGATCGCCACTTTTGGCGCGATCGATCGCCAGCCTCGCCGATCGATCGCCCAAGAGTGGCGATCGATCGCCAAATGCTACTGGCGGGCACTGGAGGCTCGCGATCGATCGCCAAGAACGGGCGATCGATCGCCGAGTGCTGTGCTTCGAAATTTCGCCATTAATGCTCATTTTTCAAGCTCTTCCTCATGCCACCCAAAACCAAACTTCTTAACAACTTCAATAACATCATAACCCACTAAAACCAACATAAAACACTTCAAAAAATCATACCCCAACCATAAACAACACATACCCAAACAAACCCACATAAAACATCAAAACTTAACCCATTTCAACACCAAACATCATAAAACTTATAGGAATGGTTCCATACCTCTTGTAGGCTCCAAATCCTAGCAAAAATCACACAAACAAAGTTTTTGTGGAACTTTTCTTCTCCTCTTTTGGTGGAACTCGAAAATGGGTAGGGTTTGGGGGTTTGGGAAGTGATTTGGGGATTTTTAATAAAGTGAAAGGTAAAGGGGTTAAAGTGATGGGTAGAGGATTTAAAAAGGGGTTACTTTAACTTAATTAAAATTGTACCCCAAACTTAACATGATGTATAAAATGCTCCAACATAGTATTTTAAAGGCATTTTACAAGAATGCTCCAAACTTCATCTAAAATCACATCCTCCTCATATTTAATAATTAACACAATTAAATCATGTTAACATCTTAATACCCAACACATAAATCCATCAACACATGATACATCATATAAACATAATTAATGCCTTACTTGCAATTAATTAATTTCGGGGCATCACAAATCATTTCTTCCACCTTTGCCGCCTCTCTCTCTCTCTCCCCGTGTTCGGCCCCTTCCCGTTTTTTTCCCCAACCCTCGCCGCTAAAACGTCCCGCCCGCCGCCGTCCGGCCACCATCCGGCGCGTCCGGACCGTCGTTGGCTTCGTCTCTCCGTGGCGCAACTTTCCACACCAGGAATTTGAAGTTTCGTCGCGATTTGCGTTCGAATTTTACAGAAAAGCGAAGAGGTCCGAATTCTAGGGTTCTTCGATTTTCGATCGATTTCCTTCCGATTTTTGACTGGGTAACCTTCCTTACCCCTTTTTCGTCCTTCTCATGTAATTCCCTGCCATTTTTGTGATGTTGGATCGAATTAATCGCTACTTGCGTGAGGGTTGTGTTCGAATTTAGGGGTTTTGGCAGGGTGGTGGTGATTCTTGTTGTTGATCGATTATTACATGTTTTAGATGAATTATGGTGCTTGGTTGGGTTCGAATTGTGATGATAGGGTTCGAAAAATTGAAGGGTGTTCTTGAACAATTTTCGATAATGTCTCATTCATTTTCCCTCCCTGCATATGCCCTACCCCGGGTCTTTTAAATGGTTAATTGTCGTGTGTTGACAATATTTTTGTATAAGGGTTATGGGTGTGCTTGAGCATGGGTTGCATGATCGTAAATAATTGTGAATTATTTATCGTGTTAGCACATCGTTCCTCGGGGCATGGAACTCGAGCAAGGTTTGGCTCGGACTACGGAGATTTAAGGTACGTGCGACGTACGAGCATTACTTTATATGAGAGCATTTGTGAAATGCATAATGTAATTTGATTGCATTAGATGGTTGTGTGTATGGTTATATATATATGTGTTGATATAGCTATGGAACGACCAAATCTTGATATCGCCGCCACAAGCGTGCGTGATATTAGAGTAGTATACCCTTATAAGATGTATGGGGTACTGGATGTATATGACCATTGTAGGGCATGGAGATGCCTGAGAATGATCGTGGAATCATGTATTCATTATAAGACATTTGAGATGTCTAAGTATAATGGAGAATTGGTAAAATAAATGTTAGGCATTTGAGCTATCTGTAATTGATAGCGAAGTAAAGAAGTCAGTATTTGATATTGAGATATCCATACTTGCATGTATAATGAATTTGGAATCACCATCTATTGATATTCGAGAATTGGGCATGCGATGAATTAAATCAATGTGTTGATTTACTGATTTTTGAGATTTGATGAGTTTGATGATTTTGAGAACAGGGACAGTACACGGAATCCCGGATGAGGACGTTGCCATCCAGGGAGTATCATTTAAAATTCATTAGTATTTACTTTTGTTGTAAATTATGAATTTCATTATTGTGATTACGGGATTTTGTGTATTGGTATGTTCACCCCATTGGGGGCTGTCTCTGTTGAGGCAGGTGAACAGGTACATCGATGGCTTTGGAGCTGAGCTCGAGCTGTTGATTGGATGTACTCCCAGGATCGTGGTACCAGGGCTTGATGGAGCACGGTATCGTATAGAGTACTTATATACACCCAAGGGTTATATACACATTCATGATGCTCGCATGTGAGCACGGTTATACTTGTATATGGGTTGTATATAAAGGCATGAGCATTTCTCTCTTTCATTCTATGTTGCATGCAATTAAGGGTAGAATTGCTAATGATATGAGAGTCATTGGTGTATTATGTGGGTGTTGAAACCCACTTTTGTTGTCTTATGTGTGGTGTCTTCCCTGGCTGGGAATTTACTTAGTATTGCTGTATTCTGTTGAGTATTGTGTTTTCCCTGGCTGGGAATTATGTTATGTGATGTGCTTTTGTTTCGGGATAGCTCAATTTATGGGGAGACTCTGCCCAAATTTTTATAAAAGTCCACAATGTAAAAAGTGGTGTAATGGGGATGGTAATGGGCGAAATCTATGAGTCTATTTGTTGGTAGAAATGATCTTATAACGTTGAATATTAAAGAAATTTTGTAATTGTCATTCAATGGTAAAGTATCATCTGAGTTCCCGATTGATTTTTATTGAAAGCATGTGCCACACATAATGATTAATACACTAATCAAGGGTTAAGGGCTTGGGGTCCTTACATTAGTGGTATCGGAGCAGTGGTTGCTCTTTGGGGCTGTTAAGGGCCTAGGAAGTTATTGATAGCACATATTTATGCATGATGGCATTAATGTTGTATGACACAACTAGTTGTTTATGTGCTTTTATGATATGAAAAGTGGTGTTGCTAACCGTTGTGGTTGCAGGAATCGTGTGAAACGCGATAGGATGACATTAACAGTAATGTCTGGCACTCCGTGTGTTACGTGCCAAGGAATCTGATTTTGTAAGAAAATCAAGTAAAGGGGATATTTCCGAGGTAACATGTCTTGGTATACGTATTGACATGCAAGTGGTTGCATATATGTATTGAATGTTGATGCATAGCGTATATGGCTATTGTTGCTAACCATGATGGTTGCAGGTTACAGGAAATATTGAGTATAAAAAGGAATGATGATTATACATTCCAGGAGTCTTGTTTATCACAGTGAGAATTTTTATGCTTACACTTATACCGCTAAACATGTGGAACGGGAGGGGGGAGGCTCGCTTGCACATGGAGGCGGGGTATGCCATACTAAGCGAGGATGAGATACCGCTTGTATGAAGAAGCTTACGCTTATACCGCTAAAAATGTGGAGCGGGAGGGGGGAGGCTCGCTTGCACATGGAGGCGGGGTATTCCATACTAAGCGAGGATGAGATACCGCTTGTATGAAGAAGCGAGGATGAGATGCCGCTTGTTATGATGATTCATCTCTTTGTGATGATTGGCGATGGTTTATACCGCCGGACACGGATGATAGCGGTGATGTATTCCGCTGTGTCGATTCCATAATAAGCGAGGATGAGATACCGCTTGTATGAAGAAGCGAGGATGAGATGCCGCTTGTTGTGATGATTCATTTCTGTATGAGGACACGGATGATAGCGGTGATGTATTCCGCTGTGTCGATTTATGATGATTCATTTCTTTATGAGGACACGGATGATAGCGGTGATGTATTCCACTGTGTCGATTTATGATGATTCATTTCTTTATGAGGACACGGATGATAGCGGTGATGTATTCCGCTCTGTCGATTTATGATGATTCATTTCTTTATGATGACACGGATGATAGCGATGATGTATTCCGCTGTGTCGATGATGATGATTCATTTCTTTATGATGACACGGATGATAGCGACGATGTATTCCGCTGTGTCGATGATGATGATTCATTCTTCTATGAGGATTGGCGATGATTCGTGCCGCCGGATATGTTGATAGCGATGCCTCATTCCGCTATTATGTGGATTTACGATGACTCATTCTTCTATGAGGATTGGCGATGATTCGTGCCGCCGGATATGTTGATAGCGATGCCTCGTTCCGCTATTATGTGGACGATGATTCATGCTCAGGTGTATAGCGAGGTTTCATGCCGCTTATTATATGACGAGGTAGCATGCCGTCGATTCTATAGCGATGGATTGTGCCGCTAAGTACTATAGCGATGGATTGTGCCGCTATGTACTCAGCACAGGATTTTGCCGCCTTCGAGCGATGGGTGCTGATTACTCACTATTATCGAGTGACGGAGACAGGTATGCCGCTATCTTGTTAGCGATGAGGTATGGGATATTTGTGATGACCAGGGATTATAGATGTTAATCCCGTAGTGTTAATAATCCCTAAAGTGGTTTTACGTAGCGATTTGGAGTTTAATCGCGATGTTGGGCCTTCTGGGCTCGTTTATTTGGGTAGTTGGGATCGTTGGATCCAGAGGTTGAGATTGTATTCTCATTTGGGTGAAAAACCTAAGAGTTGGGTTTTTGATGTGTCTCGGGATCTCGGGTGCTTGTGTGAGCACCGGTAGGGGGTTTTGGAGTTAGAGAGAGAGTTTTTGAAAACAGATGATTTTTAATGAATCACGATGTATTTGTGGGGCTATTAGTTATTCGGGGTATTTTGCTATAAATACCAATTGAACCCGAGATTTTTATTAAAATTTCATTTCAACCCACTTTTTCCTCTCTCTCTCCCGCGCGCCCCTCCCGTCTGCCCAGCCCCCCTCCGCGCGCTAAAACGCTTCGGCCGCCGCCGTCCCGCCGCCGTTCGGCGCGTCCGACCTACCCACGGGTTCGTCTCGTCCAGGCGCTCCTTTCCCCTCCGTCAATTGAAAGTTTCATCGCGTTTTGAAGTCGGATTTTGCAGGTAAGCGTCGATCCCCAATTTCTAGGGCTTAACGAATTTCGATCGATTTACTTCCGATTTTCGATTGAATAAACTTCCTTACCCCTTTTCCATGCTTGTCATGTATTTCCCTGCTTAACTTGATGGTATTGTGAATTATTGTTTCGATTTTTCCCAAAATTCGTAGGGTTATGTTCGAATTTTTGGGGGTTTTAGGCAAGGGGTGTTGATCCTTGCTTTAATGGTTTAATTCACATTTTAGATGTATTATGATGCTTAATTGGGATCGAATTAAGATGTTATGGTTCGAATTTACCCTAATTTGGTGAGGGTTTGATTTCGAATTTTGGGGATTATGGCTATGGGTTGATAATTCACGTTAGGGATCGTTTATTACATGTTTTAGATGATTTACGATGCTTGGTTGGGTTCGAATTGTGATGCTAGGGTTCGAATTATTGAAGGTGTTCTTGGGCAATTTTCGATATTGTCTCATTCGTTCCCCTCCCTGCATGTACCCTGCCCCGGGTCTTTTAAATGATTTATTGTCGTGTGTTGACAATATTTTGAGGGTTATGGATGTGCTTAAGCATGGGTTACATGTTCGTAAATAATTGTGAATTATTTATCGTGTTAGCACATCATTCCTCGGGGCATGGAACTCGAGCAAGGTTTGGCTCGGACTTCGAGGATTTAAGGTACGTTTAGCGTACGAGCATAGTTTAAATGATGTTTTACAAGTATGATGCATGATCTAAAATACATGAAATGCTTTGCTATGATGATATCGGGACTTGGTTATGTTGTGTTGATTCACATGGTGGAATGCTTAGTGCCGCTATGAAGCGAGCAAATGATGGGGTGTGGTTGCTACGGAGCAAACACCGATAGTATGACGTTACCTTGAAGTAAGAAATGAAAATGTGGTATTTGATTAGATATCTAGGATATCTGTATTTTATTCCCTATTGGTAATAAATAGGAACAGAGACGTAGTTAATCAGAGAAGTGATTAACTAGGATCGGAAGTTAAGGAAATCTCAATATGATATCTAGAATTATGATAATTGCTAGATAAAGTAAGATGTTATGAAATGTTGCTAATCATTACTAGATAAAGTAAGATGTTATGAAATGTTGCTAATAATTGCTAGATAAAGTAAGATGTTATGAAATGTTGCTAATCATTACTAGATAAAGTAAGATGTTATGAAATGTTGTTAAATTGAACTGGCTAGGGTTAACCAATGTGATGATTAACTGCATATTCAGGATTTGATGATTTATCTGTTTTGAGAACAGGATTATTACAGGGGTACGCTATGATGAGGGTGATACCATCCAGGAAGTATCACATATGTTCCACAATATTTACATTTTCGTAAATTATGTATTATGTCATTATGATTATGAAATTGTGGAATTGGTATGCTCACCCCGTTGGGGGTTGTCTCTGTTGGGGCAGGTGAACAGGTACATCGATGGCTTTGGAGATGAGCTCGAGCTGTTGATTGGGTGTACTTCCAGGATCGTGGTACCAGGGCTTGATGGAGCACGGTATCGTATAAAGTACCTATATACCCATGATGGTTATATACATATTCGTGATGCTCGCATGTGAGCACGATTATACTTGTATATGGGTTGTATATGAAGGCATGAGCCTTTCTCTCTTTCATTCTATGTTGCATGCAATTAGAGGTAGAATTGCTAAATGATATGAGAGTCATTGGTGTATTGTGGGTGTTGAAACCCACTTTTGTTGTCATATGTGTGGTGTCTTCCCTGGCTGGGAATTTACTTGATATTGCTGTATTATGATGAGTATTATGTTTCCCTGGCCGGGAATTATGTTATGTGTTGTGCTTTTATTTCGGGATAGCTCTATTTATGGGGAGACTCTGCCCAAATTTTTATGAAAGTCCACAATGTAAAAAGTGGTGTAATGGGCGAACTCTATGACTCTATTGTTGTTAGGATGATGAGCTTATAACACTGCATGTTAAAGAAAATTTTGTATTTGCCATTCAATGGTAAAGTATCATCTGAGTTTCCCGAATAATTTTATAGAAAGCATGTGCCACACATAATGATTAATACACTAATCAAGGGTTAAGTATATGGGGTCCTTACATTAGTGGTATCAGAGCATTGGTTGCTCATTGGGGCTGTTGAGGGCCTAGGAAGTTATTGATAGCACATATTTATGCATGATGGCATTAATGTTATACGACATGACTAATTGTTTATGTGCTTATATGATATGAAAAGTGGTATTGCTAACCATTGTGGTTGCAGGAATCGTGTGGAACACGATATGATGGCATTAATAGCGATGTCTAACGCTCTATATGCTACGTGCCAAGGAATCTGATTTTGGAAGAAAATCAGGGAAAAGAAAGATATGATGTATTGTCTGAGGACAGAATGGGTAGACAACCGACAGTGGAATACTTCGGTATGGTCTCAATTATTATTGAATATACTAATGCGTTTGTTCATGTGATGTTCAAGCAAGGAAGGTACGTAAGAGACGTACGGGCATCAAACGGTAACGTATTCTTAAACTATGACTTTGCATTGATTGCATAAGTAAGTTTATGATGATGTTTATGATAAGTAAAGATGATATGATGATTATGATGATGTTTATGATAAGTAAAGATGATATGATGATTATGATGATGTTTATGATAAGTAAAGATGATATGATGATTATGATGATGTTTATGATAAGTAAAGATGATATGATGATTATGATGATGTTTATGATAAGTAAAGATGATATGATGTTTATGATGATGATTATGATGATGATTATGGGGAATAAGTTTATAATGATGATGTTTACACGATGAAATGATGATGTTTATATGATGATGTTTATACGATGTTATTGTGGTAAGGTGCCACGGGGTAAGGTGCCCCACATGGTAAGTAGCCATGCGATATTATTGTGGTAAGGTGCCACGGGGTAAGGTGCCCCACATGGTAAGTAGCCATGCGATATTATTGTGGTAAGGTGCCACGGGGTAAGGTGCCCCACATGGTAAGTAGCCATGCGATGTTATTGTGGTAAGATGCCACGGGGTAAGATGCCCATATGGTAAGAGGCCATACGATATTATTACGTGGATTTACGATGACTCATTCTTTTATGAGGATTGGCGATGGTTCTTTCCGCCAGATGTATTGATAGCGATGGTTCATTCCGCTATATTGATTGGCGATGGTTCTTTCCGCCAGATGTATTGATAGCGATGTCTCATTCCGCTATATTGATTGGCGATGGTTCTTTCCGCCAGATGTATTGATAGCGATGGTTCATTCCGCTATATTGATTGGCGATGATTCTTTCCGCCAGATGTATTGATAGCGATGGTTCATTCCGCTATATTGATTGGCGATGGTTCTTTCCGCCAGATGTATTGATAACGATGTCTCATTCCGCTATATTGATTGGCGATGGGTTATACGCCGGGTATTGATAGCGATGCCTCTTTCCGCTATTATGTGGACGACGACTCATTCTCAGGTGTATAGCGAGGTTTCATGCCACTTATTATATGACGATGTATCATGCCGTCGATTCTATAGCGATGGACTCTGCCGCTATATAATCAGCACAGGATTTTGCCGCCTTCGAGCGATGGGTGCTGATTACGTATTATTATTGAGCGACGGAGATAGGTATGCCGCTATCTTGTTAGCGATGAGGTATGAGATATTGCTATTCTATTTAGCATTATTATAGCTGGCATGCGTTGTTATACATGTTTTATTATGACTATTTTACTAGCATGATGATGGATGTCATATGTTGATGTACATGGACCGTCACGAGTTGACTGGGTTGTTTAGATGTCATTGTTGACATGTATCGTCACTAATTGACGATACCTTAGATGCCATGAGTGGGCATATGTCGTCACGGGATGGCGATGACGATGGTATAGGAGATGTCAGATGTCTTATTAGACATGCATCATCGTTACGATGAACAATGCGTTGAGTATACGTTTTCAGTTGTATGCCTTGGGTGCCAGTGTCGGGCACAAGGAGGTGTGTGCGTCATCAATTGACGTGACCCTTATACCGAGCGGGTTGCTCGAAGAATGGATGGACGTGCTGTACATGTGATTGTACCGCAGAAATTGTTTGAGGTAATCATATTTCGAGTGGTGATACCCTTGAGGTATGCTCGTTGGAATGGCTTTTTGGCCATGTTTTTGACGACAGGAGTAATCGTGGAGGAATTACTCGCTTTCTATTGATATGACATGTAGTAGACATGGTCACACCACCCATGAGGGTGTAAGATGGGTCCTAAGGGAGTAGGATCAGGTTATGTTAAGTACATGGGGACATTGGAGTGTCCAGGGTATGTCAGCATTGGAGGAATGTTGGGTAAAGACCCACTACTCTATTGATTTTTCTTCCCATGGTATGGTATGCCGTGTGGAAACGTCCATCTGATTGGTAGGTTTGAGGTGAACCTAGTGAGGCAGCGACTAGTTTGTCTGCCGCGTGTGTGCAGCACCATGATGGGCTTGCTAGAGCCGTTATACTGCTCGTTGGAACCAAGTTTGGCAAATCGTAAGGTGATACGAGGTGGATTGTGGTGGACTCTGGTAGTCACCACGTCATTTGAAGTTGGGGTTTAGTATGCCTCACTGAAACGTATATATGTTTATGTTTAAATCTTGGTGAGACTGGTCTGGGACAGCTCATGATGTTGAAGTACCAACAAGAGAGTCATCAAGTCGTCGTTGATTCGATCTGGGAATCCATGTATTTTGGGATGCAATGGGTTTATTGCATGTCCTTTCAAATTTGAAACTCTGAGGAGTCTCGATTGTTTATTTATGACCAAGATGTGGTTCTTGGGATATCCGGAGGTGGACATCTTATGAGATATCTTTTGTGTGAATTTGTGACCGTGAGTTGCCCAATTTGAGTTGCGATGATGCGACTGCCCCTTCGATAGAGGAGGTTTGAAAGTGGAAACCAGGTTTGGTATGTGTACACCGTGGAATACTAGTGTTTCCCTCGTAACGATGTATGTTAGACATCGTGAGTCATGATAGAGATGTCTTTGAATGATGTCTACGATGGAATCGGGAGCGATTCGGATCCTTACTGTTTCAGTTGACTAACTGCTTTTGGATTATTAGCGTTGAGCTGTGCTGACGCTCTTTGACGTTATAATAGATTTGGAAGTCTATTCCACTCCAGAGATTGACACGAGGTCAACGTTCTCACGGTTGAGGTGTCTTTCAGGATGCGTTCTTACTAGTTGTATTAGAACTAAGAATGACTGTCCGATCTACAGTCGTAAGTATAGGTTGTTTTGCAGTCATGAGAGACTGACTTTTGGGATGACCCGCGTCGAGGTACGTTTTGCCTCTTGAGTGATATGTTGGTTTTGGTAAGTCGCTCTGTTTCAGAGTTTGATGAGAGGTAAGTATCCTCGCGTTTATTAATACGATTCTGATATGGTCAAGAATCGAAGTTATGGCTTCATGTTGTTGTGTAGCCTGGGTGTTACGTGATACACCAGTGCTAATTTCGAGGACGAAATTCTTTTAGTGGGGGATATTGTGATGACCAGGGATTATAGATGTTAATCTCGTAGTGTTAATAATCCCTAAAGTGGTTTTACGTAGCGATTTGGAGTTTAATCGCGATGTTGGGCCTTCTGGCTCGTTTATTTGGGTAGTTGGGATCGTTGGATCCAGAGGTTGAGATTGTATTCTCATTTGGGTGAAAAACCTAAGAGTTGGGTTTTTGATGTGTCTCGGGATCTCGGGTGCTTGTGTGAGCACCGGTAGGGGGTTTTGGAGTTAGAGAGAGAGTTTTTGAAAACAGATGATTTTTAATGAATCACGATGTATTTGTGGGGCTATTAGTTTTTCGGGGTATTTTGCTATAAATACCAATTGAACCCGAGATTTTTATTAAAATTTCATTTCAACCCACTTTTTCCTCTCTCTCTCCCGCGCGCCCCTCCCGTCTGCACAGCCCCCCTCCGCGCGCTAAAACGCTTCGGCCGCCGCCGTCCCGCCGCCGTTCGGCGGGTCCGACCTACCCACGGCTTCGTCTCGTCCAGGCGCTCCTTTCCCCTCCGTCAATTGAAAGTTTCATCCCGTTTTGAAGTCGGATTTTGCAGGTAAGCGTCGATCCCCAATTTCTAGGGTTTAACGAATTTCGATTGATTTACTTCCGATTTTCGATTGAATAACCTTCCTTACCCCTTTTCCATGCTTGTCATGTATTTCCCTGCTTAACTTGATGGTATTGTGAATTATTGTTTCGATTTTTCCCAAAATTCGTAGGGTTATGTTCGAATTTTTGGGGGTTTTAGGCAAGGGGTGTTGATCCTTGCTTTAATGGTTTAATTCACATTTTAGATGTATTATGATGCTTAATTGGGATCGAATTAAGATGTTATGGTTCGAATTTACCCTAATTTGGTGAGGGTTTGATTTCGAATTTTGGGGATTATGGCTATGGGTTGATAATTCACGTTAGGGATCGTTCATTACATGTTTTAGATGATTTACGATGCTTGGTTGGGTTCGAATTGTGATGCTAGGCTTCGAATTATTGAAGGTGTTCTTGGGCAATTTTCGATATTGTCTCATTCGTTCCCCTCCCTGCATGTACCCTGCCCCGGGTCTTTTAAATGATTTATTGTCGTGTGTTGACAATATTTTGAGGGTTATGGATGTGCTTAAGCATGGGTTACATGTTCGTAAATAATTGTGAATTATTTATCGTGTTAGCACATCATTCCTCGGGGCATGGAACTCGAGCAAGGTTTGGCTCGGACTTCGAGGATTTAAGGTACGTTTAGCGTACGAGCATAGTTTAAATGATGTTTTACAAGTATGATGCATGATCTAAAATACATGAAATGCTTTGCTATGATGATATCGGGACTTGGTTATGTTGTGTTGATTCACATGGTGGAATGCTTAGTGCCGATATGAAGCGAGCAATGATGGGGTGTGGTTGCTACGGAGCAAACACCGATAGTATGACGTTACCTTGAAGTAAGAAATGAAAATGTGGTATTTGATTAGATATCTAGGATATCTGTATTTTATTCCCTATTGGTAATAAATAGGAACAGAGACGTAGTTAATCAGATAAGTGATTAACTAGGATCGGAAGTTAAGGAAATCTCAATATGATATCTAGAATTATGATAATTGCTAGATAAAGTAAGATGTTATGAAATGTTGCTAATCATTACTAGATAAAGTAAGATGTTATGAAATGTTGCTAATAATTGCTAGATAAAGTAAGATGTTATGAAATGTTGCTAATCATTACTAGATAAAGTAAGATGTAATGAAATGTTGCTAATCATTGCTAGTTAAAGTAAGATGTTATGAAATGTTGTTAAATTGAACTGGCTAGGGTTAACCAATGTGATGATTAACTGCATATTCAGGATTTGATGATTTATCTGTTTTGAGAACAGGATTATTACAGGGGTACGCTATGATGAGGGTGATACCATCCAGGAAGTATCACATATGTTCCACAATATTTACATTTTCGTAAATTATGTATTATGTCATTATGATTATGAAATTGTGGAATTGGTATGCTCACCCCGTTGGGGGCTGTCTCTGTTGGGGCAGGTGAACAGGTACATCGATGGCTTTGGAGATGAGCTCGAGCTGTTGATTGGGTGTACTTCCAGGATCGTGGTACCAGGGCTTGATGGAGCACGGTATCGTATAAAGTACCTATATACCCATGATGGTTATATACATATTCGTGATGCTCGCATGTGAGCACGATTATACTTGTATATGGGTTGTATATGAAGGCATGAGCCTTTCTCTCTTTCATTCTATGTTGCATGCAATTAGAGGTAGAATTGCTAAATGATATGAGAGTCATTGGTGTATTGTGGGTGTTGAAACCCACTTTTGTTGTCATATGTGTGGTGTCTTCCCTGGCTGGGAATTTACTTGATATTGCTGTATTATGATGAGTATTATGTTTCCCTGGCCGGGAATTATGTTATGTGTTGTGCTTTTATTTCGGGATAGCTCTATTTATGGGGAGACTCTGCCCAAATTTTTATGAAAGTCCACAATGTAAAAAGTGGTATAATGGGCGAACTCTATGACTCTATTGTTGTTAGGATGATGAGCTTATAACACTGCATGTTAAAGAAAATTTTGTATTTGCCATTCAATGGTAAAGTATCATCTGAGTTTCCCGAATAATTTTATAGAAAGCATGTGCCACACATAATGATTAACACACTAATCAAGGGTTAAGTATATGGGGTCCTTACAATATTGCCATTCTATTAGCATTATTGTAGCTGGCATGCGTTGATATGCATGTTTTATTATGACTATTTTATTAGCATGATGGTGGATGGCATACGAGGATGTACATGGACCGTCACGAGTTGACTAGATTGTTTTGATGTCGTTGTTGACATGTATCGTCACTAGTTGACGATGCCTTAGATACCATGCGTGGGCATGTGTCGTCACGGGATGACGATGACGATCGTGTAGGAGTCTTATTAGACATGCATCATCGTTACGATGAACAATGCGTTGAGTATACGTATTCAGTTGTATGCCTTGGGTGCCAGTGCCGAGCACAAGGTGGTGTCTACGTCACCGGTTGACGTGACCCTTAGACCGAGCGGGTTGCTCGAGGAATGGATGGATGTGCTGTACCTGTGATTGTACCGCACCATATGTTTGAGGTGATCATATTACGAGTGGGGATACCCTTGAGGTATGCTCGTTGGAATGGCTTTTTGGCCATGAAATTTGACGACAGGAGTAATTCATGGAGGAAATTACTCACTTTCTGTTGGTATGACATGTGGTAGACATGGTCACACTACCCTTGAGGGTGTAAAAATGGGTCCTAAAGGATTAGGATCAGGTTATGTTAAGTACATAGGGACACTGGAGTGTCCAGGGTGTATCGGCATTAGAGGATTGTTGGGTAAAGACCCACTACTCTATTGATTTTTCTTCCCACGGTATGGTATGCCGTGCGGAAACGTCCATCTTATTGGTAGGTTTGAGGTGAACCTAGAGAGGCAGCGACTAGTTTGTCTGCCGCGTGTGTGCAGCACCATGATGGGCTTTCTAGAGCCGTTATATTGCTCGTTGGAACCAAGTTTGGCAAATCGTAAGCTGATACGATGTGGATTGTGGTGGACTCTAGTAGTCACCATGTCATTTGAGGTTGAGGTTGTGCATACCTCACTGAAACGTGTATACGTTTATGTTAATCTTGGCGAGACTTGTCTGGGACAGCTCGTGTTGTTGGAGTACCAACAAGAGAGTCATCAAGTCGTTGTTGACTCGATCTGGGGAATCCGTGTATTTGGGATGCAATGGGTGCTATTGTATCCAGGTTTTCCGAACGGTGGTTCGAGACTAGTGGATCTCGAGTTCGATGACACTTTCCTTGTGGGGAAGGAGGTAGTATTATACCTATTGGGGAATCTTTGAAAGATTCGGTAAGTTGGTGCATGTGGTGTTGATTTTGAGAATCACACCGTGTGTTGTTAATCATCGATTATCATTCTCCACTGGGTAGGGAATGACTCAGGATTGACAGTTGTGTTTGGGGCTTAGGGGTATGTTCTAGATACCCGAGCCAAGTGCATTGTGTATACATGCAGTGTCTGTGCTTAGGCAGGTATACCGGTGAGTATACGGATGCCAGTTATCAATTTTCTTTTGTCAAGCATAGAGTTATGCTATGTTTGGATTGTTAAATCTCTGATGAGAGATATGAAACACCTTGAGATTGGGAATCTCCATGGCACGATAATTCTGGGGAATAATCGTGAAGTTAGTTGACTCCCTTTGATGATGGATTATCTTGTGTGGGTTAAGGTATTTCCTTGTTGGTGTTTTCCTCCGAGTTATGCGATAGCCTTCCCAAGTTTGGATTATTAAATCCTAGGGTTATCAAGGGATGGCAGGAATTCGGATTTGGTTGGGTGTCGCTGTCGACACAAGCGTTGAGGATGCAAGGAGTTTATTGCATGTCCTTTCAGAATTTACGACTCTGCGGAGTCTCGATGGTTATTTTGATCAGGATGTGATTCTTGGAATATCCGGAGGTGGACATCTTGTGAGATGTGTTTGGGTGTGGATCGGTGGTCGTGAGTTGCCCGATCCGAGTTGCAATGATGCGACTGCTCCTTTGATGGAGGAGGTTTGAAAAGTGGAAACCAGGTTTGGTATGAGTATATCGTGGTATACTAGTGTTTTTCTCGTAACGGTGTGTGTTAGACATCGTGAGTCATAGTAAAGATGTCATTGAATGATATCTGCGATGGAATCGGGAGAGATTCGAATCCCTGCAGTTCAGTTGACTGGCTACTTTTGGATTGTTAGCATTGTGTAGTGCCGACGCTCTTTCGGTTTTGGTGTACTGGAAGGTTTATTTCATCCCAGGGTTTGGTGCGAGGTTAGTATCCTCTCGACTGATGAGTCATCCATTATGCGTTCATGATAGCCAGGTCGGGGCTAAGGGTGACTGTTCGATTCACAGTCATATATTTTGGGTTGAGTTATTGCGGCTGTACTTGGAGTACGCCTGTGTTAATTTCGAGGACGAAATACTTTTAGTGGGGGACATTGTGATGACCTGGGATTATAGATGTTAATTCCGGAGTATTAATGACCCCTAAAGTTGTTTTTACGTAGCGATTGGAATTTAATCGCGGTGTTGGGCCTCCCGAGCTCGTCTATTTGGGTAGTTGGGATCGTTGGATCCCGAGGTTGAGATTGTATTCTTATTTCGGTGAAAAACCTAAGTGTTGGGTTTTTAGTGTGACTCGTGATCTGGGGTGCTTTGTGTGGGCACCGGTAGGGGGTTTTGAAGTTAGAGAGAGAGTTTTTGAAAACAGATGATTTTTAATGAATCATGATGTATTTGTGGGGCTATTGGTATTTCGGGGAAATTTTGTTATATATACCAGTTGAACCCGAGATTTTAATTTTAGAAATCATTTCTTCCACCTTGCCCGCCTCTCTCTCTCTCTCTCTCTCCCCGTGTTCGGCCCCTTCCCGTTTTTTTTTCCCCAACCCTCGCCGCTAAAACGTCGCGGTCGCCGCCGTCCGGCCACCATCCGGCGCTTCCGGACCGCCGTTGGCTTCGTCTCTCCGAGGCGCAACTTTCCACACCAGGAATTTGAAGTTTCGTCGTGATTTGCGTTCGGATTTTACAGAAAAGCGAAGAGGTCCGAATTCTAGGGTTCTTCGATTTTTGATCGATTTCCTTCCGATTTTCGACTGGGTAACCTTCCTTACCCCTTTTTCGTCCTTCTCGTGTAATTCCCTGCCATTTTTGTGATGTGTTCGAATTTAGGGGTTTTGGCAGGGGGGTGGTGATTCTTGTTGTTGATCGATTATTACATGTTTTAGATGAATTATGGTGCTTGGTTGGGTTCGAATTGTGATGATAGGGTTCGAAAAATTGAAGGGTTTTCTTGAACAATTTTCGATAATGTCTCATTCGTTTTCCCTCCCTGCATATGCCCTGCCCCGGGTCTTTTAAATGGTTAATTGTCGTGTGTTGACAATATTTTTGTATAAGGGTTATGGGTGTGCTTGAGCATGGGTTGCATGTTCGTAAATAATTGTGAATTATTTATCGTGTTAGCACATCGTTCCTCGGGGCATGGAACTCGAGCAAGGTTTGGCTCGGACTACGGAGATTTAAGGTACGTGCGACGTACGAGCATTACTTTATATGAGAGCATTTGTGAAATGCATAATGTATTTTGATTGCATTAGATGGTTGTGCGTATGGTTATATATATATGTGTTGATATAGCTATGGAACGACCAAATCTTGATATCGCCGCCACAAGCGTGTGTGATATTAGAGTAGTATACCCTTATAAGATGTATGGGGTACTGGATGTATATGACCATTGTAGGGCATGGAGATGCCTGAGAATGGTCTTGGAATCATGTATTCATTATAAGACATTTGAGATGTTTAAGTATAATGGAGAATTGGTAAAATAAATGCTAGGCATTTGAGCTATCTGTAATTGATAGCGAAGTTAAGAAGTCAGTATTTGATATTGAGATATCCATACTTGCATGTATAATGAATTTGGAATCACCATCTATTGATATTCGAGAATTGGGCATGCGATGAATTAAATCAATGTGTTGATTTACTGATTTTTGAGATTTGATGAGTTTGATGATTGTGAGAACAGGGACAGTACACGGAATCCCGGATGAGGACGTTGCCATCCAGGGAGTATCATTTAAAATTCATTAGTATTTACTTTTGTTGTAAATTATGAATTTCATTATTGTGATTACGGGATTTTGTGTATTGGTATGCTCACCCCGTTGGGGGCTGTCTCTGTTGGGGCAAGTGAACAGGTACATCGATGGCTTTGGAGCTGAGCTCGAGCTGTTGATTGGATGTACTCCCAGGATCGTGGTACCATGGCTTGATGGAGCACGGTATCGTATAGAGTACTTATATACACCCGAGGGTTATATACACATTCATGATGCTCGCATGTGAGCACGGTTATACTTGTATATGGGTTGTATATAAAGGCATGAGCCTTTCTCTCTTTCATTCTATGTTGCATGCAATTAAGGGTAGAATTGCTAATGATATGAGAGTCATTGGTGTATTATGTGGGTGTTGAAACCCACTTTTGTTGTCTTATGTCTGGTGTCTTCCCTGGCTGGGAGTTTACTTAGTATTGCTGTATTCTGTTGAGTATTGTGTTTTCCCTGGCCGGGAATTATGTTATGTGATGTGCTTTTGTTTCGGGATAGCTCAATTTATGGGGAGACTCTGCCCAAATTTTTATAAAAGTCCACAATGTAAAAAGTGGTGTAATGGGGATGGTAATGGGCGAAATCTATGAGTCTATTTGTTGGTAGAGATGATCTTATAACGTTGAATATTAAAGAAATTTTGTAATTGCCATTCAATGGTAAAGTATCATCTGAGTTCCCGATTGATTTTTATTGAAAGCATGTGCCACACATAATGATTAATACACTAATCAAGGGTTAAGGGCTTGGGGTCCTTACACCCGGCGCCCAAGCTGCCCTTCTCGATCGATCATGATGTCCACACCGATCGATCGAGAAATCGCCTCGATCGATTGGGAGTTCATCTCGATCGATCGAGGAGACCAATACAGCCCCACCTGTAGCTCGGCCGAACTCGATCGATCGAAAGTCATGCTCGATTGATCGAGAAGCTCTGTAAATGCGAGAAATCGCCATTTTCATCTATAGAACCCCACCAAACAACATTGAACTCAATACAAATTAACCCAAAACATTAAAAACACCAATACTACTCTAAAACAACCATCAACAACAACAAACCAAAACCCAACCAAAAATACCATAAACCCAAACAAACCCCATTTTATTCCCCAAAATACAAACCCATTTCATAACCAAACTTCATAAAATTAACAAGGAGGAACCTATATCTCTACTAGGCTTCAAATCTCACCAAGAAATCAAGCAACCAAGATTTTTGCAAAGTTTCCTCTTCCTTTCCTTGTTTCAGACGTGAAAGTGGGTTTGGGGAAGGGTTGGGAGAGTTGTTTGATAAAAGTTATGGGAGGGGTGAGTTAATGGGATATAAGTGGGTTTTTAAAATAACTTGGTAACCCATTAATTTGCACGATGTTATAAAATATCCCTAACTTGATATTTTAAAAACATTTCCAAGGATGCACCAAAACTCCAATTAAAACATGCTTTACCCAAAATTATTACCCACCACAAATAAATCATGCCATGAATCAATTTCCCAACATGCATCACATGCACCCTGAAATGCATTACCAGGTCACGCCCACCATGTGACTAAGCATTCCACCATAATAATTAATTCCAACACTAAATTAATTAACACCATAAATACCACATAAACATAATCAATGCCCAAATGCATATAATCATTTCGGGGATATCACAATACTCCCCTACTTATAAGATTTCGTCCTCGAAATCGCATGCACTTACCAATCCGAAACTAAATATAAATCACATACCAGAAAATAGTTCCGGGAAGTGCTGCACCATATGCCACTCCGTCTCCCACGTTGCCTCCTCGACACCCCTGCGATCCCACTGAACCTTGACCATCGGTATCACCTTGTTCCGAAGTCACCGATCAGTTCTATCCAGAATCCTGACTGGCCGTTCCACGTAGGACACATCAGAATCTAACTGCACCTCAGAAGGCTGCAACACATGTGAAGGATCCGGCTCATACTTCCGCAGCATAGATACATGGAACACGCATGAGTACCAGACAATGTCGGGCAAGGCTAGACGGTAAGCCAAAGTACCGATGCGCTGTAAGATCTCAAACGGTCCCACATACCTCGGAGACAATTTCCCGCGCATACCAAACCACACAACACCTCTGAAAGGTGAGATCTCCAAAAAGACCTTATCCCCCAATTGGAATTCCAATGGTCGCCGCCGTTTATTTGCATAGGCTGCCTGCATGTCCTGGGCTGCCTTCATTTTATGTCGGATAACCTTTACCTTATCCTCCATCTCCCAAATCAATTCGGGTCCTCCAACCGATTTACTGGTCAAATCATCCCAGTATAATGGCGACCTGCAACGTCGACCATATAGAGCCTCGAATGGAGCAATCTGAATGCTTACCTGATAGCTATTGTTGTACGAGAACTCTACCAAGGCTAATGAATCTTGTCATGAAGAATCAAACTCTAATACACATGCCCGAAGCATGTCCTCGAGCGTCTGTATAGTATGCTCGGTATGACCGTCCGTCTAGGGATGATATGTCGTGCTTAATCTTACTTCAGTGCCCAAAGCTGACTGAAGACCTCCCCAAAAGTGAGATGTAAACCGCGGATCTCGGTCAGACTCTATAGAAACTGGAATCCTGTTCAGTCTCACTACATACCGGACATACAACTGAGTCATCCACAAGTATGTGAATGTCATACTGTACGGAATAAAATGAGCTACCTTTGTCAGCCTGTCCACGATCACCCAGATCGCATCAAACCCCGAAGTAGTCCTCGGCAAGTGGGTCACAAAGTCCATGGATATGTGCTCCCACTTCCATTCCGGTATCTCCAAGCTCCTAAGCTCGCCACCAGGCCTCTGCCTTTCTGCCTTCACCTGCTGACAGATTAGACACCTCTTGACAAAAGCGATAACATCACGCTTCATCCGTTTCCACCAGAATTGGTCACATAGATCCTTATACATTTTCCTCCCGCCTGGGTGGACACTAAGTCTACTGCTATGAGCCCGCTGTAATATCCCTCTACGCAACTCCGGCGTACTCGGGATTACCCAACGGTTACCGAGCCTCAAAGAACCATCCTCAGCCACTCTGAATTTTGATGGCTGTCCATGAAGTACCAACGATGACCATCTCTGCATCTCCTCATCTGCCTTCTGGGCTCTCCTGATATTCTCATAAATGTCCGGCTCTGCCAATAAAGTCGATACCCGTACCGGCGATGCATCCACATCAAAATCATAGCCTAGATGACAGTAGGAAGTCATCATAGCCGATAAATACATGGCGTCCTCAGCAGTACTCTTCACCTTCCGACTCAAGGCGTCTGCTGTCAAGTTTGCTTTCCCAGGATGGTAATCTATTTCACAGTCATAGTCCTTGAGTAAATCCATCCATCTTCTATGTCGCATATTCAACTCCGCCCGAGTAAACAAGAATTTCAGGCTCTTATGATCCGTATAAATGGTAAACAACGTACCATATAAGTAATGTCTCCAAATCTTCAAGGCAAATATGATAGCCCCCAGCTCCAAGTCATGAACTTGATATCTGGTCTCATGCGGCTTCAACTGCCTCGATGCATAAGCGACCACATGCTTATCTTGCATCAGTACACATCCTAAGCCCTGTAGTGATGCATCAGTATATAGAACAAATCTCTTGTTCTCCGTAGGAATCACTAACACAGGCGATGTCGTCAACCTGTGCTTCAACTCTTGGAAGCTTTGCTCACAAGCCTCAGACCAATAGAATGGTACTCCTTTCTGAGTCAACTGAGTCAACGGCTTAGAAATCTTAGAAAATCCTTCGATGAAGCATCGATAATATCCTGCCAAACCAAGAAAGCTCCGTATCTCGGGTACAGAAGTGGGTGTAGACCACTCCATCACAGCCTCTATCTTCCTGGGATCCACCGATATCCCACTTGTGATGACCTGGGATTAAATATGTTAATCCCGGAGTATTAATAACCCCTAAAGTTTCTTTTTACGTGGCGATTTGGAGTTTAATTGCGGTGTTGGGCCTCCCGAGCTCGTCTATTTGGGTAGTTGGGATCGTTGGATCTCGAGGTTGAGATTATATTCTCATTTCGGTGAAAAATCTATGAGTTGGGTTTTTGGTGTGACTCGGGATCTAGGGTGCTTTGTGTGGGCACCGGTATGGGTTTTTGAGGTTAGAGAGAGAGTTTTTGAAAACAGATGATTTTTAATGAATCATGATGTATTTGTGGGGCTATTGGTATTTCGGGGCAATTTTGATATATATACTAGATGAACTCGAGATTTTAATTATGGAAATCATTTCACAGCTTCGTCTCTCTCTTCCTCCTATACCCTTCCCGTTTTTCCCTCAACCTCCGCCACTAAAAGTCGTGCGCCCGCCGCCGTCCGTCCACCATCCGGCGCGTCCGAACCACCATCGTCTTCGTCTCTTCCAGGCGCAACTTTCCATACCAAGAACCTGAAGTTTCGTCACGGATTTCGTCCGGATTTTGCAAGGAAGCGCAGGGGTTTGAAATTTCGAATTTGTCCGATTTGGGGATATGAGGGGTGGTTCTTGAACAACTTTTCGTTGTTGTCTCATCCGATTTCCCTCCCTGCATGTGTTGCTACATTTTTGTTATCGTTTGTACCTTGCCCCGGGTCTTTTAAATGGTCAATTGTCGTGTGTTGACAATTTTTTTATAAGGATTATGGATGTGCTTGAGCATGGGTTAGCATGTTTGTAAATAATTGTAAATTATTTATCGTGTTAGCACATCAATCCTCGGGGCATGGAACTCGAGTAAGGTTTGGCTTGGACTACGGAGATTTAAGGTACGTGCGACGTACGAGCATTACTTTATATGAGAGCATTTGTGAAATGCATAATGTATTTTGATTGCATTAAATAGTTGTGCGTATGGTTATATATATGTTGATATAGCCATGGAGCGACCTAATCTTGACATCGCCGCCACAAGCGTGCGTGATACTAGAGTAGTATAACCTTTACAAGACATATGGGGTACTGGATTTATATGACCATTGTGGGGCATTGAGATGCCTGAGAATGACTGTGGAATCATGTAATCATTGTGAGACATTTGAGATGTCTGAGAATAATGGAGAATTGGTAAAATAAATGCGAGGCATCTGAGTTATCTGTGATTGGTAGCGAAGTTGAGAAATCAGTATTTGATATTGAGATATCTGTATTTGCATGTATAATGAATTTGGAATCACTATTTATTGATATTCGAGAATTAGGCATGCGATGAGTTAATCAATGTGTTGATTTACTGATTTTTGAAATTTGATGAGTTCGATTGTGAGAACAGGGACAGTACACGGAATCCCGGATGAGGACGTTGCCATCCAGGGAGTATCATTTAAATTCATTAGTATTTACATTTTTGTAAATTATGAATTTCATTATTGTGATTATGGAATTTTGTGTATTGGTATGCTCACCCCGTTGGAGGCTGTCTCTGTTGGGACAGGTAGAACAGGTACATCGATGGCTTTGGAGATGAGCTCGAGCTGTTGATTGGAGACACTTCTAGGATCGAGGTACCAGGGCTTGATGGAGCAAGGTATCATATAGGGTACTTATATACACCTGAGGGTTATATACACATTCATGATGCTCGCATGTGAGCACGATTATATTTGTATATGGGTTGTATATAAAGGCATGAGCCTTTCTCTCTTCCATTTTATGTTGTATGGAATTAGTGGTAGAATTGTTAAATGACATGAGAGCCATTGGTGTAGTATGAGGGTGTTGAAACCCACTTTTGTTGTTTTACGTGTGTGGTGTCTTCCCTGGCTGGGAATTTACTTAGTGTTTCTGTATTCTGCTAAGTATTGGGTTTTCCCTGGCTGGGAGTTATTTTGGAATGTGTTTATTTTGGGATAGCTCAATTTATGGGGAGACTCTGCCCAAATTTTTATAAAAGTCCACAATGAAAAAGTGGTGTAATGGGGATGGTAATGGGCGAAATCTATGAGTCTATTTGTTGGTAGAGATGATCTTATAATGTTGAACATCATTTATGTCATGGGATTATGGGAAACATGAAATGATTCCTTTGAAAGATTGAAAAGAAAACAAAAAAAAAAATTTATACACATACGACGTCATAAATGAACTGATGACGAGTTAAGTGTTGGGGTCTTACATTTAGTGGTATCAGAGCAGTGGTTGCTCATTGGGGCTGTTAAGGGCCTAGGAAATTGTTGATAGCACATAATTATGCATGATGGCATTAAGGTTGAATGACACAACTAGTTGTTTGTGTGCTTTTATAATATGAAAAGTGGTATTGCTAACCATTGTGGTTGCAGGAATCGTGTGAAACGCGATAGGATGGCATTAATGGTAATGTCTGGCACTCCGTATGTTATGTGCCAAGGAATCTGGTTTTTAAGAAAATCAGGTAAAAGGATATTTCCGAGGTAACATGTCTTGGTATACGTATTGACATGCAAGTGGTTGCATATATGTATTAAATGATTGATGCATAGCGTATATGGCTGTTGTTGCTAACCATGATGGTTGCAGATTACAGGAAATACGGAGTATGAAAAGGAATGATGATTATGCATCCCAGGAGTCTTGTTTATGACAGTGAGGATTTTAATGCTTACGCTTATTCCGCTAAAAATGTGGAGCAAGGCTTGCACATGAAGGCGAGGATTTCGCTAAAAATGTGGAGCAAGGCTTGCACATGGAGGCGGGGTATACCATACTAAGCGGGGAAGAAGGTACCGCTAGTATGAAGAGCGGGGAAGAAGGTACCGCTCATTATGAATTTAAGAAGTAAGAAGCATTAAAATACACTGATGGCAAACAAACTAGGGATTGGTGATTGATAGCGATGATGTATTCCGCTGTGTCGATGATGATGATTCATTCCTTTATGATGACATGGATGATAGCGATGATGTATTAGGCTGTGTCGATGATGATGATTCATTCCTTTATGATGACACGGATGATAGCGATGATGTATTCCGTTGTGTCGATGATGATGATTCATTCCTTTATGATGACACGGATGATAGCGATGATGTATTCCGCTGTGTCAATGATGATGATTCATTCCTTTATGATGACACGGATGATAGCGATGATGTATTCCGCTGTGTCGATGATGATGATTCATTCTTCTATGATGATGGGCGATGATTCATACCGCCAGACACATGTATAGCGATGAGGCATTCCGCTGTGTCGGTTGACGATGGTTCATGCCGTTGGGCATATGTATATGATGATTTACGATGACTCATTCTTCTATGAGGATTGGCGATGATTCGTGCCGCCGGATATGTTGATAGCGATGCCTCGTTCCGCTATTATGTGGACGATGATTCATGCTCAGGTGTATAGCGAGGTTTCATGCCACTTATTATATGACGAGGTATCATGTCGTCGACTCTATAGCGATGGATTGTGCCACTATGCACTCAGCACAGGATTATGCCGCCTTGAGCGATGGGTGCTGATTACGCACTATTATCGAGCGACGGAGACAGGTATGCCGCTATCTTGTTAGCAATGAGGTATGGGATATTGCTATTCTATTAGCATTATTGTAGCTAGCATGTGTTGATATGCATATTTTATTATGACTATTTTATTAGCATAATGGTGGATGGCATACGTTGATGTACATGGACCGTCACGAGTTGACTAGGTTGTTTAGATGCCATGAGTGGGCATGTATCGTCACGGGATGACGATGATGATGGTGTAGGAGATGTCTTATTAGAAATGGATCATCGTTACGATGAACAATGCATTGAGTATACGTATTCAGTTGTATGCCTTGGGTGCCAGTGCCGAGCACAATGTGGTGTCTACGCCACCGGTTGACGTGACCCTTATATCGAGCGGGTTGCTCGAGGAATGGATGTACACGCTGTACATGTAATTATACCGCAGCATATGTTTGAGGTGATCATATTACGAGTGGTGATACCCTTGAGGTATGCTCATCGGAATGGCTTTTCGGGCCATGTGATTTGACGACAGGAGTAATCATGGAGGAAATTACTCGCTTTCTGTCGATGTGACATGTGGTAGACATGGTCACACCACCCTTGAGGGTGTAGAATGGGTCCTAAAGGATTAGGATCAGGTTATGTTAAGTACATAGGGACACTGGAGTGTCCAGGGTGTATCGGCATTAGAGGAATGTTGGGTAAAGACCCACTACTCTATTGATTTTTTTCTTCCCACGGTATGGTATGCAGTGCCGAAACGTCCGTCTTATTGGTAGGTTTGAGGTAAACCTAAAGAGGCAGCGACTTGTTCGTTTGCCGCATGTGTGCAGTACCTGGATGGGCTTGCTAGAGCCGTTATACTGCTCGTTGGAACCAAGTTTGGTAAATCGTAAGGTGATACGGTATGGATTGCCGTGGACTCTAGTAGTCACCACGTCATTTGAGGGTGAGGTTGGGCATGCCTCACTGAAATGTGTATACGTTTATGTTTTAATCTTGGTGAGACTTGTCTGGGACAGCTCGTGTTGTTGGAGTACCAACAAGAGAGTCATCAAGTCGTTGTTGACTCGATCTGGGGAATCCGTGTATTTGGGATGCAATGGGTGCTATTGTATCCAAGTTTTCCGAACGGTGGTTCGAGACTAGTGGATCTCGAGTTCGATGACACTTTCCTTGTAAGGAAGGAGGTAGTATTATACCTATTGGGAATCTTTGAAAGATTCGGTAAGTTGGTCCATGTGGTGTTGATTTTGCGAATCACACCGTGTGTTGTTAATCGTCGATTATCATTCTCCACTGGGTGGGAATGACTCAAAATTGACGGTTGTGTTTGAGGCTTAGGGGTATGTTGTAGATACCCGAGCCAAGTGCATTGAGTATGCATGTGGTGTCCGTGCTTAGGCAGGTATACCGGTGAGTATACGGATGCCAGTTGTTGATTTCCTTTTTGTCAAGGATGGAGTTATGCTATGTTTAGGCGGTTAAATCTCTGAAGAGGGATTTGGAACACCTCGAGATTGAGAATCTCCAGGGCACGATAAATTTTGAGGAATAATCGTGAAGTTGGTTGACTCCCTTTGAGGAGGGATTATCTTGTGTGGGTTGAGGTGTTTCCTTGTTGGTGTTTTCCTTCGAGTTATTCGATACCCTTCCCAAGTTTGGATTGTTAAACCCTAGGGTTATCAAGGGATGGCCGGGATTAGGATTTGTTGGGTGTCGCTGTCGACTTGGGTGTCGCTGTCGACACAAGCATTGAGGATGCAATGGGTTAAATGCGTGTCCTTTCAGAATTTGAGACTCTGTGGAGTCTCGATTGTTTATTTTTGATCAGGATGTGATTCTTGGAACATCCGGAGGTGGACATCTTGTGAGATGTATTTTGTGTGAATCTGTGGCCATGAGTTGCCCAAATTGAGTTGCAATGATGCGACTGCTCCTTTGATGGAGGAGGTTTGAAGTGGAAACCAGGTTTAGTATGTGTACACCGTGGTATACTAGTGTTCCCCCGTAACGATGTATGTTAGACATCGTGAGTCATGGTAGAGATGTCATTGAAAGATATCTACGATAGAATCGGAAGCGATTCGAATCCTTGCAGTTTCAGTTGACTGACTGCTATTGGATTGTTAGCGTTGTGCTGTGCCGACGCTCTTTTGATTTTGGTGGACTGAAAAGTTTATTTCACTCCAGGGTTTGGTGCGAGATCAGTGTCCTCGCAGTTGATGTGTTGTTCATGATGCGTTCATGCTAGCTGTGTTAGAACTAAGGATGACTGTCCGATTTACAGTCGTAAGTGTTGGTGGTTTTGTAGTCGTGATAGACTGACTTTTGGGATGACCAGCATCGAGGTGCGTTTTTGCCTCTTGGGTGTTATGTTGGTTTTGGTAAGTTACTCTATTTCAGAGTTTGGTTCGAGGTAGGTATCTTCGCGTTTATTAATACGATTCTGATATGGTCAAGAATCGAGGTTATGACTTCATGTTGTTGTGTAGCCTGGTGTTACGTGTTACACCGGTGCAAATTTCGAGGACGAAATTCTTTTAGTGGGGGATATTGTGATGACCTGGGATTATAGATGTTAATCCCGGAGTATTAATAACCCCTAAAGTTTCTTTTTACGTGGCGATTTGGAGTTTAATTGCGGTGTTGGGCCTCCCGAGCTCGTCTATTTGGGTAGTTGGGATCGTTGGATCCCGAGGTTGATATTATATTCTCATTTCGGTGAAAAACCTATGAGTTGGGTTTTTGGTGTGACTCGGGATCTGGGGTGCTTTGTGTGGGCACCGGTATGGGTTTTTGAGGTTAGAGAGAGAGTTTTTGAAAACAGATGATTTTAATGAATCATGATGTATTTGTGGGGCTATTGGTATTTCGGGGCAATTTTGATATATATACCAGATGAACTCGAGATTTTAATTATTGAAATCATTTCACAGCTTCGTCTCTCTCTTCCTCCTATACCGTTCCCGTTTTTCCCTCAACCTCCGCCGCTAAAAGCCGTGCGCCCGCCGCCGTCCGGCCACCATCGTCTTCGTCTCTTCCAGGCGCAACTTTCCATACCAAGAACCTGAAGTTTCGTCGCGGATTTTGTCCGGATTTTGCAAGGAAGCGCAGGGGTTCAAAATTTCGAATTTGTCCGATTTGGGGCTCGATTTTATGGGTTAGCATGTTTGTAAATAATTGTAAATTATTTATCGTGTTAGCACATCAATCCTCGGGGCATGGAACTCGAGTAAGGTTTGGCTTGGACTACAGAGATTTAAGGTACGTACGACGTACGAGCATTACTTTATATGAGAGCATTTTTGAAATGCATAATGTATTTTGATTGCATTAAATAGTTGTGCTTATGGTTATATATATGTGTTGATATAGCCAGAACGACCTAATCTTGACATCGGCGCCACAAGCGTGCATGATACTAGAGTAGTATAAGCTCTACAAGACATATGGGGTACTGGATTTATATGACCATTGTGGGGCATTGAGATGTCTGAGAATGACTGTGGAATCATGTAATCATTGTGAGACATTTGAGATGTCTGAGAATAATGGAGAATTGGTAAAAACAATGCGAGGCATCTGAGCTATCTGTGATTGGTAGCGAAGTTGAGAAATCAGTATTTGATATTGAGATATCTATATTTGCATGTATAATGAATTTGGAATCACTATTTATTGATATTCGAGAATTAGGCATGCGATGAGTTAATCAATGTGTTGATTTACTGATTTTTGAGATTTGATGAGTTTGATGATTGTGAGAACATGGACAGTGCACGGAATCCCGGATGAGGACGTTGTCATCCAGGGAGTATCATTTAAATTCATTAGTATTTACATTTTTGTAAATTATGAATTTCATTATTGTGATTATGGGATTTTGTGTATTGGTATGCTCACCCCGTTGGGGGCTGTCTCTGTTGGGACAGGTAGAACAGGTACATCGATGGCTTTGGAGATGAGCTCGAGCTGTTGATTGGAGACACTTCTAGGATCGAGGTACCAGGGCTTGATGGAGCAAGGTATCATATATGGTACTTATATACACCTGAGGGTTATATACACATTCATGATGCTCGCATGTGAGCACGATTATATTTTTATATGGGTTGTATATAAAGGCATGAGCCTTTCTCTCTTCCATTTTATGTTGCATGCAATTAGTGGTAGAATTGCTAAATGACATGAGAGCCATTGGTGTATTATGAGGGTGTTGAAACCCACTTTTGTTGTCTTACGAGTGTGGTGTCTTCCCTGGCTGGGAATTTACTTAGTGTTTCTGTATTCTGCTAAGTATTGGGTTTTCCCTGGATGGGAGTTATTTTGGAATGTGTTTATTTTGGGATAGCTCAATTTATGGGGAGACTCTGCCCAAATTTATAAAAGTCCACAATGAAAAAGTGGTGTAATGGGGATGGTAATGGGCGAAATCTATGAGTCTATTTGTTGGTAGAGATGATCTTATAATGTTGAACATTATTTATGTCATGGGATTATGGGAAACATGAAATGATTCCTTTGAAAGATTGAGAAGAAAACAAAAAAAAAATATTTTATACACATACGACGTCATAAATGAACTGATGACGAGTTAAGTGTTGGGGTCTTACACCACTGTTAGAGATAACATGCCCCAAAAATACCACGCTGATCAACCAGAATTCACACTTGCTGAGCTTGGCAAACAACTGATTATCTCTGAGGACCTGGAGCTCTTTGTCTATTTGAAGCTCTTCATGATGCTTGGATAAGCTCTGATACCAAATGACACGACCCTCGAGATTCAATGACACACGAGGATAGTATTTCAAACTCTTGTTTTGCCAAGGACTTAAAAATCAAGCAAAAGACGCGGAATTGACAAATAAAAACGATTCTGACCCAACACAAAGAACAAAACGACTCAACTAACAAATTAACCCCTACCCGTTGCTTATCCAAGCAAGAACCTCGGTATATGATTCGAACCTCGACTCGTTGTCTACAATTGAGACAAGAACCTTGGTATGTAAAATCGCACCTCGACCCATCGCTTAACGCAAGAAACAAAGGTTTCAACATGCACCTTGACCCACTACTTAGAAAAGTAGGAACCTCGGTATCAACATGACGCACCTCGACCCACTACTTAGAAAAGTAGGAACCTCGGTATCAAATGACGAACGCCACAAGGAATACTCCTTGATAAGTTCCAAGAATGGGATCACTTGGATCCATGAGAGAAAACTCTTTGAATGAATGTTGTTGTATATATCCCCATTAAAATGATTAAATACAAGTATTTATAGGACCCATTGACTTTCCATGACCTAATGGCTCATAACAAGGTCAATACAACATTTTTGTTTCCTATCTAGCAATAATTCGAAAATAACATGATAATAACTTAAATAAAAGCCAACTAATATCTAATTCAATCCAAACTAGCACAATCATTAAATATGAATAAAATGATGATCCAAAACATTATGTAGAATCCATGCTCTTGATGTTGGACTTGTATGTCTATTTGAAGCTCTTCATGATTCTCACATCAGGAGCGCTGTCCGCAAGTGTTTCACGTGCTCCTCCTCACTCCGAGAGTAGATAAGTATGTTGTCAATAAACACTATGACGAACTGGTCAAGGTATAGTTGGAACACCCTGTTCATCAAACTCATAAAGACAGTCGGGGCGTTCGTCACACCGAAAGGCATAACCAAGAACTCGTAGTGCCCACACCGAGTCTGGAATGCTGTATTCTGAACGTCCTCCTCCCTAACCCATATCTGATGGTAACCTGACATCAAATCAATCTTGCTATACAGCTTAGTACCCTGCAACTGATCAAATAAATCGTCAATCCTTGGGAGACGATACTTGTTCTTCACCGTTGCCTTATTCAGTTGCCGGTAATCGATGCACAAACGCATCGAACCATCCTTCTTCTTAACAAATAAAACTGGCGCGCCCCAAGGCGATACGCTAGGGCGTATATAACCTTTGTCAAGGAGTTCCTATAACTGCTCCTTTAATTCCCATAACTCCACAGGTGCCATCATATAAGGGGCACGAGAAATAGCGGACGTTCCTGGTAATAACTCAATCCCAAACTCGACCTCCCTAGTCGGTGGGAACCCTGAAATTTCCTCAGGAAATACATCAATAAACTCTGCTACCACGGGTACATCCTCAACCCTTAACTCTTTATTCTTCCCTGCCATGTCCACGGCATATATTAGATAGCCCGTGTCCACGTTCCAATAATCGGGACATTTTGACCGCCGATATCAACGGAATCTTCGCACGAGAATCGTCCCCACAGAAAATCCACTGAATCCCCATATCAGATCGGAACCGCACCGTTCTCTGTCGGCAATCCACCACTGTCTGATATTTGTTCAGAATATCGATGCCCACAATGCAATCGAAGTCCAACATACCCAACACAATCAAATATGCCTTCAACTTATTGCCCTCAAAATAAATTAGGCAGTCGGCAAGAAACCGATCAGCAATAACATTCCTTCCATTGGGTAACGGAGATGTGCGCATAAGATGTCTCTCCACGAAATTCGCAGACACAAAGGAATGCGAGGCACCTGTATCTATCAAAATAAGAGCGAGGTACGTTAATAAGTGACACGTACCAGCTATAACTTCCTCTGGAGCCGTCGCAGCTTGCTCCCTCGTCAAAGCATACACCTGCCCTTGAGGTGGCCCCATCGCCTGACCTCCCAAATGTCGAGGCACCACCGGTTGCCTCTGCTGCACTGACCCACTAGTGAACCTTCCTATGCCTTCCCTGAGATCTATCTGACAATCACTATTCTGACAAAACCGAGCTATGTGGCCCATCTTGCCACATTTGTAACAAGCCGTACAATCACACATGTGATGTGGTCCTCCACAGAAGTGACATTTCACTACTCCACTCCTATTTACTTGAGTTTTCCCTCTATTGGTAGGTGCACTACCCCTCCGGTTATCTAATCGCCTTCCACCAAACCAAGAAGAAGAAGAAGGAGCCCCACGAGGTTTAAATGATTCTCCTCCCGGACTCAGATTATTAGATACTGGCCTCGATGGTTGGACTTGTGGGGGTATAACGTCCGTGTAAGCACTTACTCCTATGTCCGCCAGTTCCGCTCTAGTAAGAGCATCGTCAAAAGAGGTGGGGTTGTTGGAGATAACCCGATCAAAGAGAAGGAAAAGATCTTAGAAAAGTGGGGTTTTGTGATCCAATGAAGGCCCGAGTTGGACATCCAATTGCTTCGATTTGAATTATCCGGAGAATGCTTGGCTATATGGTTCATCCGTGGGAGAGATCGAGCTTATTTGTAGCGATATGAGGAACATACCTTAATAGTGATGAATACTGCATGGCGTAGTCCGAGACCGTCATGCTCCCTTGCTTCAGATTCGTGAATTCATCCTCTTTCATCTCCCTAGCAGCAGCAGAAAAGTACGTGTTTAGAAACCGGGTTCTGAATAAAGTCCAGTCTATCAACATGCCCTGAGCCCTCAGTTCCATCACTGTCGTCTTCCATGATAGCTTTTATTTTAAACAGTTATTTCAATGTAGCGATTCTCTACCGCAAGTGCACGGTGTCAAGTTTTAATATAATGGTTTAAGAGTAAGGAGTGTCGAACCCACAGGGACTAGTAGTAATTACCACGTTCGATTAGAATTTATATATTTAACCTACGATTATGGAATGATTATCAAACTAAATAGACTTAAGCACAAAAATTAACCTAAACAGCAGTGATGGGTGATTGAAGAGAATTTATAAACGAATTATCAAGACGTCGGTTCACCCATGTAATCCCCCAAAAGTTGTCTATTAATTAAGATTAAAAGTTCTATGTTCTAGGGTGACGAGTTTTCCTATTTCATTCGCTATACCTTGGTCCGGTTATAACAAGTCTAGCATTAATCTACAATAAACCACTCCCGTGTCTTTATTGAATGATTAATACCGAAAAATGCTTCGTGAAAACTACTAGCCTTCGATTTTGGTAAATCTATTGCTATCACACGTGTGCTAGATTTTACTTGGTCCGTCTCAACCTAAAACCCACGGCCTAATTTACTACGTCGTATCGTAATCTCCTATGGTCAATTAAATTACGATTATCAATATCATGCAAAAGGTAGCTAATCTTTTACAAGCATTAACAACATAAATTATGCGCAAAGATCATAGAATTCAAATCAAAACCGTTAATTAACTCAGGGTTCAAACATGGGATCCCCTATGTCTTGACAAATATTTTAGCCAACAACCATAATCAAATTATAATGTAAAAACATGTCTTTAAACAAATTTAACATCACAATATGATATAAAAATAATCAAGTTCAGAAATACTATGATAACTAGGATGTTGCTCCGTGCGTCGCTCCGTTCTTCCGTTCCTTGCGTTGCTCTTGCTCTTCAATGATTTGTGGTCTTTCTTTTGACGGAGGAGTGGCTGCTAGGTTTCAGAAAATGTGTGCAAAAGTCCTGTAAAATTCGTCCCTAGGTCTGATATATAGGGCAACAATAATTGGGAAGGAGTCCCCCTTGAACCAAACATGGAAAGTCTTTATTTTTCCAAAAACTCCTCGCGGCGATCGATCTTCGTCTCCTCGCGATCGATCTTCAATCTCTACTGGACATGATACCCAAATTAAACAAATCCGCGATCGATCTTCGTCAGTTTCCGATCGATCGCGGAAATCTGGCGATCGATCTTCGTCATTGCCAATCGATCGCGGACCTCAAATCTCCAATCTTGCGATTTGGTCCCTCCTTTTCCAGATTTGCTCAGTTTGGTCCTTTTTCAGCATTTTTAAGCCCATTTCATCCAGTTTTACGCATTTGGACCTAGATTCCTGACATATACAAATATATACCAAAACGTGTAATATTTTCTAGGAATCACTACAAAAACACCCCTAATCATATATCAAATTAAGTGTAAAAATCACACTTATCAACTCCCCCAAACTTAAGCTTGATCGTCTCGAGCAAGAAATAAAATCAAACAGTAGAGTTCAATATTAATGATTCAAGTAAACCACTTCGCAGTCAATCATGTAACTCGGACATCTCACTTAAAGACGAACAAGAATCAATCAGAAAGTTTAACAAGTTGTTTTTCTCTTAGATCAAGCAACACGTCGCCAACTCAGAACGTTCGTGTGTGCTATTGTCACTTTCAAGTTTCATGCAATTTCATAGATCAAATCATGCTAGTCAATGAAAAGTAAGATTATCGTTGAGCACCCCTTAGTCCTATTGTAAGGCCACGTTATTAATTAAGTACGCTTAACCTTGAGTTAGTAAACCCGGGTGATTAAAAGCGAAGAATTCGAATTGATGTGTTCTGGGTCACAACACTTTATCTTTAACCAACTTAATATACATCAAATTATACATTTTAATGCTATATTTTCGGCCACCACTATGTCCACATCACCATGGACACATCATGGGGACACATGGCCATAGAAGTGGAGGAAAATGATAAAAAATTGGCATGGGAGGCCTTGTAACTCACGCCTCACTCCTTTTTATGCCTAGGAATTGCTTGCCTTGATCATATCTGATATCTATCATCTTCTCCACTCCAAAAAGCAAGCCAACCTTCTCTCCTCTCCTCCATTAAATTCGAAATAAGCACCTCCATTTTTCCTCCATCAAAACATGCTCAAACCTTGCATGCAAGCTTGGTTTTGGATAGGATTTAGGAAGAGCTTCAAGGTTTTGGTGTTTTTGAAAGCTTGAGAGGTATATCATCCTCTTTTTATTTCTAATCTTTGATTTTATACAGAAAGGGGTCGAATTTTTGAGTCTTGTTTTGTAAAAGGAGAAGAACTCATGCTATCCTAAGTTTCAACAGAAACTATGGTTGCATGCAGAAAGTTGTCCCATACTTTCGAGTTCTGTAACTTCCGAATCTGTCTTTGAGCCTCACACAAAAGTTGTAGATATAGGTGTTTTCGTCCTGTGGTTAAAATTTGAGACTATTTGGACTCGAAATGAGTGAGATATACTCATTTTACTAAGAGGCATCAGATTCGACTCTGCATGTGCTGTGAATGCACATGCAGTGTAGAAATCCGAACTTTTGACAAATTATACTTTCGATTTTGATTTTGGTCTTCAAATCAATGTTGTAGATCTTTCCAATTTATGCATTTAAAAAAAACTAAGCATGCAATTTGGGTCTCCTGAGTAGGAGTTATGACGATGCTTCGTTCAGTGCTCATTTTCGCCTCTGCATGTCCATGCGTGTTGCAAGTGGACTGTAATTCGGCATTCTGGGCAAATTTTATTCCGAATTTGTTGTCAGTCTTCAAATAAACATTGTAGTTCTTTGCTTTCTTTTGAAGTTAAAAAAAAAAAAGAGAACTTAATTTGGGCTTCTTTCGAATTACTTATGAATTTTGAAATTAAGTGCTCATTCTATGTCCTGCATGTGGGCGAAAATGCCATGCAGTGTGTTCTTCGGGTTCCTGAGCATTTTTGGCTAGGAATTTTGAAAAATGTCTAGATACAAGAATTATAGGATTTCCAGTTGGCTGTAAATTTCCACTAGAATCACTAATTTTGGGTTTTAAATGAAGAAGTTATAACATTTTTGCCAACACTGCTCAAGCTGGAAAATACATTTTTAAATGTTTTGGTTTTAGTGTTCAAACACCACCTAGATGGTCGAACAAGCTTGACAACTTCTCTGATGAAATGTAATATTTTGCGTTTCTGAACTTTGAGCTCTGGAATCAAGTCGTTTTGATGAAGTATGGAATTATAGCGATTTTTATACAAAAATGGGTCAGGCTGAAAATGTAGTAAAAATCGTTTAGGGTCATATTTTTAAGTTAGGTTTGATTCAATACACTTTTTGAGCACTTAGTGTCATTTTGGATTTATTTGACCAGGTTAATAGACTCCGGGTTTACTCGAGGAGGTTTTGGTAGTTTAGTCTCGGTCTGAGGTACGTTGAAATGAGTTGTATCATGACGTCTGGCAAAGGCGTGTAATGATACCACTGTATGACCTTGCTATTACTTGATTGATATGATTTTATTGTCAATATATGATTCTGTGACTATCTGACATGATACATGTCTTGGAGTACATGATATGTGAAATTACATGATTTGTATATACTCTCGAATGAGATTGCATGATATATTGAGTTGCATATGTCATTAATGCATAATGATTCATGGGCATATCATATTGAGCTATCGTTTCCTTGATATCCATGATTTTGACTGAGTTGACTTACTCTGAGTGTCGGGTACGACGAGCATGGCGATGACAGGCAGTATAGGTAGTAACTGTAGTCACGTGCAGGTGCGACCGGACCTAGACACGAGGGCTGGATGCAGTAACGTACATAGGATGAGTTTTCCTAGCGCAATGTACGTATACTGTCACCCTCTGCTCGAGCTATGATGATTTGATGATACCTTCCTTTGGACTCCAATTTTGGTATCTTGATATGTTCCCTTGTACCATTCATACATCGCATTCATAAATGGTATGCATTGCATGATACTTTATCATTTGACATGATCTATTTATTTCTCGTACTGGGGTACTGACCCCCTTTGTGGGGGCTGTCATGTTGTGATATCCCCGAAATTTTTAATTGCAACTTGGTGCATTAATTGTGTTATATGATTAATTATGGTGGTAATTAATTATATGTTGGAATTATTATGTGAAAATGCTTAGTCACGTGATAGAGTGACCCGGGATAGCATTTCAGGGTGCATGTTGGGCATGTTGGGAATTATGGTTGAAAGCATGATTTATTTGCCTTGGTTAGCAATTAATTAGAAATCATGTGTTTAATTGATATTTTGGTGCATTTGGTTTAATGCTTTGGAAAATATCATGTTGGGGTGTTTTATACACCATGGATTGTGGATTGCATTTTAATTAAACTCAACACTTTTATTCCCCAACCCCACCCCATCCACTCTCACTTTACCTTTACCAAACAACACCCAAACCCTTCCCCTTTCTCTCCATTTTCGAGTTCAAGCTTTGGGGTGAAGAAAAACCTTTCAAAAATCTTGATTTGTGGAGTATATTGGGTGATTTGAGGTCCCCAAGAGGTATGGATACCTCATGGTTAATTTTGTTGTTTTGTTTAAGTTTGGTATGATTTTGAAGGGTTTTGAAATGGGTTTGTGTTGGGTTGTCGTGGGTTTGGTTATATGTTGGATTTATACTTGTTTTGAAGTATATTTTGGTGGTTTATGTTGCATTTGATGTTGTTGCTTTGTTGGGTTAAGTGTTGGTATGGATTGGAAGGTTTTTGGGAACAAAAATGGTGAAAATCGCATGTCTGTGCGAGGCGATCGATCGCCTGAAAAGAGGCGACCGATCGCCAAGGGACAGTAGCATTTTTGCGGGTTAGGCGATCGATCGCCTAAAATGAGGCGACCGATCACCGAGAGGCAGTAGCCAAATCAAAGGATAGGCGATCGATCGCCATGTTTGGCGCGATCGATCGCCGCAGTGGAAATTTTGAGGCGACCGATCTCCTGAGGGAAGCGATCGATCGCCGCCAGTGGATTTTTGAGAAATGATTTCTTTTGTCAATTTTTTGGTATTTGGCTATTATTTGGCTTCTAATATGGGGTTGTGTGATTGTGTAGAACCATCCCAGGTAGCAACGCAACCGAGGAACTGAAGCCAGATCAATTCCACTTTTGGAAAGGTACGTAGTGGACGTACGGGCACCCAACGGTACATGTATCTTATATACTCATTGTTTATGCATTGTGGATGCGGGTATATATGTGGTATTGCATGGTGGATGCAAATACATGTTATGCATGATGTTTATAGATGCATATGATTATTGGTGCATATCCCATGAGTCGTGGTCATCCCTTGATGATTTTAATGCTTGCCGCTATTTGTTTGGTTCCGCTAAATGTGAAGCGAGGGGTGGGAGCGCCGCATGTCACATTTGAGCGTGGTTATCATATAGGGCGAGGAAAGGGTATTTGCCGCTCAATGAGAGGCGAGGGGTGGGAGTCCCGCATGTCCATTGAAGCGAGGTTATCCTATGCCGCCTATATGTAAATAAGCGAGGGGCATTAAAATACATTGTGATGGACAGAGTAGGGATTGGTGATCAATATTTGGTATCGACGAGCTGGTATATGTCATGACATGTTTAGACCATTAAAAATAATCTATTGATTATACTCATGAGTTATGGTACAGGGACAACCAAACGGGAAGCGTTTGAAATGCATGGGGAAAACAGGAAGTGTTTTATTATGATTATGCATTTACGCTTTATCTTCATATTGTGTTGAATATGAATGATTATTATTGCTCATGTTTGGGGGTTGTCCTTGTAGGTACACGTTTGGCATGATAGAAGGCTAGACGGGTTGAGATGGTGAGCTTGTTGAGGATGCTTTTGGGACTTGAAGGACAGGATTATTTTGGATAGTATCTACTCTAGGAGTAGTATAAAACTATAGTTGAACACATTCATTGATTGGAATGTAATTAATCCTTTTGGTAGTCCTTATTTTTGGCATGTAATGTAAGGCCCCGATGCTAATTAATCCGGATTAACGATGATTAAGCAAACCCGGATAATTAAAAGTGCAAATTTGAATTAAGGTGTTCCGGACCACGATGGGTCAACCAACTAGTGTAACATGTTTTAGTGCATGAGCACATGGCACTTTGAGAACACATGGCACTAATTAATTTAACTCATGTTTAATACATGATTTTGGACCATTAATCTTGCAATAGAGTGATGTATTGACACATGGATTCCACAATACATCAATTAAATAAAAAAAAAACCCATGCATGGCTTTGAACCTCACGCCTATATCTATTGACAATGCAGATTTTTGGTTCTTATTTTAGCTACCAATTTCTCTCTCTTCCCACTTCAACCCAAACACTCCTCCTTCTCTCTTCTACCATTTTCGAAAATGGCAGCTCATTTCCTACCAAAATCCTCTTGAATTTTCAAGTGCATGTCACATGCAAAGATATATTTGAGTGCTACTCATCTTGAGGAACAAGATGCACCAAGAAATTTCAAGTTTGGAGAAAGGACATGCAAGATTTTCGAGTAGCAGCAGTTTTGGTGTAGGATTTTCGGTTTTGGCTTAGTTTTGTGGATGATCAAGCTTCAAATCTTGAAGATAAATGAAGGTATATCATCATCCTTGAGTTTTATCAACTTGCATGTATGATTAAGGGTCGAATTTTGATACTTGGGCATGAGAAATGTAGTGAAAACTTGCTGTCAGAATGTTCTGCAGATTTCAGTATAATGTTGGTCTAGTATTTCGAATTTTGGGTCTAGTTAAGTTTCGAATTTAAAGATTACTCCCCTGATAGAAGTTGTAGTGTTTTGTGTTAGCTTTATTTGGAAACAAGAATCAGCTAATTTGGAGTTAATATGAAAAGGTTATGGTCAGTTTACCAACATGTGTCAAATCTGGAAATCCACTGCATCCGAGTTTCATGCATTATGTTCTTCGTATTTCTGGGAATAAATGGCTACGAATATGAAGTTTTAGGATCTAATAGGTGTTGTAGTATTCGATGTTAGCTTGCATGTGGAATTGACCTCACTCAATTTGGAGCTCATATGAACGAATTATGCTAATTTTACCAGCAACTATACAATCTGGAAGCAGGGGATATACGAGTTTTTTAGGCTGTACGTTTTTCAGTTAATGTACATGACGATGAATTGTTTAGCTTAAAGCTCATAAGATATGTTTTGTTGTATGTTGGGTTATCTTGAATTATAAACTGGCCTTACATGATTTGGAGTTTCCGTGTGTAAGATATGAACTTTTCCATAAAACCGCTCACTCTGTCAAATAGAATATGAGTATTTTTAAAAGCTGGCATACTTTTCTTTGCATGTGCCTCAAGATGAGTGAACTAGCTTATGGAATTCAAATATGAACTGTAGAAACTTAAGTTTTCGTGATTCTACCACTGGCCCCAAGTCTTTTGGACATCATATAAATTTATTATGATTTTTATACGAAAATGGGTCAGGCTGGAATTTGGTGAATTATCCTGTTTTTCTAGCAGATTGTTCTTGGCCATTTTACCTAGGCTAAATGAACGAATTTGAAGATGATTTGAACTGATGAAATGTTCATTTTTGAGTTAGCTTTGAAAATAAATTGGACCCATGTGATTTTATTAAGTATCGGACAAGTTATGAGCCGATCTCTATGGTTGCGCAGGATGAAATTTAGAGAATTGGTTTTGGGTCTAAGTTTGAGTTTTATTTTGATAAGTTAAGGCTAGTATGTGACAGTATGTTGTATTTGGAACTATTATGACCAGGTTAACAGATCCCGAGGTTTATTCGAGGAGTACTCGGTAGATATAGCATTGGTCCGAGGTACGTAGAAAACGGGTCTTATCACAATGTCTGGCAAAGACATGTGATGTTCCCGGGTATGATTTACTTGTCATTACTTGCTCCTTATGTGACTATGTGATAAGTTGATTTGCAGTATGTGAATTACATGGTACATTGACTGCATGATATATGATGACATGAGATTTGAGGTGCATCACATGAGATTATGATATTGCATGATGCATTGACACGCATGGACATTGAGCATGTCATGTTGAGCCTATTGATTCGTTCTTGGTACCTATATCTTTTCTTGGTATGAGTGATGCGTGTCTGGGGATGATGGGCAGCCGTTGGCTCGGCAGGAGTGAGAGTGAGCTGAGGGATGCCGGAGCGACGAGCGTGCCGACGTCGCCCAGATACGAGGATGATGGACCGCCGATGGCTCGACTGAGAGATAGATCGGAGCGCGGAGCGTGTCACATCCTGCTCGAGCACTGATGAGTGATTGATGATTTCCTTTGGACCCTTGAGACAGGGATATTCGAGATTTGATACCCTTCATGTGCATTTGCATTCATGCACGGCATACATCGCATGTTATTTGTCATACACTTTGATTTTATCTGTTTCTCGTACTGGGGTTCTGACCCCCTTCGCGGGGGCTGTCATGTCTTTGTTGGATGGACATGACAGGTGGTACAGGTGGACGTACTGTGGATGCTCGAGACGAAGCATCGATAAATACCAGAGCTCCTTGAGAGCGAGCTCAGGTACATGGTTTATGTTTTGAGTCCCAGTAGTTGTTTAGTATTTTTACTTATGTTTTAAATTACCGGGGTATGCCCTGAGTATCTGTATTTTTAAGTATTACTTTACTGAGAAATTATATGTAATGCTTATGCGATGAATATCATGTTAGATGTAAAACTGGAAATACATATTTTCACTATTCGGAAATGTTTTAGAAACAAAATGCGAAAAATTTTGAGGGTCACTTTTTATAAGTTTTTAACTAAATCTTCCGCTGTTTACGTTAATATAACAATCGTGTGTTAATTAAACCTCTGATTAGGACCAGGCCCTCACAGTTGGTATCAGAGCATAATCTGGGATATGCTCGAACTAGAGTTAGGACACTGAGTATAGACACAAATGAATTGTTTGTGCATGTGTCTGACTATCTGATTTATATGCTCTTGCCTGCTATGTTTACATGTTCGATAATGAAGTTTCATACATGTAATGGATTATTAAGCAGGGATAATTAGTGGTCATATCTCTGAATATTTGAATATGCTGAGTTGCATATAATCTAGAGAATGTGAATGCTGAGTTGCATATATTATGCTGAGTTGCATATAATTTTGAGAATTTTATCTGTTAGCACTGATAGTTGCTGATAGGATGTTGATGTAGAATGAATGATGATAACATCTATGACTTGAGATGTATGAATTATGTTGGACAGTTAGTGTTTGGACAGGTAGCTGTGATATAGACTTTAAGAGCTACTATTGAATCCGTAGACACTATAAACTGTTAATTGAATTATAACTTAGTGATATGCATCCGTTATTGGGATTTTATTTATCACTTTGGGACTTATCCTTGTGATTAGTGGGATGACACTAGAACTAATTTAAACACTTTTTGTCGATTGACATTGGAAATTTAAGTCTGAAAGACCAAGGTTATACGTATGAGTTTACGTCAAAACCTGTGTACGTTAAGATGATAATTTAGAACTTGAGAATATTGAAACTAGCAATATTTCAATTGAAGAATAGAGTATAGTTGTTTGAGAAACAACGAGAATTGGTTTTAATGAGGACTTGGATACTGCTTAATCTCGATAGTTATTCACTAGTGAAGAGATTAGATTTTGACTAAGGAATAAGACACCAATGTGGTGCGAAGTAATTAGAACTGGATTAAAGATTAATGAAGTGACTATCATTGGGATAATCCAAGTAGTCCTGGAAAAGTTTCAGAAGTATCACTCAAATTTATCCAGCTCTAGTAGTTCTAAAAGGACTATGAGATTGTAGAATACCAAATTTTTTGAGGTCACTGTGGATGTAAATATCGACTGATCCATTTGAAAGAATAATAGGAACTGATATCGATTGTGGCCAGTCAGAGCATGTCTGTTACTTACTCGGGATTAGATGCAGCCATAACAACAAATACCCTGAGCTAGGGGTAGATATCACGGTGGTTATTCTTTACGACCACTCAGTTTCAGCAGCAGTTAATTACCTGTAGACCAGAGAGTATACCTTGACAATGGGATTGAGATGTCTCCAGGATATAGAACCATTTCGATTTCGGCAATGATAGAGATGCTAGTGATCACAGATACATGTTGTGTATTGGTCACACGGCACGAGTTTGTTTTGAGATAAAATCATTGGTTTCATATATTGCATCAAATGTGCATTGATAATGATGATTGGGAAAATACATCAGCAGTGATAATTATTCTATCCACACTTGTAATAGTGAACTGCAGATTACAGTTTGTTGATAGTTTGTGGATTTGAATTAAATGATGTTGTTGAAATATGGTTTTGATTGTATCAAGGGCATGGATACTCCGATAAATTTTGAGGATATCGTAAGAGTATAATGAATTTTTAACCGTCTTCTGGATACAGATGAAATGTTTATCGCCACGAATAGCAAGCTAAGATACTGATAGTATCAGCTATGGAAATATTGTGGTTGCAATACTTGGAAAATGAGGGATATTTGATAATAAGCAGTTGATGCTTATTAAAAAAAAAAAGAGTCGAGATTGACTGATATTATAGAGGTAAGAAAACCTACCAAGATTTTCCTGAGGAAATGAAAGAATTTTCACTAAAGAAGGAAATTAATTTTAACTATTTGTTGATGCCAAGGAATAGATTTGATATCGAAAGTACTGTACGGAATGTCATCAGCAAAGTTGACAGATACAGAAGAATAGTTGCAGAATCTCCTTGATACGAGTATAAATGTCTGAGTATGTCACTTGAGGAAACATCAATATTGTTCGTGAAGAAGAAAGATGATATGATGAAGATGTGTATCGATTAAAGGTAGTTGAATCGGGCTATTGTCAAAAATAAATACCCACTGCCTAAGATCGAAAAGTAACTGATCAAGTTGTAAGGAACTTTAATGTATAAGAAGAACGATTTTTACTCTAGTTACCATCAGTTTGAGTCAGAAGAGAAAATGTTCTCTAGGCAATTGGTCGAACCAGATATAGGTATTTTGAATATATTTTTTTTGCCGTGTGGTCTGACAACTATACCAATAGAGTTATGAATTTGATGAAGAAAATATTTCGTAACTTTTGGGCGGAATTGTGATCATATTCATCAGTGGTATACTAGTGTATACGAGATTCGGAAGGAACCACACAGAACATTTGATTATTCAGACGCTTCATGAAGCTCAAAGTGTATACCACGTTATCGAAGTGTAAATCTTGGGTGAATGGGGTGTTATTTTGGGATCGGTGATACCATCTCACCAGGTACCTGTTGATTCCAGTAAAGTAAAGATAATACTTATTTGGCCAAGGGCAATCATTGTACTCAAGATGAAAAGTTTTATGAATTTTGACAGATACTACAGGCTTTTACGGAAGGATATTCTAGGATAGCCTGTCTTATGAATTAATTGACCAAGAAGAAATTTGATATTCGTTTGGTCAGATGAATGAGAAAGCAGTTTTCATAACTGAAACTGAAATGGACTACAACCCCAATGTTGATTTTGTTTAACTGGTTCAGGGAGATATGTAGTTGTATGTCAAAGATTTGAAGATATGTTCTAATGTATCATGAAAAGATGATTGCATATTCTTGAGATATAAGCGATGACTGGATTTATTAAAGAATTTGACTTTTATAGTCAATATAAATCAAGGAAAATGAAACTAGTAGCAGATGCATTGATGTTTGCTCTGCAGTTTGATAACCTCTGATTTCGACGATCGGAAAGACTCGAATGACAGACCCATACAGATATTGAGTTAAGAAATTGGTTATGTCTTATCAACCAAGTAAATTTAGTATGCCATTTAGTGGTGGTTGCGAATGAAAAATCAGTATATAGCATCGAATTTTACTGATTTGAAAGACGTATTACAGCAGAAAGCACACTATATAGAACATAGTGTTATTCTGGGAATGATGAGATGTAGCATTCTCGAGATCCTATTTATGATGAGATGGTATAAAGAAAGAAATTTTTGAATTTTGTGGCAAATTGTTTGACATGCCAGCAGGTCAAGATAAAAATACGAGACCTAATGGGATAGTACAGGATTTGTAAGTACCACAATGAATTTGGGGAATTTCTAGTTTTGAGTTTCATAGCTCAAATATTTACAAACAGAGATTGTGAAACAAGTTGAATCTAAATTGATTGACTATTCAATACAAGATATTGATTTCATGTGATAGTCTATATGTCTATGAGAAAACGACATGTTTAAGATATGGATAATGTGGTTTAGTTACAGTGGTTTCTGTAATAGATGCATCTGATTGAGATCCGAGGATAATATCAGAATTCGAAACTATTTTCAGAATGTAATGGATACTAAGTTAGCAATGAGTATTGCTTAGCATACCCATACAGATGGATCAACTGATAAAATATCCAGACTTTGGAAGTCATGTCTAATTAATAGTGGTGATTTAGTGGGAATTGACTGAAATCATTATTCACCAGTAGAATTTTCCTATAATTTAAGTTTCAGAAAACTTTTGGGATGGCATCGGTTCAGATTTTGCAGAGCCAGAATTACCGATCGGTGATGTGATGATAGAAAATTGATAAGAAATTTTGGCATAACTTAAGGTTGTTGAGAAAAAATGCCAGGAACGATAAAATTTCTGCGAAAACGATTAAAATTTGGCTTGAGGTGAGCAGATTTTCTACGCCAATGAGAAATATATCGTTAGACTTCGAGTTGAGAATCAGGTAAATATGGAAATATTACATTTGAAATGATCAATATGATTCGTTAAGTGAGGTTTGATGTTGCCTCGATATTTTGAACTTTGTGGAATCATAGAGAACTTTGATTAAGTGGTAGATCGTTGAGACGAACACAACAGTTGTCATTGATACATGATGATCCTTAAGTATCTATGACTGAGATTGAGACATCTCGTATGTTTTGAATTATTGAGTTATACTCAGTTTTGCGATTTCGAGGACGAAATCTTTTGAAGAGGGGAAGAAATGTAAGGCCCCGATGCTAATTAATCCGGATTAACGATGATTAAGCAAACCCGGATAATTAAAAGTGCAAATTTGAATTAAGGTGTTCCGGACCACGATGGGTCAACCAACTAGTGTAACATGTTTTAGTGCATGAGCACATGGCACTTTGAGAACACATGGCACTAATTAATTTAACTCATGTTTAATACATGATTTTGGACCATTAATCTTGCAATAGAGTGATGTATTGACACATGGATTCCACAATACATCAATAAATAAAAAAAAAACCCATGCATGGCTTTGAACCTCACGCCTATATCTATTGACAATGCAGATTTTTGGTTCTTATTTTAGCTACCAATTTCTCTCTCTTCCCACTTCAACCCAAACACTCCTCCTTCTCTCTTCTACCATTTTCGAAAATGGCAGCTCATTTCCTACCAAAATCCTCTTGAATTTTCAAGTGCATGTCACATGCAAAGATATATTTGAGTGCTACTCATCTTGAGGAACAAGATGCACCAAGAAATTTCAAGTTTGGAGAAAGGACATGCAAGATTTTCGAGTAGCAGCAGTTTTGGTGTAGGATTTTCGGTTTTGGCTTAGTTTTGTGGATGATCAAGCTTCAAATCTTGAAGATAAATGAAGGTATATCATCATCCTTGAGTTTTATCAACTTGCATGTATGATTAAGGGTCGAATTTTGATACTTGGGCATGAGAAATGTAGTGAAAACTTGCTGTCAGAATGTTCTGCAGATTTCAGTATAATGTTGGTCTAGTATTTCGAATTTTGGGTCTAGTTAAGTTTCGAATTTAAAGATTACTCCCCTGATAGAAGTTGTAGTGTTTTGTGTTAGATTTATTTGGTAACAAGAATCAGCTAATTTGGAGTTAATATGAAAAAGTTATGGTCAGTTTACCAACATGTGTCAAATCTGGAAATCCACTGCATCCGAGTTTCATGCATTATGTTCTTCGTATTTCTGGGAATAAATGGCTACGAATATGAAGTTTTAGGATCTAATAGGTGTTGTAGTATTCGATGTTAGCTTGCATTTGGAATTGGCCTCACTCAATTTGGAGCTCATATGAACGAATTATGCTAATTTTACCAGCAACTATACAATCTGGAAGCAGGGGATATACGAGTTTTTTAGGCTGTACGTTTTTCAGTTAATGTACATGAAGATGAATTGTTTATCTTAAAGCTCAAAAGATATGTTTTGTTGTATGTTGGGTTATCTTGAATTATAAACTGGCCTTACATGATTTGGAGTTTCCGTGTGTAAGATATGAACTTTTCCATAAAACCGCTCACTCTGTCAAATAGAATATGAGTATTTTTAAAAGCTGGCATACTTTTCTTTGCATGTGCCTCAAGATGAGTGAACTAGCTTATGGAATTCAAATATGAACTGTAGAAACTTAAGTTTTCGTGATTCTACCACTGGCCCCAAGTCTTTTGGACATCATATAAATTTATTATGATTTTTATACGAAAATGGGTCAGGCTGGAATTTGGTGAATTATCCTGTTTGTCTAGCAGATTGTTCTTGGCCATTTTACCTAGGCTAAATGAACGAATTTGAAGATGATTTGAACTGATGAAATGTTCATTTTTGAGTTAGCTTTGAAAATAAATTGGACCCATGTGATTTTATTAAGTATCGGACAAGTTATGAGCCGATCTCTACGGTTGCGCAGGATGAAATTTAGAGAATTGGTTTTGGGTCTAAGTTTGAGTTTTATTTTGATAAGTTAAGGCTAGTATGTGACAGTATGTTGTATTTGGAACTATTATGACCAGGTTAACAGATCCCGAGGTTTATTCGAGGAGTACTCGGTAGATATAGCATTGGTCCGAGGTACGTAGAAAACGGGTCTTATCACAATGTCTGGCAAAGACATGTGATGTTCCCGGGTATGATTTACTTGTCATTACTTGCTCCTTATGTGACTATGTGATAAGTTGATTTGCAGTATGTGAATTACATGGTACATTGACTGCATGATATATGATGACATGAGATTTGAGGTGCATCACATGAGATTATGATATTGCATGATGCATTGACACGCATGGACATTGAGCATGTCATGTTGAGCCTATTGATTCGTTCTTGGTACCTATATCTTTTCTTGGTATGAGTGATGCGTGTCTGGGGATGATGGGCAGCCGTTGGCTCGGCAGGAGTGAGAGTGAGCTGAGGGATGCCGGAGCGACGAGCGTGCCGACGTCGCCCAGATACGAGGATGATGGACCGCCGATGGCTCGACTGAGAGATAGATCGGAGCGCGGAGCGTGTCACATCCTGCTCGAGCACTGATGAGTGATTGATGATTTCCTTTGGACCCTTGAGACAGGGATATTCGAGATTTGATACCCTTCATGTGCATTTGCATTCATGCACGGCATACATCGCATGTTATTTGTCATACACTTTGATTTTATCTGTTTCTCGTACTGGGGTTCTGACCCCCTTCGCGGGGGCTGTCATGTCTTTGTTGGATGGACATGACAGGTGGTACAGGTGGACGTACTGTGGATGCTCGAGACGAAGCATCGATAAATACCAGAGCTCCTTGAGAGCGAGCTCAGGTACATGGTTTATGTTTTGAGTCCCAGTAGTTGTTTAGTATTTTTACTTATGTTTTAAATTACCGGGGTATGCCCTGAGTATCTGTATTTTTAAGTATTACTTTACTGAGAAATTATATGTAATGCTTATGCGATGAATATCATGTTAGATGTAAAACTGGAAATACATATTTTCACTATTCGGAAATGTTTTAGAAACAAAATGCGAAAAATTTTGAGGGTCACTTTTTATAAGTTTTTAACTAAATGTTCCGCTGTTTACGTTAATATAACAATCGTGTGTTAATTAAACCTCTGATTAGGACCAGGCCCTCACATGTAATGCTTAAGCTCATAGACTCAACACGTTCTTTTACACTCTGATCTTTTTTTATTAGCTCTATTATGCCTTGATTCCGCACTTAAGGATTAGGGTCCTTACATTAGTGGTATCAGAGCAGTGGTTAGAGAACCCGGGAACGAGTGAAGGGTAGCCTTAGCATGATTGGCTAGGTGCTTACATTTGAAGCATGTTTATGCATGTGGTGCATATTAATGTATATCCTGTTATACTAACGTGCTTATTCTCATTCCTGTTATCTAACGGCATAACATATATATTGCTTTGGAATTGTTGTTAACATTTGTGTTACAGCATGGCTGCTAATGAGGAGGTTGGAGATGTTGGTAGTGTAAACGCAAGCGTTGGACAAGTGAACCCTCTACCTCCACCGGCCGTAGGCATGGAACCCGTAGCTCAGTTATTACTACCGGGTGAGATCAGTTTGACGCAATTTCTGTCTTACCATCCGCCCCGATTTGAGGGGACAGAGTCCGGAGAAGAGGCTGAAGAGTGGTTGGAAAGACTTGAACAGATCTTTGTATCGGCTCCTTGTGCTGTTACAGCTTGGCTGAGGCTGGCGGAGTTTCAGTTAGCAAAGAAACCTCTCATGTGGTGGAGGAGCACGGTGATGGAGCTAAGAGCAATAGGTGCTGTGATTGATTGGACACTCTTTAGGACTAGGTTTCTGAACCGGTACTTCTCCGCAGCGGCGAGGCAGACGAAGGAGGATGAATTTACAAGTTTGAAACAGGGGAACATGACAGTGTCAGACTATGCCACACGGTACTCTTCGTTGCTGAGGTACGTTCCCCACATTGCCACCAATGGGCACGCAAAGATGAGAAATTTTATGAAGGGGTTGCGACCGGAGCTCTATGACCGGGTTATCACCAATAACCCAACTTCTTTTGATGATGCTCTCACAAGGGCGGAGCTTGCCGAGCTTGGGGTGGGAGCTTATCCTAGTGCTATGCCACCACCAGTACCGCAACAGAGGCAAACTAATGACAGCTTGAGGCCCCGAGGAGAGCCATTTAAACCTCGTGGTGCCTCTTCATCTTCACGGTTTGGTGGAAATAAGTACTTTGGTCAGAAACAGGAGGGCAAGAAGGGCAATTGGTCCGCCAACCGAGGATCCACGCAAGGAAATAGGCCGGGAGAGCCTAGATGCGACAATTGTGGAGGGCCACATTCTTCAAACAAGTGTCCTGCCTGTTATATCTGTGGCAAGATGGGCCACATCGCTCGGTATTGCCCCACTCGGGGAGGACAGTCAGAGTTCCAGGGCAACCGGCCGAGATTTGATGAGAGAGCAGTACATCAGAGGCAGCAGTTTGGGCCTCGACCATCGGGAGGTCAGATAGTGGGACCGCCCCAGGGACAGGTGTACGCACTGACCAGAGAGCAGGCCTAGGCAGCCCCAGAGGAGGTGATCGCCGGTACGTGTCATTTATTTACGTACCCTGCTTTTATTTTGATCGATACAGGTGCCTCCCACTCTTTCGTATCTTTTGGTTTTGTGGAAAGACACCATATGCGCACGTCTTCTTTGCCCACGCCTCTCCTTGTCTCGACACCCACTGGAAGAAATGTCGTTGCTGATCAGTTTATGGCAGACTGCCTCATTTATTTTGAGGGCAACGAATTGAGGTCAGACTTGATTGTGTTGGGCATGTCAGACTTCGACTGCATCTTGGGTATTGATGTTCTGAACAGATATCAGGCAGTGGTAGATTGCCGGCAGAGGACAGTGAAGTTCAGACCTGAGTTGGGCAGTCAGTGGACCTTCTATGGCAACGGTTCTCGTGCGAAGATTCCGTTGATTTTAGCGATCAAGATGACTCAGTTGTTGGAACGTGGCCACACAGGCTATCTCATTTATGCCGTGGACACGTCTGGGAAGAGTAAAGAACTAAGAGTTGAGGATGTGCCAGTAGTGGCAGAGTTTGCTGATGTATTCCCAGAAGAGATCCCAGGATTCCCACCGGCTAGGGAAGTTGAGTTTGGGATCGAGCTGTTGCCAGGGACATCCGCTATCTCTCGTGCACCTTATAGGATGGCACCGGCTGAGTTGAGAGAGTTGAAAGAACAGTTGCAGGATCTCCTGGACAAGGGATATATACGCCCGAGCGTGTCGCCATGGGGCGCACCAGTTCTCTTTGTGAAGAAGAAGGACGGCTCGATGTGGTTGTGCATCGATTACCGGCAACTGAATAAGGCTACAGTGAAGAACAAGTATCCTCTTCCAAGGATCGACGATCTGTTTGATCAGTTGCAAGGTACCAGGGTGTATAGCAAGATTGATTTGAGATCCGGGTATCATCAGATTCGAGTCAGAGAGGAAGATGTGCAGAAGACAGCATTCCGGACCCGATATGGACATTATGAGTTCCTAGTGATGCCGTTCGGCGTGACGAATGCTCCAGCAGTCTTTATGAGTCTGATGAACAGAGTGTTTCAGCCGTATCTTGATCAGTTCGTCATTGTGTTTATTGACGACATTCTCATTTACTCCCGGAGTGAGGAAGAGCATGTGAAACACTTGAGGACAGTGCTTCAGATTCTCAGAGAGCATCAGTTGTATGCTAAGCTCAGTAAGTGTGAATTTTGGCTGAGCAGTGTAGTGTTTCTGGGGCATGTCATATCGAGCAGCGGGATATCTGTAGATCCCAAGAAGATTGAGGCTGTGATGGAGTGGGCTGCCCCCACTTCTGTGCCTGAGATTCGGAGCTTCCTTGGCTTGGCCGGGTATTATCGACGCTTTGTCGAGGGCTTTTCGAAGATTGCCAAGCCGTTGACACAGTTAACCCAGAAGGGTGTACCATTCTTTTGGTCAGAAGCTTGTGAGGAGAGCTTCGAGGAATTGAAGCACCGGTTGACGACGGCGCCAGTGTTAGTGATCCCTATGGAGAACTCCAGATTTGTTCTGTATACTGACGCATCACTCCAGGGCCTTGGGTGTGTTCTGATGCAAGATAAGCATGTGGTAGCGTATGCATCGAGGCAGTTGAAGCCGCATGAGACCAGATATACAGTTCATGACTTGGAATTGGCGGCTATCATCTTCGCCCTGAAGATTTGGAGGCATTATTTGTATGGTACTTCATTTACCATATACACGGATCACAAAAGCCTCAAGTTTTTATTCACTCAGGCAGAGCTGAACATGAGGCAGAGGAGGTGGATGGACCTACTCAAGGACTATGATTGTGAGATCGAGTACCATCCGGGGAAAGCTAATTTGACAGCAGACGCTTTGAGCCGGAAAGTGAGGAGTTCTGCTGAGGATGTCATCCATTTGTCTGCTATGATGACCTCCTATTGCCATCTGGGCTATGATTTTGACATTGATGCATCACCTGTGTATGTATCGACCTTGCTAGCTGAGCCAGATATCTATGAGAACATCAGGAGAGCTCAGAGGTCAGATGATGAGGTTCAGAGGTGGTTATCTTTAGTACATCTTGGTCAGCCAACGAAATTCAGTGTGATGACCTGAGATTAGGGATGTTAATCCCGGAGTGTTAATAACCCGTAAAGTTGTTTTACGTGGCAATTGGAGTTTAATCGAAGTGTTGGGCCTTCTGGGCTCGTCTATTTGAGTAGTTGGGATCGTGGGATCCCGAGGTTGAGATCGTATTCTCATTTCGGTGAAAACCTGTGAGTTGGGTTTATAGTGTGACTCAGAATCTCGGGTGCTGTGTGTGGGCACCGGTAGGGGATTTTTGAGTTAGAGAGAGAATTTTTGGAAACAGATGATTTTTAATGAATCATGATGTATTTGTGGGAATATTAGTATTTCGGGGTATTTTTGCTATAAATACCAATTAAACCCGAGATTTTAATTATCGGAGCCATTTTTCCCCACATTTTCCCGTCAGTCTCTCTCTCCTCCTCCCGCGTAACCCTCCCGTCGCCCCCTGACCCACGCAGCTTTAAGTGCTTCGCCCGCCGCCGTCCGGCCGCCGATCGGCGCGTCCGACCCGGCGCCGGCTTCGTCTCGTCCAGGCGGTCCTTTCTACACCATCAATTCGAAGTTTCGTCGAGAATCGAGCTCGGATTTCTGCAGAAAACGCTAGGGTTCGAAACTGGAATTTCTTCGATTTGGGGCTCGATTTTTGCACATCGTTCCTCGGAGCATGGAACTCGAGCAAGGTTTGGCTCGGACTTCGGAGATTTAAGGTACGTGCGACGTACGAGCATTACTTTATGTGATAGAAATTGTGAAATGCCTAATGTGTTGTAATTTCATTAGATGGTTGTGGGTATGGCTATATGCATATATATGTTGATATATATGGGGTACTGAGTCTATATGACTATCGTACGGCATTTGAGATGCCTGAGAATGATCGTGGGATCATGTACTCATTATAAGACATGTGAGATGTCTAGGCATTTGAGCTATCTGTGATTGATAGTGAAATTGAGAAATCAGTACTAGATATTGTGATATCTATATTTGTATGTATAATGAACTTGGAAATCATTGATTATTGATACTTGAGAATCAGGCATGCTATGAGTTAAATCAATGTGTTGATTTACTGATTTATGAGATTTGATGAGTTTGATGATTGTGAGAACAGGGACAGTACACGGAATCCCGGATGAGGATGTTGCCATCCAGGGAGTATCATTTAAATTCATTAGTATTTACTTTTGTTGTAAATTATGAATTTCATTATTGTGATTATGGGATTTTGTGTATTGGTATGCTCACCCCGTTGGGGGCTGTCTCTGTTGGGGCAGGTGAACAGGTGCATCGATGGCTATGGAGCTGGGCTCGAGCTGTTGATTGGATGTACTCACAGGATCGTGGTACCAGGGCTTGATGGAGCACGGTATCGTATAGAGTACTTATATACACCCGAGGTTTATATACACATTTATGATGCTCGCTTGTGAGCATGGATATTCATGTATATGGGTTGTATATAAAGGCATGAGCCTTTCTCTCTTTCATTATATGTTGCGTGCAATTGTGGTAGAATTGCTAATGATATGAGAGTCGTTAGTGTATTATGTGGGTGTTGAAACCCACTTTTGTCGTCTTATGTGTGGTGTCTTCCCTGGCTGGGAATTGACTTTGTGTTCAGTAGTCTGTTGAGTATTGTGTATTCCCTGGCCGGGAATTATATTATGTGATGTGCTTTTGGTTTCGGGATAGCTCTATTTATGGGGAGACTCTGCCCAAATTTTTATAAAAGTCCACAATGTAAAAAGTGGCAAAAAGGGCATGGTAATGGGCAACTCTATGGGTCTATATGTTAGTAGAGATGATCTTATAACGTTGAATGTTAAGGGAATTTTGTAAGCATCATCTGAGTTTCCCGATTGATTTGTATAGAAGCATGTACCACACATAGTGGTTAATACACTAATCAAGGGTTAAGGGCTTGGGGTCCTTACATTAGTGGTATCAGAGCAGTGGTTAGCTCTTTGGGGCTGTTGAGGGCCTGGAACATGCTGATAGTAATGAGTAGCACATATTTATGCATGATAGTAGCTAGTGTTGTGTGACACAACTGTTTTGCTTACGTGCATTTGTGATATGCGATCATAGTGAAACGATTATATGTCATGACATCTATGGAATCATAATATAACCTGTTGATTATGATTGTGAGTTGTGACACAGGGGCAACCAAATGGAGCATTTTGAAATGCATCGGAATATGGGAAGTACTTTGTACTCATGATTTATGCATTTACTCATTATAATCATATTGTGGGAATATGGATTATTGTATGCTCATGGGTTGTGATTGTTCCTGTAGGAACACTATGATGCGAAAGGCTAAGGCCATGGTTGAAAGACACGAAACGGTAACCTGCATTTTATATACATCATGGATTTATGCATTGTTGTTGCATGTGTACATGTAGTGATGATTTTAATGCTTTTGCCGCCATTTGTTGAAGCGAGGGGTGGGAGCGCCGCATGTCACATTTGTGCGAGGTGCATTAAAATACACTCATGTTGATGTATATTGGATATGGCATATGCTTTGTGATTGCAGGTGTAAATGGAATACTTGGTGAATATCCCATGAGTCATTGTTATGGATGAGTGATGATTTTAAATGCTTGCCGCTATTTATTATTTTGTGCCGCTAAAATGTGAAGCGAGGGGTGGGAGCGCCGCATGTCACATTGAAGCGTGGTTAGCATATAAGGCGAGGAAAGAATATTTGCCGCTAAATGTGAGGCGAGGGGTGGGAGTACCGCATGTCCATTTAAGCGAGGTTATTCTATGCCGCCTATATGTGAAGCGAGGGGTGGGAGTACCGCATGTTTTTACTTGAGCGAGGGGCATTAAAATACACTACCGTGACAATGACTAGGGATCAGCTATATTGACTGGCGATGATTCTTGCCGCCATGGATATTGATAGCGATGGTTTATGCCGCTATATTGACTGACGATGATTCTTGCCGCCATGGATATTGATAGCGATGGTTTATGCCGCTATATTGACTGGCGATGATTCTTGCCGCCATGGATATTGATAGCGATGGTTTATGCCGCTATATTTACTGGCGATGATTCTTACCGCCATGGATATTGATAGCGATGGTTTATGCCGCTATATTGACTGGCGATGATTCTTGCGGCCATGGATATTGATAGCGATGGTTTATGCCGCTATATTGACTGGCGATGATTGCCGCCATGGATATTGATAGCGATGGTTCATGCCGCTATATTGACTGGCGATGATTCTTGCCGCCATGGATATTGATAGCGATGGTTCATGCCGCTATATTGACTGGCGATGGTTCTTGCCGCCATGTATATTGATAGCGATGGTTCATGCCGCTATATTGACTGGCGATAGTTCTTGCCGCCATGTGTATTGATAGCGATGCCTCTTTCCGCTATTATGTGGACGATTTTTCATGCTCAGGTGTATAGCGAGGTTTCATACCACTTATTATATGACGAGGTATCATGCCGTCGATTATATAGCGATGGATTGTGCCGCTATGTACTCAGCACAGGATTTTGCCGCCTTCGAGCGATGGGTGCTGACTACGTACTATTATCGAGCGATGGATACAGGTATTCCGCTATCTTGATAGCGATGAGGTATGGCATATTACTTGTGTTAGTATTATTGTGGATACTATGTGTTGCTATATATATGCCATGTGTTGATGATGAGATTATGGATGTCGTGTATTGCCATGTACCGTCGTATGTTGGACGATGTTAGTTGGATGTCATATGTTGACATATGCCGTCACGGGATGACGATGACATAGTTGATGTTCTATGTAGACGTGTAGCATCGTTTTGATGGCTAATACATTTATGTTATGTGTTTAGTCGTATGGTTTGAGTGCCGATGGTGAGCACATGGTAGAGTCTGGGTCACTAGTTGACGAGACCTTTTGTCGAGCAATGATACCTTGGGTATGCTCGTTGGTTTGGCTAGGACCAAGTGATTGGTGGTAAGAGTAGTCATTGAGGAAACTACTCGTTTGTTGTTGTGATCTGCGGTAGGCGTGGTCATACCCAACCTGAAGGTGTGGGATATGTCCTAATGAATTAAGATGGCTCTGTGGTTGAGCAAGGACACCGGGATGTCCATTATGCTTTGATTTTAGAGAGATTTTGGGTGATGACCCACTACTCTAAATGGATGTTACGGTATGGCGTACCGAGATGGGACATATGGTTTGTTGGTGGGCTTGATATGAGCCTATGGAGACAGCGCTTTGCTAGCCAGATATCGTGGTGATGACATAGTGTATTGTTGGAGTACCAACGAGAGAGTCATCATGTCGTTATTGACTCGATCTGAGGGAACCTGTGTATTTGGGATGCAATGGGGGTTATTGTATCCAGTTTTTCCGAACGGTGTTTCGAGACTTGTGGAATCTCGAGTTCGATGGCACTTCCCTTGTGGGGAAGGAGGTAGTATTAGACCTATTTGGGAATCTTTGAAAGATTCGGTGAGTTGGTACGTGTGGTGTTGATTTTGGGAATCACACCGTGTTGTTAATCGTCGATTATCGTCCTCCACTGGATAGGGAATGACTCAGAATTGACGGTCGTGTTTGGGGCTTAGGGGTATGTTGTAGATACCCGAGCCAAGTGCATTGAGTATGCATGTGATGTCGGTGTTTAGGCAGGTATACCGGTGAGTATACGGATGCCAATTAATGATTTCCTTTTTTGTCAAGCATAGAGTATGCTATTTTGGATGGCTAAATCTCTGATGAGAGATATTGAATACCTTGAGATTGGGAATCTCCATGGCACGATAAGTTATGAGAAACAATCGTGAAGTTAGTTGACTCCCTTTGAGGAGGGAATTATCTTGTGTGGGTTGAGGTGTTCCATTGTTGGTGTTTCCTTCGAGTTATGTGATAGCCTTCCCAAGTTGGATTGTTAAATCCTAGGATTGTCAAGGGATGGCAGGAATTCAGATTTATTGGGTGTCGTTGTCGACACAAGCGTTGAGGATGCAATGTGTTTATTGCATGTCCTCCCAGGATTTGAACTCTGTGGAGTCTCGATGGTTTAATTATGATCAGGATGTGATCCTTGGAATATCCGGAGGTGGACATCTTGTGAGATGTCTTTTGTGTGATCTGGGGCCGTGAGTTGCCCAAATTGAGTTGCAATGATGCGACTGCTCCTTCGATGGAAAAGGTTTGAAAGTGGAAACCAGGTTTGGTATGTGTACACCGTGGTATCCTAGTGTTTCCCTCGTAACGATGTATGTTAGACATCGTGAGTCTTGATAGAGATGTCATTGGATGATATCTACGATAGAATCGGGAGCGATTTGAATCCTTGCAGTTTCAGTCGACTAACTGCTTTTGGACTGTTAGCGTTGAGTTGTGCTGACGATCTTTGATGTTATGATGGATTTGGGAGTCTATTCCACTCCAGAGTTTGACACGAGGTCAACGTTCTCACGGTTGAGGTGTCATCCAGGATGCGTTCTTACTGGTTGTATTAGAACTAAGGATGACTGTCCGATCTACGGTCGTAAGTATTGGTTGTTTTGCAGTCATGAGGGACTGACTTTTGGGATGAACCGCATCGAGGTACATTTGCCTCTCGGGTATGTTGGTTTTGGTAAAGTCGCTCTGTTTCAGAGTTTGATGTGAGATAAGTATCCTCGCGTTTATTGAGACGATTCTGATATGGTCAAGAATCGAGGTTATGACTTCATGTTGTTGTGTAGCCTGGGTGTTATGTGATACACCGGTGCTAATTTCGAGGATGAAATTCTTTTAGTGGGGGATATTGTGATGACCTGAGATTAGGGATGTTAATCCCGGAGTGTTAATAACCCGTAAAGTTGTTTTACGTGGCAATTGGAGTTTAATCGAAGTGTTGGGCCTTCTGGGCTCGTCTATTTGAGTAGTTGGGATCGTGGGATCCCGAGGTTGAGATCGTATTCTCATTTCGGTGAAAACCTGTGAGTTGGGTTTATAGTGTGACTCAGAATCTAGGGTGCTGTGTGTGGGCACCGGTAGGGGATTTTTGAGTTAGAGAGAGAATTTTTGGAAACAGATGATTTTTAATGAATCATGATGTATTTGTGGGAATATTAGTATTTCGGGGTATTTTTGCTATAAATACCAATTAAACCCGAGATTTTAATTATCGGAGCCATTTTTCCCCACATTTTCCCGTCAGTCTCTCTCTCCTCCTCCCGCGTAACCCTCCCGTCGCCCCCTGACCCACGCAGCTTTAAGTGCTTCGCCCGCCGCAGTCCGGCCGCCGATCGGCGCGTCCGACCCGGCGCCGGCTTCGTCTCGTCCAGGCGGTCCTTTCTACACCATCAATTCGAAGTTTCGTCGAGAATCGAGCTCGGATTTCTGCAGAAAACGCTAGGGTTCGAAACTGGAATTTCTTCGATTTGGGGCTCGATTTTTGCACATCGTTCCTCGGAGCATGGAACTCGAGCAAGGTTTGGCTCGGACTTCGGAGATTTAAGGTACGTGCGACGTACGAGCATTACTTTATGTGATAGAAATTGTGAAATGCCTAATGTGTTGTAATTTCATTAGATGGTTGTGGGTATGGCTATATGCATATATATGTTGATATATATGGGGTACTGAGTCTATATGACTATCGTACGGCATTTGAGATGCCTGAGAATGATCGTGGGATCATGTACTCATTATAAGACATGTGAGATGTCTAGGCATTTGAGCTATCTGTGATTGATAGTGAAATTGAGAAATCAGTACTAGATATTGTGATATCTATATTTGTATGTATAATGAACTTGGAAATCATTGATTATTGATACTTGAGAATCAGGCATGCTATGAGTTAAATCAATGTGTTGATTTACTGATTTATGAGATTTGATGAGTTTGATGATTGTGAGAACAGGGACAGTACACGGAATCCCGGATGAGGATGTTGCCATCCAGGGAGTATCATTTAAATTCATTAGTATTTACTTTTGTTGTAAATTATGAATTTCATTATTGTGATTATGGGATTTTGTGTATTGGTATGCTCACCCCGTTGGGGGCTGTCTCTGTTGGGGCAGGTGAACAGGTGCATCGATGGCTATGGAGCTGGGCTCGAGCTGTTGATTGGATGTACTCACAGGATCGTGGTACCAGGGCTTGATGGAGCACGGTATCGTATAGAGTACTTATATACACCCGAGGTTTATATACACATTTATGATGCTCGCTTGTGAGCATGGATATTCATGTATATGGGTTGTATATAAAGGCATGAGCCTTTCTCTCTTTCATTATATGTTGCGTGCAATTGTGGTAGAATTGCTAATGATATGAGAGTCGTTAGTGTATTATGTGGGTGTTGAAACCCACTTTTGTCGTCTTATGTGTGGTGTCTTCCCTGGCTGGGAATTGACTTTGTGTTCAGTAGTCTGTTGAGTATTGTGTATTCCCTGGCCGGGAATTATATTATGTGATGTGCTTTTGGTTTCGGGATAGCTCTATTTATGGGGAGACTCTGCCCAAATTTTTATAAAAGTCCACAATGTAAAAAGTGGCAAAAAGGGCATGGTAATGGGCAACTCTATGGGTCTATATGTTAGTAGAGATGATCTTATAACGTTGAATGTTAAGGGAATTTTGTAAGCATCATCTGAGTTTCCCGATTGATTTGTATAGAAGCATGTACCACACATAGTGGTTAATACACTAATCAAGGGTTAAGGGCTTGGGGTCCTTACATTCAGAGTGGCCGATGACGGGTCTTTGAGATTGGGTGACCGTTGGGTGGTTCCGAGTACGCCGGAGTTGCGTAAGGGGATCTTGGAGCGAGCTCATAGTAGCAGACTTAGCATCCACCCAGGCGGGAAAAAGATGTATAAAGATCTTCGTGGCCAGTTTTGGTGGGAAAAAATGAAGAGTGACGTCGTCGCTTTTGTAAAGAGGTGTTTGATCTGCCAGCAGGTTAAGGCAGAGAGACAGAGACCTGGCGGCGAGTTGAGAAGCTTGGAGATACCGAAGTGGAAGTGGGAGCACATTTCCATGGACTTCGTGACTCATTTGCCGAGGAGTGCTTCAGGCTTCGATGCTATTTGGGTGATCGTTGATCGATTGACTAAGGTAGTCATTTCATCCCCTATAGCATGACTTTCACCTTTTTGAGGATGGCGCAGTTGTATATTAGAGATGTGGTGAGATTGCACGGGATCCCCGTTTCCATAGTGTCTGATCGAGATCCGCGATTCACATCTCATTTCTGGGAAGGCCTTCAGTCAGCCTTGGGAACTTAAGTCAGATTGAGCACTGCTTATCATCCTCAGACGGATGGCCAGACCGAGCGCACTATCCAGACGCTCGAGGACATGCTGAGAGCTTGTGTTTTGGAGTTCGATGCCTCTTGGCAGGATTCAGTGCCTTTGGTAGAGTTTTCTTATAACAATAGCTACCAGGCGAGTCTTCAGATGGCTCCGTTTGAAGCTCTTTATGGCAGACGGTGTAGATCACCCTTGTGTTGGGATGATTTGGACCGCAAATCGGTCGGAGGACCGGAGTTGATTCGGGAGATGGAAGAAAAGATAAAGACGATAAGGCAGAAAATGAAAGCGGCCCAGGACAGACAGGCAGCTTATGCAAATAAACGGCGGAGACCGTTGGAATTTCAGTTGGGAGATAAGGTCTTTTTGAAGATCTCGCCTTTCAGAGGCGTTGTGCGATTTGGGATGCGCGGGAAACTGTCTCCGAGGTATGTTGGACCGTACGAGATTTTGCAGCGCATTGGCACCTTAGCTTACCGACTGGCTTTGCCGCCTTCTTTATCTGGTATACATGATGTGTTTCATGTATCGATGCTGCGGAAGTATGAGCCGGATCCATCGCATGTTTTACAGCCTTCCGAAGTTCAGTTAGAGTCCGATGTGTCTTATGTGGAACGGCCTGTCAGAATTCTGGATCGAGCAGACCGTAGACTTCGGAACAAAGTGATACCTATGATCAAGGTTCAGTGGGATCGCAGGGGTGTCGAGGAGGCTACGTGGGAGACGGAGCGGCATATGGTGCAGCACTACCCGGAACTATTCTCTGGTATGTGTTTATGTTTAGTTTCCTTTTGGGGGTAAGTGCATGTGATTTCGAGGACGAAATCTTATAAGTAGGGGAGTATTGTGATATCCCCGAAATGATTAATTGCAACTTGGTGCATTAATTGTGTTTATATGATTAATTATGGTGGTAATTAATTATATGTTGGAATTATTATGTGGAAATGCTTAGTCACGTGATAGAGTGACCCGGGATAGCATTTCAGGGTGCATGTTGGGCATGTTGGGAATTATGGTTGGAAGCATGATTTATTTGCCTTGGTTAGCAATTAATTAGAAATCATGTGTTTAATTGATATTTTGGTGCATTTGGTTTAATGCTTTGGAAAATATCATGTTGGGGTGTTTTATACACCATGGATTGTGGATTGCATTTTAATTAAACTCAACACTTTTATTCCCCAACCCCACCCCATCCACTCTCACTTTACCTTTACCAAACAACACCCAAACCCTTCCCCTTTCTCTCCATTTTCGAGTTCAAGCTTTGGGGTGAAGAGAAACCTTTCAAAAATCTTGATTTGTGGAGTATATTGGGTGATTTGAGGTCCCAAGAGGTATGGATACCTCATGGTTAATTTTGTTGTGTTTTGTTTAAGTTTGGTATGATTTTGAAGGGTTTTGAAATGGGTTTGTGTTGGGTTGTTGTGGGTTTGGTTATATGTTGGATTTATACTTGTTTTGAAGTATATTTTGGTGGTTTATGTTGCATTTGATGTTGTTGGTTTGTTGGGTTAAGTGTTGGTATGGATTGGAAGGTTTTTGGGAGCAAAAATGGTGAAAATCGCATGTCTGTGCAAGGCGATCGATCGCCTGAAAAGAGGCGACCGATCGCCAAGGGACAGTAGCATTTTTGCGGGTTAGGCGATCGATCGCCTAAAATGAGGCGACCGATCGCCGAGAGGCAGTAGCCAAATCAAAGGATAGGCGATCGATCGCCATGTTTGGCGCGATCGATCGCCGCAGTGGAAATTTTGAGGCGACCGATCTCCTGAGGGAAGCGATCGATCGCCGCCAGTGGATTTTTGAGAAATGATTTCTTTTGTCAAATTTTTGGTATTTGGCTATTATTTGGCTTCTAGTATGGGGTTGTGTGATTGTGTAGAACCATCCCAGGTAGCAACGCAACCGAGGAACTGAAGCCAGATCAATTCCACTTTTGGAAAGGTACGTAGTGGACGTACGGGCACCCAACGGTACATGTATCTTATATACTCATTGTTTATGCATTGTGGATGCGGGTATATATGTGGTATTGCATGGTGGATGCAAATACATGTTATGCATGATGTTTATAGATGCATATGATTATTGGTGCATATCCCATGAGTCGTGGTCATCCCTTGATGATTTTAATGCTTGCCGCTATTTGTTTGGTTCCGCTAAATGTGAAGCGAGGGGTGGGAGCACCTCATGTCACATTTGAGCGTGGTTATCATATAGGGCGAGGAAAGGGTATTTGCCGCTCAATGAGAGGCGAGGGGTGGGAGTCCCGCATGTCCATTGAAGCGAGGTTATCCTATGCCGCCTATATGTAAATAAGCGAGGGGCATTAAAATACATTGTGATGGACAGAGTAGGGATTGGTGATCAGTATTTGGTATCGACGAGCTGGTATATGTCATGACATGTTTAGACCATTAAAAATAATCTATTGATTATACTCATGAGTTATGGTACAGGGACAACCAAACGGGAAGCGTTTGAAATGCATGGGGAAAACAGGAAGTGTTTTATTATGATTATGCATTTACGCTTTATCTTCATATTGTGTTGAATATGAATGATTATTATTGCCCATGTTTGGGGGTTGTCCTTGTAGGTACACGTTTGGCATGATAGAAGGGCTAGACGGGTTGAGATGGTGAGCTTGTTGAGGATGCTTTTGGGACTTGAAGGACAGGATTATTTTGGATAGTATCTACTCTAGGAGTAGTATAAAACTATAGTTGAACACATTCATTGATTGGAATGTAATTAATCCTTTTGGTAGTCCTTATTTTTGGCATGTAATGCTTAAGCTCATAGACTCAACACGTTCTTTTACACTCTGATCTTTTTTTATTAGCTCTATTATGCCTTGATTCCTCACTTAAGGATTAGGGTCCTTACAAATGTCTTTTGTTGTTCGGGCATAACAGGCGTTACAGGAGGACGTGGTGATGATGCTTTTGGTGACGCATCAAGAGATACCCGAGCTCCATGATGAAGAGCTCAGGTTATGTTGGTTTTTCTTTCCCAGTAATCGTATGGTATGGATTTTTAAAAACAAAATATATTTACCGGGGTATGCTCCGTGTATGTTGTACTCGGGATCTGATATTTTTGGGACGTTGCAATAACTTTGAATCATGTTGTTTTATTATCTGCGAATGAATGGCTTAACTAGAATTATATATATATTTTTTGATATAAATATATATATGTATCTTAAAAGCGAAAAATTTTTAGGGCCATTTAGGAAGACGTTTGAAATTATTCTTCCGCTGTTTACGTAAATTAATCACTGTGTGATAATTAAACACCATATTAGGATCGGGCCCTCGCATTATGGTATCAGAGCGTAGTCTGGGATACGCTCGAATAGAGTTAGGACACTGAGTTTTGTCACAAATAAAATGTTTGTGCATGTGATTGGCTACTTGTCCTTTTATGATTGTACCTGTTCCGTACATGATATATATGCTGAATTCCATTATGTTATACTATTCTGATGAGGAATAGATTTTTGGTATAAGGACATGGCACCTGGAAATAGAGGTCGCAAGGGCAAGGGTGTGGTGCATGAATCTGCATCTAACACTCCTCATGCTGATGATGTGGATGATTTAGCGCAACAAGTTCAAGAGTTGGATATGGAGTCAGTAGTAGCTCGTTTCCAGAACATGCGCCCATCAAGATTCACTGGAATAGATTCTGGTGAAAAAGCTGAATCGTGGATCCGAGATATGGAATATTTATTTGACCTTGTCAACTACGCGCCATCAATACGATTGAAGCTCGCAGTCTATCAGTTGAAAGAGAGAGCACAATTGTGGTGGGAAGCTGCGAGGAAAGGATTGATTGAGTCTGGGATTACTATCACATGGGAGATTTTCCAGACTAAATTTTTGGAACAGTATTCCCCTCCATCCTACTACACTGCAAAGGAAGCCGAATTCAATAATCTTGTCCAAGGAAATCTGTCTGTGGCCGAGTATGCATCACAATTTTCTGCACTTTTGAGCTATGTACCTTATGTGGCAACAAATTCTAGAGCGATGTATACTAGATTTGTGGAGGGACTGCATCCTTCTATCTATACGTTTGTAACTTCTGGGGACATCACTACATATCCTGAGGCAGTTGAGAGGGCAAAAAGAGCTGAAGTTAGACTGAGGAGAGGGGGTTTGCAGTTAGTTCCCCAATTACCTCAGGGAAATATACCTTCTTCTCTGGGTCCTTTCCAGCAACATCCCTCACCGCGCCAGCAGCAGACGAGGCCACATCAGTTTCATAAGCAACAAAGTTTCAAACCAAAGGGTAAGAAATTTAAGAAGTTCAGATCAAGCTCTTCAAGTTCCAGCGGTTCATGGAGTTCTGGAGGAGCACCAAGTCCTGGTATTCTTTGTGCATCATGTGGAGGTAGACATTCCACTGACCAGTGTCTAGGAATGAGAGGAACTTGTTATACTTGTGGACAGACTGGACACTACTCACGAGCATGTCCGTTAAGAGATCAAGGACCAGTGCAGCCACAGCAGACAATGCCTTATGCTAGGGGAAGGTTTCAGGGTGGTTCACAGTCTAGACCTGCACAGTCCTTTCAGCAGTCCAGTTACCCGCAGATTAGGGGTACTACTCCTACTTTTCCAGGTCCCCAACAAGCACGAGTTTATGCTTTGACTGAGGATCAAGCTAGAGAGGCTCCTGGAGGTGTGATTGCAGGTAATTGTACTATTTTTGGTAATACTGCACGAGTTTTGTTCGATACAGGAGCATCGCATTCATTCATTTCATTTAGATTTATTGATGAGCATAATTTAGAAACTGTATCACTGCAAGAAACTTCATCTGTATCTACACCAGCTGGTAGAATTATTCTATCTAGCTATGTCGTGCTGAACTGCATACTACAATTTGAGGAGAGTATTATGATCACTAATTTGATGGTTTTACCGATGATCGACTTTGACTGTATTATTGGTATGGATTTCGGGCTACCGTTGATTGCTTTAAGGGGGTGGTTCGATTTCGACCTTATCATGGACCCAAATGGAATTTCCATGGCCGAGGATCGCAGTCTAAAATACCCTTGGTATCAGCAATGGAAATGTTTAGATTGTTATCCCTAGGAAATGAGGGATATATGATTTATGCGATCGATGGTACAAAGAAAGAGCCACTTTTGTCAGACATTCCGGTGGTAAGAGAGTTTGCAGATGTATTTCCAGATGAAATTCCGGGTTTTCCACCGGAGAGAGAGATTGATTTTAGCATTGAGTTGATGCCTGGTACCGCACCAATTTCCAAGGCACCTTATAGAATGGCACCAGCAGAACTCAAAGAATTAAAAGAGCAATTGCAGGACCTTCTTGACAAAGGTTATATACGACCGAGTATGTCGCCTTGAGGAGCACCTGTACTTTTCGTAAGGAAGAAAGATGGTACAATGCGAATGTGTATCGACTACAGACAACTCAATCGGGTTACCGTCAAGAATAAATACCCGTTACCCAGAATTGATGATTTGTTCGACCAACTTCAAGGAACTTCGGTCTATTCAAAGATCGATTTACGATCAGGTTATCATCAACTTCGAGTTAGGGAAGAGGATATTCCAAAGACGACTTTTCGAACCAGGTATGGACATTTCGAATTCCTGGTAATGCCTTTCGGTCTGACGAACGCACCAGCAGTGTTTATGGATATGATGAATAGAGTATTCAGAAAATTCTTGGATCGATTTGTGATTGTATTCATTGATGATATCTTGGTATACTCAAAAACCAAGAAAGACCACAAAGAACATTTACGGTTGGTACTCCAGACTCTTCGTTCAGCCCAGTTGTATGCAAAACTATCGAAATGTGAATTTTGGCTGGACAGAGTCATGTTTTTGGGACATGTGATATCTGCTCAAGGAGTATCTGTAGACCCAAGTAAGGTGGAAACAGTATTAAATTGGCCAAGACCAACAACTGTGCCAGAGATTCGAAGTTTCATGGGTTTGGCAGGTTATTACAGGCGTTTTATCGAGGGATTCTCTCAAATAGCCAAGCCTATCACCCATTTGACCAAGAAAAATCAGAGTTTCATCTGGTCAGACGATTGCGAAAGTAGTTTTCAAGAGTTGAAACAAAGATTGACTACAGCCCCAGTGTTGGCCCTGCCATCTGGATCAGGAGGATTTGTAGTTTGTGCCGATGCATCAATTAAAGGATTGGGTTGTGTACTTATGCAGCAAGGAAAGGTGATCGCTTATGCGTCAACACAATTAAAACCTCATGAGACACGATATCCTGTTCATGACCTCGAGTTGGCCGCCATCATTTTTGCCTTGAAGATATGGCGTCATTACCTATATGGGGAGCAATTTATTATCTACTCTGACCACAAGAGTTTGAAGTATATATTCACTCAATCCGAGTTAAACATGAGACAGAGAAGATGGTTGGATTTACTAAAAGATTTTGATTGTGACATACAATATCAACCAGGAAAAATGAATCAAGTAGCAGATGCGTTAAGTCGGAAAGTGCAAAATGCCATGATAGCATCCATTCATATATGGCAATTATGATGAGTTGTGCACTTCGGGATGGACATATCAACCACAACAGGATTATTTCGTGGTGTCGACTTTACAATTGGAACCGCAAATTATCTCAAGGATCAGAAAAGCCCAAGAGACAGATCCTTTCATTCACCACTTAAAGGAACTGGTAATGTCAAATCAAACCACGAGATTTAGCATATCACCAGGTGGTTGGTTACAAATGGATAAAAGATTGGTAGTGCCAAATTTAGTGGAATTAAAAGATGCTCTATTCCAAGAAGCTCATTGTAGTCATTTTAGTATCCATCCAGGAAGCCGAAAAATGTACCATACACTAAGACCACATTTTTGGTGGAAAGGTATGAAGAAAGATATTGTTGATTTCGTATCAAGATGTTTGACTTGTCAACAAGTCAAAGCAGAGAGAATGAGACCTAGTGGTTTACTTCAAGGTTTGGAAATACCTCAATGGAATTGGGAGCATATTGCAATGGATTTCGTGACCCATTTACCCCGATCAAACAGGGGATGTGATGCAATTTGGGTTATAGTTGACCGATTGTCCAAGTCAGCACACTTTATCCCATTTGATCGTACTTACTCCTACAAGAAGATGGCACGACTATATGTGGATAATATAGTTCGGATACATGGAGTTCCAGTTTCTATTGTTTCAGACAGAGATCCGAGGTTTGTATCAAAATTTTGGAGCAGTTTTCAAAACGCCATGGGTACCAGATTGGCAATGAGACTGCCTATCATCCACAGACAGACGGACAGACTGAAAGAACTATTCAGACATTAGAAGATATGTTGCGTTCTGTGGTGATGGATTTTGGTCGTAATTGGCAAGAATCACTACCATTGGTGGAATTCCCCTACAATAATAGTTTTCAAGCAACTATCGGGATGGCTCCATTTGAGGCTTTATATGGCAAGAAGTGCCGAACACCGGTATGTTGGGATGAAATTGGAGAAAAACAGTTGGCTCAACCCGAATTTGCTGATGAGATGCAAGGAAAAATAGAATTGATTCGAAAACGTATGAAAGCATCTCAAGACAGACAAGCCAGTTATGCTAATAAACGAAGAAGGCCCTTAGAATTTCAAGTAAAAGACAGAGTTTTTCTTAAGGTATCGCCTTTTCGGGGAACAATGCGCTTTGGGCGTCCGGGGAAATTGTCACCTCGATACATTGGACCTTATAATATTCTCGAGAGGATTGGTTCGTTGGCATACCGTTTAGCATTGCCACAACATTTATCGCTAATTCATGATGTGTTTCATGTATCAATGCTGAGGAAGTATGAACCAGATCCCTCTCATGTTCTTCAGCCAGGAGAGATTGAAGTAGATAGTTCTCTGTCCTATGTTGAACAACCTGTCAAGATTTTGAATAGGAAGGAGAAAGTGCTACGAAATAAAACCATTCCATTGGTTTTGGTACAATGGAGTCGTCATGGTACAGAAGAGTCGGCATGGGAATTAGAGGCCAAAATGAGACAAGAATGGCCACATCTATTTGAAGATACTCTTTTGTATTCCATGCCTTGTACTTATGATTATCCGATGTATCTGTAATCGTATGAAATAATATAAGTTGAATGAATTCTTACCTTTTGATTTCGAGGACGAAATCTTTTAAGAGGGGAAGAAGTGTAAGGCCCCGTTATTAATTAAGTACGCTTAACCTTGAGTTAGTAAACCCGGGTGATTAAAAGCGAAGAATTCGAATTGATGTGTTCCGGGTCACAATGTAAGACCCCAACACTTAAACCCGTCATTAGTTCAATTATGACGTCGTATGTGTAAAAAATTTTCATTTTCTTTTCATTCTTCAAAAAGAATCATTTCATGTTTCCCATAATCCCATGACATAAATGATGTTCAACAATATATGTTCATCTCTACCAACAAATAGACTCAAAGATTTCGCCCATTTCCATCCTCATTACACCACTTTTTATATTGTGGGTTTTTGTAAAAATTTGGGCAGAGTCTCCCCACAAATTGAGCTATCCCAAAATAATTCACATCACCAATATAATTCCCAGCCAGAGAAAACACAATACTTAAAGAAAACAAGACTCTAAATAAGTTCCCAGCCAGGGAAAAACACCATACTAGGAAGACATCAGAAGTGGGCTTCAACACCCTTATACAGTCCATATACATGCTTCCAATTGCTCACATACGAGCAACAAATAAATGAATATCATCTAACTGAATAATTAGCGTATCCTATTTACCCACTCTCATATACGCTTCTGCTTCTGGAAGCGGCATTATCCAACAAAGCTCGAACCAATATCCCAAAGTACTATTGTACCTGTTGTACCTGTTTCAACAGAAACAGCCCCACACGGGTGAGCATACCTTGTCACGATACTCCTATTCACGACGATGCATAACACTTATAATTAATTCATAATATAACAATTTACGAGTATTTAAAATCCATAAAAATATACTCCCTGTACAGTTCGGAATCCATATAGCTTCCACTAGCTGTTCCTGTTTCAGTCTCACATGCTTTCATAAACATCAAGTTCAGTATCGTTAATCACTACATGAAACTCATCAATGCAATAAATTCAATATAATCACAATTCATCATTTATGCTCAATCATAACAAGTCTCATATCGAAGGCAACTCTGCCTGTACGTTAATCTCATTCTCAACCATTTCTCATATCGATTATGCCAAATGCATCAATGTTCAACTCATATACCCGGATCACGTACCTCTACGTATCCACCATTCCACGTATATTAAACTCAACTACCAGACTCAATCACTTAGCCTCAAACATCACATTCTAAATACATGTATACATGAATATATAAATACTGGGTATACCTGCTCGTACGTCACCACGTACCTTATAATATGTTTTTACCGTCAAGTCACCCTCCTTGTTGTCCGAGAGTTCAAGAAAGGCTCTACATGAACTTAAGGATATAAGGGTTATCTCATAACCAATATTTGATGCACAAAATCTCTTATTAATTTAGTCATAAAGTTACGCCCATAATATCACATAATCCAACCACCCAAAAACAAAACTAAATTTAGTCAATTAACATATTCCAACATCCAAACAAACATCGAAGTGATTCAAACCAAGATAGGAAAGAAGGGATCCAAGTAGATAAGAGATTTACCCTTTAAATCCAATTCCCTTAATCCCAACATAAAGTCATTAATACATGCTATGCTATCCATTCAAGCATAAACATTACCATAAACTCTATTCCATGTTATAACACACATTAGGAAATATGCATACATGTGTATATCACACTTATGCACTCAATAGTGCACCATTTATCACACAAACATCACTCACCCACCCTTACCGAGGCGTACACACGCACACGCAGCTAAGTTCCTCCAAGTCAAGGTTAAATCCAAATCTAGAATTCTACAAAGTTTAAACTCACACATGGGCATATCTTTACTATACAATTAGCAAGGTTCTTTACTATGTCTTTAACATCATTGAAGCACTCATTAGCATGTTATTCGAAGATATAAACATCTTTAACCATAGCCCAATGCCCACCAAATGTCACAATGGCTACAAGCCATAAAAGTTAGTCATTCTCCCCCACTAACAAGACTTAGACCCACACTTGAATTTCCTTTAAGCATATTAACAAACACCTTCCATGCATGATTTAATCTTCATTTATTTTGACCAACAATAATACTAAGCCAAGACAAAACTCAACAATTTCCTTCTAACAATTAATCATTCAATAAAGTGAGTCACATAACCACTTTAACCCGCTATACCAATTCAAGTTATCATTCTTCATTGACAATACTTCATCTAACCACAACAATGAAACAATCTTCATCCTTCAAAACAATTGTTTAAATCTACTTAGAATACTTCTCAAATTATGAGCCATAAATGTTAGCTTCACCACACCATTAGTAAGGCTTTTAACCAACACTAGAACATCATTCAAGCATGTTATCAAACATCATAAAAGCATCTTTTACAAGCCTAAAAAATAGGCATTTTCGAAATATAGGGCAGCCACCAAACAAGCAATAATTTCGAAAATCTTTAGCCCCAAAACAAGCAATAATTTCGCCCCCAACATAACCACAAATTTCTAATATTTACATCACAAATTTTCGAACACAAAACCCACAAAACTCAACCAAAAAAATCGAATACAAAAGAGGTAAAAGGTGTAGGATGCTAGGAAACTTCATACCCAACAATTTCATGGCAAAATAAATCGAATTCCATGGCCAAAACCGAGCCCTAGCGGCGGGAGAGGAGGGGCGACGGGTTGGGGTTTGGGGAAGGAGAAGGTGGCTGATTTTTAGTGTGTGTAGAGGGTGTAGTGTGTGTAGGATTTAATCTTCCCTTTAATTTAAAATTAAACCCAATACTCTAACTTTTATTCATCTTCTTTCTTCCTTTATTAAATAAAAGACAAATTATTCCTCAAATTAAATCATGCAATTTTTTTCTTGCATCACAAAGTTACCCCGGAATTATTTATTCCCATTCCATACTAAAATGGCATTCCCAATACTTTATAATCTCCTTGAATTTAATTAACCTTATAAATTAAATTCCGAGATCATTTATCCCAATTTCGCTCCCAATAAAATTCCCAATAGTTGAATTCTGAAATTATCTTCTAAATATCGCAATTATCAACAAATAAATATTTATAGTTTATTCCGGGCATTACAATTCTCCCCAACTAATAAAATTTCGTCCCCGAAATTTAAATACATGCTTACCATAAAGTCAACAGTAAAATTCACATACCGTTATACAACTCGATAGTGACTTGACCATCTGTAGTATGACAGTCATCCCAATCATCACGGTTCACACATGTGTCCCATTACACGATCGCAAGACTGCAAATCACCTCACTTTACTATATCTCAACGTTAGCATTTAATAAGCTAACATATGAATTCCTCTATTCATGTAAATCAATACGAGGTTAACATCATACTTGCCCTGTTCAATTTTTGTTTACATTCCAAAAGCTCATTCCCATAATTATCTTATCAAGAAATTGCCAACAGTTCATAAAGCCAACTTACAGTGTTTATCAATCAAGCACTTCTTGTCATACTTCACTACCTGTGTACTCGCATCGGTATAGTTTCCTTGCACAAGATCTAAATCCGTCACAGTTTACTTTCATCATAGTGCCCATCATAAAATTGCTAGATCATGCAATCCATGCATATCATGTGTATAAAAGAATGTATGACAATACACCAACCTTCATCGTATAAATAACTTCATACTTGTGTTGTTGCAAATGTATGCAACTTATACCAACATTACCACCATCGTCCATATGAAGTAGCGGTACTCCTGAGCCTGTACGTATCAACATCTCATATATCATCTCCTGGCTATTATCTGGTGCAAGGTAATGACTAGAAAACCCATTAGTCATTCTCACATACGTATATACACATTATACACACCAATAGCCACAGACCATCAGTATCAAATCATGATAAATGGCTTAACACCAATATTCTCATGTCACGATTATACTCATCTAACACAAGGCATCAACATCAATATCGAATAGTTCGTGACATACCTTTGTAGATGGAATCATCTACAATACACAATGGCATCATAATATCATGTTAATCACAATACTCACATACTCTTAAGTATCAACATTTCCACATTACTTCACCCAATTATTATCTGTCATAGGACAAGTACAAAATAATCTCGTTAGTATTTCTCAAATACTAGTAACATAACACGTACCTTGTCATTTACGCATTTCGATACTCATAATGTTTCTGTCATCAAACATTAATTCCCTGCATCAAAAGTTTCACGCGGTTCTATACACAACATGTTACAGCACACTTTCTCATAGGGTGATTGGAATTTAACATAAGAATTAATTGCATGCCTCGATGACACAATTTATATCAATCTTTAACTCATCCTCGAAACATAATAATTCATTAATCATGAATATTCACAATGAACACATGTCCATACACGACATTCGTTGTAATCACGCGTCATCCCGTGACATACTCATGCCATCTCGTGACACACTCATTAAACTCATGTCTATCTGATTGTATTCCATTCAACATAATAGGTGATTAATCAATTATTAATCCTACCACATACAAAACTAGCATGCTTTTACAACAATAATTATCATCACAAAGTGATTAACATCTATTTTCAATATCTCATCACTACACACCGTAGATATGAGAGTGCTATCACAGAGGTTACACCTCTTCTTGCCTTATTACCGCAACAAAATATGAACGATACATCTAGGTTCCACTTCAATTCCATTATCAACTTTTCTACATGTACATGATTTCAAAATCAATATGAATCAACAAAATAACTCGAACCAACATATATCAATATGTTCAACCAACTGAAACGGTTACCTCGATAATTCGTCCTCCTGGATCGATCAAATATCCTCTTGGGCCTAAATCACATGTACCCAAGAAATAACAACACAATTGTCCACTGCTATCTGCGATCCAACATCATCAATATACAATGCTAGCACAATAGCAATACAATAAACTCATGCTAACATAATAGCAGCACATCAATATTCGTCGCCCACACTAGCATGCATAATCTCATCGTCACTACGGGCTCGATCGATCGGTAAAACGACTCGATCGATCGGTGGAGGCAGTACCTGGATGCTTATTTTTCTTGACTTGGCGATCGATCGGGGCTTAGGGCCGATCGATCGCAAGGCTTAAAGTTTGGATTTTTGGGATTTTGTTCTATATGGTGATGTTTTTGATAATGGTTCATGTATTGGTTTCTAATATGGATTCATGTGATTATGTAGAACCATCCCAGGTAGCCACACAGCCTAGGAGATAAAGTCCACGATATCTCCACTTTTGGAACCAAGGTACGTAGTGAGACGTACGAGCATCGGACGGTAAAACGTGCCATACCTTTGATTATGTATATTGTGGATAGTGAATCCTTATACGTGATGGTATATGTGAAATGACTGTGAATTACTGTGATAATGGAATCAACTATTGTGTTTGATTAATGTGATGGAATTGATGAATGTTCCGGTAGCCTTTATCTCCGAGCGAGGGAGGTACTTGCCGCTGTCATATGAAGCGATGGTAATATGATATTTGCCGCTGTCATGTCTAAGCGAGGTAACATGCCGCTGTCATTGTCGAAGCGAGGGATATCATATGATGCCGCTATATGTCGAAGCGAGGGGTCCTAAAATTCCGCTGTTGTATTGGGACCGGAACAGTCACAATTCTAGTGGTTAAAGTGAAATATTGTGGTTATAATTGGAAACGCGTTATCGATCATTATATCGTGAACTAATGATTTTGTGCATAAGCTAGTGAAACAGGAACGACAATGAAATGTGCTAATGTGGTAATCGAAGAGCATATCAATTAATCGTTTCATACGCTTAATTACTTTATTAAGTTGAATTGTGTTAAGTGATAATATATGTATATGCTCATGGTGAGTTGTTCCTGTAGGTACGCATTTGAAACCAAGGGGGCTGAGGGTCGGTTGAACTGTGAGCTGTTGAAAGCATAAATGAAGATAGAGTACAGGAAATTTTTGGATAGTCTCTACTCCAGAAGTAGTCTAATTCTATCACTTAAACATTCATGATTGGGAATGTAACTGAATAATTATTGTTGAAGTTTTATTTTGGCCTGTAACCTAATTGAGCTCAGATCAAACCAGACCCTAAGATGTCTTTAATACATATTTAGCCCCATTTATATCTTGAATTCACCGTTAAGGTTTAAGGGTCCTTACACACAACACTTTATCTTTAACCAACTTAATATACATCAAATTATACATTTTAATGCTATATTTTCGGCCACCACTATGTACACATCACCATGGACACATCATGGGGACACATGGCCATAGAAGTGGAGGAAAATGATAAAAAATTGGCATGGGAGGCCTTGTAACTCACGCCTCACTCCTTTTTATGCCTAGGAATTGCTTGCCTTGATCATATCTGATATCTATCATCTTCTCCACTCCAAAAAGCAAGCCAACCTTCTCTCCTCTCCTCCATTAAATTCGAAATAAGCACCTCCATTTTTCCTCCATCAAAACATGCTCAAACCTTGCATGCAAGCTTGGTTTTGGATAGGATTTAGGAAGAGCTTCAAGGTTTTGGTGTTTTGGAAATCTTGAGAGGTATATCATCCTCTTTTTATTTCTAATCTTCGATTTTATAAAGAAAGGGGTCGAATTTTTGAGTCTTGTTTTGTAAAAGGAGAAGAACTCATGCTATCCTAAGTTTCATTAGAAACTATGGTTGCATGCAGAACGTTGTCCCATACTTTCGAGTTTTGTAACTTCCGAATCTGTCTTTGAGCCTCAAACAAAAGTTGTAGATATAGGTGTTGTCGTCCTGTGGTTAAAATGTGAGACTATTTGGACTTGAAATGAGTGAGATATACTCATTTTACTAAGAGGCATCAGATTCGACTCTGCATGTGCTGTGAATGCACATTGCAGTGTAGAAATCCGAACTTTTGACAAATTATACTTTCGATTTTGATTTTGGTCTTCAAATCAATGTTGTAGATCTTTCCAATTTATGCATTTAAAAAAATAATAAGCATGCAATTTGGGTCTCCTGAGTAGGAGTTATGACGATGTTTCGTTCAGTGCTCATTTTCGCCTCTGCATGTCCATGCGTGTTGCAAGTGGACTGTAATTCGGCATTCTGGGCAAATTTTATTCCGAATTTGTTGTTGGTCTTCAAATAAACATTGTAGGTCTTTGCTTTCTTTTGAATTTAAAAAAAGAGAACTTAATTTGGGCTTCTTTCGAATTACTTATGAATTTTGAAATTAAGTGGTCAATCTATGTCCTGCATGTGGGCGAAAATGGCATGCAGTGTGTTCTTCGGGTTCCTGAGCATTTTTAGCTAGGAATTTTGAAAAATGTGTAGATACAAGAATTATAGGATTTCCAGTTGGCTGTAAATTGCCACTAGAATCACTAATTTTGGGTTTTAAATGAAGAAGTTATAACATGTTTGCCAACACTGCTCAAGCTGGAAAATACATTTTTAAATGTTTCGGTTTTAGTGTTCAAACACCACCTAGATGGTCGAACCAGCTTGACAACTTCTCTGATGAAATGTAATATTTTGAGTTTCTGAACTTTGAGCTCTAGAATCAAGTCGTTTTGATGAAGTATGGAATTATAGCGATTTTTATACAAAAATGGGTCAGGCTGAAAATGTAGTAAAAATCGTTTAGGGTCATATTTTTAAGTTAGGTTTGATTCAATACACTTTTTGAGCACTTAGTGTCATTTTGGATTTTATTTGACCAGGTTAATAGACTCCGGGTTTACTCGAGGAGGTTTCGATAGTTTAGTCTCGGTCTGAGGTACGTTGAAATTAGTTGTATCATGACGTCTGGCAAAGGCGTGTAATGATACCACTGTATGACCTTGCTATTACTTGATTGATATGATTTTATTGTCAATATATGATTCTGTGACTATCTGACATGATACATGTCTTGGAGTACATGATATGTGAAATTACATGATTTGTATATACTCTCGCATGAGATTGCATGATATATTGAGTTGCATATGTCATTAATGCATAATGATTCATGGGCATATCATATTGAGCTATCGTTTCCTTGATATCCATGATTTTGACTGAGTTGACTTACTCTGAGTGTCACGTACGACGAGCATGGCGATGACAGGCAGTATAGGTAGTAACTGTAGTCACGTGCAGGTGCGACCGGACCTAGACACGAGGGCTGGATGCAGTAACATACATAGGATGAGTTTTCCTAGCGCAATGTACGTATACTGTCACCCTCTGCTCGAGCTATGATGATTTGATGATACCTTCCTTTGGACTCCGATTTTTGTATCTTGATATTCGATTCCCTTGTACCATTCATACATCGCATTCATACATGGTATGCATTGCATGATACTTTGTCATTTGACATGATCTATTTATTTCTCGTACTGTGGTACTGACCCCCTTTGTGGGGGCTGTCATGTCTTTTGTTGTTCGGGCATGACAGGCGTTACAGGAGGACGTGGTGATGATGCTTTTGGTGACGCATCAAGAGATACCCGAGCTCCATGATGAAGAGCTCAGGTTATGTTGGTTTTTCTTTCCCAGTAATCGTATGGTATGGATTTTTAAAAACAAAATAAATTTACCGGGGTACGCTCCGTGTATGTTGTACTCGGGATCTGATATTTTCGGGACGTTGCAATAACTTTGAATCATGTTGTTTTATTATCTGCGAATGAATGGCTTAACTAGAATTATATATATATTTTTTGATATAAATATATATATGTATCTTAAAAGCGAAAATTTTTTAGGGCCATTTAAGAAGACGTTTGAAATTATTCTTCCGCTGTTTACGTAAATTAATCACTGTGTGATAATTAAACACCATACTAGGATCGGGCCCTCACACTTATTTTCAAACAGCTTCTCCACTAATGTAGTCACTCCCTAGACTTGGATCAATAGGTCTTTTTAAGATTGTAGTGTTAGGCCTAGGTGTTGGCTTCAAAGAAAAGATAGGATATCACAAAGAAGAGAGTATAAGCATGTAATGTTCATAGTTCTTGCACAAAAATGAGCTTCTCTTCTTTTTCTTTTAGCCTTGGCCACTTTGGGTCTTATTTAATCACTTTTTCTCAAGGCTTTATCTATCTTTTTCTTTTCTCATTCATCATTTTTTTTTCAATAATAAGCTCATCCAAATGTAGCAATTCATGTGCATCCAATGAGAATCATTATACTCCCTTTGGGTAAGGATAATTCTTTTCAATTTAAGCTCAAAAAGGTGGGTATAATAAGTTGCCAAAAAAAAAAACAATTGTTGAATGGGGGCTAATAGTATGTTAAACATACTCCATTCCTTTGCGATTAGGCTCAAATTGGGACACTATAGATTGATAAATACATGGTAAGCTTGAAAGGCTCAAACGGTCCAATGATCGCCTAGATCATTTCCAAGTCGAGTTTATAACTATAAAATTTCGCCTCAAAGTGTCATCATCAAATAGTTTCTAAGGTACTCTAAGATGCTCAAAAACAATTCATTAAGTTCACAAAAAAATTTCACTACTACAAGTGCAATTCACAAGATTGTTACTCAAATGTGCTCAAAATATTCCTCATCTTTGACATGCTACTCAAAACAAGATATTCACAAACAAGTCTTACAATCATCAAAACTCAAGTTGACATGCATAGTGAGATTAATATCATCATGGAATAGAGACCACTACTATGATTTATTATTATCTTACTAATTGAACTCATTTTCAAGAAAAATTTTGTTGGTGCTCAATAAACGATCCAATTCCAAATAAGAAGCATGACACAGTAATGCACTCCCCCAAACTTAATTCATGCATTGTCCTCAATGTACTAGGCATGGCGAATAGGACAAAGCAGTTACCGTTGACAACGACCGTCAGTGATCGTTGTCCAATTCCTCGTCAGTTCATGGGGTATAGTGTTGGAACACGTTACAGCACGCATGGAGTCTCACCAAAATAAAAAACAAAACAAACCAAAATATACTAAAACAAAGCAAACAGTTAAGAAAGAGTTCTTGATTTATAGTCCCAAGCTGGACTTATTACCAATATCGCTTTAACATTTAGGAGTATGTGGATTAGTGTCATCCACGTTGCAGTGCCTTAACCGCTGATCATTTACCACGTAAGTGCCTAGAATAGGATCACTCACCTTAATTGCTCCATGAGCATAGACGGTAGTCACCGTGAATGGTCCAATCCATGAAGCCTTTCGCTTGCTTTGGAAAATGCGATGTGGTGGCGTTTTATGTAGTTGGACTGTCTCTCCTTTCATGAACGTCCTTTTATCATTTTTCTTCTTAGCATTCCTCGGCTGCACCATATCACAAGTCCTTATTTCTTTAGTTTCTAGCTCGGTCTTCACCTCCACCTCATTAGTACCTTGTACTACATCAACAAGCAAAGTGTAAGGACCCCCTTAGCCCTTAACCCCTGATTAGTGTATTAACCACTATGTGTGGCACATGCTTTCAATAAAAAGTCAATCGGGAAGCTCAGATGATACTTTACCATTGAATGTCAATTACAAAATTTTCCATTAATACTCAATGTTATAAGATCATCATCCTAACAATAAAAGACTCATATGTTTGCCCTTTACCAACCCCTTGGTGCCACTTTTCACATTGTGAACTTTTATAAAAATTTGGGCAGAGTCTCCCCATAAATAGAGCTATCCCAAAAAAAAAAGCACAACACATAACATAATTCCCGGCCAGGGAACACATAATACTCATCAGAAAGCAGTAATACAAGTAAATTCCCAGCCAGGAAGACACCACACATATGACGACAAAAGTGGGTTTCAACACCCACATAATACACCAATGACTCTCATATCATTTAGCAATTCTACCTCTAATTGCATGCAACCTCAAATGAAAGAGAGAAAGGCTCATGCCTTTATATATACAATCCATATACAAGTATAATCGTGCTCACATGCGAGCATCATGAATATGTATATAACCATCATGGGTATATAGGTACTCTATACGATACCGTGCTCCATCAAGCCCTGGTACCACGATCCTGGGAGTACATCCAATCAACAGCTCGAGCTCTGCTCCACATCCATCGATGTACCTGTTCACCTGTCCCAACAGAGACAGCCCCCATACTGGGGTGAGCATACCAATTCCACAATTTCATAATCATAATGACATAATACATAATTTACAAAAATGTAAATGTTGTGGAACATATGTGATACTTCCTGGATGGTATCATCCTCATCCTAGCGTACCCCTGTGATAACCCTGTTCTCAAAACAGATAAATCATCAAATCCTGAATATGCAGTTAATCATCACATTGGTTAACCCTAGCCGGTTTCAAATTAACAACATTTCATAACATCTTTCTTTATCTAGCAATTATCATAATTCTAGATATCATATTAAGATTTCCTTAACTTCGATACTAATTAATCACTTCTCTGATTAACTACGTCTCTGTTCCTATTCATTACCAATAGGGAATAAAATACAGATATCCTAGATATCTAATCAAATACCACATTTTCATTTCTTATTTCCAAGTAACGTCATACTATCGGTGTTTCGCTCCGTAGCAACCACACCCCATCATTTGCTCGCTTCATAGCGGCACCAAGCATTTCACCATGTGAATCAACATAACGTAACCAAGTCCCGGTACCATCATAGTAAAACATTTCATGTATTTTAAATCATGCATCATACTTGTAAAACATCATTTAAACTATGCTCGTACGCTAAACGTACCTTAAATCCTCGAAGTCCAAGCCAAACCTTGCTCGAGTTCCATGCCCCGAGGAACGATGTGCTAACACGATAAATAATTCACAATTATTTACGAACATGTAACACATGCTCAAGCACATCCATAACCCTCAAAATATTGTCAACACACGACAATAAATCATTTAAAAGACCCGGGGCAGGGTACATGCAGGGAGGGAAATAAATGAGACAATGTCGAAATTTGTTTAAGAATACCCTACAAAAATCGAACCCTAATCTCACAATTTCGGACCCAATTAAATACCATAATTCATCTAAAATGTGAATTAAGCTATCCAAGCAAGAATCAACACCCCTTGCCAAAAACCCCCAATTTTCGAACTCAAACCCCTTAAATTCGAACCCAAACAAGCCCTTAAATTCGAACCCTTATAATTCTTCAAATTCGAACACAATAATGGCAGGGAAATACACGAAAATGACGAAAAAGGGGTAAGGGAGGTTACCCAATCGAAAATCGGAAGCAAAACGTTCAAAATCGATGAACCCTAGCTTTTGGGGATCGACGCTCATCTGCAAAATCCGACTTCAAAACGCGACGAAACTTCGAATTGACGGAGGGGATAGCTGCGCCTCGACGAGACGAAGCCGGTGATAGGTCGCACGCGCCGAACGGCGGTCGGACGGCGGCGGGCGAAGCGCCTGAAGCGGCGGGAGCTGGGGGGGCGACGGGAAAATCGCAGGCGGGGAGAGAGAGAAATTTGGGGCTGAAATGAAATTAAATGCAAAATTTTGAGTTCAATTGGTATTTATAGCAAAAATACCCCGAAAAATTAATAGCCCCACAAATACATCATGATTCATTAAAAATCATCTGTTTTCAAAAACTCTCTCTCTAACTCTAAAATCCCCTACCGGTGCTCACACAGCACCCGAGATCCCGAGACACAACAAAAACCCAACTCTTAGGTTTTTCACCCAAATGAGAAGACAATCTCAACCTCTGGATCCAACGATCCCAACTACCCAAATAAACGAGCCCAGAAGGCCCAACACCTCGATTAAACTCCAAATCGCCACGTAAAACCACTTTAGGGATTATTAACACTACGGGATTAACACCTATAATCCCTGGTCATCACACAAAGTGTCAATCACGTTAACCTTAAAATAATCATGCTCGTTGTGTGCGTGTGTCGAAGATTTAAACATATTAAATATAACTCGATCCTCTCCTACACGGAGGATCAACTTCCCTTCTTCAACATCTATGATGGCTCTTCCGGTAGCTAGGAATGGGAGCCCCAGGATCAATGGCATACTTGCGTCCTCCTCCATATCCAACACTAGAAAATCCACCGGTAAAGTGAATTGATCTATCTTGACTGGCACGTCCTCAACTATTCCTAGTGGGTAGGTGATAGACTTGTCCGCCATTTGCAACACCACCCTTGTGGTCTTCGGCTCTCCCAGTCCAAGTCGCCTAAAAACAGACAAAGGCATTAAGTTCACACTAGCAGCCAAATCACATAACGATTTAATGGAAGAAATAGGCCCAATAGTGCAAGGGATGAGGAACTCCCTTGATCTTTTAACTTGGTGGCCGATTTCTTTTGCACAATAGCACTACATTCCTCAGTCAAAAAGACAGTCTCGTGCTCTCCCAATTTCTGCTTCTTAGACAACATCTTCTTTAAGAATTTAGCATAATTTGGCATGTCTCGTAAGGCATCAATAAATGGTATATCTATATGCAAATTCTTAAGCGTGTCTAAAAATTTGGCAAAGTTTGAATCAACCTTTGCCCTATTAACTGCTGCAGTGAATGGGAGAGGAATGTGTACCTTTTCTTGTGGTGTGATAGGTGTAGTGTCTCTAGTGGACTTACCCTTGTTGCGTGGCTGCTCCTTCTCATCTTGTTTAATAGCAATATTTTCAGTCTCCTTCTCATCACCAAGTTCTTTTCCACTCCTCAAGGTCACGGCATTGGCTTGCTCCCGTGGATTTTTCTCGGTGTCACTCGGCAGAGTTTCCTTGTGCTCTTCCGGCCAAGATGGTTGCCAATTGTCCGACTTGAGTTTCCAAATTCTTGATATATGCATCTTGGTTATTCATCCTGGTCTCGGTAGATGATATAAACTTGACAAGTAATTCCTCCATGCTTGGCTTTGGTTGGTAACCCGGTTGTGGTTGAGGGTTCAAGACATTCTTCTGGTCGGACCAAGAGAAGTTTGGATGATTCCTCCATGGTTGGTTATAGTTGTTGGAGTAAGAATTACCCTGTTGTGGCCTGTTTCCTACAAAGTTAGCATTTTCAGTATTTTGCACGAAAGGATTACCTGCCTGGCATTCCGTGCTCTGATGGTTGCCTCCACACAAGTCACATATGACCACTTGAGCTTGCATCGCTGTCATGCTCAAGCCATCCATTTTCTTATTCAACGCCTCCAATTGTGCTTTTATTGCTGTTACCTCATCAACTTGGTGCACCCCAATCGGTTTTTTGGGCACATTCCTTTCGGACTGCCACTGGTAACTGTTGGATGCCATCTCTTCCAAGAGTGTATAAGCTTCCTCAAGTGACTTTCTCATAATGGTACCTCCTGCTGCTGCATCAATCATGGATCTATTAGCGGAAAATAGACCATTGTAAAATGTTTGTACCTGAAGCCAAATCGTAAGGCCATGATGTAAGGACCCTAGTTCCTTAAGTGCGGATTAAGGGCATAATTAGAGCTAATATAAATTATCAGAGTAAAATAATCGTGTTGAGACTATGAGCCTTAAGAGTTACATGCCAAATCAAGGACTATCAATGGATTAATTACATTTCCAAATCAAAATGAATGTTATCAGCTATAGCTTTACACTACTCCTAGAGTAGACACTATAGAAAAGTAATCCCGTCATTCTTTTCCCAAAAGTGTTCTTCTCAAGCTCACCGCCTCAACCCGCCTTAGCCCTTCTTATCATGCCAAAAGTGTACCTACAAGGACAACCCCCAAACATGAGCAATAATATCATTCATATTCAACACAATATGAATATAAGGCGTAAATGCATAAATCACAATAAAACACTTCCTGTTTTTCCCATGCATTTAAACGCTTCCAGTTTGGTTGTCCCTGTACCATAACTCATGAGTATAATCAATAGATTATTTAATGGTCTACACATGTCATGACATAATACCATTTCATCATTACCAAATACCAATCACCAATCCCTAGTCTGTTCATCACAAAGTATTTTAATGCCCCTCGCTTATTTACATATAGGGGGCATAGAATAACCTCGCTTCAATGGACATGCGGCGCTCCCACCCCTCGCTTCACATTGAGCGGCAAATATTCTTTCCTCGCCTCATATGATAACCACGCTTAAATGTGACATGCGGCGCTCCCACCCCTCGCTTCACATTTAGCGGCAACAATTCAAATAACGGCAAGCATTAAAATCATCAAGGGATGACCACGACTCATGGGATGTGCACCAATAACAATCATATGCATATACAATCATCATGCATAATTCGACATGTATTTGCATCCACAATGCATAATCTCATATACACTCGCATCCACAATGCATAAACAATGAGTATATTAGATACATGTACCGTTGGGTGCCCGTACGTCTTCTACGTACCTTTCCAAAAGTGGAATTGATATGGCTTCACTTCCTTGGTTGCGTCGCTACCTGGGATGGTTCTACACAATCACACAACCCCATATTAGAAGCCAAATAATAGTCAAATACCAAAAATTCGTCAAAAGAATTCATTTGCCAAAATTTCACTGCTGGCGATCGATCGCTTCGCTGAGGCGATCGATCGCCTCAAATTATGCTTCGCGGCGATCGATCGCGCCAAACATGGCGATCGATCGCCTACCTCATATTTTGACACTGCCCCTCGGCGATCGATCGCGCCATTTCAGGCGATCGATCGCCTACTCTGTGATTTTGGTACTGCCCATTGGCGATCGGTCGCCTCATTTCAGGCGGTCGATCACCTCGCACAGACTCGCGATTTTCCACCATTAATGCACACCAAAACCTTCCCAACTCATACCATTACTCCTCCCACCAACCCAACAACATGATAACACAATAAATCAACAAAATACACCTCAAGCAACACAAAAATCCAACACCCAACCAGATACCAATCCAAAATAACCCATTTCCAAAACCCCTTAAAACTATTTCAAATCCAATCCAAACACAACAAAAATAACATGGAGGCATCCATACCTCTTGGGGACTTCAAATCTCCCAATAAACTCCACAAATCAAACTTTTGGAAGGATTTATCCCCACCTTTTTGCACAAAAACGAAAATGAGGAGAAGGAAGGGTTTGGGAGGTGAAATTTGGGAAAGTTAAAAAAAAGTGAAGGTATAAAGGGGAATTGGGGTATAAGTGGGTTGGGTTTAATCTAAATTACACCCCACAATTCCATGGTGTATAAAACACCCCAACATGATATTTTAAAAGGCATTTTACCATGATGCACCACAATCTCAAATAAATGCATGTTTCACCAATAAATGATTACCAACACATGTAAGTCATTAAAACACCCAATTATCCAACATGCATCCCATGCACCCCGAAATGCATTCCCGGTCACGCCTACCATGTGACTAAGCATTTCAACATGATAAATAAATCCAGCACATAATTAATTACCACCATAATTAATCATATAAACACAATTAATGCCCAAAACGCAATCAATTATTTCGGGGATATCACACATGATGTGGGCATCTTCGAAGTAGATCCTTGAAGCGCTCCCAAGCTTCATACAGTGTCTCCGGATCATGTTGCATGAATGATATCGTTGCGCATCTTAGCTGTCTTTGAAGGGGGAAAGTATTTTGATAGGAAGGCTTGAGCCAGCCCCTCCCAAGTAGTGATCGACCCTGCAGGCAATGAATTTAACCAGCTCTTAGCTTTATCGTTTAAAGAAAAGGGAAAGAGTCGTAACCTGATGGCGTCGTCAGTGACGCCATTGTGCTTGAACGTGTCGCATATCTCCAAAAAGTTGGAGATATGAGCATTAGGATCATCAGTATGCGATCCTCCGAATTGCACAGAATGTTGAATCATCTGAATTATGGCAGGCTTGATCTCGAAGTTATTAACCTGAATCCTTGGTCTAGTGATGCTAGACGTGGTGCCTTGAAAAGATGGTTGTGCATAGTCTATCATGGATCTTGTAATTGGCACTTCTTCGTTGTTTCCAGTACCATTCCCTCGATTATTCTCGGCCATCTCCCTAGTTTCTTTCCGAAGTCTTCTGCAAGTTCGTTCAATCTCTAAGTCAAGTGGCTCTAATATAGGTCTGTCACTTCGTAGCATGCACTACAAAGAAAACTCCCTGCAAAATTCAACACAACGAAGGAACAACGTAGTGAAATCGTATAAACCGTAATAAAAGTTAAAAAAAAAATTATGGCTAAATTATAGTCAACTAACTCCTATGATATTACTTAAACTAGTCCCCGGCAACGGCGCCAAAAACTTGATCGCTTTTATTTTAAACAGTTATTTCAATGTAGTGATTCTCTACCGCAAGTGCACGGTGTCAAGTTTTAATATAATGGTTTAAGAGTAAGGAGTGTCGAACCCACAGGGACTAGTAGTAATTACCACGTTCGATTAGAATTTCTATATTTAACCTACGATTATGGAATGATTATCAAACTAAATAGACTTAAGCACAAAAATTAACCTAAACAGCAGTGATGGGTGATTGAAGAGAATTTATAAACGAATTATCAATACGTCGGTTCACCCATTAAATCCCCCAAAAGTTGTCTATTAATTAAGATTAAAAGTTCTATATTCTAGGGTGACGAGTTTTCCTATTTCATTCGCTATACCTTGGTCCGGTTATAACAAGTCTAGCATTAATCTACAATAAACCACTCCCGTGTCTTTATTGAATGATTAATACCGAAAAATGCTTCGTGAAAACTACTAGCCTTCGATTTTGGTAAATCTATTGCTATCACACGTGTGCTAGATTTTACTTGGTCCGTCTCAACCTAAAACCCACGGCCTAATTTACTACGTCGTATCGTAATCTCCAATGGTCAATTCAATTACGATTACCAATATCATGCAAAAGGTAGCTAATCTTTTACAAGCATTAACAACATAAATTATGCGCAAAGATCATAGAATTCAAATCAAAACCGTTAATTAACTCAAGGGTTCAAACATGGGATCCCCTATGTTTTGACAAAGGAATGCGAGGCACCTGTATCTATCAAAATAAGAGCGAGGTACGTAAATAAGTGACACGTACCAGCTATAACTTCCTCTGGAGCCGTCGCAGCTTGTTCCCTCGTCAAAGCATACACCTGCCCTTGAGGTGGCCCCATCGCCTGACCTCCCAACTGTCGAGGCACCACCGGTTGCCTCTGCTGCACTGACCCACTAGTGAACCTTCCTATGCCTTCCCTGAGATCTATCTGCCAATCACTATTCTGACAAAACCGAGCTATGTGGCCCATCTTGCCACATTTGTAACAAGCCGTACAGTCACGCATGTGATGTGGTCCTCCACAGAAGTGACATTTCACTACTCCACTCCTACTTATTTGAGTTTTCCCTCTATTGGTAGGTGCACTACCCCTCCGGTTATCAACTCGCCTTCCACCAAACCGAGAAGAAGAAGGAGCCCCACGAGGTTTAAATGATTCTCCTCGCGGCCTCAGATTATTAGATACTGGCCTCGGTGGTTGGACTTGTGGGGGTATAACGTCCGTGTAAGCACTTACTCCTATTTCCGCCAGTTCCGCTCTAGTAAGAGCATCGTCAAAAGAGGTGGGGTTGTTGGAGATAACCCGATCAAAGAGAAGGAAAAGATCTTAGAAAAGTGGGGTTTTGTGATCCAATGAAGGACCGAGTTGGACATCCAATTGCTTCGATTTGAATTATCCGGAGAATGCTTGGCTATATGGTTCATCCGGGGGAGAGATCGAGCTTATTTGTAGCGATATGAGGAACATACCTTAATAGTGATGAATAATGCATGGCGTAGTCCGAGACCGTCATGCTCCCTTGCTTCAGATTCGTGAATTCATCCTCTTTCATCTGCCTAGCAGCAGCAGAAAAGTACGGGTTTAGAAACCGGGTTCTGAATAAAGTCCAGTCTATCAACATGCCCTGAGCCCTCAGTTCCATCACTGTCGTCTTCCACCACATGGAAGACTTCTTTGCTAGTTGGAACTCTGTCAGCCTCAACCATGCAGTCCTATCGCAAGGTGCAGACACAAATATCTGCTCAATTCCTTCTAGCCATTCCTCAGCTTCCTCCCCTGTCTCTGTCCCCTCAAATCAGGGCGGATGGAAAGCCAGAAATTGCATCAGACTCAATTCCCCAGGCAATAACAACTGTGCTATCGGTTCCACGCCCACGGCCGGTGGCGGTAGAGGATTCGTCTGAGCAATACTTGCATTCACACTTCCTACATCGCCTACCTCCTCATTGAGGTTCCCCAAATTTATGGCCACCATGATGTAATACAAGGGTTAACAACAATTCCAAAACAATACATATGTTACACCGTTAGATAACATGAATGACAATAAGCATGTTAGTATAACAATTTTATACCCCAATATGCACCACATGCATAAACATGCTCAAATATAAACACCTAGCCAACCTGTTGCTAAGGCTACCCTTCACTCATTCCCGGGTTCTCTAACCTGGCTCTGATACCACTAATGTAAGGACCCTAGTTCCTTAAGTGCGGATTAAAGTGAAATAAGAGCTAAGCATGCATAAATCAGAGTATGAAATTCGTGTTGATGCCCCGAGCTTTAAGATTACAGTGCCAAAATAAAATTTCCAAAAGGATTAATTACATTCCCAGTTTAAATGAATGTTAATCCTATAGCCTTACACTACTCCTAGAGTAGAGACTATACAAAAGAATCATATCCTGCTATACCAAAAGCACTCCTCACTAGCTCACGCATCAACCCGTCCTTAGCCCTTCCTGCCAAAATGTAACTACAGGAATAACCCCACACCCATGAGCATGTAACAAACCATATTCACAATAAATGATTGTAATATAGAAATGCATAAGCCATAAATACGAATCAATCCTGTATTTAATACACTTAATGCTCCATTTGGTTGTTCATGTACCACAATCATAATCAATAGATTATAACACCAATAATGTATGTCATGACAAGCACCAGTTTCCATCAATACCAATATCCAATTTCCAAGTCTTATTATATCAGTGGCATAATACCCCTCGCGTTAACATGACAGCGGAAATACCCCTCGCTATAATATGACAACGGTTGTGTTCTTCGCTTCATATTAGCGGCAAATATTCTCTCATCACAACGGTATGACAGCGGCAAGTATTCACATCGCTACACCACTGGCGGCAAGTATTCTTCATCATTGTAATATAATCTCGACTTACAATCGCATGCACCAATGCATCCAATGAGTGTATGCAACCATAATGCATAACCAAATTCATGTATGCAACCACAATGCATAACCAATGTATGTATGCAACCATAATGCATAGCCCAACAAATATATGCAACCAAAATGCATAATCCAATACGTAAAAATACGTTTTACCGTCCGATGCTCGTACGTCTCACTACGTACCTTTGTTCCAAAAAGTGGAGATGTCGTAGGACTTTATTTCCTTGATTGTGTTGCCACCTGGGATGGTTCTACACATTCACACAAACCAATTTATGAACCAATACCAAAAATTCCATCAAAATATCCAAAAACCAAAAACACCACATTTCAAGACTCGCGATCGATCGGCCCTTGCGCTCGATCGATCGCGAGCTGACCACCCGGTGCCCAACACCTTGCTGCCCTTCTCGATCAATCGAGATGTCCACACCGATCGATCGAGAAATCGCCTCGATCGATCGGGAGTTCATCTCAATCAATCGAGGAGACCAATACAGCCCCGCCTGTAGATCTGCCGAGCTCGATCGATCGAAAGTCATGCTCGATCGATCGAGAAGCTCTGTAAATGCGAGAAATCGCCATTTTCATGTACAGAACCCCACCAAACCACATTAAACTCAAAACATCTTAACCAAAACATTAAAAACACCAATATTACTCTAAAACAACCATCAACAACAACATAAACAAAAACCCAACCAAAAATACCATAAACCCAAAGAAACCCATTTTATTACCCCAAAATACAAACCCATTTCATAACCAAACTTCATAAAATTAACAAGGAGGAACCTACACCTCTATTGGGCTTCAAATCTCACCAAGAAATCAAGCAGCTAGTTTTTTTGCAAAGTTTCCTCTTCCTTTTCTTGTTTGAGACGTGAAAGTGGGTTTGTGGAAGGGTTTGGAGAGTTGTTTGATAATGGGAGGGGTGAGTAATGGGATATAAGTGGGTTTTTAAAATAACTTGGTACCCCATTAATTTGCATGATGTTATAAAATATCCCTAACTTGATATTTTAAAAACATTTTAAAGGATGCACCAAAACTCCAATTAAAACATGCTTTACCCAAAATTATTACCCACCACAAATAAATCATGCCATGAATCAATTTCCCAACATGCATCACATGCACCCTGAAATGAATTACCAGGTCACGTCCACCATGTGACTAAGTAGTCCACCATAATAATTAATTCCAACACTAAATTAATTAACACCATAAATACCACATAAACATAATCAATGCCCAAATGCATATAATCATTTCGGGGATATCACACCCTTGCCTTTTTATACAAGCCATATACACATAATAGTGCTCACATGCGAGCATCAAATCAGTATATGTATATCAAATGTATAAAAATACTGTGATCAATACCGTCACTGGTACTTCGATCCTAGAAGCACCTCCAATCATAGCTCGAGCTCAATTCCAAAGCCATCGATGTACCTATTCACCTGCCTCAACAGAGACAGCCCCCACACGGGGTGAGCATACCAATATCCTAAAATCCAATAAGCACAATATTACAATTCATAATTTACACAATGTAAAGGCTATGAATATTAAAAGACACTCCCTGGATGGCATCATCCTCATCCGGGATCCCCCGTGCTATTCATATTCTCAAAATAACCGAAACCATCAGATTCCCAAAAGCCAGTTAATCATTACATTGATTAACGAATCCGTTCCCATTTACTGATATCATAATCAATAAAATCATATCATTGATTACATATATTACATATATATCACTAATAGTTCGATAATTCTATTTCATCGCTCGCTCTACAATAGCGGCATTATAATCTCACGCAAGCTCAACAGCGGCAGCGTCATAACCGATGTCCGCTCAACTCGACATCTCGCTCAACAGCAGCACCATATACTTCCCAATGCATATCATGTAATTGCAACAACCATATATTATTCACGCACAACAATTGCACTAATATATTTAAAGCTATGCTCGTACGTTATACGTACCTTAGAATTCCGTAGTCCAACTTAGACTTGCCTTGGTCCCGTGACCTGATGAAATACGTGCTACCACATAAGATAATTCACAATCAAATATACGCATGCAACCACGTGCCCAAGCACATTAATAACCTCCCAACCTATCGTCAATCCATGACGATTAACCAATTTGAAAGACTCCGGGTTAAGCATGCATAATACCCAAAATATTCTATTTTATGTTCAAAGGCTAACCCCTTAATAAAACGAGTTTCCCATTTTATTATTAAAATTTAGCTCCAATCATTCCATTTTAAAGGTATAGCATTCCCAATGGAATGTAGACATTGCCCCGAAAATCGGCTAATCAAACCTCGATTCCAAAATCCCGATATTTTCCCAAAATTTCGAAAAACCAAAGGAAACAGGGCCGCGATCGATCGCCCTTCAGGCGCGATCGATCGCGCAAGTCCACTGCCCGAAACACTGCCAGTCGCGATCGATCGCTACATCTCGCGATCGATCAGCCAAGACCCTCGCGATCGATCGCCGCGACTGTTCATCGCCTTCCCAAAATCAGTATCATGTCGCGATCGATCAGTGCCAAGCCGCGATCGATCGTGACCTGCGGGTTTCCGAAAAATTCGAGCTTTAATGGTGTTTTTCACACCCAAACTCAAATCCAACACCCCATACACCTTCAACACCTCAAATACTCCATTTAAAACCAATAAAAGCTCCAAAAACTCAACTTTGCATTTTAACCAAAAATCCCCAAATTTCTTAACCAACCCAAAACTCAACCAAACTCTACAATACTACTACCAATCGAAGATAAAAGCGAGGGGAAGAACAATACCTTATTCCGAGAAATCCAGCTCCCGAATCGAGTCCTCATCGATTTTTCCATGGGAGGAGAAAGGAGGGGAAAAGAGGGGTTTGGGGGGAATGAGGCGAAGAGAGATAGAGAGAGAAGAGGGAAGAGATTCCGTGCAATAACGGAATTACCGAGTCCAATTGGTATATATAGTACCAAGGCTCCAAAATACCAAGCCCTCCACAAATCCATCACGACTCATCTGTTTACAAAAATCATCTCTCCAATCACCATTTCCAATATCGGCCCTAATACAATGTACCCCGGACCCTAGATACCACCAAAAACCCAATTCCAAGGTTTTTCACCACGATGAGAATACAATCTCAACATTTGGATCCAATGATCCCAAATACCCGATTTAACATCATCGGGTGTCCCAACACCGTAATTAATTCATAATTGCCATAATTAAAATCCATAAAGGATCATTACTACACCGGGATTAACACCATTAATTCCCGGGCATCACATATATATTGATATGGTCAGGTTGTGGTGTTAGAGTATGTTCACCCTGTTTTGTGGGTTGTTTATATTGGAACATATGAAATAGGTGCCACATCATTTCATGAAGTAAACTCTAGTGCCTTGGGAACCGAATTGTTTAAAAAATATGGTACTGGTGATGATAGTAATGAGTAAATCGATTTGCATTCATCTTTCGTGGCTGGGTTTGTGAGCAATTGGAGGCATGTATATGGTTTGTATAAATGTCTTAAAATTCTATTTTCATATGGAGTATGATGGGTGTAATTTAAATTACAATTATGCCCCCTGCTAGTGGACGGTGTGATTGGTACCCCGGATTAGTCGGTCTTCGGGCCTGATACCGAGTCATAAAAAAAAAGGAATATGGACTATGAAATTGTGAGTTAGTTAGATCCCTCCATTGTGGTGATCTAGAGATGCTGGACTATTATGTTTATCGTCTGAGGGGTCGAATATGATGCATTCGTAGTATTTCTCGGTAGTCCAATGTATGAGGAAACACTGCCGAAAATGCTTATACAAATAATACCGTAAGTGTGCGGTATGAAATGAGAGTTCTTAAAATGAAATTTAATACATAGGATGACATCATAACCATGATAAGGTCGTAATAATGGTTTTACACAAAAATTGAGAGGAACATACATCTAAAACAAAGTGAATTGAGAGACGAAACTTGCGCCATGGTGGCGATGCAGTGGCTGTTCGGAGCGGCGGTGGTGGTGTGGCACCGTAAATGTGGATGAGAAGAAAGAGAGAGGAGATTATGCAATGTTTCAAGTGTTTGAAACCTTTAATTAGGTTGGAGATGAAACTAGGGGTATTTTAGTAAACATAAAAGACTTAAATAAAACAAAGATTAAAAAATTGATCTATGTGAATAAAATTATATCAAAAGTGGATTTAATTGCCCAAATGGTTTTTGATAGATTTATAAGAAATAAGTTTTACACCTTCCCCTATAATATTATGCATTTTTCACAGTGGGAATGTCATTAATAAAATGTCAAAAAATTCAATAAAAAATATATTTAACGACATTCCGGTTTCGGCTACCCAAATATCCAGATCCGATATCAGGTATCCAATATTCTATCCGATTCCGGACCTAAACAAGTCAGGTACTCGACTTCGGATTCCAGGTGGATATCAGGTACCCAAATTCCGGTTTCGGCTACCCAAATATCAAGATCCGATATCAGGTCGGAACCAAAAAACCTGAATCCATTGCCCCACCCCTCCGTCATATGCCTGATTATCCGGTGAGCTAAGTGTAGCTAATCCAAAGATGAGAGAAAATATATGTTTGGCTTTCTTTTTTTGAGCAAAAACTAATAATATATTAATAGATCAAACAAGTACAACAAAGGTAAAAACCAGACACAAAGTACAACCCGTAGACATCAACATAGATAAACACCAAGAAAAGACATTGACGAAGACACAAGGAGTAACCGATGAGGGGGTAACCTTAATCGTCGAAAAGCACAAGACTGTGACCACAAAAGTGCATAGATACTCTGAGCCGATTCTGATCCCCTCAAACCATGCAGTTCATAGGATGGGCGAGTAAGAGAAACTGCCTTCCACCATATCTCAAGATAAGAAGAGGAAATCGAGGAGCATAAATTGATAAGGAGATCAAGCTCTCGTTTCCAAAATCCTCCGTGACAACCAAGAACCCGAACCAAGATTGCATGGCGCATGAAATCGAAGAGCCCAGTAGCCATAGCCAACTGATTTAGCAACAATGAAACGAAACCTAGCAACCAATCACAAAGACCAACAACCACACACCACCCAACCACCACACAAAAAGCATAATTATAACACACCACAACAAGAATAGAAATAGAAATTAAAGGAGTAAAGAACATAATCAAAAGGGGAGACCTTGCCCGAATAACCTGGCGGACCCAAAATAATGCGCGAAATGCCCCAAATCCTGCCCATAACTACAAAAGAGAGTCATTGCACGCGTCGATGCTGCCTCGCAACCATCGCCAAAGGGAGCCAGAGCAACCCAAAACCATCACCAACACCAAGTACACAGCCATGCCCACCAGCTAAGCCACCTCCGCCACCCAAACCACCAATGGCTCCACCCCCTATTCCAGCACCAACTGCACGACTGATACCGCCATAGCCACCCAAAGCACCCCAATCCCTAGCCCACGACCCAGTCCGACTCCAGCATCTCCAATGAGTCCACCGCAGCTTCCGAGTCCACCACCTTGACCAAGGCCTCCACTTAAACCTCCGCCGCCACTTCGGCCACCAGCAACACCGCCATCACCCCAAGCACCACCACCCAGCTCCCCCCCCCCCCCCCCCCACCCACCCAAAGAAAACCATGGTAGCCTCTAGGGAAACCAGAAAAGTAACACATGCACAAATAAAAGCCAAAGTACAAAAAAGAACCCCTCACCACACGTGAACAACGACGCGGTCTGCCGAGCAGAGCATCCCAGGCCTACCAGCACATACAACCACCACAACAGGATGGACCAATAGCTAAACCCCAACACACCATCGTCGGCTAAAGCTTCACGAGGAGGAAAAGGGAGAAAACCCAGGAGATGAAATATTGATATTAGAAGAAAAAAACCTATGTAGTCAACGACATTAGATACAAAATCAGCAGAATTATAACTCCAATTTTGGCTTATTCAGGATCAAAAGCCCGAAACTAAATACGACAAAAGAGAAACAAGCCCAAAATTATTATTATTATTGTTTAGAACAGACAACAAACAATTCCTCATAGGAATAAAATCAAATGGGTGGTGAGCGCAGAGCGGCAAGAATATAGTCAAGCAAAGCAGATCTCCTTCAGTTTATTCGCCGCAGATTCATTCACGGAGTACTGCAGCATGTGAAAACCCAAACAAAAGATCAATTTCTTAGCACCAAATCAATACGCAATATATGTGTCAAAGATTTACAAACACGGTTCAAATCTATACATAAACACAAACGTACACGATTAACTGACCTTGTTGAGAACCCATAAAGAATGTTTATAAGTTCTGTTGAGGAGTTCATGAAGGAAAGCTTCGTCTTTTGGATCGACGTCTCTGTAGTTGACGAAGTTTTCGCGAGCATATTTACCGTAGTAGCCCCTCGTATCTTGTGGGAGGCGTCGAACGAGTCTCAACACTTCACCGTAGGCTCTTAACGCTTTTGACATCTCGCCAATAACCATTAATGAACTTTAAAGATCGAGAATTTTCAGTAGAATTAGAGCGCAATTGTTACTTTGCTGCGGGATTCCTCGTTGCTTGCTTGCTGATTGTTAATTATAATTTTTATAAAATCTGAGAAAATTGAAGAACTAATGAAATGGGCTTCCATGGGCCGATTGGTTGGATTAACATGGGCTTGTGTCGGCCGGTTGTGTGGATTGGCATAGGGTTCATGGCCCGATTTATGTGATTCGGGTGAAAGTAAGAGGTTAAGCATGTCATCAACCGGAAAAACTCCAAAATTTACCCAGTAAGTGATAAGTGCATTTTTTCCACTTATCTTTTTTATGCTTTTAATTTGAATTTATAATGATTTTCGGACAAAATTAAGCAATTCAGATTTGTTTTTACAATTCAGATTTGTTTTTACATGTTTTTCAGGAATTTTAGTAAAGACGAGTTTTACGGGTTGAAAAAGGCGTTAGAAAGAGCTAAAAAGGTAGAAAAGAGTCTTGAGAAAGAAGAAAACTGAAAGGTGAACGTCCACGAGCCACGAACAAAACATCTGCATTTTGCCTCTACGGTATTGTTGGCCGATAAACGTGAGCATTTAACAGCCCAAGTACAAGTGTCAACATGGAGGATTAATCGGATGGAACAAATGAGCTTGCAAGACAAATTGGAGGCAACTTGAAGCAATTTGACAAAGTCTTAGTTTTGTAACTAAGACCACTAACCCAGGTCCAGCATGGAGCAGTAGTGGAAATGAAACCGTCAATAATGGAAGAAACAAAAAGAAAGTCTGAAGCATTTTGGAAGCTTTCTCAAAAATCACAATCAAAGACTACAACAAATTTCTCTCTACAATCCCAACCAGTTCGAAAGCCTAGGCACTTCACACACACACACACACACATATATATATATATAATGTACCCTTTGTCCTAGGTGTTTAGTGAACACGAGTCATGAAATGTGTCACACTCGTATAGCTCAATCTTTTATTTCTTGATTTTCGGGTAGACTAGATTTAACAATGAGCTCGATATCACATATCGACTCATTCGATCATGACCATGCATATTTAGTCTCACTCGATCAAGGGCTCAAAACACCAGTTCCATTATATGGAAGTGACAAATCCTATATTGCTCACTCAACATCCCTCCACATAATTCGTAGTATATCCAATTATTGTCTTTATAGTTCACCTATTATAGGTATGTTTGACAATATCAAGATATACAACTCCTTATGTTGGGATCTCTGGTGTGGGGTCTTCCCACCTTAACAGTGATTACTAAACATAAAAAGGATTAATCATGCATTGATAACGTCTTAAGGATTCGGTTGTTACATGAGCTAATAGGATTACAGGCCAAAAAGTTACAAAACTTTAAAATAATTCATTACATTCCAAAAGAATGTCATTTAGATTTACACTACTCCTAGAGTAGATACTAATCATAACTTGAAATCCTAAACGTTCCTGAGTCCCTCGTAGCTCACTGCCTCAACCCGACCCTTAGTCCTTTCATCCAAAAGCGTACCTACAGGGACAACACATCATGAGCATATACAATTTTACTTAACAACATATAAACATTATAGTAAATGCATGAAATCTTAGTTAAGTAAATATGCTGGTTATTCATTAACTTCTTATTGTTGTCCCTGATTCATAATCATGCATATGGGGCACCTTACCCCGTGGCACCTTACCACAATAACATCGCATGGCTACTTACCATGTGGGGCACCTTACCCCGTGGCACCTTACCACAATAACATCGCATGGCTACTTACCATGTGGGGCACCTTACCCCGTGGCACCTTACCACAATAACATCGCATGGCTACTTACCATGTGGGGCACCTTACCCCGTGGCACCTTACCACAATAACATCGTCATATAAACATCGTTTACACATCATCATATAAACATCGCATAAACATCATGATTTCATCGTATACATATTCATGCTATAAATGCATAGACATAGTGTAAGGATGTATTTTACCGTCCGATGCCCGTACGTCTCTTACGTACCTTTTCAAAAAGAGGAGGAGTCAACAGACCTATCTCCTTGATTGTGCCGGTACCTGGGGTGGCTCTACACAATCACATAATACAATATTAGGCACCTCATATTAATCCGGAAACAAAACTTAAATCAAAACCACATAAATCCTTAAACATCATCTCGCGATCGATCGTCCAAGAGCCCCGATCGATCGCGAGATGCTACTGCCTCGCATACCAAAAAAATTTAATCCGCGATCGATCGCCTCAAAATTGGCGATCGATCGCCACAACTCACTGGAACGTCGCGATCGATCTTGCCTTCTTGGCGATCGATCGCCAACCCTGTTCCTTTGAGCGATTTTCCAGAATTACTTGGCACAGTTAATCATACCCTTAAAACTAACATGTAAGACATAATACATGCCAAAGCCAACATGCTAGTAGTTGCACTACACTACCCTGAGTGTATCCAATTCGAATTTACGCCTTAAACATGAGTCCACATGCATAAACGTCGACCACTTATACAAGCACCGGGTCAACTTTTCTGGAAACAGGGCATCACAACTTCTACCCAGATTTTCGAGTACTACTTTTTATAGCAACGATTCTCACATATAAACCATACAACATGTTCCAACATATATGCTAGGGGCTTCATAAAACATCTATGTAAGCACGTAAATTCAAGTTTTCATAAAACTTAAGCTAGCATGCATCCTAACATCCTCATAAACTTTGAGTTCATCCAACTTACAGAAAAACAGGGCATCCCATCATAACCCAGATTTTCGAACACCTAGTTTCCAAGTCGGAAATCTAACACATAAAGCATGCAAGTTACTTAACAAGACATGCTAGAAGCTTCATAAACATCATATAAAAGTACTCATAACAAGAGTTCATCAAACCCTACACTATCATACCAAATATACTACAAAGAAAACATGTGCTAGAACTCTGAAATCTGGGAAAAGAATGACTCCTCACCACTTTTTGGCACGACTTTCCTTCAAGAAAAAGGACAATAAAACGTGATCCTCTTCTTCCTACTTGCTGTCTGAGTGTTTTTAGAGGGTTTGGAGAGAAGGAGGAGAATTTGGAGGAGATGGAGTGAGTAAAGAAGATGGACCAAAAGTCCTCCCTGGCCACTCTGCTTTCCGAAAATAGGGGTAGGGGTATGGGTTGTGGCCAAGTGGGGGGAGGGTGGTTGCATGTAGGGCGCTTTTGTGGTGTTTAATTGTATCCCGGTATTCCTTATGATGTATAAAAATAATTTCCCTTGATATTTCACAATTGCACTACATCATCACAACAATTAAAAACCCGTAACATGCAACCTAAACCATATCATCATATCATAATTATAACCCCCCATTTAAAATACCATGTCCCTCTTAAATACATCATAATTCATCATCGTAGCACATAATCATATAACATTTCGGGGGTATTACATTACTCCCCTACTTATAAGATTTCGTCCTCGAAATCCACATGCATCATCATAACGGAACTAAACATAAATACATACCAGAGAATAGTTCCGGATAGTGCTGCACCATATGTCGTTCCGTCTCCCATGTAGCCTCCTCGACACCCCGACGATCCCACTGAACTTTGACCATCGGTATAACTTTGCTCCGTAGTCTGCGATCCTTCCGATCCAGAATTCTGATTGGTCGTTCTTCGTAGGACATATCTGAGTCTAACTGAACTTCTGTAGGCTGTAAGACATGAGACGGATCTGGCTCATACTTCCGTAACATCGAGACATGGAAAACATCGTGTATGCCAGATAAAGATGGCGGTAGAGCCAAACGATATGCCAAAGTACCGATACGCTGCAAAATTTCATATGGCCCAACATACCTCGGAGATAACTTTCCCCGCATCCCAAAACGAACCACGCCCCTGAAGGGCGAGATCTTTAAGAAGACCCTGTCTCCTAACTGGAATTCTAGTGGTCGTCGCCGCTTATTGGCATAGGCCGCTTGCCTATCTTGGGCCGCTTTCATCTTCTGGCGTATCAACTTTATCTTACCTTCCATATCTCTGATCATATCCGGTCCTCCGACCGCTTTGCTGGTCAAGTCCTCCCAATACAGTGGTGATCTACATCGTCGTCCATAGAGAGCTTCAAAAGGGGCCATTTGAATGCTCGCCTGATAACTGTTATTATAGGAGAACTCCACCAGCGGTACTGAATCCTGCCACGGAGTATCAAACTCCAAAATGCACGCCCTCAACATGTCTTCGAGCGTCTGAATGGTACGCTCTGTTTGGCCGTCTGTCTGAGGGTGATAGGCCGTACTCAGTCTCACCTCTGTACCCAAAGCTGTCTGGAGACCCTCCCAGAAATGTGAAGTGAACCTCGGGTCCCTGTCAGACACTACCGAGACTGGAATTCCATGCAACCTTACCACATCCCGTATATACATTTGGGCCATCTTCAAGTACGTATATGACATACTGTAAGGGATGAAATGAGCCGTCTTCGTCAGCCTATCCACGATCACCCAGATCGCATCAAATCCTGAGGCCGTCCTCGGCAAGTGGGTCACGAAATCCATAGATATATGCTCCCACTTCCATTCAGGCACCTCTAAGCTCTTCAGCTCTCCACCAGGCCTCTGCCTCTCTGCCTTTACCTGCTGGCAGATCAAACATTTTTTAACAAAATGATTACCTCACGCTTCATGCGTCTCCACCAGAATTGATCGCATAGATCTTTGTACATCTTCTTTCCCCCTGGATGGATACTGAACCGACTACTGTGAGCTCGCTCCAATATTCCTCTACGTAGTTCTGGTGTATCTGGGACTACCCATCGGTTGCCCAGTCTCAAAGAATCATCCTCAGCCACTCTGAACTTGGATGGCTGACCCTGATGTACCAATGACGTCCACCTCTGAACCTCACTATCCGACTTCTGGGCCTTCCTGATTGCCTCAAATATGTCTGGCTCTGCCAAAAGGGTCGACACTCGCACAGGCGACGTGTCTACATCGAAATCATAGCCCAGATGGCAATAAGAAGTCATCAAGGCCGACAAACACATGACATCCTCTGCAGTACTCTTCACCTTCCGACTTAAGGCGTCTGCTATCAAGTTTGCTTTACCTGGATGGTACTCAATTTCACAATCATAGTCTTTGAGTAAGTCCATCCACCTTCTTTGCCTCATATTCAACTCTGCCTGAGTAAATAAGAACTTCAGGCTCTTATGGTCCGTATATATAGTGAAGGACGTGCCATACAAGTAATGCCTCCAGATCTTCAAGGCAAATATGATGGCCGCCAGTTCCAAATCATGCACTGGATACCTAGCCTCGTGTGGCTTCAGCTGCCTCGATGCATAAGCCACTACATGCTTATCTTGCATTAACACACAGCCCAAACCCTGCAGTGACGCATCCGTATACAAGGCAAATCTCTTATTCTCAATCGGAATCACTAAAACAGGTGCTGTAGTCAAGCGACGCTTCAGCTCTTGAAAACCTTCTTCACAAGCCTCAGACCAATAGAAGGGGACTCCTTTCTGAGTCAGCTGCGTCAGGGGTTTGGCAATTTTTGAGAAACCTTCGACGAAACGTCGGTAATAACCTGCCAAACCAAGGAAGCTCCGTATTTCTGGTACAGAAGTGGGTGCAACCCACTCCATCACAGCTTCGATCTTCCTGGGATCCACAGATATCCCCTGGCTAGATATGACATGGCCTAAGAATACCACGCTGTCCAACCAGAACTCGCACTTACTAAGCTTTGCATACAACTGATGGTCCCTAAGGATCTGAAGTACCGTCCTCAAGTGCCTTACGTGCTCTTCTTCAGTCCGTGAGTAAATAAGTATGTCGTCAATGAAGACTATGACGAACTGATCCAAATACGGCTGGAATACCCTGTTCATCAAACTCATGAAGACAGCTGGGGCATTCGTCACTCCAAAAGGCATAACCAGGAATTCATAGTGCCCATATCTTGTCCTGAAAGCCGTCTTTTGAACATCGTCTTCTCTTACTCGAATCTGATGGTACCCCGACCTCAGATCGATCTTACTGTAGAGCCTCGTACCCTGCAACTGATCAAACAAGTCATCGATTCTCGGAAGTGGATACTTGTTCTTGACTGTGGCCTTATTCAGTTGCCTATAGTCAATGCATAGGCGCATCGATCCATCTTTCTTCTTAACAAATAAGACAGGCGCACCCCATGGCGATACGCTAGGGCGTATGTAGCCCTTGTCAAGGAGCTCCTGCAATTGCATCTTCAACTCCCTTAACTCAGCTGGTGCCATCCTATATGGGGCACGAGAAATTGCAGACGTCCCTGGTAGTAGCTCAATCCCAAACTCGACCTCTCTCGTCGGTGGGAATCCGGGAATCTCCTCCGGAAAGACATCAGCAAACTCTGTCACTACGGGCACATCCTCAACCTTTAACTCCTTCTTCTTTTCCGTCACATCAATAGCATAAATAAGATATCCTGAATGACCTTGTTCCAATAACTGTGCCATCTTGACAGCCGATACCAACGGAATCTTTGGGCGAGAACCATCCCCAAAGAATGTCCACTGGACTCCCACATCAGATCTGAATCGGACAGTCCTTTGCCTGCAGTTAACGACTGCCTGATACTTGTTCAGAACATCGATGCCCACAATGCAATCGAAGTCTGTCATTCCTAGCACAATCAAATCTGATCTTAACTCATTATCCTCAAAATAAATGAGGCCATCATAGATAATCTGATCCGTAACCAAACTTCTTCCTGCGGGGGTCGAGACTAAAAGAGGCATGGGCGACGGAGAAGTGCATATGTGGTGCCTTTCAACAAAACTCGTCGACACAAAAGAGTGTGACGCACCTGTGTCTATCAATATAAGAGCAGGGTGCGTAAATAAAAGACACGTACCCGCTATCACCTCCTCTGGAGCCGCTGTAGCCTGCTCCCTTGTCAAAGCATACACCTGACCCTGAGGTGGCCCCGTGGGCTGACCTCCATACTGCCTCGGTGCGAAAGGTGGTCTGTGCGGTGCTGCTCTGTCCGCAGGTCTCCCCGCAGAGTTCTGCTGTCTTCCCCTGTTGGGACACTGTCGAGCGAAGTGGCCTCTGTCGCCACAGACATAGCAGCCAACGCAGTCCTTTGCCAAATGTGATAGTCCACATATAGTGCACTGAGCTCTTCCAGATCTATCTCCCTGAGGCTGTCCTCTCCCAGATGGAGTGTCATTCCTTCCCTTCCCTTTCCATCGATTCTCGGGCCTCTTGCCACTGAATCTCGATGCTGACGTGTTCCCCCTAGGCTTAAACTGATCACCCCTGGGCTTCAAGTGGTCAGAAGTAGATTTCGGAGGGGGTGCTGGAGGTGGCACTGCATCAGGATATGCACCAACTCCCAACTCAGCTAACTCAGCTCGTGAGAGTGCATCATCAAAACAAGCAGGGCCATAAGTGATCACCCTGTCATACAGTTCAGGCCTCAAGCCCTTCATGAAGTTCCGCATCTTCGCTTGAGTGCTTGCAGCAATGTGTGGCACATAACGTAGCAAGGAGCAGTAATGCAAAGCATAATCAGATACAGGCATGGTACCTTGTCTTAAACTGGTAAACTCATCTTCTTTGGCCTGTCTTGCAGCGGCTGAGAAATAGCGGTTCAGAAACCGCGTTCGGAACATCTTCCAATTCACCTCTTGTCCCTGAGCCTCTTGCTCAATTACTGTGGTTTTCCACCACATCAGTGCTTTCTTGGATAGCTGAAACTCTGCTAACCGGATCCAGGCCGTCTTTGCACAGGGTGCTGCCACAAATATCTGTTCGATCCTCTCTAACCATTCCTCTGCTTTCTCCCCTGATTCAGTTCCCTCGAACATCGGAGGCCGATACATCATAAACTGAGCCAAGCTCAATTCCCCAGGTAGCAACTGCTGTTCAGAGGGTTCCTCACCCAAGGCTGGGGGTGGCAATGGATTCGTACGCCCAGCACTTGCGTTTACACTAATGGCGTCTCCCACTTCTATATTTGCTGCCATGCTGCAACACAAGGGTTAATAACAACACCAAAAGCAGTTCATAAAGCACATCGTTAGATAATTAAACATGTTAGCATAACTTAGAAACTTCATATGCAACATACATATAAAACATATTCAAAAGTAAGCACCTAGCCAACTTATCGCTAAGGCTACCCTTCACTCATTCCCGAGTTATCTAACCACCGCTCTGATACCACTAATGTGGGGTCTTCCCACCTTAACAGTGATTACTAAACATAAAAAGGATTAATCATGCATTGATAACGTCTTAAGGATTCGGTTGTTACATGAGCTAATAGGATTACAGGCCAAAAAGTTACAAAACTTTAAAATAATTCATTACATTCCAAAAGAATGTCATTTAGATTTACACTACTCCTAGAGTAGATACTAATCATAACTTGAAATCCTAAACGTTCCTGAGTCCCTCGTAGCTCACTGCCTCAACCCGACCCTTAGTCCTTTCATCCAAAAGCGTACCTACAGGGACAACACATCATGAGCATATACAATTTTACTTAACAACATATAAACATTATAGTAAATGCATGAAATCTTAGTTAAGTAAATATGCTGGTTATTCATTAACTTCTTATTGTTGTCCCTGATTCATAATCATGCATATGGGGCACCTTACCCCGTGGCACCTTACCACAATAACATCGCATGGCTACTTACCATGTGGGGCACCTTACCCCGTGGCACCTTACCACAATAACATCGCATGGCTACTTACCATGTGGGGCACCTTACCCCGTGGCACCTTACCACAATAACATCGCATGGCTACTTACCATGTGGGGCACCTTACCCCGTGGCACCTTACCACAATAACATCGTCATATAAACATCGTTTACACATCATCATATAAACATCGCATAAACATCATGATTTCATCGTATACATATTCATGCTATAAATGCATAGACATAGTGTAAGGATGTATTTTACCGTCCGATGCCCGTACGTCTCTTACGTACCTTTTCAAAAAGAGGAGGAGTCAACAGACCTATCTCCTTGATTGTGCCGGTACCTGGGGTGGCTCTACACAATCACATAATACAATATTAGGCACCTCATATTAATCCGGAAACAAAACTTAAATCAAAACCACATAAATCCTGAAACATCATCTCGCGATCGATCGTCCAAGAGCCCCGATCGATCGCGAGATGCTACTGCCTCGCATACCAAAAAAATTTAATCCGCGATCGATCGCCTCAAAATTGGCGATCGATCGCCACAACTCACTGGAACGTCGCGATCGATCTTGCCTTCTTGGCGATCGATCGCCAACCCTGTTCCTTTGAGCGATTTTCCAGAATTACTTGGCACAGTTAATCATACCCTTAAAACTAACATGTAAGACATAATACATGCCAAAGCCAACATGCTAGTAGTTGCACTACACTACCCTGAGTGTATCCAATTCGAATTTACGCCTTAAACATGAGTCCACATGCATAAACGTCGACCACTTATACAAGCACCGGGTCAACTTTTCTGGAAACAGGGCATCACAACTTCTACCCAGATTTTCGAGTACTACTTTTTATAGCAACGATTCTCACATATAAACCATACAACATGTTCCAACATATATGCTAGGGGCTTCATAAAACATCTATGTAAGCACGTAAATTCAAGTTTTCATAAAACTTAAGCTAGCATGCATCCTAACATCCTCATAAACTTTGAGTTCATCCAACTTACAGAAAAACAGGGCATCCCATCATAACCCAGATTTTCGAACACCTAGTTTCCAAGTCGGAAATCTAACACATAAAGCATGCAAGTTACTTAACAAGACATGCTAGAAGCTTCATAAACATCATATAAAAGTACTCATAACAAGAGTTCATCAAACCCTACACTATCATACCAAATATACTACAAAGAAAACATGTGCTAGAACTCTGAAATCTGGGAAAAGAATGACTCCTCACCACTTTTTGGCACGACTTTCCTTCAAGAAAAAGGACAATAAAACGTGATCCTCTTCTTCCTACTTGCTGTCTGAGTGTTTTTAGAGGGTTTGGAGAGAAGGAGGAGAATTTGGAGGAGATGGAGTGAGTAAAGAAGATGGACCAAAAGTTCCTCCCTGGCCACTCTGCTTTCCGAAAATAGGGGTAGGGGTATGGGTTGTGGCCAAGTGGGGGGAGGGTGGTTGCATGTAGGGCGCTTTTGTGGTGTTTAATTGTATCCCGGTATTCCTTATGATGTATAAAAATAATTTCCCTTGATATTTCACAATTGCACTACATCATCACAACAATTAAAAACCCGTAACATGCAACCTAAACCATATCATCATATCATAATTATAACCCCCCATTTAAAATACCATGTCCCTCTTAAATACATCATAATTCATCATCGTAGCACATAATCATATAACATTTCGGGGGTATTACATCTGGTGATCTCAACTCGTAATGAATACTTACACCATTATCACTATGAGAATCCTTTATGACTTTCATATAACAACCATGTAGCATTGTCATGATGAGTCGGTCCAGTACAGAGTTATCTCACATGTAGATTAATTAACATATACTAGTCTCCATGCATTATCGTTATCCTAGTTCATGATAATACTTGATTATGAACTATTTTTAAGAATAATATATTATTATTGTGAGGGCTCGGTCATAATTAAGTGTTTAATTATCACATAATGATTATTTTAATGTAAACAACGGAATATTAATTTTAAAAGTTCCAAAACTTGGCCCTAAAAAGTTTCGATACGAGTACACATATTCATAACTCATTTGTTAATACTGAAAATATATAATTCCAATTTTCACAAATGAACACAATTTTCATCACATATGCATCAAACGCATGGTCTCGCAGTAATGTAATACTCAAAATACAAATACCCAGAGCATACCCCGGTACATAAACATAGTTAAATACTCTTTATTAAAATACTGGGACTCTGACTCAACCAAACCAAACCTGGATTCGATCTCACTGAGCTCCAGTACTCCTCAATGCTTCGTCTGGAGTGGTGTGCGCTTATCGTGTACGCCCAAATTAACCACACTCAATCCTCAAGAGTGATAACAAAAATGTAGTAGTGGGAGTAGGGATCGATCCCACGAGTAGGTGTGAATTCTTGCGTTAATGAAAATAAAAAAACAAAACAATTAAAATAAAAGGATGGGGGTTTGAAGTTGAATTATACTACTTAAAATTAAAAACAAAGATTAACTAATGAAAGCGATTATTGGTATCGGTCGACTCTACCTTGGATATTATCATTTATTTCATCGATGCACAAAAGACTCAATTTTATTTGAATATTCATCAATTGTAAATCTAATTCCTCCCTCACCTTATTCATAGTCAATTAGTCCAAGCGTTCTAATTTAACTTTCATCAATCAATCAATTTCTATGCATATTCAAGATTAAAATCATGACACCATTCAAAATTAGTGAGCGAGGAATCTAAATAACATAAACACAAGTGGTTTATATAAATTTAGTCAATTGATTTCCCTAAGAATTTAATAACACCACATCATGCAATTATCAACCTTAGTCGCTTATTCAATTAGATTACTCGAACAATCTCTTGTTTGATATCCAATTAGCAATAGATTATATACAAGTTATTAGGTTGTCAATCCAATAAACAAACACAAATCACATCAACAAAATCAGAAAAACAATGATATTCAATATAATCGATAAACAAAAGGTAAGAATATCCCCAAGATAAATAAATCAAAGGGTTTGTCTTCCTCAACCAAGAATTAAAAACTAGCTAGACATAATCTAAGAAAAAAGATAAATAAAAACAAAGGAAAGAAAACTAATCCGATCTCCGCTCGTCGTGGTGTCAATCCCGCCTTCGCTTTGATCTTCGTAGCGTTCTTCAACAAAATTGAAAGAAAAATTAAAAAACTAGTCTAAATTGTTCTACATACTCTACCTAATTCATTCTAAGGTCTGATTTTTGTGCATATATGTATAGGGAGGCTGATGGAGTAGGTTAGAGTCCATGTAGGAAGGAAAGAAATCATGAATCCAAAGTTTCCAAAACTCTGCTGGCGATCGATCGCTAATGTCTGGCATCGATCGCTAGCTTATTTTTCATTTTTCTCGGGCGAGCGATGGAGCGCTTGGAAAGTGGCGATGGATCGCTAATGTGATAAATTTGTTGCTGAAACTTTCTGCCTCGAGGCGATCGATCTCTTCTTCCTGGGCGGTGGATCGCCTGTCTTGGTCAACTTTTATGCATTTCTCTTGGTCTACTTTGATCTCTTGTCAACTCCAATGCATTTCTTGATCCTTATTCATCGTTATTAGCTCGATTTCCACCTACATATACACAAATATACGATTAGGTAGCATATGTATCCAATTAACTGTAAGTTAATCCTTAGAGCATACAACGCAGCCGAATAAATTATTTTGGATTACTAGAACAATTGATCTATACATAGGGATTCATATCGGATAAAGGATTTACAAAAGTCTCACCCTTGTAGCGTGTTTGATGCAGAATCCTCGATGTATGTGAGACCCCGTTATCACATCAAGTCACTAAGGTGCAATTTAGAGAACTAAACATTCATGTGAATATATCAGAGTAACGTATCGTGTTGATTAACCTGAGCTTTAGAGATTACAGTACCAAAATATTTCAAAAAGGAATAACACAATTCCTACAAAGGCACTACATTATAGTCTTACTCTACCCAGTAGAAGCTATACAAAATTTCTCTAATCATGCTAATCCTGTAGCACTCCTTACAGCTCAGCAAATCAACCCCGACCCTGGTTCTCGTCAACAAAAGCACCTACAAAGACAACCCCCAACACGTGAGCATAAAACAATTCATATTCAACATAATATGAAAGTAAGGCATAAATGTACAATCCTAAATACAAGCACTTCCTGTATTTTCCTGCATTTATAACGCCCAATGGTTGTCCCTGTACCATAGTTCATAATAAAACACATTATATGAATGTATGGTTTTACAAGTGAATGTCATGACATTTCCTCTTTTTCTTGAGTCAGTCATCATCAGTTATTTTAATGCTTTCTTAATCTCAAACAAGCGGTATCGCATACACGCTTCATCATACTAGCGGTATCTCTTCCTCGCTTAGTATGGTATACCCCGCCTCCATGTGCCAGCGAGCCTCCCCCCACCCGCTCCACATGCGCAGCGGTAAAGCATAAGCATTAAAACCTTAACTGTGATCACCCTGACTCGTGGAATACACCTCTTTATCCCACATCACAATATGCAACAACAATGCATAATATGCAACACAATGCATAATAACATGTATCATAATCTTAATGCATCACATTGCATTCATCATGCGTCACACAGACAAACATAAGTACATGTTACCGTTGGGATGCCCGTACGTCGCTTACGTACCTTTCCAAAATGTGGTGTGTTGCAGGACTCTATCCCCTGCGTTGTGTAGCTACCTATGAAGGCTCTACACCAGTGTACAACACAATATTAGATGTCTCATTACAATCCAATATCAAAACTTTAACAAAATATAACAAATTATATTTTTTCAACATTCTGGGTCTCTCGATCGATCGACCCTTCTTCCCGATCGATCGAGAAGACGCCTAAAATCAGAACCAAGGTTCTGCCCCGCTCGATCGATCGAGATGAAATATCGATCGATCGAGATGCTCTGTTCGAGAAATGCCAACCCAGAATTCTCGAACACCTGAAATCACACCCTTAAATCCAACATGTAAGACATACAACATGCCCAAAACAACATGCTATTAGTTACAACACACTGCCCTGAGTGTATTCATACCAAAATTACACCCCAAACATAAGCCCATAAGCATAAACGACGACCATTTACACAAGTACTCGATCATCTTTTCGGAAACAGGGCAACACATTTTATTTCCAGATTTCCTGAGTACTTCATTTCATGCTATAATAACTATCACATATAACATAAAGCATGATCGAACAAACATGCCAAGGGCTTTACAAAACTACCATGCATAAACTCAAATCGAAGGTTCACCACAAACCCTTCTAACATGCATGATACCACCTCCTCAAAATCACTCCCTAACCATATTTTCCCAGAAAAACAGGGCATACACCTACCCAGATTTCCGAACACCCTTCTTTACATGCTTATATCCTCAACATAAAACATGCAACATGCTCAAGGAAAAATACAGAGAGCCTCACAACAACACCATAAAAGCATTTAAATCAAAGGTTTCAAGAAACCTAATCTAACATGCCGTTTTCTCGCCACCTAAAAACATGTACTCAAACAAGTTTAAAAACAAAAACAGAGCATGGTTTCTCACCCTACTTTGCTCTGATTTTTGAAGGCTTTCCAGGCGATGAAAAGGGGCAAGCTCCTCAGATTATTGCTTAGCAAGTGCTGGTGAGGAATTGGGAGAGAAAGGTCGAGATTTGGGATGGCTGAGAGTGGTCAAATGATTGAGCCAAGTGGGATGGGAAGTCAGCCTGGGCACAGTGTGATTGGCATGGGTTGGGGGGGGTGGTTGGGTTTTGGGTGGTATGATGTGTTATGTTTTGGTCCCGGTATTTAGCACGATGTATAAAAATATCCTCACATGATATTTATAGCATTTTCTCAATAAAATACTTCAATTCCCGTTAACATGCTTTACCCAAAACAAACAACACACACCCCAAATAAACAAGCCACAACCCCCAAATTCTCAACATATATCACATGCGCCCTAAAATGAAACTCCCCAAAAATACTAATCCAAACCCATGAATTAATACCCAAATCATCATAATTTAACTCAAATGATTAACATCACAATAATCATTTCAGGGGATATCACAATACTCCCCTACTTATAGGATTTCGTCCCCGAAATCAAACATGCTTACCAACACGAAGTAACTAATACATAAAAGCATACCAGAAAACAACTCTGGATAGTGCTGCACCATGTGTCGCTCTGTCTCCCACGTGGCCTCCTCGAGACCCCTACGATCCCACTGAACCTTGATCATAGGAATAACCTTGTTCCGAAGTCTGCGGTCTGCCCTATCCAAAATCCTGATAGGCCGCTCAACATAAGAAACATCGGACTCAATCTGCACCTCTGAAGGCTGCAACACATGTGAAGGATCCGGCTCATACTTCCTCAGCATAGACACATGAAATACGTCGTGTATACCAGACAGAGAAGGCGGTAACGCCAAACGGTACGCCAGAGTACCAACACGCTGTAAGATCTCATACGGCCCAACGTATCTAGGAGACAACTTCCCCCGCATACCAAACCGTACTACGCCTCTGAAAGGTGAGATCTTCAGAAAAACTCTGTCGCCCAACTGAAACTCCAACGGCCTACGCCGCTGATTGGCATATGCTGCCTGTCTGTCCTGAGCTGCCTTCATCTTTCTCTTGATGACCTTAACTTTCTCTTCCATTTCCTGAACCAACTCTGGTCCTCCAACCGACTTACGGTCCAAGTCATCCCAACACAAGGGTGACCTACAACGCCTACCATAGAGGGCCTCGAAAGGAGCCATCTGTATACTTGCCTGGTAGCTGTTGTTGTAAGAGAACTCCACCAAGGCTATCGAGTCCTGCCATGATATGTCGAACTCTAGCACACAAGCTCTCAACATATCTTCGAGCGTCTGTATCGTACGCTCGGTCTGTCCGTCCGTCTGAGGGTGATAGGCTGTGCTCAGCCTCAACTCTGTACCTAGAGCTTTCTGCAGACCCTCCCAAAAGTGAGATGTGAACCGCGGATCTCGATCGGACACTATCGAAACAGGGATCCCGTGTAGTCTCACCACATCTCTGACATATAATTGTGCCATCCTCAAGTGCGTATATGTCATACAGTAGGGAATGAAGTGAGCCACTTTAGTCAGTCTATCCACGACTACCCAGATGGCATCAAGACCCGAAACAGTCCTTGGTAAGTGGGTCACGAAATCCATAGACACGTGCTGCCACTTCCACTCGGGTATCTCCAAACTCCTTAGTTCACCTCCAGGCCTCTGCCTCTCAGCCTTCACCTGCTGACAAATCAGACAACGCTTGACAAATGAGGTGACATCTTGTTTCATACGCCTCCACCAGAACTGGCTGCGTAAATCCTTATACATCTTCTTCCCTCCTAGGTGGACACTCATCCTACTGCAATGAGCTCGCTGTAATAAACCCTGACGCAACTCAGGTGCATCTGGAACCACCCATCTGTCACCAAGTCTCAGAGAACCGTCCTCAGCCACTCTGAATCTCGATGGCTGACCTGAATGAACCACTAACATCCATCTCTGAACCTCTACATCGGTCCCCTGGGCCTTTCTGATGTGATCATAAATAACAGGCTCCGCTAGCAAGGTCGAAACCTGTACTGGTGAAGAAGATACGTCATAATCAAATCCCAAATGGCAGTAGGAGCCCAACATAGCTGATAAACACATGGCATCCTCTGCAGTGCTCCGCACTTTCCGACTCAGGGCGTCGGCTGTCAGATTTGCTTTCCCGGGATGGTATAGGATTTCAAAATCATAATCCTTCAGCAGGTCCATCCATCTCCTCTGCCTCATGTTCAACTCAGCCTGTGTAAACAAGAACTTCAGGCTCTTGTGATCAGTGAAGATGGTAAATGAGGTACCGTATAAGTAGTGTCGCCATATTTTCAAGGCGAACACTATAGCTGCCAACTCCAGATCATGGACTGGATACCTCGTCTCGTGTGGCTTCAACTGTCTCGAAGCATAAGCCACTACATGTCTGTCCTGCATCAGTACGCACCCTAATCCCTGTAGCGATGCGTCGGTATAAATAACAAATCCTTTGTTCTCCTTGGGAATCACTAGAACTGGTGCAGTAGTCAGTCTGTGCTTTAATTCCCTGAAACTCTGCTCACAAGCCTCTGTCCAACAGAATGGGACTCCCTTCTGAGTCAGCTGTGTAAGTGGCTTGGCGACCTTTGAGAAACCCTCGACGAAACGTCGATAATAGCCAGCCAGACCAAGAAAACTTCGAATCTCACTGACTGAAGTAGGGGCAGACCAATCCATAACTGCCTCTATCTTCCTCGGGTCTACTGATATCCCCTCTCGTGATATGATATGACCCAAGAATGCAACACTGCTCAGCCAAAACTCACACTTGCTGAGTTTGGCGTACAACTGATGATCCCTGAGGATCTGGAGCACTATCCTCAGATGATTGGCGTGATCCTCCTCATTCTTTGAATAGACCAGGATGTCATCAATGAACACGATTACAAACTGATCGAGGTACTCCTGAAATACCCTATTCATCAAGCTCATAAAAGTAGCAGGGGCATTCGTCACCCCGAATGGCATCACCAAGAACTCATAGTGCCCATACCGAGTTCTAAAAGCCGTCTTTTGGACATCACCAGCTCTAACCCGCACTTGATGATAGCCTGACCTCAAGTCTATCTTGGAGTACACCTCTGTACCCTGAAGCTGGTCGAACAGATCATCAATCCTCGGAAGTGGATATCTGTTCTTCACTGTGACCTTGTTCAATTGCCTATAGTCAATGCACAGACGCATTGATCCATCCTTCTTTTTCACGAACAAGACTGGTGCACCCCAAGGTGATACACTAGGACGAATGTATCCCTTGTCGAGGAGCTCCTGTAACTGTACCTTCAGTTCCCTCAGCTCTGCCGGTGCCATCCTGTAAGGAGCACGGGATATAGCATAAGTCCCTGGCAGCAGCTCAATAGCAAATTCCACATCCCTGACAGGCGGAAATCCCTGGAATCTCATCTGGGAACACATCAATGAACTCCGCCACAACCGGAATGTCCTCAGCTCTTACTTCCTTTTCCTCAGATACATCCACAACATAAATGATATAACCAGTGTGGCCGCGCTCCAATAATCGCGCCATCTTAACCGTTGATATTACCGGAATCTTTGGACGAGAGTCGTCCCCATAAAAGATCCACTAAAACCCCTGATCAGACAGAAAACGTACAATCCTCTGCCGGCAGTCTACCACAGCTCGGTATCTGCTCAACACATCAATGCCGATAATACAGTCAAAGTCTGCCATCTCTAACTGAATCAGATCGGCCCTCAGATCATTGCCCTCAAAATAAATGAGGCAATCAGACAATAGTCCGATCCGCAATCACATGCTTCCCCGTGGGTGTCGAGACCATAAGAGGCGTGGGTAACAGAGACGAGCACAAACGGTGTCCCTCCACAAAAGCAGTAGATACAAAAGAATGGGAAGCACCTGTATCTATCAATATAAGTGCAGGGTACGTAAATAAATGGCACGTACCAGCAATGACCTCCTCTGGGGCTGCCTCAGCCTGCTCCCTGGTCAGCGCATACACCTGTCCCTGCGGCGGTCCTGCCGTCTGACCTCCCTGTGGTCGTGGTGCAAACTGCTGTCTCTGTGGTGCCCTCCCCGCATCAAACATCGGCCTATTCGGCCCTGAGACTGTCTGACCTGCCCGATTGGGGCAACCTCGAGCAAAGTGGCCCACCTTGCCACAGACATAGCAACCCGGACAGTCCCGTGACAAGTGCCATCCTCCACAGTTGCTACACTTGCTTCCCACAGTCTTGCTCCCCTGTGTGGGTCCCTTATTATTCTGTTTCTGACCCTGAGACTTCTTCCCACTAAATTTGGAAGATGATGAGGCTCCACGAGCCTTGAAATGATCCCCTCGAGGCCTCAGACTATCAGTAGCAGGCCTCTGTGGTGGTATAGAAGGGGGTACAACATCCTTGTACGCGTCCACCGCAATCTCCGCTAACTCTGCCCGTGTCAGGGCGTCATCAAATGAACTGGGGTTGTTGGAGATAACCCTATCAAATAGTTCTGGCCTTAATCCCTTCAGAAAGTTCCTCATCTTTGCATGGCTGCTGACAGCAATATGAGGTACATACCTCAGCAGTGAGGAATACTGCATAGCATAGTCCGACACTGACATGCTACCCTGCTTCAAAGAATTGAACTCGTCCTCCTTTAACTGTCTGGCAGCTGCAGAGAAATACCGGTTAAGGAACCGGGTCCGGAATACAGTCCAGTCAACTGCCACACCTAGAGCTCTCAGCTCCATCACCGTGGTCTTCCACCACATAGCAGGCTTCTTAGCCATCTGAAACTCGGCTAACCTTAGCCAGGCCGTGCGTGCACAGGGTGCAGTCACAAGTATCTGCTCTATACGTTCCAACCACTCCTCAGCTACTTCACCAGACTCAATCCCCTCAAACATGGGCGGATGGAAACTCAGAAACTGCTTCAAACTGAGCTCCCCTGGCAGTAACATCTGTACACTGGGCTCCACGCCCACAGCAGGTGGTGGTAGAGGATTCGGCGGAGCAATACTGGCATTCCTACTGTCCATATCCCCTATCTCCTCATTGGGGTTCTCCGGATTAATCTCAGCCATGCTGTAATACAAGAGTTAACAAAATACCAAAAGCAGTTCATAATATAAGTCGTTAGATAACAAGAGTATCATATTCAAAGCATGTTAGTATAACACTTATACAACAATATGCATCACATGCATAACATGCCCAACAATGAATACCTAGCCAACTTGTCTCTAAAGGCTACCCTTCACTCTTCCCTGGTTATCTAACCACTGCTCTGATACCACTAAATGTGAGACCCCGTTATCACATCAAGTCACTAAGGTGCAATTTAGAGAACTAAACATTCATGTGAATATATCAGAGTAACGTATCGTGTTGATTAACCTGAGCTTTAGAGATTACAGTACCAAAATATTTCAAAAAGGAATAACACAATTCCTACAAAGCACTACATTATAGTCTTACTCTACCCAGTAGAAGCTATACAAAATTTCTCTAATCATGCTAATCCTGTAGCACTCCTTACAGCTCAGCAAATCAACCCCGACCCTGGTTCTCGTCAACAAAAGCACCTACAAAGACAACCCCCAACACGTGAGCATAAAACAATTCATATTCAACATAATATGAAAGTAAGGCATAAATGCACAATCCTAAATACAAGCACTTCCTGTATTTTCCTGCATTTATAACGCCCAATGGTTGTCCCTGTACCATAGTTCATAATAAAATACATTATATGAATGTATGGCTTTACAAGTGAATGTCATGACATTTCCTCTTTTTCTTGAGTCAGTCATCATCAGTTATTTTAATGCTTTCTTAATCTCAAACAAGCGGTATCGCATACACGCTTCATCATACTAGCGATATCTCTTCCTCGCTTAGTATGGTATACCCCGCCTCCATGTGCCAGCGAGCCTCCCCCACCCGCTCCACATGCGCAGCGGTAAATCATAAGCATTAAAACCTTAAATGTGATCGCCCTGACTCGTGGAATACACCTCTTTATCCCACATCACAATATGCAACAACAATGCATAATATGCAACACAATGCATAATAACATGTATCATAATCTTAATGCATCACATTGCATTCATCATGCGTCACACAGACAAACATAAGTACATGTTACCGTTGGGATGCCCGTACGTCGCTTACGTACCTTTCCAAAATGTGGTGTGTTGCAGGACTCTATCCCCTGCGTTGTGTAGCTACCTGTGAAGGCTCTACACCAGTGTACAACACAATATTAGATGTCTCATTACAATCCAATATCAAAACTTTAACAAAATATAACAAATTATATTTTTCAACATTCTGGGTCTCTCGATCGATCGGCCCTGCTTCCCGATCGATCGAGAAGACGCCTAAAATCAGAACCAAGGTTCTGCCCCGCTCGATCGATCGAGATGAAATATCGATCGATCGAGATGCTCTGTTCGAGAAATGCCAACCCAGAATTCTCGAACACCTGAAATCACACCCTTAAATCCAACATGTAAGACATACAACATGCCCAAAACAACATGCCCAAAACAACATGCTATTAGTTACAATACACTGCCCTGAGTGTATTCATACCAAAATTACACCCCAAACATAAGCCCATAAGCATAAACGACGACCATTTACACAAGTACTCGATCATCTTTTCGGAAATAGGGCAACACATTTTATTTCCAGATTTCCTGAGTACTTCATTTCATGCTATAATAACTGTCACATATAACATAAAGCATGCTCGAACAAACATGCCAAGGGCTTTACAAAACTACCATGCATAAACTCAAATCGAAGGTTCACCACAAACCCTTCTAACATGCATGATACCACCTCCACAAAATCACTCCCTAACCATATTTTCCCAGAAAAACAGGGCATACACCTACCCAGATTTCCGAACACCCTTCTTTACATGCTTATATCCTCAACATAAAACATGCAACATGCTCAAGGAAAAATACAGAGAGCCTCACAACAACACCATAAAAGCATTTAAATCAAAGGTTTCAAGAAACCTAATCTAACATGCCGTTTTCTCGCCACCTAAAAACATGTACTCAAACAAGTTTAAAAACAAAAACAGAGCATGGTTTCTCACCCTACTTTGCTCCGATTTTTTAAGGCTTTCCAGGCGATGAAAAGGGGCAAGCTCCTCAGATTATTGCTTAGCAAGTGCTGGTGAGGAATTGGGAGAGAAAGGTCGAGATTTGGGATGGCTGAGAGTGGTCAAATGATTGAGCCAAGTGGGATGGGAAGTCAGCCTGGGCACAGTGTGATTGGCATGGGTTGGGGGGGGTGGTTGGGTGTTGGGTGGTATGATGTGTTATGTTTTGGTCCCGGTATTTAGCACGATGTATAAAAATATCCTCACATGATATTTATAGCATTTTCTCAATAAAATACTTCAATTCCCGTTAACATGCTTTACCCAAAACAAATAACACACACCCCAAATAAACAAGCCACAACCCCCAAATTCTCAACATATATCACATGCGCCCTGAAATGAAACTCCCCAAAAATACTAATCCAAACCCATGAATTAATACCCAAATCATCATAATTTAACTCAAATGATTAACATCACAATAATCATTTCGGGGATATCACAATGTAGCACCACGAGTCACAAACAAAAGTTTGCACCTTTGTCTCTATGGTATCCACACGATCAAATCGAAAGGGATGTTCAAGAACAAGTTGCTAGACTTATTCTTGAACCAAAACTAAACTCTCGGTTCAAAACCGATCAACGACGAACAATCAAGATGAACACCACACGGCGGCGCGGCGGCGGTGATGTTCGGCTCTTGAGAGGCGGCCGAGAGGAGAGTATGTAGTCTAGGGTTTTGATATCAAGTTATGATATGAAAGAATGATTAACAATTAATCAAAACCTTGTATTTATATTATAAGGCTTTTAATTAAGGTTCAAGACTTTCTTAAAGTCTTATGGGCCCAAACCCATGATTTAATTAAAACATTTTAATCACTCAATTAAGACTCTTCTTAATTAATTAATTCATCCAATGAATTTAATTTCCCTTATCGATTTAATCTTTTGTGCGACCCGATAGGATTTTGTAATGTTGGCAGTGACATAAAATCTCATTTTACGTTACAAGCAAAGAGCGGTGTCTAGCAACACATCAAGGCTACCCAAATTACAAGAATGTCAATGACTCGACATAACCTTTAGAACTTGTGATAATATTAACCATGTAACTTAATCCCTTTGTCCTTTGTGTTTAGATTGAACACAAGTCATGGAATAGTCATACTCGTATATTCAATCTCTATTTCTTGATCCCCAAGTAGAACTAGAATAAACGAATAAGCTCGATATCTCATATCGACTCATTCGAGCATGGCCATGCATTTTAGTTCTCACTTGATCAAGGGCCAAACACATCTCCTGTTATATAGGAGGGACAAATCCTATCTCGATCAGTCAACATCCCTCTACATAATTCGTAGTGTATCCAATAGTCGCCTTTATAGATTACCCTGTTACGGGTAACGTTTGACGATATCAAAATACATAACTCCTTATGTTGGGATCTCTGATGATCACAAGTCGTAAGGATTACATACATTATTATCACTATGAGAATTGCATATGACGATCATATAACTATCCATGTTGCATTCTCATGGTGGGTCTGTCCAGTACATCGTTCTCTAACATGTACCCATATGTTGATTTGATATCTCATATCAATGAACAATTCATCGATCAACACATACTAGTCTCTACGTATTATCATTATCCCTATTCATGATAATACTTGACTAGGGACATCTTTAAGAATAATACAATATTATTCTAAGGACATTAACATATATATTAATTCACATTGCACAGTTAAAAGAATAATATATAATAATGAATTGCCATTCATAAAATCATAAACATTGTATGTCAAAACAATCATCTAATGATTTGTCTTAGGGCATATCCCAACAAATCTCCCACTTGCACTAAGACCACTCAGACATATACCTAATGCCTAGAGATCTAGTATGACGATCATGCTTCTGCTGTGACAGTGGCTTCGTCAATGGGTCAGATACATTATCATCTGTTGGTACTTTGCATATTTTAACATCTCCCATTTCAACGATTTCTCGAATGAAATGGAAACGCCTAAGTATGTGCTTGGATCTTTGGTGAGATCTTGGTTCCTTAGCCAATGCGATCGCTCCATTGTTGTCACAATAGAGTTCTATCGGATCTTTAATGCTAGGCACCACTCCAAGTTCAGAAATGAACTTCCTCATCCAAACCGCTTCCTTTGCTGCATCCGAGGCAGCAATATACTCAGCTTCCGTTGTAGAATCGGCTACTGTTTCTTGCTTTGAACTCTTCCAGCTCACAGCACCTCCATTTAGGCAATACACATATCCAGATTGCGACCGAAAATCATCTTTGTCAGTTTGGAAGCTTGCATCAGTGTAACCCATTACATTGAGCTCTTCCTCACCTCCATAAATCAAGAATGTATCCTTAGTTCTTCTCTAGTACTTCAGGATATTCTTGACTGCAATCCAGTGACCTTCACCTGGATCAACTTGATATCTGCTCGTCATGCTCAAAGCATACGATACATCGGGACGAGTACATATCATGGCATACATGATAGATCCAATAGCTGACGCATATGGAATCTTACTCATGCGTTGTCTCTCATCTGGTGTTGAAGGACACTGTTCCTTAGAGAGATAAATACCATGTGTCATAGGCACGAATCCTTTCTTTGATTCTTGCATGCTAAACCTTTTAAGCACTTTGTCTATGTATGTACTTTGACTTAGGCCAAGAAGCCTTCTCGATCTATCTCTATAGATCTTGATTCCTAATACAGAGGTGGCTTCTCCCAAGTCTTTCATAGAAAAGCAATTCCCTAGCCAAATCTTTACAGATTGTAAGGCAGGGATATCATTTCCAATGAGAAGTATGTCATCTACATACAACACTAGGAAAATGATTACGCTCCCACTGACCTTCTTGTAGACACAAGGTTCATCTTCGTTTTTGATAAAACCAATGTGATGCCCCGAAATTAATTAATTGCAAGTAAGGCATTAATTATGTTTATATGATGTATCATGTGTTGATGGATGAGGAGGATGTGATTTTAGATGAAGTTTGGAGCATTTTTGTAAAATGCTTTTAAAATACTATGTTGGAGCATTTTATACATCATGTTAAGCTTGGGGTACAATTTTTAATTAAGTTAAAGCAACCCCTTTTTAAATCCTCTACCCATCACTTTAACCCCCACTTTACCTTTCACCTTTTAAAAATCCCCAAAATCACTTCCCAACCCCAAACCCTACCCATTTTCGAGTTCCACCAAAGGAGGAGAAGGAAAGTTTCACAAAAACTTTGTTTGTGTGATCTTTGCTAGGATTTGGAGCCTACAAGAGGTATGGAACCATTCCTATAAGTTTTATGATGTTTGGTGTTGAAATGGGTTAAGTTTTTGATGTTTTATGTGGGTTTGTTTGGGTATGTGTTGTTTATGGTTGGGGTATGATTTTTGAAGTGTTTTATGTGGGTTTTAGTGGGTTATGATGTTATTGAAGTTGTGAGGAAGTTTGGTTTTGGGTGGCATGAGGAGGAGCTTGAAAAATGAGCATTAATGGCGAAATTTCGGAGTACAGCACTCGGCGATCGATCGCCCGTTCTTGGCGATCGATCGCGAGCCTCCAATGCCCGCCAGTAGCATTTGGCGATCGATCGCCACTCTTGGGCGATCGATCGGCGAGGCTGGCGATCGATCGCGCCAAAAGTGGCGATCGATCGCCAAGAAGAGAATTTTTGCCCCTCGTCCAGTGCGATCTCGCGATCGATCGCGCCTGGGCAGCGATCGATCGCGAGCTGTAAAAAGGTGGATTTTTGATATTTATGTGGGATTTTTGGATATTGGACTATATTTAGCTTCTAATATCAATTTGTATGGTTATGTAGAACCGTCCCAGGTACCCACGACTTCAAGGAGATAAAGTTCTAAGACTTCTCATTCTTTTGGAATTAAGGTACGTAAGAGACGTACGAGCATCGGACGGTAAACCATACCCTTACATATTATGATGATGTTTACGATGATGATGTTTATGATGATGCTTATGATGATGTTTATGATGAAGATGTTTATGTTGATGATGTTTACGATGATGATGGTTATGATGATATTTATGATGATGTTACGATGATGATGTTTATGATGATGTTTATGATGACGTTATGATGAAGATGTTTATGATGATGGTTACGATGATGATGTTTATGATGATGTTATGATGATGATGTTTATGATGACGTTTATGATGATGAAGTTTATGATAAGGTCATACGACGTGTATGATTGGGTAAGACGCCCGCGTGGTAAGTTGCCACCCAAAGTATATGATTGGGTAAGATGCCCCGTGGTAAGATGCCACGCAATGTTTATGATATGGTAAGACGCCATATGATTGGGTAAGATGCCCACGTGGTAAGATGCCACACGATGATTATGATATGGTAAGATGCCATACAATGGGGTAAGACGCCCTAATATATGAATAAGAGTCAGGGATAACAAAGGAAGTCGAAGGACGACCAATGACCTTTACTTAACTAGGACGTTATGCAGTATTGTATACTTTTGATATAATGTTAAGTAAATATGTATATGCTCACGATGTGTTATCCCTGTAGGTACACTTTTGGACCAAGGGCCTAGGGTCGGGTTGAGGAAGTGAGCTAAAGGAAGCAAGATGAATGTAGGATGCAGGATTTTGATAGTCTCTACTCTAGGAGTAGTGTAAACCTATAGCTTTAACATTCATTAATGGGAATGTAATTAAATAGCTTTTGGAAATTTTATTTTGGCCTGTAATCTCCTTAGCTCAAGCTACAACCGGAACCCTTAAGAGGTTATAAATGCATGTTCTGTCCAATTTATGTGTACTAATTGATATTATGGTAGGAAGACCCTACAACCAAACTCTTTGATTGCATCATCAAATCGAAGATTCCAACTCCGAGAAGCTTGCTTCAATCCATAAATGGATCGTTGTAGCTTGCATATCTTTCCAGCATCCTTTGGATCGACAAAACCCTCGGGCTGTGTCATGTACACATCCTCGAGCAGATTTCCATTAAGGAAAGCTGTTTTGACATCCATCTGCCAGATTTCATAATCATGAAATGCAGCTATTGCAAGTAAGATCCTTATGGATTTAACCATGACCACTGGTGAAAAGGTTTCATCATAGTCAATACCATGAATTTGTTTGAATCCTTTTGCAACCAGCCGACCTTTATAGGTTTGTACGTTACCATCATATCGGTCTTTTTCTTGAAAATCCATTTGCACCCTATGGGTCGTACCCCTTCAGGTGGATCAACCAAAGTCCATACTTGGTTTGCATACATGGATTCCATCTCATATTTCATGGCCTCTTGCCATTTCTCAGAATCATAGCCCATTATAGCTTGTTGATACGATGACGGCTCATCCTCATCAATAAGTAGTAAGTCACCTTGTTGAGTCACAAGAAATCCATATCTCTGTGGCTCCCGGTGTTCTCTTACAGACCTACGCTGGGCTTGTGTCTCTTGAGCAGGTGCTTCTTCCACAACAGCTTGCGGTGCCTGCTCTGTTTCCATCTCAATCTCAGGTTCAGTGTTTTCTTGTGGTTGAACTTCACTAAGTTCTATTTTTCTCCCACTGGTTTTTCTAGAAATAAATTCTCTTTCAAGAAATACACCAGTCCGAGCAACAACTACTTTGTTCTCGGTGGGATAATAGAAATAGTATCCTTTCGTTTCCTTAGGATACCCCACAAATAAACACTTATCAGATTTGGGTCCAAGTTTGTTAGTGGCGTGACGTCTAACGAAAGCCTCACAACCCCAAATCTTCATAAAAGACATACTAGGACGCTTCCCAGTCCATATCTCATATGGTGTCTTTTCCACTGATTTAGATGGAACACGGTTCAGTAAGAAAATCGCTGTTTCTAGAGCGTGTCCCCAAAACGATATCGGAAGATCTGCATGACTCATCATTGATCTAACCATGTCCAACAAGGTTCGATTTCTCCTCTCGGATACACCATTCCATTGTGGAGTATACGGAGGAGTGAGTTGTGGGACTATCCCACATTCCTTTAGATAGTCATGAAACTCTTGGCTTAAGTATTCACCTCCTCGATCTGATCGAAGGATTTTGATACTTTTGCCAAGTTGGTTTTGTACTTCATTCTTGAAATCTTTGAACTTTTCAAAGGTTTCATGCTTATGCTTCATTAGGTACACATACCCATACCTACTGAGGTCATCAGTAAATGTAACGAAGTATTGTAAACCACCTCTAGCTTGTGTACTTATTGGTCCACATACATCACTATGTATTAGTCCCAATAAAACATTTGCCCTTTCAACATTTCCTTTGAAAGGGCTATAGTCATCTTGCCCATTAAACAAGATTCGCATGTTTCATATGATTCAAAATCAAATGAATCTAATACTCCATCCTTATGAAGTTTAGATATGCGGTTCTCGTTTATGTGGCCCAAGCGACAGTGCCAGAGATAAGTCGGATTACAATCATTATTTTTAATCCTTTTAGTATTTATGTTATAGATGGGCATATCAAGATTTAAAACATAAAGACCATTCACCATTTGTGCACTAGCATAAAACATATCATTTAAATAAATAGAACAACAATTGTCCTTTATTATAAATGAAAAACCATACTTGTCTAAACAAGAAATAGAAATTATGTTTTTAGTAATAGATGGCACAAAATAACAGTCTTTTAAAATCAATGATAAACCAGAAGGTAAAGCTAAACTATAATCTCCTATAGCTAATGCAGCAACTCTTGCTCCATTTCCAACTCGGAGATCAACTTCGCCTTTCGCCAATAATCTACTCTTTTTGAGGTCCTGCACATTTACACAAATGTGAGATCCACATCCAGTATCTAATACCCATGATGAAGAAGTAGATAAATTGACTTCTATAACAAAAATACCTGAAGTGAAAGTCACACTTCCTTTCTTTAGATCCTCCAGATATACTTTGCAGTTTCTTTTCCAATGGCCGGTCTCACCGCAATGGAAACAGTTCCCTTCCTTCGCTATCCCCCCTTTTGGCTTTAGTGCAGAAGACTTTGGCTTAGATTTAACAAAGACCTTCTTTGCTTTCTTGTTGCCTTTAGCTTTGGCCCTTCCTTTGCCCTTATTCACAATAAGAACATTTGTGGCCTTAGTCTTCTTTGTATTTGCTTCATATGTTCTCAACATACCAAGCAATTGTGGTAGAGTCTTTTCCATGTCAGTCATATTGTAATTTACTACAAATTGACTGAAGCTCTCAGGCAACGATTGCAAGATCACATCGGTGGCCAACTCTTGGTCCAATGGAAAACCCAGCTTGTCCAGATTCTCAATGTACCCAATCATCTTGAGCACATGAGTTCCAACTAGGCTTCCCTCTACCATCCTGCACTGAAATAATGCCTTAGAGACGTCATACCTCTCTTGTCTTGCTTGCTGTTGGTACAATTGCTTTAAGTATTCGATCATATCGAACGCCTCCATTTCCTCATGTTGCTTCTGAAGCTCAGAGTTCATGGTGGCAAGCATAAGGCACCCAACATCAAGTGCGTCACTTTGATGCTTCTTGTAAGCATCTTTTTCGGCTATTGTAGCCGTTAGGGGAGGTTCCTCAGCGGGCAAGGGTTCCTCTAGGACATATTGTTTCTTTTCTTGTTTGAGGACTATCCTCAAGTTCCTATGCCAGTCTAGGAAATTTGTCCCATTTAATTTGTCCTTCTCAAGGACCGATCGCAGTGATAAAGTGCTAGTAACGTTGTTAGTTGCCATGGATATCTACAATATTAATATGCAAAATAAGTTTATGATTTAATCATTTAACATGGTCTTATATTAAATGATACTCCCACTATTTTGTTTAAAAAATATCAACCCTCGAAACCTTTAGTGGGCCAAGATCCATATTTCGCCTAATCTTGAGTTAGCTTTGGCTAATCGCCCAAGACTCGGTTATTTAGGTAGACAACACTTTATCAATTACATCACATATAATTCTTGGATAGTTGGACGAACAACACTTTGTTCAATTCATCAAATGAATTATAATCCAACCCATGCCTCTAAGTTCCCAATCCTATTGAGATAACTTAGTTAAGTCGTACCCAATTTTAAGTATAACGGATATCACATTTATCCTTTCGCGCCTTACTAAGATTGCCACGGTGCTTTGCTTTGGCAAACCCACACATGTACAATCGAAGTTATTGACGAGTACTTTTAATTTTGGAAGGCATCTAAAACTTAATATTTTAGAGGAATTTATTGATCTCATGATTAGTTTGATAATTTAAAATATGTCCACTACATATAGTTGTATACATATCTACATATATGTGAAATACAATTATCAATCTAAAACATAAGATAAATCATGCATCAACATACATAATTAAACGTGACATGGTTATAGCCCCTACTAACGATTCTCTCAAGCCAATGAGAAAATCCTAAGAGTCAACCTAAGGTAACTTCACAAGCACCTTCCTTTGGCTCCAATTTGTGAATGGCCCCCTCATCCCGGCACGATGCTCCATCTTCATTGATCACCATCAATAAAATAAACTACACTATTTACAAGATATAGAATTCCTCGATTCACATTCGAGGGGAACATAGGGGAGGGATTACATTTAGAATGAAATAGAGAAGGCACGACACGCAGGTCGTATTATAAATTACAAACATCCACAAATCCTATCTAATAGGTCATAGGGCTATAACCACGCACCATGCTCAAACAACACATAAAGCATGCATTAACATTTAATTAATTAAATTCTAAACATTTTAAATTTAATTCTAATTAAAACTGTAAAATAATTTTTGAAAAATTATCGTACGCTCGGGACCACCATGGTTCGAACCACAAAAGCACACGGCTGGACCAATAATGGGCCTAGGGTTCGAAACCCTAGCCCATGGCCGAGCCAAGCTCGAGCGGCGGCGGCGCTAGGGTTCCAAACCCTAGCCGCCACGCACCATCTTGGGTTTTCATTGAGCCATCTTTTTCGAAACGCCGGAATTTGTTAGCCACGAGTCACGGTCAGGCCATGCACGGGGTTTGGCCCAACCATCTCGAGCTAAGGGTTCGAAAAAACCTTGCTCTCATGTGGTAAAGCTACTAATCCATGCATGCGTGAACCATTATCGAGCCAAAGAGTTCAAAACTCATCCACGTCTCAAAACCTTAGCATAAGAGGCGATGATGGCCGAGCCCATGCACGGCTACTAGGGTTCGAAACCCTAGCCGTCATGAGCTAGCCGTCACGAGCCAATGGGTTCTAAACCCTATTCAATTTTTGACACTTCCATGCACAATTATTAGCCACAACGACTAAGCCATCTCGAGCCAAGGGTTCGAAAACCCTAGCCCTCATGTGGCTAGCCGTGGTGTCATTTGTGATGATGATGGCCGAAAATATTGCCCAATAAATATGATTATTCGCCAATTATATCAAATACAATTTTACGATGATTTACACAAACTAAATATTAACATATCATATATGTTCATACAGTTTTAAATAGCATGCAATATTAATTCTAATATGATTAAACTATTTAACCACATAAATCCGATATGAGCCTTGTACACGGCTCTGACACCACTGTAAGTTTATCCTTAGAGCATACAACGCAGCGGAATAAATTATTTTGGATTACTAGAACAATGGATCTATACATAGGGATTCATATCGGATAAAGGATTTACAAAAGTCTCACCCTTGTAGCGTGTTTGATGCAGAATCCTCGATGTAGCACCACGAGTCACAAACAAAAGTTTGCACCTTTGTCTCTACGGTATCCACACGATCAAATCGAAAGGGATGTTCAAGAACAAGTTGCTAGACTTATTCTTGAACCAAAACTAAACTCTCGGTTCAAAACCGATCAACGACGAACAATCAAGATGAACACCACACGGCGGCGCGGCGGCGGTGATGTTCGGCTCTTGAGAGGCGGCCGAGAGGAGAGTATGTAGTCTAGGGTTTTGATATCAAGTTATGATATGAAAGAATGATTAACAATTAATCAAAACCTTGTATTTATATTATAAGGCTTTTAATTAAGGTTCAAGACTTTCTTAAAGTCTTATGGGCCCAAACCCATGATTTAATTAAAACATTTTAATCACTTAATTAAGACTCTTTTTAATTAATTAATTCATCAAATGAATTTAATTTCCCTTATCGATTTAATCTTTTGTGCGACCCGATAGGATCTTGTAATGTTGGCAGTGACATAAAATCTCATTTTACGTTACAAGCAAAGAGCGGTGTCTAGCAACACATCAAGGCTACCCAAATTACAAGAATGTCAATGACTCGACATAACCTTTAGAACTTGTGATAGTATTAACCATGTAACTTAATCCCTTTGTCCTTTGTGTTTAGATTGAACAGAAGTCATGGAATAGTCATACTCGTATATTCAATCTCTATTTCTTGATCCCCAAGTAGAACTAGAATAAACGAATAAGCTCGATATCTCATATCGACTCATTCGAGCATGGCCATGCATTTTAGTTCTCACTTGATCAAGGGCCAAACACATCTCCTGTTATATAGGAGGGACAAATCCTATCTCGATCAGTCAACATCCCTCTACATAATTCGTAGTGTATCCAATAGTCGCCTTTATAGATTACCCTGTTACGGGTAACGTTTGACGATATCAAGATACATAACTCCTTATGTTGGGATCTCTGATGATCACAAGTCGTAAGGATTACATACATTATTATCACTATGAGAATTGCATATGAAGATCATATAACTATCCATGTTGCATTCTCATGGTGGGTCTGTCCAGTACATCGTTCTCTAACATGTACTCATATGTTGATTTGATATCTCATATCAATGAACAATTCATCGATCAACACATACTAGTCTCTACGTATTATCATTATCCCTATTCATCATAATATGTAGGGTCTTCCTACCTTAACTTCATATAGTACACATAAATTGGATAGAACATGCATTTATAACCTCTTAAGGGTTCTGGTTGTAGTTTGAGCTAGGGAGATTACAGGCCAAAAATAAAGTTTTCAAAGCTATTTAATTACATTCCCAACAAAGAATGTTAAAGCTATAGATTTACACTACTCCTAGAGTAGAGACTATCAAAAATCCTGCATCCTACGTTCATCATGCTCCCTTTAGCTCACTTCCTCAACCCGACCCTAGGCCCTTGGTCCAAAAGTGTACCTACAGGGATAACACATCATGAGCATTCATAAATTTACTTAACATTATATAAAAGCATACATATGCATAACATCTTAGTTAAGTAAAAGTCGTTGGTCGTCCTCCGACCTCCTTAGTTATCCCTGACTCTTATTCATATATTGGGGCGTCTTACCCCATTGTATGGCATCTTACCATATCATAATCATTGCGTGGCATCTTACCACGTGGGCATCGTACCCAATCATATGGCGTCTTACCATATTATAAACATTGCTTGGCATCTTACCATGTGGGCATCTTACCCAATCATATGGCGTCTTACCATATTATAAACATTGCTTGGCATCTTACCATGTGGGCATCTTACCCAATCATATGGCGTCTTACCATATCATAAACATTGCGTGGCATCTTACCACGAATAACACCGCATGGCCTCTTACCATGTGGGGCATCTTACCCCGTGGCATCTTACCACAAATAATATCGCATGGCCTCTTACCATGTGGGGCGTCTTACCCCGTGGCATCTTACCACAAATAACATCGCATAAGCGTCATCATCATAACATCATCATAAGCATCATCATTATAAATATCATCATAGATATCATCATCATAACATCATCTTAAACGTCATCATCGTAAACATCATCTTAAATATCATCATAATATGTAAGGGCATGGTTTACCGTCCGATGCTCGTACGTCTCTTACGTACCTTAATTCCCAAAAGTGGAGAATTTGGAGAGCTTCATCTCCTGGATGTTGTGGGCACCTGGGATGGTTCTACACAACCATACAAATTGATATTAGAAGCTAAACATAGTCCAATATCCAAAAATCCCACAAAAAAATCAAAAATCCACTTTTCTTCAGCTCGCGATCGATCGCCACCCAGGCGCGATCGATCGCGAGATCGCACTGGACGAGGGGCCAAAATCTTCTTCTTGGCGATCGATCGCCACCTTTGGCGCGATCGATCGCCAGGCCCGCCGATCGATCGCCCAAAAGTGGCGATCGATCGCCAAATGCTTCTGGCTGGTACTGGACGCTCGCGATCGATCGCCAAGAACGGGCGATCGATCGCCGAGTGCTGTACATCGAATTTTCGCCATTAATGCTCATTTTTCAAGCTCCTTCACATACCACCCCAAAACCAAACTTCCATAAAACATCAATAACATCATAACCCACCAAAACCAACATAAAACACTTCAAAAATCATACCCCAACCATACACAACACATACCCAAACAAACCCACATAAATCATCAAAAACTTAACCCATTTCAACACCAAACATCATAAAACTTATAGGAATGGTTCCATACCTCTTGTAGGCTCCAAATCCTAGCAAAGATCACACAACCAAAGTTTTTGTGGGACTTTCCTTCTTCCTTTTTGGTGGATTTCGAAAATGGGGTAGGGTTTGGGGTTGGGAAGTGATTTGGGGATTTTTAAAAGGTGAGAGTAAAGTGGGGGGGTTTAAAGTGATGGGTATGGGATTAAAAAGGGGTTGTAATGACTTAATAAAAAGTATACCCCAAACTTAACATGATGTATAAAATACCCAACTTGGTATTTTTAAAAGCACTTTACAACAATGCTCTATACTTCATTTAAAATCATATCTTCCTCATAATTGACAATTTAACACAATTAATCATGTTAACATCTTAATACCCAACACATAAATCTATCAATACATGATACATCATATAAACATAATTAATGTCCAAGTTACCATTAATTAATTTCGGGGCATCACATTACTCCCCTACTTACAAGATTTCGTCCTCGAAATCGCATGCACTTACCCAAAAGAAACTAAACATAAATCATACCAGAAAATAGTTCGGGGTAATGCTGCATCATATGCCGCTCCGTCTCCCACGTAGCCTCCTCGACACCCCGACGATCCCACTGAACTTTGACCATTGGTATAACTTTACTTCGTAGTCTGCGATCCTCACGATCCAGAATTCTGACCGGTCGTTCAACGTAGGATACATCTGAGTCTAACTGCACTTCAGTAGGCTGTAATACATGAGACGGATCTGGCTCATACTTTCTCAACATAGAAACATGGAAGACATCATGAATTCCAGATAAGGACGGCGGTAAAGCCAATCGGTAAGCCAAAGTGCCGATACGCTGTAATACCTCATACGGTCCAACATACCTCGGGGATAACTTCCCCCGCATACCAAATCGAACAACACCCCTGAAGGGTGAGATTTTCAAGAAGACCTTGTCTCCTACTTGAAATTCTAGCGGTCGTCGCCGCTTATTGGCATAGGCTGCTTGCCTATCTTGGGCCGCTTTCATCTTTAAGCGTATCATCTTAATCTTTTCCTCCATGTCCTTAATCATATCCGGTCCTCCGACCGCTTTACTCGTCAAGTCCTCCCAATACAGCGGTGATCTACATCGTCGTCCGTACAGAGCTTCAAAAGGGGCCATTTGAATGCTCGCCTGATAGCTGTTATTGTAGGAGAACTCTACCAGAGGTATAGACTCTTGCCACGGAGTATCAAACTCCAAAACACATGCCCTCAATATATCTTCGAGCGTTTGTATAGTACGCTCCGTTTGGCCATCAGTCTGAGGGTGATAAGCTGTACTTAGTCTCACCTCGGTGCCCAAAGCTGTCTGGAGACCCTCCCAGAAATGAGAAGTAAACCTTGGGTCTCTGTCAGACACGATCGAGACTGGAATCCCATGCAACCTCACTACATCCCGTACATATAATTGGGCCATCTTTAAATACGTGAAAGTCATACTGTAAGGGATGAAATGAGCTACCTTCGTCAGCCTATCCACGATCACCCAGATCGCATCAAATCCAGAGGCCGACCTTGGCAAGTGGGTCACGAAGTCCATAGATATATGCTCCCACTTCCACTTAGGTACCTCCAAGCTCTTCAGCTCGCCACCAGGCCTCTGCCTTTCTGCCTTTACTTGTTGGCAGATCAAACATCTCTTAACGAAGCTGATCACATCACGCTTCATGCGTCTCCACCAGAATTGACCACTTAGGTCCTTATACATCTTTCTTCCACCGGGGTGGATACTGAACCGGCTACTATGAGCCCGTTCTAAAATTCCTTTACGCAATCCTGGCGCATCTGGGACCACCCATCGGTTGCCCAATCTTAAAGAGTCATCTTCAGCCACACTAAACTTTGTTGGCTGGCCTCGAAGTGCTATTGATGACCATCTCTGCACTTCATCATCCGACCTCTGGGCTTTCCTGATTGCCTCAAATACGTCTGGTTCGGCTAATAAGGTCGACACTCGCACCGGCGACGTGTCTACATCGAAATCATAGCCCAGATGGCAATAAGAAATCATCAAAGCTGATAAACACATAACATCCTCAGCGGTGCTCTTCACCTTCCGACTTAAGGCGTCTGCTATCAAATTTGCCTTACCAGGATGGTACTCAATTTCACAGTCATAATCCTTGAGTAAATCCATCCACCTCCTTTGCCTCATATTCAACTCTGCCTGAGTGAACAAGAACTTCAGGCTCTTATGGTCCGTAAAAATGGTAAACGTAGTACCATAAAGGTAATGACGCCAAATCTTCAAGGCGAAAATGATAGCTGCCAGTTCCAGATCATGGACTGGGTACCTGGTCTCATGAGGCTTCAACTGTCTCGAAGCATAGGCTACCACTTGTCTGTCTTGCATCAATACGCAGCCCAAGCCCTGCAGTGACGCATCCGTGTACAAGGCAAACCTCTTATCCTCAGAAGGAATCACCAATACTGGCGCTGTCGTCAAACGACGCTTCAATTCTTGGAAGCTTTCCTCACAAGCTTCGGACCAAAAGAATGGGACTCCTTTCTGAGTCAGCTGTGTCAATGGCTTAGCGATCTTGGAAAACCCCTCGACAAAACGTCGGTAATAACCTGCTAAGCCCAGAAAACTCCGTATTTCGGGTACAGAAGTGGGTGCTGCCCACTCCATCACAGCTTCAATCTTCCTCGGATCCACAGATATCCCTTGGCTAGATATGACATGGCCTAGGAACACCACGCTGTCTAACCAGAATTCGCACTTGCTCAGCTTTGCATACAACTGATGATCCCTAAGGATCTGAAGTACTGTCCTCAAGTGCCGTACATGATCTTCTTCAGTCCTAGAGTAGATGAGTATGTCGTCAATGAAAACTATGACGAATTGGTCCAAATATGGCTGGAACACCTTGTTCATCAAACTCATGAAAACAGCCGGGGCATTTGTCACCCCAAAAGGCATGACTAGGAATTCATAATGCCCATACCTAGTCCTGAAGGCTGTCTTCTGGACATCCTCTTCTCTTACTCGAATCTGATGGTACCCCGACCTCAGATCGATCTTACTGTAGAGCCTCGTACCCTGCAACTGATCAAACAAATCATCGATCCTCGGAAGTGGGTACTTATTCTTCACCGTAGCTTTGTTCAGTTGTCTGTAATCGATGCACAAACGCATCGAACCATCTTTCTTCTTCACAAATAAAACTGGTGCTCCCCAGGGCGATACGCTAGGGCGTATATAGCCCTTATCAAGGAGTTCCTGCAGCTGAATCTTTAATTCCCTTAGCTCCGCTGGTGCCATCCTATAAGGGGCACGAGAAATGGCCGACGTCCCTGGTAATAACTCAATCCCAAACTCGACCTCTCTCGTCGGTGGGAATCCGGGAATCTCCTCCGGAAAGACATCAGGGAACTCCGCCACTACGGGCACATCCTCAACTTTCACTTCTCCTTTCTTTTCCGTGACATCGACGGCATAAATGAGATATCCTGAATGACCTCGTTCCAACAACTGCGCCATCTTGACAGCAGATATCAACGGAATCTTAGAGCGAGAACCATCCCCATAGAACGTCCATGGGACTCCCATATCGGATTTAAACCGTACAGTTCTCTGCCTGCAGTTCACAACTGCCTGATACCTGTTCAGAACATCAATGCCCAGAATGCAATCAAAATCTGACATTCCCAGAACAATCAAGTCTGACCTTAGTTCCTTATCCTCAAAATAAATGAGGCCATTGTAGACGATCCGATCAGTAATCATACTTCTTCCAGCGGGGGTCGAGACTATAAGAGGCGTGGGCGACGGAGAAGTGCATAAGTGGTGCCTTTCCACAAAACTTGTCGACACAAAAGAGTGTGACGCACCTGTGTCGATCAATATAAAAGCAGGGTGCGTAAATAAAAGACACGTACCCGCTATAACCTCCTCCGGAGCCGCTGAAGCCTGCTCCCTTGTCAGTGCATAGACCTGTCCTTGAGGTGGCCCCATGGGCTGACCTCCATGCTGTCTCGGTACAAAGGGTGGTCTGTGTTGCGCTGTCCTATCTGCAGGCCTCCCCGCAGAACCCTGTTGGCTCCCCCTGTTGGGACACTGTCTAGCAAAGTGGCCCTTGTCGCCACAAACATAGCACCCTATACAGTCTTTCGCCAGATGTGGTTGCCCACAAAGAGTGCATTGGATCCTTCCGGATCTGTCTCCCTGAGACTGCCCCCTTCCAGATGGGGCATCACCTCTTCGGTTTCCTTTCCACCTATTGTCGGACTTCTTACCACTAAACCTTGACGCTGAGGAGTTCCCCCTTGACTTGAACTGATCATTCCTCGGCTTCAAATTATCCGGAGTGGATTTCTGAGAGGGTGCCGACGGTGGTACAACATCAGGGTATGCACCCACTCCTAGTTCGGCTAGCTCAGCCCTTGAGAGTGCATCATCAAAACAAGTAGGGCCATAAGTGATCACCCTATCGTATAGTTCCGGCCTCAGACCCTTCATGAAATTCCTCATCTTTGCTTGCGTGCTCGTGGCAATGTGAGGTACATATCGGAGTAAGGAGCAAAACTGAAGAGCATAATCCGATACCGACATATTACCTTGCTTGAGGTGAGTGAATTCATCTTCCTTAGCCTGTCGTGCTGCAGCCGAGAAATAACGGTTCAGGAAGCGAGTTCGAAACATTTTCCAGTTCACTTCATGACCTTGAGCCTCTTGCTCTACCACAGTGGTCTTCCACCACATTAACGCCTTCTTGGCCAATTGGAACTCCGCTAACCGTATCCACGCTGTCTTCGCACATGGGGCTGCCACAAAGATCTGCTCTATTCTTTCCAACCATTCCTCAGCTCGTTCCCCAGTTTCAGTTCCTTCAAAGGTTGGGGGTCGGTAAGCAAGAAACTGAGTTAAGCTTAGCTCCCCTGGCAATAACCGCTGTTCGGCCGGTTCATCATCAAAAGCTGGCGGGGGTAGGGGATTCGTACGCCCCGCACTTGCATTGACGCTCACTGCGTCACCTACCTCCACATTTGCTGCCATACTGCAACACAAGGATTAACAACAAGATCCAAAAGCAGTTCGTATAATACTTCGTTAGATAAACAAAACATGTTAGCATAACATCATATACTTCATATGCAACTTATGCACAAAACATGTCGAAAGTAAGCACCTAGCTAACTTATTGCTAAGGCTACCCTTCACTCATCCCGGGTTATCTAACCACTGCTCTGATACCACTAATGTAGGGTCTTCCTACCTTAACTTCATATAGTACACATAAATTGGATAGAACATGCATTTATAACCTCTTAAGGGTTCTGGTTGTAGTTTGAGCTAGGGAGATTACAGGCCAAAAATAAAGTTTTCAAAGCTATTTAATTACATTCCCAACAAAGAATGTTAAAGCTATAGATTTACACTACTCCTAGAGTAGAGACTATCAAAAATCCTGCATCCTACGTTCATCATGCTCCCTTTAGCTCACTTCCTCAACCCGACCCTAGGCCCTTGGTCCAAAAGTGTACCTACAGGGATAACACATCATGAGCATTCATAAATTTACTTAACATTATATAAAAGCATACATATGCATAACATCTTAGTTAAGTAAAAGTCGTTGGTCGTCCTCCGACCTCCTTAGTTATCCCTGACTCTTATTCATATATTGGGGCGTCTTACCCCATTGTATGGCATCTTACCATATCATAATCATTGCGTGGCATCTTACCACGTGGGCATCGTACCCAATCATATGGCGTCTTACCATATTATAAACATTGCTTGGCATCTTACCATGTGGGCATCTTACCCAATCATATGGCGTCTTACCATATTATAAACATTGCTTGGCATCTTACCATGTGGGCATCTTACCCAATCATATGGCGTCTTACCATATCATAAACATTGCGTGGCATCTTACCACGAATAACACCGCATGGCCTCTTACCATGTGGGGCATCTTACCCCGTGGCATCTTACCACAAATAATATCGCATGGCCTCTTACCATGTGGGGCGTCTTACCCCGTGGCATCTTACCACAAATAACATCGCATAAGCGTCATCATCATAACATCATCATAAGCATCATCATTATAAATATCATCATAGATATCATCATCATAACATCATCTTAAACGTCATCATCGTAAACATCATCTTAAATATCATCATAATATGTAAGGGCATGGTTTACCGTCCGATGCTCGTACGTCTCTTACGTACCTTAATTCCCAAAAGTGGAGAATTTGGAGAGCTTTATCTCCTGGATGTTGTGGGCACCTGGGATGGTTCTACACAACCATACAAATTGATATTAGAAGCTAAACATAGTCCAATATCCAAAAATCCCACAAAAAAATCAAAAATCCACTTTTCTTCAGCTCGCGATCGATCGCCACCCAGGCGCGATCGATCGCGAGATCGCACTGGACGAGGGGCCAAAATCTTCTTCTTGGCGATCGATCGCCACCTTTGGCGCGATCGATCGCCAGGCCCGCCGATCGATCGCCCAAAAGTGGCGATCGATCGCCAAATGCTTCTGGCTGGTACTGGACGCTCGCGATCGATCGCCAAGAACGGGCGATCGATCGCCGAGTGCTGTACATCGAATTTTCGCCATTAATGCTCATTTTTCAAGCTCCTTCACATACCACCCCAAAACCAAACTTCCATAAAACATCAATAACATCATAACCCACCAAAACCAACATAAAACACTTCAAAAATCATACCCCAACCATACACAACACATACCCAAACAAACCCACATAAATCATCAAAAACTTAACCCATTTCAACACCAAACATCATAAAACTTATAGGAATGGTTCCATACCTCTTGTAGGCTCCAAATCCTAGCAAAGATCACACAACCAAAGTTTTTGTGGGACTTTCCTTCTTCCTTTTTGGTGGATTTCGAAAATGGGGTAGGGTTTGGGGTTGGGAAGTGATTTGGGGATTTTTAAAAGGTGAGAGTAAAGTGGGGGGGTTTAAAGTGATGGGTATGGGATTAAAAAGGGGTTGTAATGACTTAATAAAAAGTATACCCCAAACTTAACATGATGTATAAAATACCCAACTTGGTATTTTTAAAAGCACTTTACAACAATGCTCTATACTTCATTTAAAATCATATCTTCCTCATAATTGACAATTTAACACAATTAATCATGTTAACATCTTAATACCCAACACATAAATCTATCAATACATGATACATCATATAAACATAATTAATGTCCAAGTTACCATTAATTAATTTCGGGGCATCACATAATACTTGACTAGGGACATCTTTAAGAATAATACAATATTATTCTAAGGACATTAACATATATATTAATTCACATTGCACAGAAAAGAATAATATATAATAATGAATTGCCATTCATAAAATCATAAACATTGTATGTCAAAACAATCATCTAATGATTTGTCTTAGGGCATATCCCAACATTAACCATGAAAACATATCAAATCGTAGACAATTAAGTGCAATAGATGTGTCTATTTCTAGTCACATCAAACTCCCCCATACTTAATCTGTAAGGCCCCGATGCTAATTAGTCGGATTAACGATGTTTAAGCAAACCCGGATGATTAATTAGTTATGTCAAAGAAAATATCAATTTCAATTAACAAAGCAATATAATATATGTTATATATACTTAATAAATAAAAAAAAAGAAGGAAAAAGGAAACAAAGATACATGGCAAGTCAAGAACGAGAAGACAAGACACGAAGCAAATCAGACACGGCAAAAGGAACTTTGAAACTATCGCCTTCGCTTCTATCATTCTCATTTCATTTGCTTCCTTCCTTGTTCTTGCTGTAACTGTTGGGTTTCCGTACCCCGGCGCCAGATCCAAACGCAGCGGAAATAATACAATAAACAGATCTGACCCGGGGACGGTCGATCGCGCCTGATTCATATATTAGAACATGCAAATAACAAATATAAATGCACGAAAAGAGATTACCGTTCACCGACGTGAATCTAATAGCGGTAGTCACTCGAGTCCAATCAACCTGACCAGATCTACAAGCCAACATCAGTGCTAGTTTGATGTTGGCATTTCTATGAGAGTTTGTGTATTGAATGGAATTGTTCTTTAACCCTAGAATCAATGTTATATTTATAGTGGTTATGAGTTAAGCAAATTGGTCTATGGTTCATAAAGCCCAACGGGCCAACGTTTGGCTTGCTGGGCATTTATGCTAACAATCTCCCACTTGCCCAAAAGCCAACACAAAACTACAAACTCATAATCCAAGTAACTCAATCTAATTGAACAACTTGATGTACTATCCATGTACATAATTATGAGACATAAATATATCAAACGACTTAATTTTAGAACTTTCTATAAATGAAACATTTTCAAATATAGAAACTCCACTAAATTGAGGAGCATTCAAAAATTAAATTCATCTCTTCTAAATCACTCAATTTGAGCACTTAACATTTAAGTCTCAATTCTCATCGATAGATCGGCGGCCGGTTGATTGTGACCCAGCGAGGCTCAAGTGTATCATAGCAGTAGGATCACAACCTTTGTGATTTTAGAAGTTAAACAACTTCTTGGGCTTACCCTGAATGCCCCATTGCCAATTAAACTCCTTTTAATAGACAATGGCTGAAATATAATTCCAGCACAACCTACCGATCGTGGGTAGCGCCTAGCATCTGTGCTTCACGAAGACCTAGATACAAATGACTAGCAACGTACGAGAACCTGTCAGTCATAGTTAGCGTGCAGTACATTCCTTTCCCTCAATATGTCCCGATTGAATCAAGAGCATTGGTTGATCGAGACCCTTTATGATTTCAATAACTATGTATTTGTTTCACGTTATATGATTCATTTGTGTGCGTATATGAAAAACTCTTTTTTCACAAGCACTACCCACTCTGGCCAGAGATTCCTCGAATAATATATAGAAAAACACATAGGACATCCTGGTTCATCAAGACCAGTGGTGAATCCCCAACGACAATCATAGGCCTCTGACAGCATCACTGAATACCCAAAATAACAACTTTATGACCCGCATGTGATCAGTCATTAAATCAAAGTACACAGCTATCTGTCAAGACCTCAATGATGCCTCGGGTCATGAGGAGTAATGGTGCACAACTATGACTAGAAATTCTATACTCGACAAGTGGTAACCACTTATAGAATTCCGAGTAGGGTCGTTCAGTGAACTCATTCCTAATGAGCACCTATTGTAAGGACCCCAAGCCCTTAAACCTTGATTAGTGTATTAACCACTATGTGTGGTACATGCTTTCTATAAAATGTCAATCGGGAAGCTCTGATGATACTTAATCATTGCCTGTCAATGAAAGACTCATATGTTTGCCCTTTACCAACCCCTTGGTGCCACTTTTCACATTGTAAACTTTTATAAAAATTTGGGCAGAGTCTCCCCATAAATAGAGCTATCCCAAAAAAAAGAGTACAACACATAACAAAATTCCCGGCCAGGGAACACATAATACTCAACAGAAAGCAGTAATACAAGTAGATTCCCAGCCAGGGAAGACACCGCACATATGTCAACAAAAGTGGGTTCCAACACCCACATAATACACCAATGACTCTCATATCATTCTAGCAATTCAACCTAATTGCATGCAACCTTAAATGAAAGAGAGAAAGGCTCATGCCTTTATATACAATCCATATACAAGTATAATCGTGCTCACATGCGAGCATCATGAATATGTATAAATCCTCAGGTGTATATATAGGTACTCTATACGATACCGTGCTCCATCAAGCCCTGGTACCACGATCCTGGGAGTACCTCAAATCAACAGCTCGAGCTCAGCTCCATAGCCATCGATGTACCTGTCCACCTGTCCCAACAGAGACAGCCCCCAACGGGGTGAGCATACCAATACACAAAATCCCATAATCATAATAATGAAATTCATAATTTACAACACAAGTAAATACTAATGAATTTAAATGATACTCCCTGGATGGCAACATCCTCATCCGGGATTCCGTGTACTGTCCCTGTTCTCACAACATCAAACTCATCAAATCTCATAAATCAGTAAATCAACGCATTGATTTACACATCGCATGCCTAATCCTCGAATATCAACATATAGTGATTACAAATTCATTAAACATGCAATTACAGATATCACAATATCTAATACTTATTTCACAACCTCGCTATCAATCACAGATAGCTCAAATGCCTTAGCATTTATTTTACCAATCCTTCATTATACTTAGACATCTCAAGTGTCTTATAATGAATACATGAGTCTACAAACCTAGACATCTCAAATGTCTTATAATGAATACACGATTCTACGAACTTAGACATCTCAAATGTCTTACGAAGAATACATGATTTTACGATCATTCCCAGGCATCTCAAATGCCCTAATATAGTCAAATAAACCCAGTACCCCATATATCATGCAAGAGTCATCCTACTCTAGTGTCACGCACGCTACAAGCGGCGATATCAAGATTTGGGTCATTCCTTGGCTATATCAACATATATATATATAATCCTCATGCGCGATTATTCAATGAAATCAAATTTTCATTATGCATTCACATATGCCTTAAAATATAGAAATGCTCGTACGTCGCACGTACCTTAAATCTCCGAAGTCCGAGCCAAGCCTTGCTCGAGTTCCATGCCCCGAGGAATGATGTGCTAACACGATAAACAATTCACAATTATTTACGAACATGTAACCTATGCTCAAGCACACCCATATCCCTCACAACATTGTCAATACACGACAATTATCCTCTTAAAAGACCCGGGGCAGGGTACATGCAGGGAAGGAAATAAATGAGACAAATCGAAATTGTTCAAGAATGCCCTACAAAAATCGAACCTTAATCTCACAATTTCGAACCCAATAAAATACCATAATTTATCTAAAATGCCAATTAAGCTATCCAAGCAAGAATCAACATCCCTTGACAAAAACTCCCCATTTTCGAACTCAACCCCCTTAAAATCGAACCCAAACAAGCCTTTAAATTCGAACCCTAACAATTCTTCAAATTCGAACCATAACATCTTAATTCGATCCCACTTAAGCATCATAATACACCTAAGATGTGAATTAAACCATCAATGGCAAGAATCAACACCTTTGCCAAAAACCCCCAATAATTCGAAAATTAAACCCTACGAAATTTGGGGAAATTCGAAACAATAATTCACAATAAGGCAAGGAAGTACATCACAAGCATGGAAAAGGGGTAAGGAACGTTACCCACGAAAATCGGAAGCAAAATCGGACGAAATCCGACGAACCCTAACTTTTGGGGATCGACGCCTTTCTGTAAAATCCGACTCCAGGACGCGACGAAACCTTCAATTGACAGAGGGGAAAGGAGCGCCTCGTCGAGACGAAGCCGTGGGTAGGTCGCACGCGCCGATCGGCGGCTGGCGGAGCGCCTGAAACGGCGGGGGTGCAGGGGGCGACGGGAATCGCATCGCGGGAGAGAGGGAAGGAATTGGGGCTGAAATGAAATTTCTCTTAAAAACTTGGGTTCAAATGGTATTTATAGCAAAAATACCCCGAAAAATTAATAGCCCCACAAATACATCATGATTCCTTAAAAATCATCTGTTTTCAAAAACTCTCTCTCTAACTCCAAAACCCTCTACCGGTGCTCACACAGCACCCGAGATTCCGAGACACATCAAAAACCCAACTCTTAGGTTTTACACCGTAATGTGAATACAATCTCAACCTCTGGATCCAACGATCCCAACTGCCCAAATAAACGAGCCCAGAAGGCCCAATACCTCAATTAAACTCCAAATCGTCACGTAAAACCACTTTAGGGATTATTAATACTCCGGGATTAACACCTATAATCCCTGGTCATCACAATATCCCCCACTAAAAGAATTTCGTCCTCGAAATTAGCACTGGTGTATCACGTAACACCCAGGCTACACAACAACATGAAGCCATAACCTCGATTCCTGACCATATCAGAATCGTATTAATAAACGCGAGGATACTTACCTCTCCTCTAACTCTGAAACAGAGCGACATACCAAAACCAACATATCACCCAAGAGGTAAAACGTACCTCGATGCGGGTCATCCCAAAAGTCAGTCCCTCATGACTGCGAAACAACTGATACTTACGACTGTAGATCAGACAGTCATCCTTCGTTCTAATACAACAGTACGAACACATCCTGAATGACACCTCAACCGTAAGAACGTTGACCTCGTGTCAAACTCTGGAGTGGAATAGACTTCCAAATCCATCATAACGTCAAAGAGCGTCAGCACAATTCAACGCTAACAGTCCAAAAGCAGTTAGTCAACTGAAACTGCAAGGATTCGAATCGCTCTTGATTCTATCGTAGATATCATCCAATGATATTTTACTATGACTTACGATGTCTAACATACATCGTTACGAGGGAAACACTAGTACAACCACGGTGTACCCATACCAAACCTGGTTTCCACTTTCAAACTTCCTCCATCGAAGGAGTAGTCGCCTCATTGCAACTTAATTTGGGCAACTCACGGCCACAAATTTAAAACGAAAGACATCTCACAAGATGTCCACCTACGGATGTTCCAAGAATCACGTCCTGATCATAAATAACAACCGAGACTCCGCAGAGTTTAAAATTCTTAAGGGGCATGCAATAAACCCATTGCATCCTCAACGCTTGTGTCGTCAGCGACACTCAACCAATCCGAAATCCTGCCATCCCTTGAAAATCCTCGGATTTAACAATCCAAACTTGGGAAGGCTGTCGCATAACTCGAAGGAAAACACCAACAAGGGAAGTACCTTAACCCTCACAAGAAAATCCCTCTTCAAGGGAGTCAACTAACTTTACGATTGTTCCTCATAAACATCGTGCCATGGAGAATCCCAATCTCAAGGTGTTCCATATCTCATCAGAGTTTTAACCCTCCTAAAATAGCATAACTCTATGCTTAACAGAGAGGAAATCAATAACTGGCATCCGTATACTCACCGGTATACCTGCCTAAGCACTGATATCGCATGCATACTCAATGCACTCGGCTCGGGTATCTACCACATATCCCTAAGCCCCAAACACAACCGTCAATTCTGAGTCATTCCTTACTCAGTGGAGGATGATAATCGACGATTAACAATACACGGTGTGATTCCCAAAATCAACACCACTTGCACCAACTTAACGAATCTTTCAAAGATTCCCAAATAGGTATAATACTACCTCCTTCCTCGCAAGGGAAGCGCCATTGAACTCGAGATCCACAAGTCTCGAACCATCGTTCGGAAAAACTGGATATAATAACACCCATTGTATCCCTAATACACGGGTTCCCTTAGATTGAGTCACTAACGACCTGATGACTCTCTTGTTGGTACTCCAACATCCTGAGCTGTCCCAGACAAGTCTCCAAGATTAAACATAAACGTATACACGTTTCAGCGAGGCACGCACAACCTCAAATGATGTGGTGACTACTAGAGTCCACCACGATCCACATCGCATCACCTTACGATTGCCAAACTTGGTTCCAACGAGCAGTGTAACGGCTCTAGCAAGCCCATCATGGTGCTACACACACGCGGCAGACAACCTAGTCTCTGCCTCTTTAGGTTTACCTCAAACCTACCAATAAGACGGACGTTTCCACATGGTATAACATACTATGGGAGGAAAACTCAATAGAGTAGTGGGTCTTTATCCAACATTCCTCAATACCGATACACCCTGGACACTCCAATGTCCCTATGTACTTAACATAACCTGATCATACTCCCTTAGGACCCATCCTACACCCTCAAGGGTGGTGTGATCATGTCTACCACATGTCACATCGACAGAAAGCGAGTAATTTCCTCCATGATTACTCCTGTCGTCAAATCACATGGCCAAAAGCCATTCCAACGAGCATACCCCAAGGGTATCACCACTCGTAAAATGATTACCCCCAAACATAAGCTGCGGTGCAATCACATGTACAGCGCATCCATCCATTCCTCGAGCAACCCGCTCGGTATAAGGGTCACGTCAATCGGTGTCGCACACGCCACCTTGTGCTCGGTACTGGCACCCAAGGCATACCACTGAATACGTATACTCAACGCATCGATCATCGTAACGATGATGCATGTCTAATAAGACATCTCCTGCACCATCGTCATCGTCATCCCGTGACGACACATGCCAACTCATGGCATCTAAAACATTGCCCACTAGTGACGATACATGTACATCAGCGTATGTCAATCCACTATCATGCTAGTAAAAATAGGCATAATAAAACATGTATATCAATGCATGCCAGCTAAAATAAAGCTAATAAAATAGCAATATCTCATACCTCATCGCTAGCAATATAGCGTCATACCTGTCTCCGTCGCTCAATAATAGTGCGTAATCAGCACCCATCGCTCGAAGGCGGCAAAATCCTGTGCTGAGTACATAGCGGCAAAATCCCTCGCTATAGAATCGACGGCATGACACCTCGTCATATAATAAGTGGCATGAAACCTCGCTATACACCTGAGTATGAATCATCGTCCACATAGTAGCGGAAAGAGGCATCGCTATCAATACACCTGGCGGAATGAACCGTCGCCAATCAATATAGCGGAATGAACCGTCGCTATAAATACACCTGGCGGAATGAACCATCTGTAATGGCCCAATTTTTAATGAAAATTATTGGTACAAATTTTTAATTTAAATTTTAACAATAATAATAGTTATAATAATAATATTAACATTTAAAAAAAAAAATTTAAAAATTGAAAGAAGAATCGTGTAAACCGAACACTATTTCCTTTTCCCTCAAAATCCATTTCACCTTCGTCATTTCTCTTCTTCCGCTTCAGTTTCGCTTCGCCTTCTTCAGCATGTCCGTTTCATTCCTTCAATCACTTCGCCTCACTCGTCTCTTCTCCTCCCCATTTCAGAATATTTTTCTTTTCTCGGACCCTTCATTTCAGATTCCAAAATCCTTTAATTTTGTCTTTTTAAATACATAACCGTAAGAGAGTCTATCTCACAACCCTCTTATTTGAACCCCATCAGCCGCACGAAAATTTACCAACACTTCGTATCACATACGCACCAGAGCAGGAGGGAGCAAACTGAGATTGAAATTCTCAAAAATTTGGTAAAAAACTTTCTGCCTCTTCACTTGTAATTCTGTTAATTGAAATAGATTATACTAGTAAAAACATTAGCTTGAGATTTTGTGATATGCCATTTTTCGTCACTATTTTGAAATTATAGCCATCATTTTCGGGTGTAATCCTGTTTAAAATATTGTTTCTAAATTTCAATTTTCATCTCTGGAATTGACCATATCTGTTGTGTTTCCTACTGATTTATTTGAATTTGTTTTTTTTAAAAAGCTACACGGTGAATTCAAATGTGCAGCCCAACAAGTTTTGCAAGTTTATCATGAAATGCCTAAATAATAATAATAATAATAATGAAGTAAAATAAAATAAAATAGAGAGGCATAAGTTTGGATTTACGTTATAAATTAGGTTATTAATTTTGTTCTAAGATTGTTATGCTCATTACAAAAGTAAGTTAGATGAATATTTTTTTCAATGATGATATGGGTGATAGGAAATCATTGATACTTGGAGATTGTTGGGAAAGTTTGTAGCTTCAACAATTTTAGGAAGCTTCGAGGTACGTAAAGGAAGTTGCAATTTTAAGCAAATTATTTTGAGCATATTTTGTTGTTTATTTTGAAATGTTTTGAATAGTAAGCATGAAAGATTATTTTGAAATATGATTTTGATAAGAAATGTATTTTGTTGAAAAATGTAATTTTGAAATAACATTTTATTGTGTGTGAAAAACTATTTTTAAAGGCCATGTTTGTCTTGATTCGGTGAATACGATTTGAGGTTTGTGAACTGTGGATATTTTCGTTTCGTTGTGGCTCGCATTGCGACGAGGATAAAAACGCGCATACTTTCGGCTCGTTAGCGACGAGAATAAAGAAACGCATTTCGTTTTGCCCGAAGACAGAGGGGGTATAATATCTGTCGATACCCTTCCAGCGGGTATAGTCTGGAATGATATCATTGTGTCACATCCTTATTTGAGTATGCATTTGTTTCATTTCAGCATGGCTATGTTTAATGATTAATTCTATAATGTTAAGACATTATATGATTATGATATTGCTATTCGTTTTCGTTACGTTTCGTTGGTTATCTGTGCAGTTATTTCCGTTATGATTCCGTTTTGTGAAATTTAGTTCCGTTAACTGCTCGGATTATGTGTGAAAATTATTTTGATATGAAAGTATATTATTTTTCGTCACATTATGAAAAATGATGTTTTTGACTTTTTTATCAAATGTTTATTATGCTTACTATAAAATGCTGCAACTTACCTCTACCTGTAATGTGACATATTACAGATGGAGTTGAAGACTTAGACGATGCGGAGGATATTTAGATTTATTATGAAGTTTTGAGTATGTTGGCATGTTTAAGTTTTATTTTGAGGATATGAAACATTTATTTATGTTTTAGTTGGATTTTGATATTTGAAGTTTATTTTGGTTTAGTTTTTGTTTTATGGTTTTGATATTGTGGTGGTAGTGATCTGGTAGATCACAGGGCACAATTTTTAAGAGGAGACTCTGCCCAAATTTTTCTAAGTTAAAAGTCACGGGTAAAAAATTACTAAGTCTAATATTCGATAAGAATAAAAACGTTTCCGCTAGACATAAGTTCAAAGTGATATTAAGTTTTTGAATTAAGTGTAGCCTTGTATTCAAGCAATTGAATACGGCGGGCGACCCGTCTGGGCGGGCCGTCACACCATCGCCAATAGATATAGCGGAATGAACCATCGCTACAAATATACCTGGCGGAATGAACCATCGCCAATAGATATAGCGGAATGAACCATCGCCAATAGATATAGCGGAATGAACCGTCGCTATAAATACACCTGGCAGAATGAACCATCGCCAATAGATATAGCGGAATGAACCATCGCTATAAATACACCTGGCGGAATGAACCATCGCCAATAGATATAGCGGAATGAACCATCGCTATAAACCGTGTCCTCATAGAGAAATGAATATAAATCGACACAGCGGGACACATCACCGCTATCATCCGTGTCATCACAAAGGAATGAATCATCATCCTAACAAGCGGCATCTCATCCTCGCTTCTTCATACAAGCGGTATCTCATCCTCGCTTCGTATGGCATACCCCGCCTCCATGTGCAAGCGAGCATCCCCTCCCGCTCCACATTTTTAGCGGTACAAGCATAAGCTTCTTCATACAAGCGGTATCTCATCCTCGCTTCGTATGGAATACCCCGCCTCCATGTGCAAGCGAGCCTCCCCCCTCCCGCTCCACATTTTTAGCGGTCAAGCGTAAGTATAAAAATTCTCACTGTCATAAGCAGGACTCCTGGAATGTATAATCATCATTCCTTTTTATACTCCATATTTCCTGTAACCTGCAACCATCAGGGTTAACAACAATAGCCATATACGCTATGCATCCACATTCAATTCATAATAAAAACACATTATGAGAATGTATGGTTTCACAAATAAATGTCATGATATCCTTCTTTAAATCCTTATTTCAATCCTGAGCCCTTATCATTAGTACATTTTAATGCTTCTTGCTACTCCATGTAAGCGGAATTCTTCCTCGCTTCCAATGGACCTTAGCGTAAGCCATTAAAATCCTTACTAAGATAACTTTGACTCAAGAAATACACCTCTTATATTTCATAACATGCATATGCAAAAACAATGCACAATAACATATACCATAACCTTAATGCACCACTTTGCATTCATCATGTGTCAACAAGACAACGTAAAGTACATGTTACCTCGGAAATATCCCTTTACCGGATTTTCTTAAAACCAGCTTCCTTGGCACATAATACACGGAGTGCCAGACATCCCCATAAATGTCATCCTATCGTGTTCCACACGATTCCTGCAACCACAATGGTTAGCAATACCACTTTTCATATCATAAGAGCACATAAACAATTTGCTATGTCATACAACATTAATGCCATCATGCATAAATATGTGCTATCAATAACTTCCTAGGCCCTTAACAGCCCCAATGAGCAACCTGGCTCTGATACCACTAATGTAAGGACCCCAAGCCCTTAAACCTTGATTAGTGTATTAACCACTATGTGTGGTACATGCTTTCTATAAAATGTCAATCGGGAAGCTCTGATGATACTTAATCATTGCCTGTCAATGAAAGACTCATATGTTTGCCCTTTACCAACCCCTTGGTGCCACTTTTCACATTGTAAACTTTTATAAAAATTTGGGCAGAGTCTCCCCATAAATAGAGCTATCCCAAAAAAAAGAGTACAACACATAACAAAATTCCCGGCCAGGGAACACATAATACTCAACAGAAAGCAGTAATACAAGTAGATTCCCAGCCAGGGAAGACACCACACATATGTCAACAAAAGTGGGTTCCAACACCCACATAATACACCAATGACTCTCATATCATTCTAGCAATTCAACCTAATTGCATGCAACCTTAAATGAAAGAGAGAAAGGCTCATGCCTTTATATACAATCCATATACAAGTATAATCGTGCTCACATGCGAGCATCATGAATATGTATAAATCCTCAGGTGTATATATAGGTACTCTATACGATACCGTGCTCCATCAAGCCCTGGTACCACGATCCTGGGAGTACCTCAAATCAACAGCTCGAGCTCAGCTCCATAGCCATCGATGTACCTGTCCACCTGTCCCAACAGAGACAGCCCCCAACGGGGTGAGCATACCAATACACAAAATCCCATAATCATAATAATGAAATTCATAATTTACAACACAAGTAAATACTAATGAATTTAAATGATACTCCCTGGATGGCAACATCCTCATCCGGGATTCCGTGTACTGTCCCTGTTCTCACAACATCAAACTCATCAAATCTCATAAATCAGTAAATCAACGCATTGATTTACACATCGCATGCCTAATCCTCGAATATCAACATATAGTGATTACAAATTCATTAAACATGCAATTACAGATATCACAATATCTAATACTTATTTCACAACCTCGCTATCAATCACAGATAGCTCAAATGCCTTAGCATTTATTTTACCAATCCTTCATTATACTTAGACATCTCAAGTGTCTTATAATGAATACATGAGTCTACAAACCTAGACATCTCAAATGTCTTATAATGAATACACGATTCTACGAACTTAGACATCTCAAATGTCTTACGAAGAATACATGATTTTACGATCATTCCCAGGCATCTCAAATGCCCTAATATAGTCAAATAAACCCAGTACCCCATATATCATGCAAGAGTCATCCTACTCTAGTGTCACGCACGCTACAAGCGGCGATATCAAGATTTGGGTCATTCCTTGGCTATATCAACATATATATATATAATCCTCATGCGCGATTATTCAATGAAATCAAATTTTCATTATGCATTCACATATGCCTTAAAATATAGAAATGCTCGTACGTCGCACGTACCTTAAATCTCCGAAGTCCGAGCCAAGCCTTGCTCGAGTTCCATGCCCCGAGGAATGATGTGCTAACACGATAAACAATTCACAATTATTTACGAACATGTAACCTATGCTCAAGCACACCCATATCCCTCACAACATTGTCAATACACGACAATTATCCTCTTAAAAGACCCGGGGCAGGGTACATGCAGGGAAGGAAATAAATGAGACAAATCGAAATTGTTCAAGAATGCCCTACAAAAATCGAACCTTAATCTCACAATTTCGAACCCAATAAAATACCATAATTTATCTAAAATGCCAATTAAGCTATCCAAGCAAGAATCAACATCCCTTGACAAAAACTCCCCATTTTCGAACTCAACCCCCTTAAAATCGAACCCAAACAAGCCTTTAAATTCGAACCCTAACAATTCTTCAAATTCGAACCATAACATCTTAATTCGATCCCACTTAAGCATCATAATACACCTAAGATGTGAATTAAACCATCAATGGCAAGAATCAACACCTTTGCCAAAAACCCCCAATAATTCGAAAATTAAACCCTACGAAATTTGGGGAAATTCGAAACAATAATTCACAATAAGGCAAGGAAGTACATCACAAGCATGGAAAAGGGGTAAGGAACGTTACCCACGAAAATCGGAAGCAAAATCGGACGAAATCCGACGAACCCTAACTTTTGGGGATCGACGCCTTTCTGTAAAATCCGACTCCAGGACGCGACGAAACCTTCAATTGACAGAGGGGAAAGGAGCGCCTCGTCGAGACGAAGCCGTGGGTAGGTCGCACGCGCCGATCGGCGGCCGGACGGCGGCTGGCGGAGCGCCTGAAACGGCGGGGGTGCAGGGGGCGACGGGAATCGCATCGCGGGAGAGAGGGAAGGAATTGGGGCTGAAATGAAATTTCTCTTAAAAACTTGGGTTCAAATGGTATTTATAGCAAAAATACCCCGAAAAATTAATAGCCCCACAAATACATCATGATTCCTTAAAAATCATCTGTTTTCAAAAACTCTCTCTCTAACTCCAAAACCCTCTACCGGTGCTCACACAGCACCCGAGATTCCGAGACACATCAAAAACCCAACTCTTAGGTTTTACACCGTAATGTGAATACAATCTCAACCTCTGGATCCAACGATCCCAACTGCCCAAATAAACGAGCCCAGAAGGCCCAATACCTCAATTAAACTCCAAATCGTCACGTAAAACCACTTTAGGGATTATTAATACTCCGGGATTAACACCTATAATCCCTGGTCATCACACCTATTCATGTGTGCTGACTTCTCCAAGCCAACGCCGATGAAACGCGGCGCACTACACTAGACACATCATGAATACCAGTCTCTAGCGAGCATATATCGATATCCCATTCTCGAAGGCTCATCGACCAGGACATTTAGAAATCGCAGTCGAGAATGTATTTCATGGTCACCATCATATGCGTAACCACATTCTATGGACTATAGCAACTTCAAGGACTTCATCAATACATCAAGATGCATGGGTAAACAGATGAAGAAGTGCCATATATATTAATATTCAAACAAAGATTTGTCATAATAAGATTATAAGTACAATCAATCAACTATTGATTTACTTAATCATGTATGACAACAATATCTTTCACTTTCTCAAAGCCAACTACTCATGTGTCTTAAGACCATCTTCCCAAGATGTCTGACAGACACCAATCGTTGTAAATGCTTTGTCAGTGGATTCGCTATATTTTCTGTTGAAGCGATTTTCTCGATAATAATGTCGCGTCTACCATCTATCTCATTAGATGATATTTTCTCAATATATGTTTGGATACTGATGAGATCTTGGCTATTCATAATAGCTCAAATGTTGTCACAGTACCAGGGACTGTGTCAATCGCACTAGAAATTACACCCAACTCTTGGATGAAATTTCTTATCCAAACTGCCTCTTTGCTGCATCGTATGCTGCAATGTATTCAGCTTCAGTGGTGGAATCCAAAGTGATGTCTTGCTTGGAACGTTTCCAAGAGACATCACCATCATTGAGCTTAAATACAAATCCGAACATCGATATGGTATCATCTACATCCGACTGAAAAACAACATCAGCTTAGACTTCAACTTTTATTTCACCACTTACAGATCCAAAAATCATGAATGTATCCTAAGTTCTTCATAAGCACTTGAGGATTATTTTCACAATTTTCCAGTGATCTTCACCGGGATCTGTCTGATGTTTGTACATTACACTAAGAACATACATCAGGGCAAGTACATAACATAACATACATTATGCTATTAAAGTAGAAATATAAGGTACCAATGTCATCTTTTCTCTCTCCTCATCAATCTTAAAACATATTGACTTGAGAGATGAATACTATGACATATTATGAAGTAACTCGTTTTTCGACTATTCTATGCTAAACCCTTTTAGCACAGTGTTTATGTACGTAGATTGAGATATCTCAAGCATCCTTTAGATCTATCCCTATAGATCCTTACGCTTAACACGTATGACGCTTCCCCCAATCTTACATGGAGAAATTAGTAAATGATCATGCTTTAATTGATTAATCCAATACCATTCATAATGAGTATGATATAATCAACTTAAAGCATCACAAATGTAACCATGCTCCCACTAACCCTTTTGCACACACATGTCACTTCCGGATTTTTAACAAAACCAAACACTTTGATGATGTTATCAAACGGAGGTTCAAACTTCGGGATGCCTTCTTAGGCCCATAAATGGACCTCCGGAGTTTGAAAACATTTTTCTCACTCCAAGAAGTTGTAAACACGTTTGGCTGCTACATTTCTACCTCAATGCCACCACTGAGAAATGTTGTGTTCACATCCATTACTCATATCTCATATTCATAATATAAAGATATAACTAATAAAATTTAAATAGACTATAGCATCATAACCGATGAAAATTTTCTCATAAACAACTCTTTGCCTATGAGAATAACTGTTTCTCACCAGTCAAGCTTTGAAGGTCACTACCTTCCCATCCACTCCAAGCTTTCACTTGTAAATCCATGCAGCCAATGGGAACAATTCCCAAAAATGATCTACTAAGGCCCATACCTTATTGGAGTACATGGAGTCCATTTCAGATTTCATGGCATCTTGCCAATGTCCCGAATCAATATCTGACATCGCCTCCTTGAAAGTCCAAGGATCATATCCATGGTCTATTTCTTGACTACTTTCAAGGAGTAGATTCATTCTATCAGGAGTTCTTGAAACATTTTCAAATCTCATTGGTGTGTGTAAATCAAAGGTTGTGATTGACTAAATTAATTTCACTGTTTTCACTTTTCTAGTGGTTTGTGGTTCTTGAACCCTTTCAAGTTATATTATTTTGTCATCCTTTCTAATAGAAACATTTTCTCTAGAAAGATTGCACTTGCGAAACAAACTCTTTGCCTGCAATTGATAATATAATTTCCACAAAATAACATAAGATGGATCAACTATCCAACTCATCTCCCACTGGCTGCTTCACATAAGCAAAACAATCTCAAAATGAAATTTTTGATTATTTTTCAGTCCATATCGTATATGGAGTTTTGGTCACTGCATTGGTATGAATTATATTCAACAAATATGTACCTTTAGAGAGTTACTCAGAGAATCACATTCTCTTTAAGATAACTCAACATCATCTTGCACTAACATTTAGTGCTCCACATACGTCCATATGAATCAAATTCATTGGACATTCAGCATATGCTAAATATATGTTGGATTTAAGTTATCATTCTTTTTATATTCTTTGAATATAATCATACTAATCATTCATAAGTTCACCAGATTCAATAAGACATGCATTCTTAAAAATACTGCAAATCACATTCGCATATTTAAAAGAATATCATTATCTATCAAAATAGGAACAATGTTCATGATTAAATCTAGAACAAATGAATAATTGCTCAAACCAGTTCCTAACAAGTTCAAGATTTTATATTAAATAAATGTTTCAAATAGCCTTTGCAACAACTCTTGCTACAATGCTTAGCCTCTGGTAGGTTTCACCTTCCTAGGGCTCTCTACTTCTTCACATCACATGCAACTCTTTGCAAAAATGCGAGCACAACTGGCAGCATATACCAAAGAAGTAGAACCAATAGAAACATTTAATGTTAATATAAAACATACCCTTTCTAGAACGCTTCTAGTCTAGGTATTCCTTACAATTTTGCGCCAGTGACCAGCAGTGAAAACATAGATGCCTCTCCATTCATAGTTGCTACTATATCCTTTTTCGTCTTTTGAGGTTGGGAACCATTTCCCTTCCTCTTCTTTATCCTTGAAATACCATTGGTAGAAGATTCGACAAGAAGAACACGTTTCTTCTTTTGAATCAAGGACTCATGAGTTTCCAACATTTTTACTATAAGATCAAATCTACAGCCAGTTAATGAGGTATTATCACATTCAGATTTTCCAATTTATCAAGAAGAGATATTTTTTCTTACACCATGCTCATAGACCGAAGCCCCATCTTGCATGTGAAATGAAAATAGCTCTTTTGAAGTCACGAGTCTCAGTAATCGTGTCCGTTCACCAAACAACATTTGTAGGTGTTGGAAAATATCAGTAATGTGAACGAGTTTCTCATATCTGTGTTGAAACTCATTGGTGACATTGATGCTATCATATAGCACCTAGCCGAGAGATTATCGTCCCATCACTTCTCAAGTGTGGCAATCTCTTCATGAGACGAACTGGGAGACACTTCAACAGGAGGCTCCCACCAAGGGTATATAGCCACCTTTTAGAAGCAAGCACTATTTTAAAATTAATAGTCAATCAGAATAATTTGGTGCGGTTACTTTGTTTGTATCGAGAATTGATGCAATCGGATTCACGACGGCAATCACAATACTGAGAATAAACAGAAAATACATGCAAACCGTCTGATTATTAATTAATTCAAAAACTATGGACTTTAGTTATTGAATGCTCCCACTAAATTTTTCGAATTCATCACCCTCATGACAAATGAACGGAAAATCACATTCTCTTAGTGGGCTTGGAGTCCAACTAGCTCATGAAAACCCCGGACGTGGGCCCACCGGCTTCATGATACTAAAGGTAGATCACAATTGCATCATATGCAACCCCCAAGATATTTGTCTCGCGATTGGCATAACCCTACGTGGGCAGGACAATTATGCCTTCTCACGTCAAACTAACCCATCCCACAGATGGAAATGTCACGCCCAAAAGACCCCACGTGGGTGAGTGATCTAGAAGGTTAACATAACCACACCCTTAATTAAGTGGCAGTTAAACACATAGCTTTCCCATGCCAGATGCCCCCCACGTGGGTGAGTAAGGCAATATGACACAAGTAGCGTCTCATGGCTTAACTGTTGATGGAAGACAGGAAGCAACAAACCCTTTTGAGCTCCCCTTTTCAGTTTGATATTAAAAGTTTTGAATCATATTCAAAAGAGGGATTTAATTTATTTTAAAATCTCATCAATTGCTTGTTTGTTTGTTTGTTTGTTTGCCGGATTCATGCAACTATGTTTTATTCATGCAATCATTTGTACTAATAAAACATACAAACAAACACTTATCATACATCACATGCATAATAAAATAAATATGGACGATTACGGCCTTTTCCTAATTGATCCACGTGAGCCATACGTGGATCACAAGTCTGTCTAAGGTGATGCAGGTATGTAATGCAATCCTATTACATTGTTGCTTCCATTATACATGTCTTGATTCTTGGTGCTCCGTCTTCAATCTCGATCTCCCACTAATTCTAAAGATTTTACATTTAAATCATGCAAACAAGAGAATAAGGATACAAATCCGGGGAGGGATACATCAGAAAATAGAGAGAGCAGACTCGCAGGCCTGATAACCAAAAATCACAATAATAATGAAACAATAAAAACCTAAACATTCACCTAAACACATTGGTCAAGGCCCGTAATCATCCATCATGCCATCACAACATATGTAATTAAACATTAAACTAATCAATTACATCATATGTAATTGTACTAATCACATCACATGTAATTAGAGCACAATAATTAATTTATTCTATCGTTTCCCCACTAATCGCATCATTAATTGAAAATAAAATTAACAAATTAAATAAAATCATTTTATTTAATTTCTAATTAATTAATTTTCAATTAATTGGTAAAATCACTATTTTACCTATTAATCATATTAATCGAAAAATAAAACTAACAAACTAAATAAAACACTTTCATTTAATTTCTAATTAATTCAATTTTCAATTACTTGGTAAAATCTCTATTTTACCTTGTAATCATAATATTAATCAAAAATAAAATTAACAAACTAAATGAAACATTTTCATTTAATTTTCAATTAATTAAATTTTCAATTGCTTGTAAAATCTCTATTTTACACTTAATAAATTAAAAATTATATTTTTAATTAAATAAGTATTATGATTTATTTCAAAAATAATATCCGGACAAAACATCTAAAATGACCCAAAATAATTTATGGACTCCAAACAATTTGGATCCAAAAATAAAAATGCAATTTCAAACCCCAAAAAATAACCTTAATTTTCGGATTTACAAAAAATAATTTTTTTTTTTTTTTTTTTTTTAATTTCCGAAAAAAACTGTTCATCATCTTTCCCAATTTTCGAAAATTAGGGTTAGCTGTTCACCAGCTTGTGCCGCCGCCACTAACCTTCAAAAATCTGATTTTAGGGTTTCATTTCCTAGGGTTACAAGCGCCGCCAGCCGCCAGCCCGCGCTTCTACCGTCGCTTAAAACAATCGCACGCAGGTATGGAAAATACGTCTGCAACATTTGCAAAGATCTTCCATGGAGCTCGCGAATACATCCCGAGATCCTCCGCGAAACCTCGAGCAGATCTTCCATGGAGCTCGAACAAATTCGTCTGCAACATTTGCAAAGATTCGCACGAGTCTCGCCCAAAGATCGTCCAACTCGTTCGCGATTTTCTACATGCCTGCGCCATCGCGAAACCAGCATCACTATCGCCGATAGCACTCTGGGCGGCGTGCACGGCGACGGAGAACAGCTTCTCCATCGCGCCGCCGCATGCCGCCTCTACGATTGACGATTTGATCTGGTTTTCCGGCGAGTACAGGTTTTCCGGCGACGGGTTTTTGGGTATCGATTAAAACATCTTTTTAATCCAATTTCTATGTTTTTCCGGGCTCCAAATAATTTTTGAAACAATTCAAACACGATTAGAAAAATTGGAAACGATCTAATAAAATTAATTATCAAAGACATAAATCAAAGCGCAACCTGGCTCTGATACCACTGTTGGGTTTCCGTACCCCGGCGCCAGATCCAAACGCAGCGGAAATTACAATAAACAGATCTGACCCGGAGACGGTCGATCGCGCCTGATTCATATATTAGAACATGCAAATAACAAATATAAATGCACGAAAAGAGATTACCGTTCACCGACGTGAATCTAATAGCGGTAGTCACTCGAGTCCAATCAACCTGACCAGATCTACAAGCCAACATCAGTGCTAGTTTGATGTTGGCATTTCTATGAGAGTTTGTGTATTGAATGGAATTGTTCTTTAACCCTAGAATCAATGTTATATTTATAGTGGTTATGAGTTAAGCAAATTGGGCTATGGTTCATAAAGCCCAACGGGCCAACGTTTGGCTTGCTGGGCATTTATGCTAACAGTAACATCTTCAAAATCATGCATCCAAACCAAGATTTAGAGGTAAAAGCATATATATTTCGAATTTGAGCATGAAAAAGGGCAAGAACTGAAGGGTTGTGAGGTTCGGCATCGGTTTGTCGTAATTCGTAAGCGCCGGACGATTTGGATTGGTGATTTAGCTTCAAATTTCGACCTTCATGAAGGTATATAGGTATAAATTTAGTTTATAAACTGTATGGGTTCGAGTTATAGCATTTCCATTCGAATTGAAGTAGAATACCTGCTGTAGATTGTGAACTTCTGCGAGGCAGTGCGAATATGGTGTATTGTTCGAATTACTGCGACTTTTGAGCTACGAATTTGACGATGCCTCCTCTGATAGAAGTTGTAGTGTTTTGTGTTAGCTTTAATTGGCCACTAAATCCAGCTACTTTGGATTTAATATGAAAACGTTATGATGTTTTTACCACAAGGTGCACAATCTGAAACATGCATGTAGGCGGGTTGCACATGCAGTGTGTTCTTGATAAATCTGGGCAAAATGTGCTACGATTTTGACCTTGGTGTCTGAATAAAAGTTGTAAAAGTTTGAGTTATCTTGCATTATAAACTGGCCTCACATGATTTGGAGTTTATTTGTTCATGATATGCACTTTTTTCTAGAACTGCTCACTCTGTCAAAACAGAGTGTATAAGTATTTTTAAAACTGCCATACTTTGTTTTGCATGTGCCTCTAGATGAGCAAACTAGCTTCTGAACTTCAAATATGAACTGTAGTACTTTGGGTTTTCGTGATTATCCCACTAGCCTCAAGTCATTTGGACTTTATATGAATTTATTATGAGTTTTATACAAAAATGGGTCAGGATGGAATTTGGTAAATTGTCCTGTTTTTCCAGCAGATTGTTCTTGGCCATTTTACCTAGGCTAAATGAACGAATTTGAAGATGAGTTGAACTGATGAAATGTTCATTTTTGAGTTAGCTTTGAAAATAAATCGGACCCATGTTATTTTATTAAGTATCGGACAAGTTATGAGCTGATCTCTGCGTTTGCGCAGGCTGAAATTTAGAGAATTGATTTTGGGTCTAAGTTTGAGTTTTATTTTGATATGTTTAAGGCTAGTATGTGACATTATGTTGTATTTGGAACTGTTATGGCCAGGTTTATTAATCCTAAGATTGAGTCGAGGATCACTTGGTAATTAGCTAACGGTTTGAGGTACATTGAAATGAGTTTTATCATGACGTCTGGCAAAGACGCGTAATGATGCTAATGTATGGCCTTATATGTCATTATTTGATTTATATGACTTATTTGTCACTATATGATTCTTATGTGACTATATGACATGATGAATGTCTTGGATTACATGATATGTGAAATTACATGATTTGTATATACTTTCACATGAGATTGCATGATATATTGAGTTGCATATGTCATTTGATGCATAAATGATTCATGGGCATATCATATTGATCTATCATTCCTTTGATATCCATGATTTGACTGAGTTGACTTACTCTGAGTGTCGGGTACGACGAGCATGGCGATGACAGGCAGTATAGGTAGTAACTGTAGTCACGTGCAGGTGCGATCGGACCTAGACACGGGGGCTGGATACAGTAACGTACATAGGATAAGTTTCCTAGCGCAATGTACGTATACTGTCACCCTCTGCTCGAGCTTTGATGATTTGATGATACCTTCCTTTGGACTCCGATTTTTGGTATCTTGATATTCGATTCCTTGTACCCATTCATACATCGCATTCATACATGGTATGCATTGCATGATACTTTGTCACTTGACATGATTTATTTATTTCTCGTACTGGGGTACTGACCCCCTTTGTGGGGGCTGTCATGTCTTTTGTTATTCGGACATGACAGTCTTTACAGGAGGACATAGTGACGATGCTTGCAGCGACGCGTCGAGAGATACCAGAGCTCCTTGAGAGCGAGCTCAGGTTTATATTTTATGTTTTGCGTCCCAGTAGTTGTTAGAATATTTTTAATTATGTTTTGAATTACCGGGGTATGCCCCGAGTATCTGTATTTTAAGTATTCTACTACTGGTTGATTTATACTTGATATGGATGTTATGCTCAACGTGTTAAATTGGAAACTGGAATTACGTATTTTCAGTATCACTATATATGTATCATCTAAAAGCGAAATTTTTTTAGGGCCATTTGATAAGACCTTTGAAATAAATCTTCCGCTGTTTACGCAAATTAATCATTATGTGTTAATTAAACACCACATTAGGATCGGACCCTCACATTATGGTATCAGAGCATATATCTGGGATATGCTCGAACTAGAGTTAGGACACTGAGAATAGACACAAATGAATTGTTTGTGCATGTGTCTGACTATGTGATTTTATATGCTCTTGCCTGCTATGTTTACATGTTAGATAATGAACTGTTAGACATGTAATGGATTATTAAGCAAGGATAGCGAGATGTCATATCTCTGAATATTTTAATATGCAGATTTGCATATAATGTAGAGAATTTGAATGCTGAGTCGCATATCATCTAGAGATTTTGAATGCTGAGTTGCATAGAATCTAAAAAATTTGAATGCTGAGTTGCATATATTCTAGAGATTTGATAATTTTATTTGTTAGCACTGATAGTTGCTGACCGGATGATGATGTAGAATAAGTGATGAGAACATCTCTGACTTGAGATTGTATATGATGTTTTGATTTTATGATGAATAGTTAGTGTTTGGACAGGTAGCAGCGATACAGACTTTAAGAGCCATCGATTGTACCTGTAGGCATTGTTAAACTGCTAAGTGAAGTATAATATTGTGATAATTATTGAAACTTTTATTTATCACTTTGGGACTTAATTCTTGTGATTAGTCGGATGGCACTAGAACTATTTAAACGCATTTTGTCGATTGACATCGGGAATTTGAGTATGAAAGACCAGGTAATACGTATGAGTTTACGTCAAAACCTGTATACATCGAGATGATGATTTAGAACTTGAGAATATTGAAAATAGTGATATTCAATTGAAGAATAGAATGTAGTTGTTGTGAGAAACAACGAGAATTGGTTTGAACGAGGACTTGGATTTGGGGGACTGTAGTAATTTAGTTCCAGTCTATGTGTCCGAACTATGAATAAATACTTCAATATGAACTCTTTTAGATGAGAGTATCTAGAGTAATGGTAGTGATGGAAGACGAGTTTTCCCTCTTGTTGACACGGGAAAGAATGTTTACGAGAAAGTCATGTTGATGACATGAAAAATGAAAATTGATTATCGTGGAAATGAGAAATGAAAATATCTGCTTAATCTCGATAGCTATTCACTAGTGAAGAGATTAGATATCGACTGAAGAATAAGACACCAATGTTGTGCGAAGTGATTAGAACTGGATTAAGATTAATGAAGTGACTATCATTGGGATAATCCAAGTAATCCTGGAAAAGTTTCAGAAGTATCACTCAAATTTATCCAGCTCTAGTAGTTCTAGAGGTACTATGAGATTGTAGAATACCAAATCTTTTTGAGGTCACTGTGGATGTAAATATCTACTGATCTATTTGAAAGAATAAAAGGAACTGTTATTGATTGTGGCCAGTCAGAGCATGCCGTTACATGCTCAGGAACAGATGCAGCCATAACAACAAATACCCTGAGCTAGGGGTAGATATCATAGTTGTTATTCTTTTCGACCACTCAGTTGCAGCAGCAGGTGATTACCTGCAGACCAGAGGTAATACCTGATAGTTATTTTTGGTTTCCCAACAGACCAGAGAGTATACCTTGACAGAGGATAAGATTAGAGATGCTTTAGGAGTAGTGATCGCAGAAACATGTCATGTAATTGATCACACTGCACGAGTTTGATTTGAGATAAAAGCATTGTTTTCATACATTGCATCAAATGTGCATTGATAATGATGATTGGGAAAACCCACCAGCAGTGATAATTATACTATCCACACTTGCAACAATGAACTGCAGATTACAGTTTGTTGATAGTGTTGTGGATTTGAATTAATTGGTGTTCTCGAAATATGGTTTTGATTGTATCAAGGGCATGGATACTCTGATAAATTTTGAAGATATCATAAGTTGATTTCAGGGTATAATGAAATTTTAACCGTCTTGTGGATACAAATGAAATGTTTATCGCCACGAATAGGAAGCTAAGATATTGATGATATCAACTATGAAAATATTGTGGTTGCAATACTTGGAAAATGAGGGATATTTGATAATAAGCAGTTGATGCTTATAAAAAAAAAAGGAGTCGAGGTTGACTGATATTATAGAGGTAAGAAAACCTACCAAGATTTTCCAAAGGAAACAAAAGAATTTCCACTAGAGAAGGAAATCGATTTTAACTTCGTTGATGCCAAGGAATAGATTTGATATCGAAAGTACTGTATGGAATGTCATCAGCAAAGTTGACAGATACAGAAGAATAGTTGCAGAATCTCCTTGATACGAGTATAAATGTCTGAGTATGTCACTTGAGGAAACATCAGTATTGTTCGTGAAGAAGAAAGATGATATTATGAAGACGTGTATCGACTAAAGGTAGTTGAATCAGGCTATTGTTGAGAATAAATACTCACTGCCTAAGATCGAGAAGTAAATGATCAATTGTAAGAAACTTGAAGTATAAGAAGAACAATTTTTACTCTGGTTACCATCAGTTGAGTCAGAAGAGAAAATGTTCTCTAGGCAATTGGTCAAACCAGATATAGACATTTTGAATTATTGGTAATGTCGTGTGGTCTGACAACTATACCGGTAGAGTTATGACTTTGATGAAGAAAATTTTCCGTAACTTTTGGGCGGAAGTGTAATCATATTCATCAGTGGTATACTAGTGTATACGAGATCGGAAGGAACCACACAGAACACATGTGATTGATTTTTCAGACACTTCGTAAAGCTCAAAGGGTGTACCAAGTTATTGAAATGTAATCTGGGTTGAATTGAGTGTTGTTTTGGGATAGGTGATACAATCTCACCAGATACCTGTTGATTACAGTAAAGTAAAGATAGTACTAAATTGGGCTAAGACCAACCAGTGTACACAAGATACAAAGTTTTACGAGTTTGGCCAGATATTACAGGCTTTATGGAAGGATGAACCAATTGACCAAGAAGAAATTTGAGTTTCATTTGGTCAGATGAATGTGAAAGCGGTTGTCATAATTAAAATGGGAGTGAACTACAGCCCCAATGTTGATGTGGTTAACTGGTTCAGGGAGATATGTAGTTGTGCAAATACGTATGTTCTAATGTATCATGAAAAGATGATTGCATATTCTTGAGATATAAGCGATGACTGGATTTATTAAAGAATTTGACTTTGATAGTCAATATAAATCAAGGAAAATGAAACTTGTAGCAGATGCACTGAACCTAAAAGTGCAAGATGCAATGGTAGCATCGATGTTTGCTTTGCAGTTTGATAACCTCTGATTTCGAAGATCGGAAAGTCTCGAAGGACATACCCATACAGATATTGAGTTAAGAAATTGGTTCTGTCTTATCAACCAAGTAAATTTAGTATGCCATTTAGTGGTGGCTGTGAATGAAAAATCAGTATATAGCATCGAATTTTACTGATTTGAAAGACGTATTACAGCAGAAAGCACACTATAGAGAACATAGTGTTATTCTGGGAATGATGAGATTTATCATTCTCGAGATCCTATTTATGATGAGATGGTGACGACAGGTTTAAGATATGGATAATGTGGTTTAATTACAGTGAGTTTCTGTAATAAATGTATTCGATTGAGATCCGATGATAATATCAGAATTCGAAACTATTTCAGAATGTAATGGATACTAAGTTAGCAATGAGTATTGCTTAGCATACCCATACAGATGGATCAACTGAGAAAATATCCAGATTTTGGAAGTTATGTCTCAATTAATAGTGGTGATTTAGTGGGAATTGATAGAAATCACTATTCACCAGTAGAATTTTTCTATAATTTAAGTTTCAGATAACTTTTGGGATGGCATCGGTTCAGGTTTTGCAGAGCCAGAATTACCGATCGCTGATATGATGATAGAAAATTGATAAGAAATTTGGCATAACTTAAGATTATTGAGAAAAATGCCAGAAACGATTAAAATTTGGCTTGAGGTGAGCAGATTTGCTACGCCAAAGAGAAATATATCGTTAGACTATCGAGTTGAGAATCAAGTAAATATGAAGATATTACATTTGTGATGGTCAGTATGATTCGTTAAGTGAGGTTTGATGTTGCCTCGATATTTTGAACTTTGTGGAATCATAGAGAAATTTGATTCAGTGGTATATCGTTGACACGATCACATCAGTTGTTATTAATACATGATGATTCTTATGTATCTATGAATGAGATTGAGACATCTCATATGATTTAATTTGTTGAGTTATATTCAGTTTTGCGATTTCGAGGACGAAATCTTTTTAAGAGGGGAAGAAGTGTAAGGCCCCGATGCTAATTAGTCGGATTAACGATGTTTAAGCAAACCCGGATGATTAATTAGTTATGTCAAAGAAAATATCAATTTCAATTAACAAAGCAATATAATATATGTTATATATACTTAATAAATAAAAAAAAGAAGGAAAAAGGAAACAAAGATACACGGCAAGTCAAGAACAAGAAGACAAGACACGAAGCAAATCAGACACGGCAAAAGGAACTTTGAAACTATCGCCTTCGCTTCTATCATTCTCATTTCATTTGCTTCCTTCCTTGTTCTTGCTGTAACATCTTCAAAATCATGCATCCAAACCAAGATTTAGAGGTAAAAGCATATATATTTCGAATTTGAGCATGAAAAAGGGCAAGAACTGAAGGGTTGTGAGGTTCGGCATCGGTTTGTCGTAATTCGTAAGCGCCGGACGATTTTGATTGGTGATTTAGCTTCAAATTTCGACCTTCATGAAGGTATATAGGTATAAATTTAGTTTATAAACTGTATGGGTTCGAGTTATAGCATTTCCATTCGAATTGTAGTAGAATACCTCCTGTAGATTGTGAACTTATGCGAGGCAGTGCGAATATGGTGTATTGTTCGAATTACTGCGACTTTTGAGCTACGAATTTGACGATGCCTCCTCTGATAGAAGTTGTAGTGTTTTGTGTTAGCTTTAATTGGCCACTAAAATCAGCTACTTTGGATTTAATATGAAAACGTTATGATGTGTTTACCACAAGGTGCACAATCTGAAACATGCATGTAGGCGGGTTGCACATGCAGTGTGTTCTTGATAAATCTGGGCAAAATGTGCTACGATTTTGACCTTGGTGTCTGAATAAAAGTTGTAAAACTTTGAGTTGTCTTGCATTATAAACTGGCCTCACATGATTTGGAGTTTATTTGTGCATGATATGCACTTTTTTCTAGAACTGCTCACTCTGTCAAAACAGAGTGTACAAGTATTTTTAAAACTGCCATACTTTGTTTTGCATGTGCCTCTAGATGAGCGAACTAGCTTCTGAACTTCAAATATGAACTGTAGTACTTTAGGTTTTCGTGATTATCCCACTAGCCTCAAGTCATTTGGACTTTATATGAATTTATTATGAGTTTTATACAAAAATGGGTCAGGATGGAATTTGGTAAATTGTCCTGTTTTTCCAGCAGATTGTTCTTGGCCATTTTACCTAGGCTAAATGAACGAATTTGAAGATGAGTTGAACTGATGAAATGTTCATTTTTGAGTTAGCTTTGAAAATAAATCGGACCCATGTTATTTTATTAAGTATCGGACAAGTTATGAGCTGATCTCTGCGGTTGCGCAGGCTGAAATTTAGAGAATTGGTTTTGGGTCTAAGTTTGAGTTTTATTTTGATATGTTTAAGGCTAGTATGTGACATTATGTTGTATTTGGAACTGTTATGGCCAGGTTTATTAATCCTAAGATTGAGTCGAGGATCACTTGGTAATTAGCTAATGGTTTGAGGTACGCTGAAATGAGTTTTATCATGACGTCTGGCAAAGACGCGTAATGATGCTAATGTATGGCCTTATATGTCATTATTTGATTTATATGACTTATTTGTCACTATATGATTCTTATGTGACTATATGACATGATGAATGTCTTGGATTACATGATATGTGAAATTACATGATTTGTATATACTTTCACATGAGATTGCATGATATATTGAGTTGCATATGTCATTTGATGCATAAATGATTCATGGGCATATCATATTGATCTATCATTCCTTTGATATCCATAATTTGACTGAGTTGACTTACTCTGAGTGTCGGGTACGACGAGCATGGCGATGACAGGCAGTATAGGTAGTAACTGTAGTCACGTGCAGGTGCGATCGGACCTAGACACGAGGGCTGGATACAGTAACGTACATAGGATGAGTTTTCCTAGCGCAATGTAAGTATACTGTCACCCTCTGCTCGAGCTTTGATGATTTGATGATACCTTCCTTTGGACTCCGATTTTTGGTATCTTGATATTCGATTCCTTGTACCCATTCATACATCGCATTCATACATGGTATGCATTGCATGATACTTTGTCACTTGACATGATTTATTTATTTCTCGTACTGGGGTACTGACCCCCTTTGTGGGGGCTGTCATGTCTTTTGTTATTCGGACATGACAGTCTTTACAGGAGGACATAGTGACGATGCTTGCAGCGACGCGTCGAGAGATACCAGAGCTCCTTGAGAGCGAGCTCAGGTTTATATTTTATGTTTTGCGTCCCAGTAGTTGTTAGAATATTTTTAATTATGTTTTGAATTACCGGGGTATGCCCCGAGTATCTGTATTTTAAGTATTCTACTACTGGTTGATTTATACTTGATATGGATGTTATGCTCAACGTGTTAAATTGGCAACTGGAATTACGTATTTTCAGTATCACTATATATGTATCATCTAAAAGCGAAATTTTTTAGGGGCATTTGATAAGACCTTTGAAATAAATCTTCCGCTGTTTACGCAAATTAATCTTTATGTGTTAATTAAACACCACATTAGGATCGGGCCCTCACATAATCTTTACTCGACCTCGAGTAAATCAGATAAAACAACAATTTTTTTATTGGCTCATAGTATCACAACAAACCAACTTATTCTCACTTTAATGCCTCAACAATTTTAAACATGCATAGTAATGTAAGTCGGTGAAAAGTTAACAGTGGAACAAGTTCAATCTTTCGATATCTCATACTTAACAAAGCAGCGAACATGTGTGTGTGGTCATAAACAAGTGTCATGTACAAATTATAGATCCAATAGATGTAAACTCATAATAGTTCAAGTATACACTAACACAAGTATAAGCTCGCTTGCATACTCTTCTCCACTATCTTAGCAATTTGTAAACACAAATCAAGTAGGTCTTTATTAGCTTGTAGCTTGACCTAGGTATTGGCTTATGAAAGAAAGGATAAGGTGTATCAACTAAGAGAGTATATTATATGCACAATACAAACTTCTCTTCTTGCATGATTTTCCAAACCTTGTTCATTTTGCAAGGTTTAACTCATTAATTTTCTTCTTGTGCCTTGTCTCCCATTGTAGTCATATTTTTAGTAATTTTCTCAACGCATCCCTTTTCTTTCACGCATCTCATTCTTTTGACAATGAAGCTCACAAATAAATGATTTGATAATAACATAAGAGCATGTGAATGAAACACATCATACTCCCTTCAAATGTATGGATTAAAATCATATTTAGGCTCATTAGGGAAGGATGATAAGCTAGTCAATGAATGTTGAATGGTGTAAGGACCACGCGCCCTTAACCCACGATTAGTGTATTAACCAATGTATTAAGTGCATACAATCATGTAAACAAGGTGGAAACCACATACAACCATAGCATAATGTGCCAACAATAAAATTTCTTACATTTTCCATATAATGTTCAAATCCCCCATACCACTCAACCCTTAAGTATGCATCTTATAACACACTAACATATTCTTAATTCATTTAGCAATTCCTAAATTAATTGTATGCAACACATTAATGAAAAGAGAAAGTCCCTTGCCTTTTTATACAACTCATATACATATGTAGTAGTGCTCACATGCGAGCATCAAATGAATGTATGTGTATCTAATGTATAAAATACTGTGCTCAATACCGTCATTGGTACTTCGGTCCTGGAAGCACCTCTAATCCATAGCTCGATCTCAACTCCGGAGCTACCGGGGTACCTGTACCACCTGCCCCAACAGAGACAGCCCCAACACGGTGTGAGTATACAAATACCATCGATCCAATAATCACAATATCACATTACATAATTTACAGGATGTAAAGCGGTGAACTTAAAAGACACTCCCTGAATAGTGTCGTCCTCATACGGGATCCCCTGTACTGTCCCAGTTCTCAAAATAACCGAAACCATCAAATTCCCAAAACCTAGTTAATCATCATATTGATTAACTATGTCCGTTCTTAGCATGCCGATTTCATAATTAAGTACGAATAAATCATTCAACCAATGATTACAGATAACACATGTATCTATGCCATGTTTCATAGTTCTATCACATCATATTTCATGGCTCGCTCAATAGCGGCGGCATTCCATACTCTCGCACGCTCAACAACGGCTGCATCGTAACCGATGTTCACTCCGTAGCGACAACATCCCAACTACTGCTCGCTCCATAGCGGCACCATATAATTTGTAATACTTACCAATTTATTGCTTTAACAGTATATTGACCGCTTTATTTTTAAACAAAAGATATTTCAAAGTGTAGTGTGAAGCGATTCTACCGCAAGTGCACGGTTGTCAAGTTTTAGTATAGTTTAATTGAAAGTAAGGGTTGTCGAATCCACAGGGACTAACGTATAAGTACCAAATAAGATTAATAAAATTATATTTAGCCTACGATTAAAGAAGGTGATTAACTAAAGCAAACTTAAACTATGGAATGAAAATTAAACAAGAAACAATAAAATGAATGGTTCCAGATATGCAAAGGTAAGTTGCTCGAGAAATTTATCAAGCCCTTCGTTCAACTGTGTTATCTTTAATGATTCATTTGAATAAGCAAATTATCAACCAATTGATTCTAAAGGTGAAAGGTTTTCACTATTATTCAATACACTCTCTCGAGCTGTAAAGAAACTAATATCAAACTAGAACAAGTCACTCTCGTGCACCTATTTACTAATTCAATATTGCATAAATTATAAAAACCTCGTTACTCTAAATCTCTCGATTCAAAGTTCTCACGTATGCGATATCATCTCTCGATCTCAATCTTGAACATACTTCATGAATTAATAGAGCGTGTTACAACGTTATCTCTCGATCTCGATTATAACTCTCAGAATCAATCAAAGTTAGCTAGGCTTTGATCTTAACAGGCAATTAATTCATGAACAATAGACATCAATACACTCAAACACAATTGAATCAATATATCAAACACAATGATACTAAATCTCAATAAAATAAACTAGAATTATTTCAAATCAAATACAAAAGAAGTTTAATCGTCTCTCGACCTCAAAAACATCAATTGAAAATTAATATGAAATAGATCAGAGTCTAGAAATACGATAATCGGCGGAATGAATCCGTGCGTAGCACCGAAATCTCTTCTCTTGCTCCTTCCTTGCACTCCGGAATTGAATGGCTTTGGCTCGGACGAAGAACCGGAAGAACGGATCTCCTTGGCGGCGGCTAGGCGGCGGCTAGGGTTCTTCTTTTCGTCCTCAAATATGGTCTGATATGATGTCCCTTGAGATATGGAAGAGATCCCCCTTAAATCACCGAAAATCAATTCAAAAATGGAAGATAGGATTTTTCCGGATTTGCGTATCGATCGATTGAGATTTTCCTTCGATCGATCGGTGCACTGTTCACTTCAGTCTTTGAAACTCACTGCCTCGCTCGATCGATCGAGAATAATTCTCGATCGATCGACTCTTCGATAAAATTGGCTCTGAAGTTTCTGCCTGGATCGATCGATCGAGAATTATTTTCGATCGATCGAGACTTCGATTCATTTTCTGCTTAGCACACTGCCTGGCTCGATCGATCGAGAAATATTCTCGATCGATCGAGAATCCGAAAATCCAACTTCTTCATTTTGGTCTCTTTTTCGCCTCGGTTTCGCCCGTTTTCTTCATTTTAGCTCATTTCTTCCACTTCCGACCTATTTTCCTGAAACAATCAAATAAACACCAAAAAGCATAATATCATCCAGGAAAAAGTACGAAAAATGGGAAGAAATTACAGCTAAAAACACTCAAAATCTAAGCCTATCAACTCCCCCAAACTTGGACTTGATCGTCCTCGAGCAAGCAATAAGCTCAAAAAGTAGAGTTAAACTTAATACTTTGAATAAATCATCATCACAACATAGTGTACAAGCTCAGCAATCCCACTTACACATCAATGAGAGTCATTCAAAGTTCAACAGGAAGCACTTTCTCCTAAGCTAAACAGTACATCGCAATATCGGAACGTGCGTGTGTGTTATTGTCAAACATGAGTTACATACATATCTTTAAGATCAACATGTGCCATAAAAACTCAAAGTCAAGATTACTTTGGATTACTCTACAAATCTACTATCCAGCGCTTCTCCACTAATGTAATTATTCCCTAGACTTGGATCAGAGGTCTTTAAAGCTTATAGCGTTAGGCCTTTTGGTGTCGGCTCCAAAGAAAAGGTAGGATGAAAGCAAAGAAGAGAGTATAATAGAATCAGTTCAATTTTTTTTTTTCGCAGAACATTGAGCTTCTCTTCAACTTTTTCTAGCCTTGGCCACTTTGGGTCTTATTTTAATGTTTTCATTTTTTTTCAAGGCTTTTCTCTACATCTTTTCTTATTGCTCATTCTTTTGTTCATTTTGTTTTTCACAATGAACTCATCTACATATACAAATTAGTGCACAAAATGAGATTCATTATACTCCCTTAGGGACGGATAGAATTTATCATTTAGGCTCAATCCAAGGTAGGTATAATGAGTTGGCCAAAAATGTGGAATGGGGGTCTAGTTATATGCAATACATATACCATTCTTTTTTTTTTCAATAAGGCTCAAGAGGGGACACTAAGGAATGATGTACACAAGGTCAGCTTGAAAGTCTCAAACGGTCCAAAGATCGCCTAAATCATCTCCAAGTCAAGTTCCTAGTTATAAATTTTGCCTCAAAGTGCTTTCAAATAGATTGTAGAGTTTTCTAAGATACTCAAGACAAATCCTAGTTAACACAAGTTTTCACTTTATTCAGTACATACTTCACTCAATCATGACTCAAATCGTGCTCAAAGTATTCCTCAATTTTGATATAAGTTCAACAAAGGATCAATACAAACAAGTTAAACATTTTCATGACTCCTATCTAGATGGGGATTAATTTCATCATGTAGTACCATTGCAAATCCAACTCATCATTTTTCAAGAATAACTCATTTTCTAAAAAAAATTTGTTGATAGTGCTCAAGGACGATTCAAGTGACAATTAAGCACACAACATGTGGATAAAACAAGTTAAACACGCAAACCACTCCCCCAAACTTAACTGTAACATTGTCCTCAATGTTTAAAAGAATCAAAAGGGAAAAAGTAAACTCCCCTGATCAAGACGCTTGCATGAGGATTGAGGAAGTTTGGCTTTTGAAAGCTCCACTGCTGTATGGGTTCATCGCTCCACTTGAGTACCTCGCAAAAGAAGGATGCTAGAGAAAAACAAACTAAATGCAAAATTGAAAATAAAACAAAGCTAAATGCAAAAGGATACGCTTGGGTTGCCTCCCAAGAAGCGCTGATTTCTAGTCGTCGGCTTGACCATCAGAAGCAACCATCAAAGAGCGGTTGCCGCCCATAGTAAGTATCGTATGATACCACTAATGGGTATTCATTCAGTATGCCCTCAAGATTGGCCAGATGTCTCCAGTGTAAACTCGTCGCTCCAACAACTTTCGTCATGACATAGTGAGCATAGGAGAATGATTCTTTACTTGACTTCATCTCATATGGGGCGTAGTGCGATGAAGTTGGTGGCATCGATGGGAAATACGTATCCACATATGGCATATAACATGTCTCCATCGATGGGTGCATATCAAGGTTCTCGAAACTCTCATCCTCCAACATCACTCTTGGCTTGTTTACCCATAGGATCTCCTCAGATGACTTTTCCACTGTAGGCTCAATCACTTCCATAGGTTCAACTTCCCTTGATTCTTCCACATGAGTGGGCTCACTCCCCCAAACTTGATTGGTTGAGTGATCATCATCATGTAACCAGGCCTGATTTGTACATCTCGTCTCCTCCTCTTGGCAGCTCATTGAGATGATTTCTACTAGGATTGCTAATTGCTGCTCTAGATGACGTATATAATTGGTCTGGTTCTCTAAACGTTGCTCAATTGATGCCATGAGTCTAAATAACATATTCTCTGATTTGTCCGTTCCTTCTACAAAACTACATTTCTTCTCGCCGTGATGCTCAAAGGTTGGTGCGTATCATTAGGGTAGTGAGGCTCTGGTGGGTATTGGTGACTCCAACCTTTCAAGGAAGGATCACAATGCCAGTGGTAATCGAAGTCCACCATATCATTGAACAGGTGTAATACACTGTCCTCATCTCTATCAACCAGGGGACTCCCATTCACCAGTGCTCCTTTGAATACCCATCCTCGTGTCTGTGCATCCAAACCTTTGAAGAAATGTTGCAGAAGAGTATAGTTCAAAAAGTTGTGATACCTGAACGTGTCTGCCAGTTCATTGAATCTCTCCCACGCCGAATAAAACGGCTCTGAAAATTGTTGGGCAAATCTTGTGAAGACTTGTTGATGAAGCATCACAAGTACCTCGCAAGAAAATCAAATAACATACTTAAATAAAATAATATTTTTTAATAAATTTTTTTTTCCGAAAATAACAAAAAGAAAAAGAAAACAAAAACGCAATTATAAAATTGGCTAAATTACAATTAACTAATCTCGTATGATATTATACAGATTAGCCCCCGGCAACGGCGCCAAAAACTTGACCGCTTTATATTTAAACAAAAGATATTTCAAAGTGTAGTGTGAAGCGATTCTACCGCAAGTGCACGGTTGTCAAGTTTTAGTATAGTTTAATTGAAAGTAAGGGTTGTCGAATCCACATGGACTAATGTATAAGTACCAAATAAGATTAATAAAATTATATTTAGCCTACGATTAAAGAATGTGATTAACTAAAACAAACTTAAACTATGGAATGAAAATTAAACAAGAAACAATAAAATGAATGGTTCCGGCTATGCAAAGGTAAGTTGCTCGAGAAATTTATCTAGCCCTTCGTTCAACTGTGTTATCTTTAATGATTCATTTGAATAAGCAAATTATCAACCAATTGATTCTAAAGGTGAAAGGTTTTCGCTATTATTCAATACACTCTCTCGAGCTGTAAAGAAACTAATATCAAACTAGAACAAGTCACTCTCGTGCACCTATTTACTAATTCAATATTGCATAAATTATCAAAACCCCGTTACTCTAAATCTCTCGATTCAAAGTTCTCACGTATGCGATATCATCTCTCGATCTCAATCTTGAACATACTTCATGAATTAATAGAGCGTGTTACAACGTTATCTCTCGATCTCGATTATAACTCTCAGAATCAATCAACGTTAGCTAGGCTTTGATCTTAACAGGCAATTAATTCATGAACAATAGACATCAATACACTCAAACACAATTGAATCAATATATCAAACACAATGATACTAAATCTCAATAAAATAAACTAGAATTATTTCAAATCAAATACAAAAGAAGTTTAATCGTCTCTCGACCTCAAAAACATCAATTGAAAATTAATATGAAATAGATCAGAGTCTAGAAATACGATAATCGGCGGAATGAATCCGTGCGTAGCACCGAAATCTCTTCTCTTGCTCCTTCCTTGCACTCCGGAATTGAATGGCTTTGGCTCGGACGAAGAACCGGAAGAACGGATCTCCTTGGCGGCGGCTAGGCGGCGGCTAGGGTTCTTCTTTGCGTCCTCAAATATGGTCTGATATGATGTCCCTTGAGATATGGAAGAGATCCCCCTTAAATCACCGAAAATCAATTCATAAATGGAAGATAGGATTTTTTCCGGATTTGCGTATCGATCGATCGAGATTTTCCTTCGATCGATCGGTGCACTGTTCACTTCAGTCTTTGAAACTCACTGCCTCGCTCGATCGATCGAGAATAATTCTCGATCGATCGACTCTTCGATAAAATTGGCTCTGAAGTTTCTGCCTGGATCGATCGATCAAGAATTATTTTCGATCGATCGAGACTTCGATTCATTTTCTGCTCAGCACACTGCCTGGCTCGATCGATCGAGAAAATATTCTCGATCAATCGAGAATCCAAAAATCCAACTTCTTCATTTTGGTCTCTTTTTCGCCTCGGTTTCACCCGTTTTCTTCATTTTAGCTCATTTCTTCCACTTCCGACCTATTTTCCTGAAACAATCAAATAAACACCAAAAAGCATAATATCATCCAGGAAAAAGTACGAAAAATGGGAAGAAATTACAGCTAAAAACACTCAAAATCTAAGCCTATCATATATCATGCATTTCAGAGTTGCAATAATATAAAAGGCTATGCTCGTACGTTATACGTACCTTATAATTTTGTAGTCCGAATCAAACCTTGCCTTAGTCCCCCGATCCAATGAATTATGTGCTAAACACAATTAATAACTCACAATTAAATCGTGCCCGCAAACACATGCCAGAGCACGTAGACAACCTCCAATTATATCGTCAATCCATGACGAATAACCATTTAAAAGACTCGGCCAAGGCGTGCGTTGAAATTAAAACACAAAATAAATTTTCAAGGTTTAGGCATCAGCGAAAGCAGCGATCGACCGCCTCTCAACGTATTTCAAAATCTGCCTCCGAGCGATCGATCTCTACTTTTGAAGCGGTCGATCGCCTCACTGTTCATCGTCTTCAAAATGTTTACAAACAACGCGGCGATCGATCACCCCGCCCTAGGGATCGATCGCCTCGACCTGTTCCAGCCAAAAATGGCGTTTTTCATGTAAAAACTTCCAAAATACTAATCCCTACACCCCATACACCATAAATCCTTAACAAGGAACTATAAATCCACCCTAAAACACAATAACCAAAATATCTAAAAACCATAAACTCAATCCCAACTCAAAACATAACCAAATACCACCATGCTACAATCAAATCGAAGATAAAGAAGAGGGGAAAGCGCAATATGTGATATCCCCGAAATAATTATGTGCAATTGAGTATTAATTATGTTTATGTGAGGATTATGGTAGTAATTTATTGGTGTTGAATAAATAATAATAGGAAATGCTTAGTCATGCGATGACCATGACCTAGTAATGCATTTCAGGGTGCATGTGATGCATGTTGGGAATTTGAGTTGCGGCATGGTTATTTGGGGTGTGTGTCAATTGTTTTTGGTAAGCATGTTTAATTGGAGTTTTGATGTATTTTATTGAATAAATGTTATAAAATATCATGTGAGGATATTTTAATACATCATGCTAAATACCGGGACAAAAAACATAACCCTATCATCTAACCACCCCCCTCAACCCATACCCATCTGCAGCCATGCCCATACCTCACTTCACCCTTCCACCACTCAATCTCTATCACTCATTTTCCCCCAACTTCTTCCCTCATTTTCGTCCAACATTTGAACAACAAGAAGAGGTATGAAGCTTGGAAAATATTGGCTTAATTCTTGCTAAGGAAGCGGGGGCAAAGGGGCAAGGAATCATTTTGTGTTATGGTTCAATTTATGGTTGGTGTTTTGGTTGAAGTTAGATAAAGTGTTGAGTGGAAATGGCAAGGATAGTAGCATTTTGTTGATAATGTGGTTTTGAGTAGTTACATGGTAGTATATTTGTGATGACCAGGGATTATAGGTGTTAATCCCGGAGTGTTAATAACCCTGTAAAGTTGTTTTACGTGGCAATTGGAGTTTAATCGCAGTGTTGGGCCTTCCGGGCTCGTCTATTTGAGTAGTTGGGATCGTTGGATCCCGAGGTTGAGATCGTATTCTCATTTCGGTGAAAACCTGTGAGTTGGGTTTTTAGTGTGACTCGGAATCTCGGGTGCTTTGTGTGGGCACCGGTAAGGGGTTTTTGAGTTAGAGAGAGAGTTTTTGAAAACAGATGATTTTTAATGAATCATGATGTATTTGTGGGGCTATTAGTATTTCGGGGTATTTTTGCTATAAATACCAGTTGAACCCGAGATTTTAATTATCGGAACCATTTTTCCCCCACCTTTCCCGTTTTTCTCTCTCCCCGACCCGCGTGTTTTCCCGTCTGTTTTGACCCCAGCGGCTTCAAACACCGCGCCCGCCGCCGTCCGGCCGCCGTTCAGGCGCGTCCGACCCGCCGCCAGCTTCGTCTCTTCCAGGCGGTCCTCCCCATACCAACAATTTGAAGTTTCGTTGAGAATCGCGTTCGGATTTGCCAGAAAAGCGCTAGGGTTCGGAACTGGATCTCGTCCGATTTTGGGGCTCGATTTTGGTACGATTTTGGGGCTTTCTTCCAGGTGTTATTGGGGCGTTTTGGTGCTTAGTTTTGGTCGAAAATTTCTTGCTTTGTGGGTCAAAGAAATTGGTTGCCAATTGATTCGTTTTTCATGCTGTTTGAGTGAGGTTTTTGGTTCGAAAATTTGCTTGGCTTTTGGTTCGAATTTCTTGCTGGTTGAGGGGTTTGAGTTCGAATTTTTGGGGTTTTTTTGGCAAGGGGTGATGGTCCTTGCTATTGACATGTTTTAGATGTACTATGATGTTTAGTTTGAGTTCGATTTGTGTTGTGACGGTTCGAAAATTGTGGGGTGTTCTTGAGCAATTTTCGATAATGGTTATTGTCGTGTGTTGACAATATTTTTGAGGGTTATGGGTGTCCTTGAGCATGGGTTGCATGTTCGTAATTAATTGTGAATTAATTTATCGTGTTAGCACATCGTTCCTCGGAGCATGGAACTCGAGCAAGGTTTGGCTCGGACTTCGGAGATTTAAGGTACGTGCGACGTACGAGCATTACTTTATATGAGAGCATTTGTGAAATGCATAATGTATATTGACTTCATCGATGGTTGTGCGCATGGCTATATTTATGTGTTGATATATATGGGGTACTGGGCCTATATGACTATTGTACGGCATTTGAGATGCCTGAGAATGATCGTGGGATCATGTACTCATTATAAGACATGTGAGATGTCTAGGTATAATGGAAAATTGGTAAAATAAATGCTAGGCATTTGAGCTATCTATGATTGATAGCGAAATTGAGAAATCAGTACTAGATATTGAGATATCTATATTTGTATGTATAATGAACTTGGAATCATTGATTATTGATACTTGAGAATCAGGCATGCTATGAGTTAAATCAATGTGTTGATTCACTGATTTATGAGATTTGATGAGTTTGATGATTGTGAGAACAGGGACAGTACACGAAATCCCGGATGAGGACGTTGCCATCCAGGGAGTATCATTTAAAATTCATTAATATTTACTTGTGTTGTAAATTATGAATTTCATTATTGTGATTATGAGATTTTGTGTATTGGTATGCTCACCCCGTTGGGGGCTGTCTCTGTTGGGGCAGGTGAACAGGTGCATCGATGGCTATGGAGCTGGGCTCGAGCTGTTGATTGGATGCACTCACAGGATCGTGGTACCAGGGCTTGATGGAGCACGGTATCGTATAGAGTACTTATATACACCCGAGGTTTATATACACATTTATGATGCTCGCTTGTGAGCATGGATATTCTTGTATATGGGTTGTATATAAAGGCATGAGCCTTTCTCTCTTTCATTATATGTTGCATGCAATTGTGGTAGAATTGCTAATGATATGAGAGTCGTTAGTGTATTATGTGGGTGTTGAAACCCACTCTTGTTGTCTTATGTGTGGTGTCTTCCCTGGCTGGGAATTTACTTTGTGTTCAGTATTCTGTTGGGTATTGTGTATTCCCTGGCCGGGAATTATATTATATGATGTGCTTTTGTTTTGGGATAGCTCAATTTACGGGGAGACTCTGCCCAATTTTTATAAAAGTCCACAATGTGAAAAGTGGCAAAATGGGATGGTGATGGGCAACTCTATGAGTCTATATGTTAGTAGAGATGATCTTATAACGTTGAATATTAAAGGAATTTCGTAAGCATCATTTGAGCTTCCCGATTGACTTTTTATTGAAAGCATGTGCCACACATAATGGTTAATACACTAATTAAGGGTTAAGGGCACGGGGGTCCTTACATTAGTGGTATCAGAGCAGTGGTTAGCTCTTTGGGACTGTTGAGGGCCTGGAACATGCTGATAGGGATGAGTAGCACATATTTATGCATGATAGTAGTTAGTGTGGTGTGACACAACTATTTTACTTATGTCCATTTGTGATATGTGATCATAGTGAAACGATTATATGTCATGACATCTATAGAATCATAATATAACCTGTTGATTATGATTGTGAGTTGTGACACAGGGACAACCAAGTGGAGCATTTTGAAATGCATTGGGATACAGGAAGTACTTTGTACTCATAGTTTATGCATTTACTCATTATAATCATAGTGTGTGGAATATGGATTATCGTATGCTTATGGTTTGGAATTGTTCCTTGTAGGGACACTATGACGTGGAAAGGCTAAGGCCATGGTTGAAAAGGCACGAAACGGTAACCTGCATTTTATATACATCCTGGAATTATGCATTGTGGTTGCATGTATACATGTAGTGATGATTTTAATGCTTTGCCGCCAAATGTTGAAGCGAGGGTGGGAGTACCGCATGTCGCATTTGAGCGAGGTGCATTAAAATACACTCATGATGATGTATGTTGGTATATGGATTATGCTTTGTGATGTAGGTATGGATGAAATACTTGGTGAATATCCCATGAGTCATTGTTATGGATGAGTGATGATTTTAAATGCTTGCCGCTATTTATTATTTTGTGCCGCTAAAATGTGAAGCGAGGGGTGGGAGCGCCGCATGTCACATTGAAGCGTGGTTAGCATATGAGGCGAGGAAAGAATATTTGCCGCTAAAATGTGAGGCGAGGGGTGGGAGTACCGCATGTCCATTTAAGCGAGGTTATTCTATGCCGCCTATATGTGAAGCGAGGGGTGGGAGTACCGCATGTTTTTACTTGAGCGAGGGGCATTAAAATACACTACCGTGACAATGACTAGGGATCGGCTATATTGACTGGCGATGGTTCTTGCCGCCATGGATATTGATAGCGATGGTTCATGCCGCTATATTGACTGGCGATGGTTCTTGCCGCCATGTATATTGATAGCGATGGTTCATGCCGCTATATTGACTGGCGATGGTTCTTGCCGCCATGTATATTGATAGCGATGGTTCATGCCGCTATATTGACTGGCGATGGTTCTTGCAGCCATGTATATTGATAGCGATGGTTCATGCCGCTATATTGACTGGCGATGGTTCTTGCCGCCATGTATATTGATAGCGATGGTTCATGCCGCTATATTGACTGGCGATGGTTCTTGCCGCCATGTATATTGATAGCGATGGTTCATGCCGCTATATTGACTGGCGATGGTTCTTGCCGCCATGTATATTGATAGCGATGGTTCATTCCGCTATATTGACTGGCGATGGTTCTTGCCGCCATGGATATTGATAACGATGGTTTATTCCGCTATATTGACTTGCGATGGTTCTTGCCGCCATGTAGATGGATAGCGATGGTTCATTCCGCTATATTGATTGACGATGGTTCTTGCCGCCGGATATATTGCTAGCGATGCCTCTTTCCGCTATTATGTGGACGATGATTCATGCTCAGGTGTATAGCGAGGTTTCATGCCACTTATTATATGACGAGGTATCATGCCGTCGATTCTATAGCGATGGATTGTGCCGCTATGTACTCAGCACAGGATTTTGCCGCCTTCGAGCGATGGGCGCTGACTACGTACTATTATTGAGCGACGGAGACAGGTATGCCGCTATATTGATAGCGATGAGGTATGGCATATTACTTGTGTTAGCATTATTATGGATACTATGTGTTGCTATATATATGCCATGTGTTTGACGATGAGATTATGGATGTCGTGTATCGACATGTACCGTCATATGTTTGACGATGTTAGTTGGGTGTCATATGTTGACATATGCCGTCACGGGATGACGACGACATAGTTGATGTTCTATGTCGACGTGTAGCGTCGTTTTGATGATTAATACATTTATGTTATGTATTTGGTTATATGGTTTGAGTGCTTTGGTGGGCACATGGTAGTGTCTGAGTCACTAGTTGACGAGACCATTATACCGAGCAAGTTGCTCGAGGAACTATTGGGTGCGCCGTATAGGAATTATACCGCAGCACATATTCGAAGTATATATTTGTCGAGCAATGATACCCTTGGGTATGCTCGTTGGTTTGGCTAGGGCCAAGTGATTGGTGGTAAGAGTAGTCATTGAGGAAACTACTCGCTTGTGTTGTGATGTAGTGTAGACATGGTTGCACCCACCCTGAGGGTGTGGGATAAGTCTTAACGGATTATGATTGCATCATAAGTGAGCAAGGACACCGGGTTGTCCATTGTGCTTGGTATTTTAGAGATATGCTGGGCGATGACCCACAACTCTAATAATTTGTACGGTATGGTATACCGGATTGGGACGTGTGTCACGTCGATAAGCTGGTACGAGCCTATGGAGACAGTGCTTTGCTAGCCAGATATCGTGGTAATGATATAGTGTGATTGTTGGAGCCATGATACTACGCGATGGAACCGAGTTTGGTGAATCGTATGATGATACGATGAAAGCTTTTGGCAGGCTTTTGATTGTCCCTTTGTAGCATGATGTTGAGGCATGTGACACCCCATGAGAACGTTTATACGTCTATTGTTTTGAGGGATTTGTCTGGGGCAGCTCATAATGTTGGAGTACTAACAAGAGAGTCATCAAATCGTTATTGACTCGATCTGAGGGAACCCGTACATTTGGGATGCAATGGGTGTTATTGTATCCAATTTTCCGAACAGTGGTTCGAGACTTGTGGATCTCGAGTTCGATGGCACTCCCCTTGTGGGGAAGGAGGTAGTATTATACCCATTTGGAAATCTTTGAAAGATTCGGTAAGTTGGTACGTGTAGTGTTGATTTTGGGAATCACACCGTGTTGTTGATCGTCGATTATCATTCTCCACTGGGTAGGGAATGACTCAGAATTGATAGTTGTGTTTGGGGCTTAGGGGTATGTTGTAGATACCCGAGCCAAGTGCATTGAGTATGCATGTGATGTCAGTGCTTATGCAGGTATACCGGCGAGTATACGGATGCCAGTTATTGATTTCCTTCTTGTCAAACATAGAGTTATGCTACTTTTGGATGGTTAAATCTCTGATGAGAGATATGAAACACCTTGAGATTGGGAATCTCCATGGCACGATGATTATGAGGGATAATCGTGAAGTTAGTTGACTTCCCTTGAGGAGGGATTATCTTGTGTGGGTTGAGATGTTCCCTTGTTGGTGTTTTCCTTCGAGTTATGCGATAGCCTTCCCAAGTTTGGATTGTTAAATCCTAGAATTGCCAAGGGATGGCAGGAATTCGGATTTATTGGGTGTCGCTGTCGACACAAGCGTTGAGGATGCAATGGGTTTATTGCATGTCCTTTCAGAATTTGAACTCTGTGGAGTCTCGATGGTTTGATTATGATCAGGATGTGATCCCTGGAATATCCGGAGGTGGACATCTTGTGAGATGTCTTTTGTGTGAATCTGTGGCCGTGAGTTGCCCAAATTGAGTTGCAATGATGCGACTGCTCATTCGATGGAGGAGGTTTGGAAGTGGAGACCAGGTTTGGTTTGTGTACATCGTGGTATGCTAGTGTTTTTCCTCGTAATGATGTGTGTTAGACATCGTGAGTCATGATAGAGATGTCTTTGAATGATATCTACGATAGAATCGGGAGCGATTCGAATCCTTGCAGTTTCAGTTGACTAACTGCTTTTGGATTGTTAGCGTTGAGTTGTGCTGACGCTCTTTGACGTTATGATGGATTTGGAAGTCTGTTCCACTCCAGAGATTGACACGAGGTCAACGTTCTCACGGTTGAGGTGTCATTCATGATGCGTTCTTACTAGTGGTATTAGAACGAATGATGACTGTCCGATCTACAGTCGTAAGTATTGGTTGTTTTGCAGTCATGAGGGACTGACTTTTGGGATGAACCGCATCGAGGTATGTTTGGCCTCTTGGGTGATATGTTGGTATGTCGCTCTGTTTCAGAGTTCGATGTGAGATAAGTATTCTCGAGGTTTTTAAGACGGTTCTGATATGGTCAGGAATCGAGGTTATGACTTCATGTAGTTGTGTAGCCCGGGTGTTACGTGATACATCGGTGCTAATTTCGAGGACGAAATTCTTTTAGTGGGGGATATTGTGATGACTAGGGATTATAGGTGTTAATCCTGGAGTGTTAATAACCCGTAAAGTTGTTTTACGTGGCAATTGGAGTTTAATCGCAGTGTTGGGCCTTCCGGGCTCGTCTATTTGAGTAGTTGGGATCGTTGGATCCCGAGGTTGAGATCGTATTCTCATTTCGGTGAAAACCTGTGAGTTGGGTTTTTAGTGTGACTCGGAATCTCGGGTGCTTCGTGTGGGCACCGGTAAGGGGTTTTTGAGTTAGAGAGAGTTTTTGAAAACAGATGATTTTTAATGAATCATGATGTATTTGTGGGGCTATTAGTATTTCGGGGTATTTTTGCTATAAATACCAGTTGAACCCGAGATTTTAATTATCGGAACCATTTTTCCCCCACCTTTCCCGTTTTTCTCTCTCCCCGACCCGCGTGTTTTCCCGTCTGTTTTGACCCCCGCGGCTTCAAACACCGCGCCCGCCGCCGTCCGGCCGCCGTTCGGCGCGTCCGACCCGCCGCCAGCTTCGTCTCTTCCAGGCGGTCCTCCCCATACCAACAATTTGAAGTTTCGTTGAGAATCGCGTTCGGATTTGCCAGAAAAGCGCTAGGGTTCGGAACTGGATCTCGTCCGATTTTGGGGCTCGATTTTGGTACGATTTTGGGGCTTTCTTCCAGGTGTTATTGGGGCGTTTTGGTGCTTAGTTTTGGTCGAAAATTTCTTGCTTTGTGGGTCAAAGAAATTGGTTGCCAATTGATTCGTTTTTCATGCTGTTTGAGTGAGGTTTTTGGTTCGAAAATTTGCTTGGCTTTTGGTTCGAATTTCTTGCTGGTTGAGGGGTTTGAGTTCGAATTTTTGGGGTTTTTTTGGCAAGGGGTGATGGTCCTTGCTATTGACATGTTTTAGATGTACTATGATGTTTAGTTTGAGTTCGATTTGTGTTGTGACGGTTCGAAAATTGTGGGGTGTTCTTGAGCAATTTTCGATAATGGTTATTGTCGTGTGTTGACAATATTTTTGAGGGTTATGGGTGTGCTTGAGCATGGGTTGCATGTTCGTAATTAATTGTGAATTAATTTATCGTGTTAGCACATCGTTCCTCGGAGCATGGAACTCGAGCAAGGTTTGGCTCGGACTTCGGAGATTTAAGGTACGTGCGACGTACGAGCATTACTTTATATGAGAGCATTTGTGAAATGCATAATGTATATTGACTTCATCGATGGTTGTGCGCATGGCTATATTTATGTGTTGATATATATGGGGTACTGGGCCTATATGACTATTGTACGGCATTTGAGATGCCTGAGAATGATCGTGGGATCATGTACTCATTATAAGACATGTGAGATGTCTAGGTATAATGGAAAATTGGTAAAATAAATGCTAGGCAGTTGAGCTATCTATGATTGATAGCGAAATTGAGAAATCAGTACTAGATATTGAGATATCTATATTTGTATGTATAATGAACTTGGAATCATTGATTATTGATACTTGAGAATCAGGCATGCTATGAGTTAAATCAATGTGTTGATTCACTGATTTATGAGATTTGATGAGTTTGATGATTGTGAGAACAGGGACAGTACACGAAATCCCGGATGAGGACGTTGCCATCCAGGGAGTATCATTTAAAATTCATTAATATTTACTTGTGTTGTAAATTATGAATTTCATTATTGTGATTATGAGATTTTGTGTATTGGTATGCTCACCCCGTTGGGGGCTGTCTCTGTTGGGGCAGGTGAACAGGTGCATCGATGGCTATGGAGCTGGGCTCGAGCTGTTGATTGGATGCACTCACAGGATCGTGGTACCAGGGCTTGATGGAGCACGGTATCGTATAGAGTACTTATATACACCCGAGGTTTATATACACATTTATGATGCTCGCTTGTGAGCATGGATATTCTTGTATATGGGTTGTATATAAAGGCATGAGCCTTTCTCTCTTTCATTATATGTTGCATGCAATTGTGGTAGAATTGCTAATGATATGAGAGTCGTTAGTGTATTATGTGGGTGTTGAAACCCACTCTTGTTGTCTTATGTGTGGTGTCTTCCCTGGCTGGGAATTTACTTTGTGTTCAGTATTCTGTTGGGTATTGTGTATTCCCTGGCCGGGAATTATATTATATGATGTGCTTTTGTTTTGGGATAGCTCAATTTACGGGGAGACTCTGCCCAAATTTTTATAAAAGTCCACAATGTGAAAAGTGGCAAAATGGGGATGGTGATGGGCAACTCTATGAGTCTATATGTTAGTAGAGATGATCTTATAACGTTGAATATTAAAGGAATTTTGTAAGCATCATTTGAGCTTCCCGATTGACTTTTTATTGAAAGCATGTGCCACACATAATGGTTAATACACTAATTAAGGGTTAAGGGCACGGGGGTCCTTACAATATTGGAGTATTTATGTGTTGAATTGTTGAAGTATGTTAGTTTGTAGTATGTTTTATGAAAGCATGAGGATGGTGCTCGAAAATGGTGGTTTTTCGCGATTACAGACATTATCGCTTTTATTTTAAACAATTAATTTCAATCTAGCGATTTTAGACCGCAAGTGCACGGTGTCAAGTTTTAGTATAGATAGGAAGATACGGATTGTCGAACCCACAGGGACTAACAAGCAAGTACCAAATAAGATGTATTTTAACTATATTTAACCTACGAAATTAATTTATAATTAATGACTAATTAATTAAATAAACTACTAATCCAACCAAGTCAATAAAAGTAAACGAGAAAAATCCACTAGAGAAGATTATCGAGACTTTGGCTCACCAATGCAATTCCCTACAATTCTCGATTGAATAATCAAATATTTCTAAGGTGACGAGTTCTCCCAATTTATCTAATACACTCTCTCGAGCTATATTAAACCTAACACCGAATTGTAGTAAGTAACTCTCGTTCACTTATTTAACAATTCAATGTTGCATAAGATCCATGAAAACTCCTAGCTTTCAATTACTAGAATCTATGGCTATCACGCATGTATTTGACGTCATCTCTCGATCTCGGTCTTAAATCCATGGTATGAGTTATTTATTCAGTATCATAAAATCATCTCTCGATCTCAATTACGTTACTAAACATCATTCAAAGGTGATCAATCCTCTAAAAGCATGAAGAACATAAAACATACGCAAAGAACTATAAGAATTCAATCATTAAATCATCAAATCAAAGGTTCATAACAAAGGATTCGCCTAGCCTCGATAAATAAATTAGTTCAACATAGTATATCAAAACAAATCAAAATTAATATTAAAAGACAAGAATAAACTCCCGATGTCGACTTCGGTTGTAGATCCTCGCTCCTTCTCTTGCTTCCTTCTCGATCGTCTCTTTTTATCGCCTTGTTGGCTTGTTCCAAATCCTAGGGTGAAGTGGTGATGGTGGATGATGGTGATGAGTGTTGGAAGAAGAGTGGAAGATTGGTGGAGGTTTTTACGTGTGGTGGAGTGAATGAATTGGCATGAGGTTGAATTAGGGTGAAGGAGTGTGAAGGAGGCGTGTGGTTTGGATGGTGAATGGGTGTATGGAGGCTATACCCTAGGTTAAAATCTGATTTTCTCCTCCTTTTTGGCTAATAAATCGAGCTATGTAGGGTTGGAGGCTAGGAGGATGGAATAAAATCCAACTTGGAAGGCAAGAAATCAAGTTTCCATATTTTTCAAAACTCTGGGCGATCGATTGGGACAGAGGGGTCGATCGTGGCTTTTTCAACCTTTCTCGATCGATCGGAAATCCTCTCTCGATCGATCGAGCTTCACAGTAAGTTTTTTCGCCTTTTTCAGCTTCTGGCGAGTTTCGTATTTTAGCCGTACCTTTCTCATACAAACTCCAAATTTGATGAATCAGCTGTCCACGCGAAGATAAGAGAAAGTTCCACAACGTTTATAGGGACCACATTTCCAAAACCTGGCTCGAACATATAGTAAGTTGAGGAGAAAGGAGCAACATGTGTCTTGGATTCTGGTTTTTTCCTATTTTCTTCAACTTTATTCATTTTTTCATCATTTTTGCTTGATTTCTTCACCTTTTATGAATTTCAACATTGATTCATGAAATATCGAAATATATACCATAAAACGTAAAATAATTCAAGAATCAACACGAAAACCATTACAAATCATAGCATAAAAACGCGTAATAATCAACCTTATCAACTCCCCCAAACTTATCACTTAATCGTCCTCGATTAAGCATTAGAATCACAAGGTATAGTTCATTCTTGATATTTGAAACAATTATTTCATGACTTGCTTATTCTCAGAAATCTCATGCACATATACAAAAGTTGACAAGACATGTTTTCTCTTAATTCAAGCAACATATCTCAAAATCGGAATGTGTGTGTGTGCTAATTTCATTCTCAAGTTTCATATACATTTTCAAGATCAAATCATGCTAATCAACTCAAAGTCGAGATTATCATCAAGCACCCCATAAGCCTATTCTCAAACAACTTCTCCACTAATGATAGTTACTCCCTAGACTTGGATCAAAGGACTTTTTAAGCTTGTAATGTAAGGCCTTTGGTGTTGGCTTCAAAGAAAAGGTAGGATAAGTGCAAAGAAGAGAGTATAATCATTTACAGTTCAAATTTTTCACACACATCGAGCTCCTCTTCTTTTTCTTTTATAGCCTTGGCCACTTTGGGTCTTATATGTTTATTTTTTTTTTCTTTTCAAGGCTCTTTGTCTATCTTTTTCTTTTCTCATTCATCAATATTTTTCAATAAGCTCATCAGGATATAACAATTTACGTGCATCGAATGGAATTCATTATACTCTCTTAGGGTAAGGATAACTTTTTCATTTAGGCTCAAATAAGGGTAAGTATAATGAGTTTGCCAAGAATGTAGAATGGGGTCTAATTATATGCAATGATATAGCATTCTTTTTTCAATAAAGCTCAAATGGGACACTAGGGATTGATATAGACTAGGTAAGCTTGAAAGGCTCAAACGTGTCAAAGATCGCCTAGATCATTTCCAAGTCGAGTTTGTAACTATAAAATTTCGCCTCAAAGTGTCATCATCAAATAAGTTCTAGGATAACTCTAAGATGCTCAAGACAAATCATCAAGTTCACAACAATTATCACTATTCAACATGCAATCCACAAGATCATGACTCATTGTGCTCAATGTATTCCTCATTCTTGACATGCTAACTCAAATTAGGATATTCATGTACAAGTCCAATCACAAATCAAGTTCATATGCATAGTGAGATCAAAATCCTCATTGAATAGTCACTACTATAATTCATTCTTTTCTCAAGTTCGAACTCATAAAAAAATTTTTTTTAGCTCATAATAATCGGACGATTCAAGTGTCATTTAAGCACACAACAAGTGGTTAAAACAAGTAAAACATGCTAGCTACTACTCCCCCAAACTTAAATCAAACATTGCCCTCAATGTTTAAAAGAATCAAAAGGGAAACAGTGAATTCCCCTGATCAAGACGCTTGCATGAGGGTTGAGGAAGATTTGATTTTGAAAGCTCCACTGTTGTAGGGGTTCATCGCTCCAACCAAGTACCTAGCAAGAGAAGAATGCATATGGTAAAATATTCGACTTGAGAGATAAACAAAACTAAAATGAAAACTGAAAATAAAACAAAACTAAATAACAAAAGGATACGCTTGGGTTGCCTCCCAAGAAGCGCTGATTTTTGGTCTTCGGCTTGACCATCAGAAGCAACCATCAAAGAGCGGTTGCCGCCCATAGTAACTATCGTATGATACCACTAATGGGTCTTCATTCAGTATGCCCTCAAGATTGGCAAGATTGTAGCAGTGTACGCTCGTCGCTTCAACAACATTCGTCTTAAAGTGGTAGGCATGGGAGAATGATTCTTGACTTTGCTTCTTATCTTGGACGATGTAGTGCGGTGAAGTTGGCATCGACGGAAAATATGGATCCACATATGGCATAGAACATGTCTCCATCGATGGGCTCAAATCGGAATCTTCGAAAGTTTCTTCCTTCTCCAACATCACATTCGACTCATATTCACATGGGAACTCCTCGGATAACATCTCTGAAGTAAGCTCAATCTCTTGAAGAGGCTCAAGTTCCTTTGAATCTTCCACATTAGGAGGATCACTCCCCCAAACTTGGTTGGTTGAGTGATCATCATCATATAACCAAACTCGATTTGTCACCTCTTGATTTGTAGCTCTCGTCTCTTCCTCCTGGCAGCTAGTTGAAATTGTTTCCATAAGGACCACCATTTGCTGCTCCAGGTGGCGCATAGAGTTGGTTTGGCACTCCAAACTATTCTCAGTTGATGCCATGAATCTCACTAAAGTATCCTCTAACTGAGTTGTGATATCTGCAGAACTATCTCTCCTCTCTTCGCGAAGTTCAAATGGTTGTGGCGTATCAATAGGGTAGTGAGGCTCCGGTGGGTATTGGTGACTCCAACCTTGTAGTGAAGGATCACAATGCCAGTGATGATCGAAGTCCGCCATATCATTGAACAGGTGCAATACACTGTCTTCATCTCTTTCAACCAAAGGACTTCCAGTTGGCAGTGCTCCGCTCAATACCCATTCTCGTGTCTATGCATCCAAACCTTTGAAGAAATATTGCAGAAGAGAATAGTTCAAAAAGTTGTGATACCGGAATGTGTCTGCCAATTCATTGAATCTTCCCCACGCTGCATAAAACAGCTCTGAATATTGTTGGGCAAATCTTGTGAAGACTTGTTGATGAAGCATCACAAGTACCTCGCAAGGAAAACAAATAAAACAATTAAATATAGTTTTTTTTTTTATAAATATATACAAAGAAGAAAAAAAAATGGTTAAATTACAGTCAAAGCTTCTCGTATGATATTACTAAAATTAGTCCCCGGCAACGGCGCTAAAAACTTGATCGCTTTTATTTTAAACAATTATTTCCAATCTAGCGATTTTAGACCGCAAGTGCACGGTGTCAAGTTTTAGTATAGATAGGAAGATACAGATTGTCGAACCCACAGGGACTAACAAGCAAGTACTAAATAAGATGTCTTTTAACTATATTTAACCTACGAAATTAATTTATAATTAATGACTAATTAATTAAAATAAACTACTAATCCAACCAAGTCAATAAAAGTAAACGAGAAAAATCCACTAGAGAAGATTATCGAGACTTTGGCTCACCAATGCAATTCCTTACAATTCTCGATTGAATAATTAAATATTTCTAAGGTGACGAGTTCTCCCAATTTATCTAATACACTCTCTCGAGCTATATTAAACCTAACACCGAATTGTAAGTAACTCTCGTTCACTTATTTAATAATTCAATGTTGCATAAGATCCATGAAAACTCCTAGCTTTCAATTACTAGAATCTATGGCTATCACGCATGTATTTGATGTCATCTCTCGATCTCGGTCTTAAATCCATGGTATGAGTTATTTATTCAGTATCATAAAATCATCTCTCGATCTCAATTACGATACTAACATCATTCAAAGGTGATCAATCCTCTAAAAGCATGAAGAACATAAAACATACGCAAAGAACTATAAGAATTCAATCATTAAATCATCAAATCGAAGGTTCATAACAAAGGATTCGCCTAGCCTCGATAAATAAATTAGTTCAACATAGTATATCAAAACAAATCAAAACTAATATTAAAAGACAAGAATAAACTCCCGATGTCGACTTCGGTTGTAGATCCTCGCTCCTTCTCTTGCTTCCTTCTCGATCGTCTCTTTTTATCGCCTTGTTGGGTTGTTCCAAATCCTAGGGTGAAGTGGTGATGGTGGATGATGGTGATGAGTGTTGGAAGAAGAGTGGAAGATTTGTGGAGGTCTTTACGTGTGGTGGAGTGAAGGAATTGGCATGAGGTTGAATTAGGGTGAAGGAGTGTGAAGGAGGCGTGTGGTTTGGATGGTGAATGGGTGTATAGAGGCTATACCCTAGGTTAAAATCTGATTTTCTCCTCCTTTTTGGCTAATAAATCGAGCTATGTAGGGTTGGAGGCTAGGAGGATGAAATAAAATCCAACTTGGAAGGCAAGAAATCAAGTTTCCATATTTTTCAAAACTCTGGGCGATCGATCGGGACAGAGGGGTCGATCGATCGAGCTGGCCAGTAGAAATTCGTGGCTTTTTTCAGCCTTTCTCGATCGATCGGAAATCCTCTCTCGATCAATCGAGCTTCACAGTAAGTTTCTTCGCCTTTTTCAGCTTCTGGCGAGTTTCGTATTGTGGCCGTAACGTTCTCATACAAACTCCAAATTTGATGAATCAGCTGTCCACGCGAAGATAAGAGAAAGTTCTACAACTTTTATATGGACCACATTTCCAAAACCTGGCTCAAACATATAGTAAGGTGAGGAGAAAGGAGCAACATGTGTCTTGGATTCTGGTTTTTTCCTCTTTTCTTCAACTTTATTCATTTTTTCATCATTTTTGCTTGATTTCTTCACCTTTTATGAATTTCAACATTGATTCCTGAAATATAGAAATATATACCATAAAACGTAAAACAATTTGTGATGACCAGGGATTATAGGTGTTAATCCCGGAGTATTAATAATCCCTAAAGTGGTTTTACGTGGCGATTTGGAATTTAATCGAGGTATTGGGCCTTCTGGGCTCGTTTATTTGGGCAGTTGGGATCGTTGGATCCAGAGGTTGAGATTGTATTCACATTACGGTGTAAAACCTAAGAGTTGGGTTTTTGATGTGTCTCGGAATCTCGGGTGCTATGTGAGCACCGGTAGGGGATTTTGGAGTTAGAGAGAGAGTTTTTGAAAACAGATGATTTTTAAGGAATCACGATGTATTTGTGGGGCTATTATTTTTTCGGAGTATTTTTGCTATAAATAGCAGTTGAACCCGAAATTTTATGAAAAATATCATTCAGCCCCAATTCCTCCTCCTCTCTCCCGCGCGCGACCCCTTTCCCGATCTCCCCTGCCTCCGCGCGCAAAAGCGGTGCGCCCGCCGCCGTCCGGCCGCCGCTCGCCGCGTGCGACCTATCACCGTCTTCGTCTCGACGAGGCGCTCCTTTCCCCTCTGTCAATTGAAGGTTTCGTCGCGTCCTGGAGTCGGATTTTGCTGGTAAGCGTCGATCCCCAATTTCTAGGGTTCTTCGATTTTCGTTTGTTTTTGCTTCCGATTTCGTTGGGTAATCTCCCTTAACCCTTGTTCGTCTTTTTCATGTATTTCCATGCCTTTATTGTTTCGAATTTCCCCAATTTCGTAGGGATTAATTTTCGAATTATTGGGGGTTTTTGGCAAAGGTGATGATTCTTGCCATTGATGGTTTAATTCACATCTTAGGTGTATTATGATGCTTGTTTGAGATCGAATTGAGAAACTTTGGTTCGAATTTGAAGAATTTTAAGGGTTTGAATTTAAGGGCTTGTTTGGGTTCGAATTTAATGGTTTTGAGTTCGAAAATTTGGGGGTTTTGTCAAGGGATGTTGATTCTTGCTTGGATAGCTTAATTGACATTTTAGATAAATTATGGTATTTTATTGGGTTCGAAATTGTGAGATTAATGTTCGATTTTTGTAGGGCATTCTTGAACAAATTTCGATTGTCTCATTTATTTCCTTCCCTGCATGTACCCTGCCCCGGGTCTTTTAAGAGGATAATTGTCGTGTATTGACAATGTTGTGAGGGATATGAGTGTGCTTGAGCATAGGTTACATGTTCGTAAATAATTGTGAATTATTTATCGTGTTAGCACATCATTCCTCGGGGCATGGAACTCGAGCAAGGTTTGGCTCGGACTTCGGAGATTTAAGGTACGTGCGACGTACGAGCATTACTATATATATGTGAAATGCATAAGGTATTTTTGATTGCATTGAATGTTTTGCGTATGGTTATACATATATGTTGATATAGCCAAGGAATGACCCAAATCTTGATATCGCCGCTTGTAGCGTGCGTGACATTAGAGTAGGATGACTCTTACATGATATAAGGGGTACTGGGTTTATATGACTATATTATGAGACATTTGAGATGTCTAGGTTTGTAGAATCATGCATTCTTCGTAAGACATTTGAGATGTCTAAGTTCGTAGAATCGTGTATTCATTATAAGACATTTGAGATGTCTAGGTTTGTAGACTCATGTATTCATTATAAGACACTTGAGATGTCTAAGTATAATGAAGGATTGGTAAAATAAATGCTAAGGCATTTGAGCTATCTGTGATTGATAGCAAGGTTGTGAAATCAGTATTAGATATTGTGATATCTGTAATTGCATGTTTAATGAATTTGTAATCACTATATGTTGATATTCGAGGATTAGGCATGCGATGAGTTAATCAATGCGTTGATTTACTGATTTATGAGATTTGATGAGTTTGATGTTGTGAGAACAGGGACAGTACACGGAATCCCGGATGAGGATGTTGCCATCCAGGGAGTATCATTTAAATTCATTAGTATTTACTTGTGTTGTAAATTATGAATTTCATTATTATGATTATGGGATTTTGTGTATTGGTATGCTCACCCCGTTGGGGGCTGTCTCTGTTGGGACAGGTGGACAGGTACATCGATGGCTATGGAGCTGAGCTCGAGCTGTTGATTTGAGGTACTCCCAGGATCGTGGTACCAGGGCTTGATGGAGCACGGTATCGTATAGAGTACCTATATATACACCTGAGGATTTATACATATTCATGATGCTCGCATGTGAGCACGATTATACTTGTATATGGATTGTATATAAAGGCAAGAGCCTTTCTCTCTTTCATTTAAGGTTGCATGCAATTAGGTTGAATTGCTAGAATGATATGAGAGTCATTGGTGTATTATGTGGGTGTTGGAACCCACTTTTGTTGACATATGTGTGGTGTCTTCCCTGGCTGGGAATCTACTTGTATTACTGCTTTCTGTTGAGTATTATGTGTTCCCTGGCCGGGAATTTGGTTATGTGTTGTACTCTTTTTTTGGGATAGCTCTATTTATGGGGAGACTCTGCCCAAATTTTTATAAAAGTTTACAATGTTAAAAGTGGCACCAAGGGGTTGGTAAAGGGCAAACATATGAGTCTTTCATTGACAGGCAATGATTAAGTATCATCAGAGCTTCCCGATTGACATTTTATAGAAAGCATGTACCACACATAGTGGTTAATACACTAATCAAGGTTTAAGGGCTTGGGGTCCTTACATTAGTGGTATCAGAGCAGTGGTTGCTCATTGGGGCTGTTAAGGGCCTAGGAAGTTATTGATAGCACATATTTATGCATGATGGCATTAATATTGTATGACATAGCAAATTGTTTATGTGCTCTTATGATATGAAAAGTGGTATTGCTAACCATTGTGGTTGCAGGAATCGTGTGGAACACGATAGGATGGCATTAATAGCGATGTCTAACACTCTATATGCTACGTGCCAAGGAACCTGATTTTGGAAGAAAATCAGGAGAAGAAAGATATGATGTATTGTCTGAGGACAGACTGGGTAGACAACCGACAGTGGAATACTTCGGTATGGTCTCAATTATTATTGAATATATTAATGCGTTTGTTCATGTAATGCTCAAGCAAGGAAGGTACGTAAGAAACGTACGAGCATCAAACGGTAACATATTCCTAAACTATGACCTTGCATTAATTGCATGAGTATATATGATGATGTTTACGATGATAATGATCATGATGATGTTTATGATAACGTATATATGAGTGGGTAAGATGCCCCTGTGGTAAGATGCCACACAGTGTTTATGATATGGTAAGACGCCATATGATTGGGTAAGATGCCCATGTGGTAAGATGCCACACGATGATGTTATTGTGGTAAGACGCCACGGGGTAAGATGCCCCACATGGTAAGAGGCCATGCGATGTTATTGTGGTAAGACGCCACGGGGTAAGATGCCCCACATGGTAAGAGGCCATGCGATGTTATTGTGGTAAGACGCCACGGGGTAAGATGCCCCACATGGTAAGAGGCCATGCGATGTTATTGTGGTAAGATGCCACGGGGTAAGATGCCCCACATGGTAAGTAGCCATGCGATATTATTGTGGTAAGGTGCCACGGGGTAAGGTGCCCCATATGGTAAGAGGCCATACGATATTATTATGTGGATTTACGATGACTCATTCTTTTATGATGATTGACGATGATTTTACATATGCACGGGCATCCTAAGGGCAACATGTATTATGTGGTTAGTCATTTAACACAAGGTAAATCAAGGTATGCATGAGATAGTGCATTATGATATGATACATGTTGATACGCATCGTTTTGCATATGTATATTGTGAAATATAAAGTGAGGATTTCAATGCTTACACTAAGGTCCATATGAAGCGAGGAAGGATTCCGCTTATAGAGAAGCATTGAAATGCATTGATATTTCACGAGTCCAGGTTATCCTAGTGAGGATTTCAATGCTTACACTAAGGTCCATATGAAGCGAGGAAGGATTCCGCTTATATGGAGTAGTGAGAAGCATTGAAATGCATTGATATTTCACGAGTCCAGGTTATCCTAGTGAGGATTTCAATGCTTGCGCTAAGGTCCATATGAAGCGAGGAAGGATTCCGCTTATATGGAGTAGTGAGAAGCATTGAAATACACTACTGATAAGTGACTCAATTCGAGGTTTATTTATAGCGACGGTTCATTCCGCTATATCTATTGGCGATGGTTCATTCCGCCAGGTATATTTGTAGCGATGGTTCATTCCGCTATATCTATTGGCGATGGTTCATTCCGCCAGGTGTATTTATAGCGACGGTTCATTCCGCTATATTGATTGGCGATGGTTCATTCCGCCAGGTGTATTTATAGCGATGGTTCATTCCGCTATATCTATTGGCGATGGTTCATTCCGCCAGGGTGTATTTATAGCGACGGTTCATTCCGCTATATTGATTGGCGATGGTTCATTCCGCCAGGTGTATTGATAGCGATGCCTCTTTCCGCTACTATGTGGACGATGATTCATACTCAGGTGTATAGCGAGGTTTCATGCCACTTATTATATGACGAGGTGTCATGCCGTCGATTCTATAGCGAGGGATTTTGCCGCTATGTACTCAGCACAGGATTTTTGCCGCCTTCGAGCGATGGGTGCTGATTACGCACTATTATTGAGCGACGGAGACAGGTATGACGCTATATCACTAGCGATGAGGTATGAGATATTGCTATTTTAGTATCTTTATTGTAGCTGGCATGCATTGATATACATGTTTTATTATGCCTATTTTACTAGCATGATAGTGGATGACATACGCTGATGTACATGTATCGTCACTAGTGGGCAATGTTTTAGATGGCATGAGTTGGCATGTGTCGTCACGGGATGACGATGACGATGGTGTAGGAGATGTCTTATTAGACATGCATCATCGTTACGATGATCGATGCGTTGAGTATACGTATTCAGTGGTATGCCTTGGGTGCCAGTACCGAGCACAAGGTGGTGTGTGCGACACCGATTGACGTGACCCTTATACCGAGCGGGTTGCTCGAGGAATGGTTGGATGCGCTGTACATGTGATTGTACCGCAGCTTACGATTGGGGTGATCATATTACGAGTGGTGATACCCTTGAGGTATGCTCGTTGGAATGGCTTTTGGCCATGTGATTTGTCGACAGGAGTAATCATGGAGGAAATTACTCGCTTTCTGTCAATGTGACATGTGGTAGACATGATCACACCACCCTTGAGGGTGTAGGATGGGTCCTAAGGGAGTAGGATCAGGTTATGTTAAGTACATAGGGACATTGGAGTGTCCAGGGTGTATCGGCATTGAGGAATGTTGGATAAAGACCCGCTACTCTATTGAGTTTTCTTCCCATAGTATGTTATACCATGTGGAAACGTCCGTCTTATTGGTAGGTTTGAGGTAAACCTAAAGAGGCAGAGACTAGGTTGTCTGCCGCGTGTGTGTAGCACCATGATGGGCTTGCTAGAGCCGTTACACTGCTCGTTGGAACCAAGTTTGGCAAATCGTAAGGTGATACGATGAGGATTGTGGTGGACTCTAGTAGTCACCATGTCATTGAGGTTAAGGTTATTCATGCCTCACTGAAACGTGTATACGTTTATGTTTAATCTTGGAGACTTGTCTGGGACAGCTCAGGATGTTGGAGTACCCACAAGAGAGTCATCAGGTTGTTATTGACTCAATCTAAAGGAACCCGTGTATTGGGATACAATGGGTGTTATTGTATCCAGTTTTTCCGAACGATGGTTCGAGACTTGTGGATCTCGAGTTCGATGGCATTTCCCTTGCGAGGAAGGAGGTAGTATTATACCTATTTGGGAATCTTGAAAGATTCGGTAAGTTGGTGCAAGTGGTGTTGATTTTGGGAATCACACCGTGTATTGTTAATCGTCGATTTTCATCCTCCACTGAGTAAGGAATGACTCAGAATTGACGGTTGTGTTTGGGGCTTAGGGGTATGTTGCAGATACCCGAGCCAAGTGCTTTGAGTATGCATGAGGTGTTCGTGCTTAGGCAGGTATACCGGTGAGTATACGGATGCCAGTTATTGATTTCCTCTCTGTTAAGCATAGAGTTATGCTATTTTTGGATGGTTAAATCTCTGATGAGAGATATGGAACACCTTGAGATTGGGAATCTCCATGGCACGATGTTTATGAGGAACAATCGTAAAGTTAGTTGACTCCCTTGAGGAGGGATTTTCTTGTGAGGGTTAAGGTATTTCCCTTGTTGGTGTTTTCCTTCGAGTTATGCGACAGCCTTCCCAAGTTGGATTGTTAAATCCGAGGATTTTCAAGGGATGGCAGGATTTCGGATTGGTTGAGTGTCGCTGACGACACAAGCGTTGAGGATGCAATGGGTTTATTGCATGCCCCTTAAGAATTTTAAACTCTGCGGAGTCTCGGTTGTTATTTATGATCAGGACGTGATTCTTGGAACATCCAGAGGTGGACATCTTGTGAGATGTCTTTTGTTTGAAATTGTGGCTGTGAGTTGCCCAAATTAAGTTGCAATGAGGCGACTACTCCTTCGTTGGAGGAAGTTTGAAAGTGGAAACCAGGTTTGATATGTGTACACCGTAGTTGTACTAGTGTTTCCCTCGTAACGATGTATGTTAGACATCGTAAGTCATAGTAAAATATCATTGGATGATATCTACGATAGAATCAAGAGCGATTCGAATCCTTGCAGTTTCAGTTGACTAACTGCTTTTGGACTGTTAGCGTTGAGTTGTGCTGACGCTCTTTGACGTTATGATGGATTTGGAAGTCTATTCCACTCCAGAGTTTGACACGAGGTCAACGTTCTTACGGTTGAGGTGTCATTCAGGATGTGTTCGTACTGTTGTATTAGATCGAAGGAGGACTGTCCGATCTACAGTCGTAAGTATTGGTTGATTTGCAGTCATGAGAGGCTGACTTTTGGGATGACCCGCATCGAGGTATGTTTTACCTCTTGGGTGTTATGTTGGTTTTGGTATGTCGCTCTGTTTCAGAGTTAGATGAGAGGTAAGTATCCTCGCGTTTATTAATACGATTCTGATATGGTCAGGAATCGAGGTTATGGCTTCATGTTGTTGTGTAGCCTGGGTGTTACGTGATACACCAGTGCTAATTTCGAGGACGAAATTCTTTTAGTGGGGGATATTGTGATGACCAGGGATTATAGGTGTTAATCCCGGAGTATTAATAATCCCTAAAGTGGTTTTACGTGGCGATTTGGAATTTAATCGAGGTATTGGGCCTTCTGGGCTCGTTTATTTGGGCAGTTGGGATCGTTGGATCCAGAGGTTGAGATTGTATTCACATTACGGTGTAAAACCTAAGAGTTGGGTTTTTGATGTGTCTCGGAATCTCGGGTGCTATGTGAGCACCGGTAGGGGATTTTGGAGTTAGAGAGAGAGTTTTTGAAAACAGATGATTTTTAAGGAATCACGATGTATTTGTGGGGCTATTATTTTTTCGGAGTATTTTTGCTATAAATAGCAGTTGAACCCGAAATTTTATGAAAAATATCATTCAGCCCCAATTCCTCCTCCTCTCTCCCGCGCGCGACCCCTTTCCCGATCTCCCCTGCCTCCGCGCGCAAAAGCGGTGCGCCCGCCGCCGTCCGGCCGCCGCTCGCCGCGTGCGACCTATCACCGTCTTCGTCTCGACGAGGCGCTCCTTTCCCCTCTGTCAATTGAAGGTTTCGTCGCGTCCTGGAGTCGGATTTTGCTGGTAAGCGTCGATCCCCAATTTCTAGGGTTCTTCGATTTTCGTTTGTTTTTGCTTCCGATTTCGTTGGGTAATCTCCCTTAACCCTTGTTCGTCTTTTTCATGTATTTCCATGCCTTTATTGTTTCGAATTTCCCCAATTTCGTAGGGATTAATTTTCGAATTATTGGGGGTTTTTGGCAAAGGTGATGATTCTTGCCATTGATGGTTTAATTCACATCTTAGGTGTATTATGATGCTTGTTTGAGATCGAATTGAGAAACTTTGGTTCGAATTTGAAGAATTTTAAGGGTTTGAATTTAAGGGCTTGTTTGGGTTCGAATTTAATGGTTTTGAGTTCGAAAATTTGGGGGTTTTGTCAAGGGATGTTGATTCTTGCTTGGATAGCTTAATTGACATTTTAGATAAATTATGGTATTTTATTGGGTTCGAAATTGTGAGATTAATGTTCGATTTTTGTAGGGCATTCTTGAACAAATTTCGATTGTCTCATTTATTTCCTTCCCTGCATGTACCCTGCCCCGGGTCTTTTAAGAGGATAATTGTCGTGTATTGACAATGTTGTGAGGGATATGAGTGTGCTTGAGCATAGGTTACATGTTCGTAAATAATTGTGAATTATTTATCGTGTTAGCACATCATTCCTCGGGGCATGGAACTCGAGCAAGGTTTGGCTCGGACTTCGGAGATTTAAGGTACGTGCGACGTACGAGCATTACTATATATATGTGAAATGCATAAGGTATTTTTGATTGCATTGAATGTTTTGCGTATGGTTATACATATATGTTGATATAGCCAAGGAATGACCCAAATCTTGATATCGCCGCTTGTAGCGTGCGTGACATTAGAGTAGGATGACTCTTACATGATATAAGGGGTACTGGGTTTATATGACTATATTATGAGACATTTGAGATGTCTAGGTTTGTAGAATCATGCATTCTTCGTAAGACATTTGAGATGTCTAAGTTCGTAGAATCGTGTATTCATTATAAGACATTTGAGATGTCTAGGTTTGTAGACTCATGTATTCATTATAAGACACTTGAGATGTCTAAGTATAATGAAGGATTGGTAAAATAAATGCTAAGGCATTTGAGCTATCTGTGATTGATAGCAAGGTTGTGAAATCAGTATTAGATATTGTGATATCTGTAATTGCATGTTTAATGAATTTGTAATCACTATATGTTGATATTCGAGGATTAGGCATGCGATGAGTTAATCAATGCGTTGATTTACTGATTTATGAGATTTGATGAGTTTGATGTTGTGAGAACAGGGACAGTACACGGAATCCCGGATGAGGATGTTGCCATCCAGGGAGTATCATTTAAATTCATTAGTATTTACTTGTGTTGTAAATTATGAATTTCATTATTATGATTATGGGATTTTGTGTATTGGTATGCTCACCCCGTTGGGGGCTGTCTCTGTTGGGACAGGTGGACAGGTACATCGATGGCTATGGAGCTGAGCTCGAGCTGTTGATTTGAGGTACTCCCAGGATCGTGGTACCAGGGCTTGATGGAGCACGGTATCGTATAGAGTACCTATATATACACCTGAGGATTTATACATATTCATGATGCTCGCATGTGAGCACGATTATACTTGTATATGGATTGTATATAAAGGCAAGAGCCTTTCTCTCTTTCATTTAAGGTTGCATGCAATTAGGTTGAATTGCTAGAATGATATGAGAGTCATTGGTGTATTATGTGGGTGTTGGAACCCACTTTTGTTGACATATGTGTGGTGTCTTCCCTGGCTGGGAATCTACTTGTATTACTGCTTTCTGTTGAGTATTATGTGTTCCCTGGCCGGGAATTTGGTTATGTGTTGTACTCTTTTTTTGGGATAGCTCTATTTATGGGGAGACTCTGCCCAAATTTTTATAAAAGTTTACAATGTTAAAAGTGGCACCAAGGGGTTGGTAAAGGGCAAACATATGAGTCTTTCATTGACAGGCAATGATTAAGTATCATCAGAGCTTCCCGATTGACATTTTATAGAAAGCATGTACCACACATAGTGGTTAATACACTAATCAAGGTTTAAGGGCTTGGGGTCCTTACACAATTCAAGAATCAACACGAAAACCATTACAAATCATAGCATAAAAACGCGTAATAATCAACCCTATCAGACATCCGCGATCGATCTGCGCGTTTTCCCCGATCGATCGCGAGCACCAGAGTGCGAGGCAGAGACATTCGGCGATCGATCGTGAGTTTGCACGATCGATCGGCGAAGTCAGTGATCGATCGGCATGTTTTCAGCGATCGATCGCGGAATGGTGAATTTTGGGCATTGAGGCAGTAGCATCTCGCGATCGATCGGGGCCCATTGGCGATCGATCGCGAGAAGCCAAATTATGTGTTTTGGATTATTATTGTGGGATTTTTGGTACTCGGCTATTATTGGCTACTAGTATGGGTTTGTGTGATTGTGTAGAACCATCCCAGGTGGCAACACAGCCAAGGAAGTAAAGTTCTACCACATCCTACTTTTGGAAGGTACGTAGAGAGACGTACGGGCACCCAACAGTACATGTATTTTATATACTTATGGAACATGCATTGAGGATGCAAGTATATATTAAATTGTTCATTGTGAATGCAAATACATGTTGAATTATGCATTATGATTGCATAGGTGTATGTTGAACACTTGGTGCACATCCCATGAGTCATGGTTATATTGGAGTGATGATTTTAATGCTTTGCCGCTGTCACTTGAAGCGATGATAGAATACTTGCCGCTGTCATATTATAGCGAGGAATGAATATTTGGCGCCAAATGTTGAAGCGAGAGTATTGCCGCATGTCGCATTTGAGCGAGGTTATTCAATGCCGCTAATATGTCGAAGCGAGGGGTATTGGTGCCGCTGTCATGACAAGCGAGGTGCATTAAAATACACCGTTATAACAGACTAGGGATTGGTAATTGGTGATATGTCATGACATTGTAAAACCATTGAATAATCCATTGATTATACTCATGAGTTATTATACAGGGACAACCAAAAAGGGGGTGGTTAAAATGCAATTGGGAAACAAGCAGTGTTTTGTACTTACTGGTTTCTGCATTTACGCTTTTTAATAATGTTATGCTTGTTACGGATTATTATATGCTCATGATTTGGGGGTTGTCCTTGTAGGTACATTTTTGGCATAAAAGGGGCTAAGGTCGGGTTGACGCAGTGAGCTAGGAAGGAGGGCTTTTGGTATAGAAGCTGGGATTCTTTTGTATAGTATCTACTCTAGGAGTAGTGTAAATCTATAAGATTAACATTCATTTTGTTAGGAATGTAATTAATCCATTTGGAAGTATTTAGCTTGGCATGTAGCCCTTAAAGCTCAAGGCCTCAACACGAAATTTTTATACTCTGATAATGCATTTCTTAGCTCTACTTATGTCTTTATATCACTTAAGGAATTAGGGTCCTTACAACCAGAGTTCGAGGCAGAGACATTCGGCGATCGATCGCGAGTTTGCGCGATCGATCGGCGAAGTCAGCGATTGATCGGCATGTTTTCAGTGATTGATCGCGGAATGGTGAATTTTGGGCATTGAGGCAGTAGCATCTCGCGATCGATCGGGGCCCATTGGTGATCGATCGCGAGAAGCCAAATTATGTATTTTGGATTATTATCGTGGGATTTTTGGTACTCAGCTATTATTGGCTTCTAATATGGGTTTGTGTGATTGTGTAGAACCATCCCAGGTGGCAACCAAAGAAGTAAAGTGCTATCACATCCTACTTTTGGAAAGGTACGTAGAGAGACGTACGGGCACCCAACGGTACATGTATTTTATATACTTATTGGAACATGCATTGAAGATGCAAGTATATATTAAATTGTGCATTGTGAATGCAAATACATGTTGAATTATGCATTATGATTGCATATGTGTATGTTGAACACTTGGTGCACATCCCATGAGTCATGGTTATATCGGAGTGATGATTTTAATGCTTTGCCGCTGTCACTTGAAGCGATGATAGAATACTTGCCGCTGTCATATTATAGCGATGAATGAATATTTGCCGCCAAATGTTGAAGCGAGGGTATTGCCGCATGTCGCATTTGAGCGAGGTTATTCAATGCCGCTAATATGTCGAAGCGAGGGGTATTGGTGCCGGTGTCATGACAAGCGAGGTGCATTAAAATACACTGTTATAACAGACTAGGGATTGGTAATTGGTGATATGTAAGGACCCCCGTGTCCTGAACCCGTTATTAGTGTATTAACCCAAGCATTTAGTGCTTGTAATCATACATGTAGGGGAAAACCCACTTGTCACCATAGCAAAAACATGCCAATAATAAAATTCTTGACATTATTCCATATAATGTCTAGTTTCCCCCAACTAAGTCCACATACATATCATGCACCATTTTAATACACTACATGTTCTCAGTTCATTTAGCAATTCAATAAGTGATTGCACGCAACTCATAAATGAAGAGAGAAAGGCAATTTCCTCCTTATACATACCATATACACATAATATTGCTCACATGCGAGCATCAAATAAGTACGTGTGTATCAAATGTATATAACACGGTGCTCAATACCGTCACTGGTACTTCGATCCGTGGAAGCACCTCCATTCCATAGCTCGAGCTCAACTCCAAGCCATCGATATACCTAATCACCTGCCCCAACAGAGACAGCCCCCACACGGGGTGAGCATACCAATACCACCAAACCGATAATCACAATAATACAATTCATAATTCACAAAAATGTAAATGCTATGAAATATAAAAGATGCTCCCTGGATGGTATCATCCTCATCCGGGATTCCCTGTACTGTCCCTGTTCTCAAAACAACCAAAACTATTAAATTCCCAATAGCCAGTTAATCGTTACGTTGATTAACAAATCCGTATGCCATGTACGATATCATAATCAATAATATCAAATCATTAACAATGATTACAGATATTCCGTATATCTCACTTATGGTTCCATATTTCCATTTCGTCGCTCGCTCTACAATAGCGGCATTTTATTCTCACGCATGCTCGACAGCAGTGGCGTCATAACCGATGTTCGCTGAAAGGCGACAACATCCCAATCATTGCTCGCTCAAAAGCGGCACCATATAATTCCCAATGCACATATATCAATTTATAGTGATTACCATAACCATGCATTTCAATATACATTTATTGCAATATAGTGTACTATGCACTCAACAATTGCAAATATAACAAAGGGCTATGCTCGTACGTCATACGTACCTTATAATTTTGTAGTCCGAGTCCAATCTTGCCTGAGTCCCACGACCCGATGAGTTAAGTGCTAACATGCAAAGAACTCCCAATTAAACATAGGCATGCAATCACGTGCCCAAGCACGTTCACAACTTCCAAACTTATCGTCCATCCATGATGATTACCAAAATAAAAGCCCCCCGGCTAAGCATGCATAATACCCAAAATATTCCATTTTATGAGTTTAAATGATAGCCAAAAACTCGTCCGAGAATTCCATTTTAATAAACTTCGGCTCCAATCAAACCATTTAAAAGTATAGCATTCCCATTGGTATGTACACATTGCCCCGGAAATCGGCTAATTAAACCCCGTTTCCAAAATCCCAACTTTTTGCCAAAGTTTGAAAAAAACACAACACTTCGAGCCGCGATCGATCGCCGCTTTTGTCGCGATCGATCGCGCGCACCCGCTGCCAAACAGAAACATCTCGCGATCGATCGCGCGTCTCCGAGATCGATCGCCAATCACCTCGCGATCGATCGCCGAGACTTGGCGATCGATCGCCAGCACTGTACATCTTCACCAAATTTACAGCTGCTCGTCGCGATCGATCGGCGCTCCTCGGCGATCGATGGCGACCTGTGATTTTCCGAAAAACTCGAGCTTCCATGGTGTTTTTGACACCCAAACTCAAAACCAGCACCCCTAACTTCCTCAACACCTCCAATACACCATTTAAACTCAATAAAAACTCTAAAAACAACATTTTAGATCCCCAAATCTCAAATCCAAGCCAATACTTGACCAACAAGCACAATACCACAATCAAATCGAAGCTAAAGGCGAGGAGAAGAAGATTACCAGCTTTTCTTCAAGAAATCGGGCTCCCAAGACGAGCCCCCATCGATTTGCTTCCAAGAGAAGAAGAGGGAAGGGTTTGGGGTGAGAGAGAGAGGCGTGAGGGAGAGGAGAGAGAGGAGAGATTCCGTATAATGACGGAATACCGAGTCCATTTGGTATATATAGGACCAAGTCTCCAAAATACCAATACCTCCACAACTACATCATGATTCATTAAAAATCATCTGTTTTCAATAATTATCTCTCCAACTCAAATTCCATTACCAGCCCCAATACAAGTACTCCGGACCCCAGATTCCACCAAAAACCAAATTCCAAGGTTATCACCACGATGAGAATACAATTTCATCCCTTGGATCCAACGAATCCAAATACCGGATTTAAAATCCCCGAGAGTCCCGAAACTGCAATCAACTCATAATTGCCACAATTAAAATCCATTAAGGATTATTACCACTTTGGGGTTAACATCATTAATCCCCGGGCATCACATGATATGTCATGACATTTGTGAAACCATTGAATAATCCATTGATTATACTCATGAGTTATTATACAGGGACAACCAAAAAGGGGGCGTTTAAAATGCAATTGGGAAACAGGAAGTGTTTTGTATTTACGGTTAATGCATTTACGCTTTTTAATCATGCTACGTTTAATATGGATTATTATATGCTCATGATTTAGGGGTTGTCCTTGCAGGTACATCTTGGCATAAAGGGGTTAAGGTCGGGTTGACGCAGTGAGCTAGCGAGGAGGGCTTTTGATATAGAAGCTGAGATTCTTTTGTATAGTTTCTACTCTAGTAGTAGTGTAAATCTATAGTATTAACATTCATTTTGTTAGGAATGTAATTAATCCATTTGGAAGTAAATATCTTGGCATGTAACCCTTAAAGCTCAAGGCCTCAACATGAAAATTTTTATACTCTGATAATACACTTTAGCTCTACTTATGCCTTATTTTCGCACTTAAGGAACTAGGGTCCTTACACAATACCTTATTATCTTCGAGAAATCTTGCTCCGAGATCGAGCCTTCCTCGATTCTTCCATGGGAGGAGAAAAGAAAGGTTTGGGGAAATGGGGGAAGAAACGTCGGAGAGGAGAGAGAGAGAGGAGATGAAAATGACTAAACACTCATCTTGGCATATATAGTACCAAGGCTCCAAAATCCCGAGTCCTCCACAAATACATCATGACTCATTAAAAATCATTTGTTTTCAAATATTACCTCTGAATCTCAATTTCCATTACCAGCCCCAACTCAAAGCACCCCATACCCCAGATCCCACCAAAAACCCAATTCCAAGTTTAACACCACGATGAGAATACAATCACATCCCTTGGATCCAACGACCCCGAACACCAGATTTAAAATCCTCGGGAGTCCCAATACCGTAATTAATTCATAATTGCCACAATGAAAATTCAATTAAGGATCAACACCACACCGGGATTTACACCAGTTATTCCCGGGCATCACAATTATCCCCCACTAAAAAGAATTCATCCTCGAAATTTGCACAGGCATACCCACGTACTGCCAAGACCACACAATCCAAACTGATCCACGTCGTCGAATCATGAGCGCATCATGAACGACACACCAACCGTGAGGACACCGACCTCGCACCAATCTCTGGAATGGAGTAAACCTCCCAAACCATCACAATCTCACAAGGACGTCAGCATGCCTTGATGCTAACCACCCAAACGCAGTCAGTCAACCCTAACTGCTATCCAAAACGAATCATTCGTGATTCCAACATAGATATCGTTTCCATGATATCTCTACGATTTAGCCTACAATGTTAAACATACATCGCTACCAAGGAGACAACCAATACACAACAATACACACACTAAACCCGGTGTCCGCTCTCCAAATCCATCTCCGTCCAAGGAATAATTGCACCACTTTGCAACTCGGATCGGGCAACTCACGGCCACCGATCAACACAAACACATCTTCACAGATATCAACATCCGTGCGTTCCAAGAAATCACATCTTGGTCCAAATACGCCATAGAGACTCCACAAGGTCTCAAGTTCCCATAGAGAACATGCAAGAAAATCAATTGCATTCTCACCACCCGTGTCGACAATGACACCCAACAGATTGAAACCCGGTCATTCCTCGTTTACCCTAGGATTCAACAATCCTAGCATAGGGATGCCATCAAATCACCCAGTAAAGAACTACCATGACCACAAAATACTACAATCCCTCCTCAGACGAAGTCAACGGGGCTTCACGATCATTTTCAAAATACATCGTGTCATTGAGATTACCAATATCAAGGTGCCACAATCTCTCACCGGAGATTCATTCATCCAAGCATACTAATCCGATGCTCGACAAGTACCAAAAATGCTGGCATTCGTATACACACACCGGTATACATGCCTAAGCACCAATACCACATGCATACTCAATGCAATCGACTTGGGTATCACCAATCATACCCAAAAGCCCCCAAATACAACTGTCAGTCCTCAGTTATTCTCACACAGTGGATAATGATGATTGACGGACCAACGACCAATGGTGTGATTCTAACATCAACACCACACACCCGACTCATCGAATCTTCCAAAGATTCCCAATAGTTGGGTATATCAATACCGCATTCCTCATAAGGAAAGTGTCATGAACCCATGACCCTCCAACCTCGAACCACCATTCGGAAAAACCTAGATATATTGATATCAAAATATATCCCAGAACCAATAAATACACAACTGGTTCAAAACAGTGCATCTTTGCCACTATTACCAATCCAAAACTCGTATACACAACGTATACCCAATTAACGATGCGCTGTACTAATACCATAGTACTCCATATACTCGAGCATCCCCTAGAGACGTCTCCTCGTACGTCTCACCAAAAATGTAAAGCCATTACCCAGTCCAAAGCCAGTACTACTTACCATGGCTGATTCGCAATCAACCTTCAACCAAAACCAGCTGTTTCCATGATGGCGTGATCCAAATCTCTCCAAGAGATACAATCAATATAGTAGTGTCACCACACTAACTATATTTCACAATTCCAATTGCGTCCCTGATGTGACTAGAAATAGACACATCTTGAGTGCTTAATTGTCTACGATTTGGTAGGTTTTGATAGATAAATTGATACGTATGCTACCTAATCGTATATTTGTGTAATTATAGGTACAATCGAAGAAAACGAGCTAAAAGAGATGTGTAAAGACCAAGGAGAGACATGGACATGACAAGGACTCAAAGTTGATCAAGAAAAGGGCAAAAACGTAATTTCGGAGGTGGCAAGAGGAAATCGATCGCCTATGGACAGAAACATTTGCATCAAAAATTACGGGTCAGCGATCGATCGCGAAGAAGTGGCGATCGATCGCCAAAGTCTACTGGAGCTCGGCGATCGATCGCCACTTTATAGCGATCGATCGCCTCAAGAAATTCGTTGAAAAATAAAACCCTCGCGATCGATCGCCACACATCAGGCGATCGATCGCCGAAGAGTCCGGAAATTTGGAAATTGAGTCTTTTACCATGTTTAAAAGATTGTATCCGATATTTATCACTTCCATACCCTAAAACTCGAGACTAAGCCTCATTAGCAGCAGTTTTTGATAGTTTTTCATACTCTTAGAATTTTTGGAGATTTTAGATTAATTTGTTTTCAAGTTTTCTTCAAGAACAACGAAGAACGGAACCGGAATCGACAAGCCGGAATCGTGATTTATATTAGTAATTTCTTTTCCTTTATTTATTTAATGTTTTCCATTGAATTTTTATTGTTTTTAAATTTAATTATGCTAGGCTAAAACTCTTCGATTCTTGGTTGAAGGGATACCTGCTTTTGGAATTGAACCTTTTATGAGAATTTGGTTTGATTGTTGAATTTTATTTCGATTTCAATTCGTTTCTCAGATCTCGAATTCCATGATTGTTGTGTTTGTGTATTAGACCGATCACCTAATATTCAATTGCATAATCGATAGTTTGTTAAGAAACAACTAAGATCAATAATTAACCGGCTGTAGGTGTTAGTGAATTCTTAGGAGAAAAGGTTGAGTAATCAATTTTAACGGCTGTAGTTTTCATTGATTAGATTTATCGAACTCATTAGTTTTGAAAACTATCATTGATTTAATCATTAACGACTGTAGTGGTGATTAGAGATTTGGTAAGGGTTGAATTGAATGCTGTTTCCTCTTTGACTACGAATAAGATGAGTAGGAATTGAATTTCCAATCGATAGATAATTGAAAGAATTTGAATGTTTTGATTTGATGACTAAAAGATAATTTTCCAAAAGTACGGTTACCTGGAAACCTAGAATCGCTTCGCTCTCATAAGTTTAAATCATCTTAGTTAATCTCGTTAATTAGTTTAATTATAGAATTTGCTTAGTAGTAATAATTAATCCTAAAACCCCCTTTTGTTACTATTCGTTTTTGGCACGAAATAAATTTACCTTCCCTGTGAGATCGATCCCTACTTCCACTACTACATATTTTTGTCATTAACTGAAGAAGGGTTAATTTGGGCGTACACGATAAACGCTACCAAATTTTGGCGCCGTTGCCGGGGATCGCAATATTATTTTGTGTCGATTTTTTTTTTTATCCAGCATTACTACTTTGGTTTGTTAATGAGTACAGGTGGATCGTTCAATCACGAAGATAACTTTCACTACGATCCTGAGATTGAGAGGACGCTACATCAGAGAAGGAGAGAAGCAAGGCTGCTTGAAGAGGAAGAAAGGAACAACATGGCTGCAAATCAAAGCTTGAGGCAGCTCGCAAATCCTAACCTGGATCAACAACCACTCTGCATCAGTTTCCCTGCTCTGGCCAATAACGTAAATTTCAAACTCAAATCTGGTTTAATTCACTTATTGCCAGCTTTTCATGGTCTTGCAGGTGAAAATCCGCATAAGCATCTAATGGAGTTCCACGTGGTGTGCACTACCATGAAGCCAACCGGAATCACCGAGGATCAAATAAAGTTAAGAGCTTTCCCGTTTTCTCTAAAGGACGCTGCAAAAGACTGGCTCTTCTACTTACCATCCGGATCGATCACTACGTGGACTGACTTACAAAGAGTATTCCTAGAAAAGTACTTCCCAGCTTCAAGAGCAACGAACTTGAGGAAGGAGATATATGGTGTGAAGCAGCTCTACGAGGAATCACTACACGAGTACTGAGAGAGATTCAAGAAGTTGTGCGCAAGTTGTCCACAACACCAGATAAGTGAACACCTTCTCATCCAATACTTTTATGAAGGTTTACTTTCTTCTGACAGGAACTTAGTGGATGCGGCAAGCGGAGGAGCATTTATAGATAAAACAGCGGAGGAAGCTAGAAGGTTGATAGCTAACATGGCGGCCAACTCCCAACAATTCGGATCTGTGCGCCATGGACAACCGCAAAGAAAAGAGGTAAACGTATCAAACTTAGAACAACAACTGATAGACCTCACTTTTCTTGTGCGTGGTATGGCAGGTGGAAATGTAGGAAAGACAAAGCCGTGTGGAATCTGTTTGGCTGCGAACCATTCCACAGACGCATGCCCCTCACTACAAGAGACAACCACGGAGAACGTAAATGCTGCAGGAGGATTCCCTGGCCCCCAACAAAGGAGTTATGACCATCCACCAAACAACTACAATCAAGGGTGGAGGGACCATCCGAACCAAGGATATGGCAACCCACAGATGCACCAACCTCCACTCTACAGACCGCCATATCAGAGACCTCCACCACCGCCAGCGCACCCTCCTTCTGACAGGTTAGAACATAGCATTAAAATTATTGCTGAAAATAGTTTACAATTTCAACAGGAGACGAGGGCAAGCATCCAGAGCCTGACTACACAGATGGGACAATTGGCAACTTCAATCAGCAAGATCGAAGCAAGGATTTCAAATGGACTGCCATCACAACCAGAGATGAACCCCCGGGAAAATGTGAGTGCTATCACAGTGAATGTGAATGAAGATGCAGCTGAAGAAAAGGTGGTACTGACGCCACCCCAAAAAGAAGAGATGACGGAGACAGAGACAGATGTTGAAGAGCCAATGCAAGGGGAGGAACCACGAGGTGAGTTCCCTAAACTTTCTGAATATAAAGTACCACCCCCTTTCCCCCAAGCATTGAAGGACAATATGAAAGATGCCGGACTCAAAGACCTCTACGAGATGAATCCACGCTGCACAGAGCAAGCCCCATTGCATGAGACCATGAAGAAGAAACCGCAACATGCTAACCCCTTAATGGAGACCGTGAAAGAGGATCAAAGCAAGGAACACAAAGGGCAACCCAAGGTCGAGCTCAATGACAATGTTTCGGCGGATAACCAAAGAAGCATCCCCATTAAATGCAAGGACCCAGGTATGTTCTTTATCCCATGTGAGATTAGTGGTATTAGGATTGAGAAGGCTATGCTCGATTTAGGATCGTCCATAAATGTCATGCCTTACTCAATGTATTCTCAACTGAAAATTGGACCTTTAAAAAGAAATAGCGCAGTTATTCACTTAGCTGATAAATCAACGGTCAAACCCAAGGGGATAGTAGAGGACGTAGTTGTGCATGTAAAGAACTTGGTCTTCACAGCCGATTTCTATGTCTTAGACATGGGAAATGGTGATCATTCTAGTCTAATTATTTTAGGAAGACCATTCTTGAAATCATCAAACTCAGTAATCAATATGAATAGCGGTTTGATAACCATGGAGTCTAATGGTGAAATTGAAAACTTCAACATGTATGAACCCATTAAACCTCTTGAGCATTCTAGTTACGCTATTGATGTACATGATGATTATGATTCTGATTTTGATAATGATGAGTTGTGGGAAATGGGAAAGGCTACTGATGGACTTGACGACAAGAAAGGTATGGATTCTAACTTAGTGCATACTGTTCATATGATTGCTACTCTGTCTACTCACGATATTCTGATCCTCTTATTTTTCAATTGCAGGATCGTACCATTGGAAAGAAGCACCCTCCGGATCGACCAAAGCAAGCAACAAATGCTGGAGGAGTAACAAAGACTGGGGACGACCACTCAAAGACCAACAAACCGAAATATCGAGGAGTGAAAAAGATATTGAGGTGGTTAAGAAAGGATCGAGCGACATCACATCAACCGCCTTGATAGAGGACTAGCGTCGGGCCACCGACGTTAAACAGAGGCGCTGCTTGGGAGGCAACCCAAGGGGAGCTAGTTTCCCTTTTACCCTTTTATTTTTATTGCGTTTTAGTTGAACTTTTCTTTTCTCTTGTCTTTTTGCCTTACATTGGGGACAATGTAAGATTTAAGTATGGGGGAGGGATTAGTAGTGTGTTATTGTTTTTCTTATTGCAAAAATACAAAAAAATCGAAAAATTTAAAATTTTGAGCTCATAGTTAGTAATGAACACATGCTTAGAATCACTAGCCCATGATGAAACCTAATTGATATCATGCATGCTTTTGAACATAGGTGAATTGTTAACCTTGGAACACTTTGAACTCTAAAGCAAAGTGTACTTTAACTTAGTAAGTTGAATATTTTGAGCACATTATTGTCATGACTTGTGAAGTGTGCATAACTTAGTGAAGATTGTGTGAACTTTGTGATAGTCTTAAGAAGTCTCTAATACATGCTAGAACTTAACTACATGCTCTTTGAGGCGTATGTCTAGACTACTTGCAAACATGAAAGTGATATAGGCAATTTTTGATGCGTTTGAGCCTTTCAAGCCTACCATGTAAAGAAAATAAATCACTAGTACCCTTTTTGAGCCTTAATGCAAAAGAATGGTTGTATGCTAAGCATACAAACAACCCCCATTCGACATTCTTTGATTAGCTTATCATCCTTCCCCAATAAGCCTAAATATAATTTTAATCCATACCTTTGGGAGTATGATGTGTTTCATTCACATGCACTTATGTTATCAATGATTCAATGTTCTGTGAGCTTTATTGTCAGAAGAATGAAATGCATGAAAGAAAAGGGGATGCCTTGAAAAGAATTAAAACACATATGACTCCAAGGGGAGCCAAGGCACAAAAGAAGAAAAGTGTTGAAATAAACCTTGTGAAAAAGAACAAAGTTGAAAAATTCATACAAAAAGAGAAGCTTTTAGTGTGCATTTCATCATACTCTCTTGTTTGAATATCCTTACCCTTTCTTTCATAAGCCAATACCTAGGCCAAGCTACAAGCTAATAAAGACCTACTTGATTTGTGTTTGCAAAGTAGCTAAGATAGTGGAGAAGAGTGTGCAAGTGAGCTTATACTTGTGTTAGTGTATGACTTGAACTATTATGGCTTTGCATATTTTGGATCTATAATTTGCACACAACACTTGTCTATGACCACACACACACGTTCACTACTTCGTTAGGTACAAAATGTTTAGGGATTGAACTTGTTCCACTGTTAACTTTTCACCGCCATTCATGATTATGCATGTTAAAATTGTTGAGGCATTAAAGTGAGAACAAGTTGCTTTGTTATGAACCTATGAGCCAACCAAATATATTGTAGTTTTGTTTGTTTACTCGAGGTCGAGTAAAGAGTAAGTATGGGGGAGTTTGATGTGACTAGAAATAGACACATCTTGAGTGCTTAATTGTCTACGATTTGGTAGGTTTTGATAGATAAATTGATACGTATGCTACCTAATCGTATATTTGTGTAATTATAGGTACAATCGAAGAAAACGAGCTAAAAACGATGTGTAAAGACCAAGGAGAGACATGGACATGACAAGGACTCAAAGTTGATAAAGAAAAGGGCAAAAACGTAATTTTGGAGGTGGCAATCGATCGCTCGGAAGAGGAAATCGATCGCCTATGGACAGAAACATTTGCATCAAAAATTACGGGTCAACGATCGATCGCGAAGAAGTGGCGATCGATCGCCAAAGTCTACTGGAGCTCGGCGATCGATCGCCACTTTATAGCGATCGATCGCCTCAAGAAATTCGTTGAAAAATAAAAGCCTCGTGATCGATCGCCACACATCAGGCGATCGATCGCCGAAGAGTCCGGAAATTTGGAAATTGAGTCTTTTACCATGTTTAAAAGATTGTATCCCATATTTATCACTTCCATACCCTAAAACTCGAGACTAAGCCTCATTTGCAGCAGTTTTTGATAGTTTTTCATACTCTTAGAATTTTTGGAGATTTTAGATTAATTTGTTTTCAAGTTTTCTTCAAGAACAACGAAGAACGGAACCGGAATCGACAAGCCGGAATCTTGATTTATATTAGTAATTTCTTTTCCTTTATTTATTTAATGTTTTCCATTGAATTTTTATTGTTTTTAGATTTAATTATGCTAGGCTAAAACTCTTCGATTCTTGGTTGAAGGGATACCTGCTTTTGGAATTGAACCTTTTATGAGAATTTGGTTTGATTGTTGAATTTTATTTCGATTTCAATTCGTTTCTCAGATTTCGAATTCCATGATTGTTGTGTTTGTGTATTAGACCGATCACCTAATATTCAATTGCATAATCGATAGTTTGTTAAGAAACAACTAAGATCAATAATTAACCGGCTGTAGTTGTTATTGAATTCTTAGGAGAAACGGTTGAGTAATCAATTTTAACGGCTGTAGTTTTCATTGATTAGATTTACCGAACTCATTAGTTTTGAAAACTATCATTGATTTAATTATTAACGGCTGTAGTGGTGATTAGAGATTTGGTAAGGGTTGAATTGAATGCTGTTTTCTCTTTGACTACGAATAAGATGAGTAGGAATTGAATTTCCAATCGATAGATAATTGAAAGAATTCGAATGTTTTAATTTGATGACTAAAAGATAATTTTCCAAAAGTACGGTTACCTGGAAACCAAGAATCGCTTCGCTCTCATAAGTTTAAATCATCTTAGTTAATCTCGTTAATTAGTTTAATTATAGAATTTGCTTAGTAGTAATAATTCATCCTAAAACCCCCTTTTGTTACTATTCGTTTTTGGCACGAAATAAATTTACCTTCCCTGTGAGATCGATCCCTACTTCCACTACTACATATTTTTGTCATTAACTGAAGAAGGGTTAATTTGGGCGTACACGATAAACGCTACCAGTCCCCCATTGCATTCCATATGCAAGGATGCTCAACCAGCGCTAACAACGACTTGTCGACACTACGTTGGTACTCCCAACAAAATTGAGTTGTCCCAGTTCAAGTCCCTCAAAATATTTAACGTATAGACATTCTCGTGAGGTATTCCCTGCCTCAATCCTCACGCTACATAGTGACTACAAGAGTCCACTATAAACTTTCATCGAATCATCATATGGATCACCAAACTCGGTTCCAACGAGCAGTATAATGGCTACAACAAGCCCACTATAGAACTGCAACAATACCAGGCTAGCAAATCGCTGCCTCCTTAAGTTTATACCAATCTACCAACCTATCATACGTTTCACCTCGGTATACTACACCGTACCATCAATTAGAGTAGTGGGTCATCACCCAATATTTCTCTAACACTAATGCACAACGGACATCCCGGTGTCCTTACTCAACCACAATGCAATCCTAATCCATTAGGATTTATTCCACACCTTAATGTGTGGGTGTGACCATGTCCACCATACGTCACATCGGTATGCAAGTAGTACAAGTCACTTGGTTATAACCATACCAACGAGTATACCCAAAAGTACCACTACTCGTAAAATATTTACCTCAAATACGTGCTGCGATACACTTACCTGTACGGCGCATTCATTTACCAAACGAGCAAACATGTTCGGCATAATGGTCTCATCAACCGGTGACTCAGACACTACCCTATTCCCAGCATTGCAACTCCAACCATACGACTAAATACATATACCTAAATGTATTTTTCATCGTAATAACGGCATATGTCCACATAGAACATCAACTATATCATCGTCATCTTGTGACGGTACATGTAAACACATGACATCCACAATATCATCGTCAACTTGTGACGGTACATGTCAATACATGACATCCACAATCTCATCGTCAACCCGTGACGGTATATGTCAATACATGACATCCACAATAATGCTAACAAAACAGCAATATACCATAACTCATGCTAACAAGATAGCGGCATCCATGTATCCATCGCCCAACAGAGGTACGCAATCAGCACCCATCGCTCGAAGGCGGCACCATCTTGTGCTACGTACATAGCAGTATAACCCATCCCTATAAAATCAGCGGCATAAGTCCTCGCTATAAACTCAGCGGGATGAAACATCGCTACATATATCTGGCGACATGAACCATTGCCATAGAACTAGCAGAATGAACCATCACTATATATATCCACCCGGCGGCATGAACCATCGCCATAGAACTAGCTGAGTAAATCATCGCTATATATACACATCCGACGGCATGAACCATCGCCATAGAACTAGAGGAATGAACCATCGCTATATATACCTGGCGGCATGAACCATCGCCATAGAACTAGCGGAATGAACCATCGCTATATATATCCACCCGGCTTCATGAACCATCGCCATAGAACTAGCGGAATGAACCATCGCTATATATACAGATCCGGCGGCATGAACCATCGCCAAAGAACTAGCGGAATAAACCATCACTATATATACCTGGTGGCATGAACCATCGCCATAGAACTAGCGGAATGAACCATCGCTATATATACCTGGCGGCATGAACCATCGCCATAGAACTAGCCAATCCCTAGACTTGTTATAGCAGTGTATTTTAATGCAACTCGCTTGTCATGACCGAGGCACTAATACCCCTAGCTTCAACATATCAGCGGCATAGAATAACCTCGCTTTAATGCGACATGCGGCATTTACCATCGCTTCAACATTTAGCGGCAAATATTCTTTCCTCGCTACGATATGACAACAACAAGTATTCTATCATCGCTTCAAATGACAGCGGCAAAGCATTAAATTCATCACTCGCATATAACAACGACTCATGGGGTATGCACCAAGCATCCAATATATACCTGCAACCACAATGCATAATCCAATATGTATACAATGTACATGTTAATCACCAATGATAGTCTTGTTATAACAGTGTATTTTAATGCACATCGCTAGTCATGACCGCGTCACTAATACCCCTCGCTTCGACATATTAGTGGCATCGAATAACCTCGCTTTAATGCGACATGTGGAATTAACCATCGCTTCAACATTTTAGCGGCAAATATTCTTTCCTCGCCACGATGTGACAACGGCAAGTATTCTGTCATCGCTTCAGATGACGGCGTCAAAGCATTAAAATCATCACTCGAGTATAACAACGACTATACATGCTATGCACCAAACATCCAATACGTATATGCAACCACAATGCATAATCCAAGATGTATATAAATATATGTTACCATTTGGTGCCCGTCAACCCTGGCCTTAGCCCTCCATGCCAAAATGTACCTATAGGAACGACCCCAAACCATGAGCATATAATAATCCATATTCACCACAGTATGATTTTAATGAGTAAATGCATAAACCATAAATACAAAGCACTTTCTGTATTCCAATGCATTTATAAACGCACCCCTTGGTTGTCCCTGTACTACAATTCATAATCATAATCAATGGATTATATTACGGTTCCACAAATGTCATGACATATAATTATTCCATTAACATGTTCCTAGGCCCTCAACAGCCCCAAAGAGCAAACCTGGCTCTGATACCACTAGTGTAAGGACCCCGCTCCCTTAACCCACGATTAGTGTATTAACCCATGTATGAAGTGCATACAATCATGTAAACAGGGGGAAAACCACATACAACCATAGCATAATGTACCAACAATAAAATTTCTTTCATTATTCCATATAATGTTCAAATCCCCCATACCACTCAACCCTTAAGTATTCATCTTATAATACACTAACATATTCTCAATTCATTTAGCAATTCCTTAATTAATTGCATGCAACACATTAATGAAAAGAGAAAGGCCCTTGCCTTTTTATACAACTCATATACACATATAGTAGTGCTCACATGCGAGCATCAAATTAATGTATGTGTATCTAATGTATAAAATACTGTGCTCAATACCGTCACTGGTACTTTGGTCCTGGAAGCACCTCCAATCCATAGCTCGACCTCAACTTCGGAGCTACCGCAGTACCTGTACCACCTGTCCCAACAGAGACAACGCCCACATGGGTGAGTATAATGTAAGACCCCGTTATCTTATCAGGTACTAAGGTGCAATTTAGAGAACTAAACATTCATTTGAATATATCAGAGTAACGTGCCGTGTTGATTAACCTGAGCTTTAGAGATTACAGTACCAAAATGTTTCAAAAGGAATAACACGAATTCCTACAAGGTACTACATTATAGTCTTACTCTACTCAGTAGAAGCTATACAAAATTTTTCTCTAACATGCTAATCCTGTAGTACTCCTTACAGCTCAGCATATCAACCCCGACCCTGGTTCTCGTCAACAAAAGCACCTACAAAGACAACCCCCAACACATGAGCATATCATAATTCATATTCAACATAATATGAATGTAAAGCGTAAATGCACAAATCATAAATACAAAGCACTTCCTGTATTTCCAAGCATTTACAACGCCCATTGGTTGTCCCTGTACCATAACTCATAATAAAACACATTATATGAAATTATGGATCCTTTAATAATGTCGTGACATATCACCTCTTTCTTTACATATCTTTTGAGTCATATATCAACAGTTATGTTAATGCTTCATGCTTCCACAACTCATAATGAGCGGTACAATCCTCCCCGCTTCATTACTACATAAACTCATAATGAGCGGTACAATCCTCCCCGCATCATTACTACAGAACCTCATAATGAGCGGTACAATCCTCCCCGCATCATTACTATAGAACAAGCATAAGCATTAAACATACACTGTGATCTCTCTTGACTCGTGGAATACACCTCTTTATTCCACCTCACAATATGCAACAACAATGCATAATATGCAACAACAATGCATAATAACATGTATCAAACTCTTAATGCATCACATTGCGTTCATCATGTGTCAAAAAGATAAACATAAAGTACATGTTACCGTTGGGATGCCCGTGCGTCGCTTACGTAGCTTTTCAAAATGTAGTGTGTTGTGGGACTCTATCCCCTGCGCTGTGTAGCTGTCTGTGAAGGCTCTACACCAGTGTACAACACAATATTAGATGTCTCATTACAATCCAATATCAAAATTAAACAATTTCTACATTTAAAAAAAAAATAGGCATTACCGATCGATCGGCCCTCATCACCGATCGATCGGTGAACTGTTTGAATTAAGGAAAAAAGCTACGGCTTTTGCCGATCGATCGGTGTTCTTCACCGATCGATCGGTCGATCATATTCAACCCAGATTTTCCAGAATTCTCTAACACCGATTTTTATACCCTTGAATCTAACATGTAAGACATACAACATGCCAAGACCAACATGCTAGCAGTTATAACACACTACCCTGAGTGTATTCATATCAAATTTATACCCCAAACATAAGCCCACATGCATAAACGTCGACCATTTACACAAGTACTCGATCAACTTTTCTGGAAACAGGGCAACATATTCATTTCCAGATTTCTTGAGCACCTCATTTCATGCTATTAAAACTACAACATATAACATAAAGCATGCTTGAACAAAAACGTCCTGGGCTTTAAAACACTACCATGCATGTTTTCACATCAAAGGTTTACCAAAACCTAAGCTAACGTGCATGATAACGCCTTCATAAAAACACTCCCAACTCATATTTTTCCAGAAAACAGGGCACAACCTTACCCAGATTTTCGAACACCATACTTTACATGCTTATTTCCTCTACATAAAACATGTAATATACATAAGGAAAAATACTGAGAGCTTCATAGCAACACCATGTAAGCATTTAAATTGAAGGTATTAAGAAACCTAATCTAACATGCCGTTTTTACGCCACCTAAAAACATGTACTTAAACAAGTTTAAAGCAAAAACAGAGCATGGTTTCTCACCCTACTTTGCTCCGATTTTTGAAGGACTTCCAGGCGATGAAAAAGGGAAAGCTCCACAGAATTTTGCTTAGCAGGTGCTGGTGAAGAAATGGGAGAGAAGGCTCGAGAATTGGAATGGCTGAGAGTGGTGAAATGATTGAGCCAAGTGGTGAGTAAATTCAGCATGTGTACAGACTGATTGGCATGGGTGGGTTGGGGGGGGAGGGGGTTGGGTGTTGGGTGGTTTGATGTGTTATGTTTTGGTCCCGATATTTAGCACGATGTATTAGAATATCCTTACACGATATTTATAGTATTTTCTCAATAAAATACTTCAATTTCCATTAACATGCTTTACCAAAACAAACAACACACACCCCAAATAAACATGCCACGACCCCAAAATCCCAATATATATCACATGCACCCTGAAATGAATCTCCCCAATAATATTACTTCAATCCCATGAATTAACACCCAAATCATCATAATTTAAATTAAATTATTAAAATCACATAATCATTTCGGGGATATCACAATACTCCCCTACTTATAAGATTTCGTCACCGAAATCAAACATGCTCACCAACATGAAGTAAAACAATAAATAAACGCATACCAGAAAACAGCTCTGGGTAGTGCTGCACCATGTGTCGCTCTGTCTCCCACGTAGCCTCCTCGACACCCCTACGATCCCACTGAACCTTGATCATAGGAATAACTTTGTTCCGAAGCCTGCGGTCTGCTCTATCTAGAATCCTGATAGGCCGCTCCACGTAGGAAACAATTGACTAAATCTGCACCTCTGAAGGCTGCAACACATGTGAAAGATCCGGCTCATACTTCCTCAGCATAGACACATGGAATACATCGTGTATACCAGACAGAGAAGGTGGTAAGTCCAAACGGTACGCCAGAGTACCAACAGGCTGTAAAATCTCATACGGCCCCACGTATTTAGGAGAAAACTTCCCCCGCATACCAAACCGTACTACACCTCTGAAAGGCAAGATTTTCAGAAAGACTCTGTCGCCTAACTGAAACTCCAATGGTCTACGCCGCTGATTGGCATATGCTGCCTGTCTGTCCTGAGCTGCCTTCATCTTTCTTCTGATAACATTAACTTTCTCTTCCATTTCTTGAACCAACTCTGGTCCTCCAACCGACTTACGGTCCATGTCATCCCAACACAAGGGTGACCTACAACGCCTACCATAGAGGGCCTCGAAAGGAGCCATCTGTATACTTGCCTGGTAGCTGTTGTTGTAAGAGAACTCCACCAAGGCTATCGAGTCCTGCCATGAAGTGTCGAACTTTAGCACACAAGCTCTCAACATATCTTTCAGCGTCTGTCGTAAGCTCAGTTTGTCCGTCCGTCTGAGGGTGATAGGCTGTGATCAGCCTCAACTCTGTACTTAGAGCTATCTGCAGACCCTCCCAGAAGTGAGATGTTGTAATGCCTCGATTTGTTATGGCGTAATTTTGAATAATGACGGTACGATGTGGACTCGGGTTCGGGTTGAACCGAGGGTAATATTCACATACATGAAATGCATAGTAGATATATGACAAGGAAAGAAATATGATGCAAAAGATGTAGTGCATAGAAATGACTTGAATGGAATCAAATGTAGTGGCATATCAAGCAACATGGACTAGTATGCATTTGAATTGAATTTCATATGCCTTTGCCTTTCATTTAAAGTTGCATTAACATGTGAATTTGAGTTTGGATTTACATGTTTATGGTAATTGGCATGGTAGTATAACAATTGGCTATATTAAGGGGATTAAGGCACTTAAACTCACAATACACCATTTTACACCTACAAATCTCTACCAAGCTCCTCTTCATCTCTTTCAAGTTCCTTGTGGTTTGAGCTTGGGATTCACTTGTAAATTGAGCTAGGAAGGTGTGTGAAGCGCCTTCTTAATATCATGGTAAGAAATTCATGGTTTTATACTTGATTTATCTCATTGGTGTTAATGTATGAGAAGTAGCATATCAAATGTTCATGTGAAGAATCATAACATGTTTATATGCTAGTAATTGGATTGTAAGATGGGGGAAACATGTTGTTATAGTATTAGAGAATGCATGAAACTTATTTACATGTTAAATTTTCGAGTTGTAGGAGAAGAGCTAGGAAGATAAGCTCAAAATCGCCATGTTCTGAACTTTCTGGACATCGGCGATCGATCGCAAGCTTTGTGGCGATCGATCGCCGAGACAGGGCAAAATATAAGGCGGTTTATATATGTAGCGATCGATCGGTGAAAATGTGGCGATCGATCGAGAGCAACAGAACACTTTGGCGATCGATCGCCAAGTAGTTGCGATCGATCGCGAGGAGACAGAAAGTTTTGGCGATCGATCGGCAAGTGTAGCGATCGATCGGTGCTATAGGAATGATGAAAAATGTTATATTTTGTAGCTTTTGATCTTGAAGCTTCTTATAACATGGTATATTGTTCATGTGCGTGTAGCATCATCACAGGGGACAGGGCAAAGAGGCAATTAACCATTGACGACCGAGTTATCTAGTTTGTGTCGCTTTACAGGTACGTGTTGACGTACGGAGTATAGATATTATGTGATGATGATGTTATGGAGTATAGATATATGCTTTGGTGAGATCATTGCCTTGATAGATATGCCTGGTGTGGTATATGCTTTGGCTGGGATCGTTGCCACGATAGATATACTACATATGCTTTGGCTTGAGATATACGCCTGGTTTGGGTATATGCTCGGTTATGTTACATAGAGATAAAGAATGACATTTCCGGTACAGGGGTCAGATGAGACCATAATCATTGGGTGAGATGACCATATACTCATATGGACATATGTATTGTACATAGCTTTGGTGTACATGATGCATTGATGACATATGAGTGTAATGGGGATTGCTTCTTGTGGTTTGGTCAAGTTCGTGTCCAGTGTTTGTTCTGGACTGGTATCGTGTCCAGTGTTTAATCTAGACTGAGAAGTCTGGCATGGGAGATTAGTATGCAAATGATAGATGGATATGTTGTATCTATCACATTGTGTAATTCCATACTACAATACAACGTTGTGAAATGTGAGAATAGAGATGGCTCTGTGCACATTTGGATGTCCTTAGGATTGTATTCCACAGGGGTAATTGGTGATTTGTGAGATCACCGTGGTGATGATTTTTTGTCAGGATATCATCTGTGTATGGTTCTCCGGTGTGTATGTGTATGTTGATCTTTATGTTTGTTGTCATGGAGTTGGCAAGGAACATGAAATTGGGAGAGTTCAATGATAGTGATGCTGAGGCGTATTGATGGAGCAGTACAATCACAGTAACTGTGAGTTAACTGTTAGACTATTATGTCGTTGAGTCACGCGTGTTTTGGTGACTGGTTCACGGACTGTTTGATTCTTTCTGTGTATTAGCTGCTTGTGTTCGTTCTCGTTGTATCATATGGATTTGGGCATGGAAGTCTTTCAGATTGAAAGAAAATGAGTACCGGCGGAGATTGCAGTGATGCAATGATCACCGGCAAAGATTGCTGTGACGTCTGCACATGTGATCTTTGTGATGGCTAGACAGAGACATACATGGTGCGATGTGGCCATGTAGGATATCTGGCTAGTGTATAGTGATGGGCATGGATATCATTGTTTTGATGTGAATTCCGTCCGAGTTCTAAGGTTGTCCGTATGATATGTGGTATGTGTGGCAGCCATGGGTGTCTTTGATTGACACGAGATACCTCACGTGCATACAATTGTGTATGGGATGTTGCATATGAACAGCTAGTTCTATGTTTGTGAACTGTATTTATGAAGTTGAAGTTGGTTGGCAAAGTGAGTATCCGGTAAGCATTGAGTGTGAACTATTGTCTGATAGCATAGCTTGGTGGCTATGATGTATGGTTCACAAGTCTGATGTTGAATGTCAAAATTATCCAGATTGATAAGAAAGTTTGAGTTTCCGTAGATTGCTTGTACACTGCGACTGTAGTGCTGAGGCAATCAGAGTTTCTGTTGTGTTGTGATTGTACTATGCATTTGCCATGAAATTCACATATTTTTGAGTCAGGATGGGAGATGTATGACTGAGGGGATTATGATTGTGATATGCCGACCTCGTCATGCGATTGGTTTGCATGGTTGATTGGTTTTCATTTTGTGCTCGATAGATGTTGGGTTGATATCTATTAATGGACAGTCTGCGAATATGTTTCATGAGGAAACAGTATGGTTGGTATACTACACCATGTAATGGTTAATGAATAGTGGATATGCTAAACCATGTGGTGGTTGATGAATCACAGATGGTTATGAGAAGGTTGAAGAAACTCCCACGTATGAAGTAGTGTGATGGGACTTGATTTGTCCATGAAATGAATTATCTTTTGAGCTTGTTCGTACACATATGTGTATGACATTAAAGTTTGTGTCATGTTATAGTGGTACGACCACTATGCGACTGAGTTGACATATACTAGATGGGGGATGGTATTTTGTTATATATTTGTACTTGAGTATTCTGATATGATATCCTTTGAGCGTACATGGAAAGTGTACTTGGAACATAATACGGTGACAGTATTGTGAAGGTATCATAGGCAATGCTATATGATCTGGCAATTCCTTTGAATCCAATTGCAGAGTCATAAATTACCATGAGTAATATGGTAATTTGATTATCATTCATGTCAACAATAGTGTGTGGATTGTGTGATTGCAGTTGAGTGGGAATTGGTTACCTTCTATATATGGTTGGTATATGGTGACTAATTGTCCAAGGAGGGACGGAGGTAGTAGACATTAGACGAACAGATGCTCCATTGGAGATCATATCCAGCAGGAATGGGAGTGGGCAGTGACTTGGTTAAGGGAACCCACCGGTAAAAAGAGTTGTATGAGATCAAGTCAGTTTGATGGATACTGTTGTGTATAACAGGAGATGTATATGCGTGTTCACTGATACTAGTGAAAGGTGTGTCTGTTGATGGTATTACAACGATGCATACTGTGATATCCCCGAAATGATTAGGTGTTATTTTAAACATTAATCATTGTTGTGAAAATTATGGTATTAATTCTTGTGTTGAATTAATAATATTGGGAAATGCATGTGAGGGTGCATGTGTTATATGTTGGGATTTTGGGGTTGTGGCATTATTATTTGGGGTGTGTGTTGTTTGTTTTGGTAAAGCATTTTTAAATGGGAGTTGAAGTATTTTATTGAGAAAATACTATAAAATATCATGTGAGGATATTTTAATACATCGTGCTAAATACCGGGACCAAAACATAACACATCACTTAACCCCCCACTCAACCACCCCCCATTGACCCATACCCTGCTGCTAGCTGCCAGCTGCTTGCCCATGCCCCTTGCCCCATCTCCCACTCCACCTTGTCATAGCTGGAACACCTCCAATTCTCTCCCATTTTTCGTCCAACACCTGATAAGTGAGAAAAGAAGGAGATCCACCATTTTTATTGTCTGGAAAGCTTCCAAAAATCAGAGCAAAAAGGGGTGAGAAACCATTTCTGGGTTTGAAATTAGGTTGTTGAGTTCATACTTTTATTGGTGTGAAAAATGGCATGTTAGCTTAGGTTTCTTAAAACCTTCGATTTACATGCTTACATGGTGTTGTTATGTAGCTCTCAGTATTTTTCCTTATGTATTTTACATGTTTTATGTTGAGGAAATAAGCATGTAAAGTAGGGTGTTCGGAAATCTGGGTAGGAGTATGCCCTGTTTTTCTGGAAAATGTGGACTGGGAGTGATTTTGAGGAGGTGATATTATGCATGTTAGATGGGTTTTAGGGTAAACCTTTGTTGTGAAAATATGCATGGTAGTTTTGTGAAGCCTTTGGCATTTTTATTCGAGCAATATTCATGACTTATGTGGTAGATTTCATTGCTTGAAAGTGGGTACTCAAAAATCTGGGCAGGAAGACAATGCTCTGTTTTTCGAAAAAGTTGGTTGAGTACTGATGTTATAGGGTGCTTTTAATGCATGTGGGTTTGTGGTTGGGATATATAGCTTGTACGATTACACTCAGGGTAGTGTATTGTAGCTACTAGCATGTTTGTTTAGGCATGTTGTATGTCTTACATGTTAGAACGAAAGGTGTGAAAATCAGTGTTGAGCATTCTGGAAAATGTCGCGCACAGACCATGTGGAGATCGATCGCCACAAATGGCGCGATCGATCGCCGAGGTCCAGTAGCCAAAATCAAAGGCACGCAATCGATCGCCATGAATGGCGCGATCGATCGCCATGGGACAGTGGAGTTTGGCGATCGATCGCCAAGTGGTAGCGATCGATCGCCAGAGGCATAGTTTTGAAAAATTGATATTTTGTTGGATTTTTGATTTTGGATTATAAATTGGCATCTAATATTGTGTTGTACACTGGTGTAGAGCTTTCACAGACGGCTACACAACGCAGGGGATAGAGTCCCACCACACACTACATTTTGGAAAGGTACGTAAGCGACGTACGGGCATCCCAACGGTAACATGTACTTATGTTTGTCTGTTTGACACATGATGAATGCAATGTGATGCATGAAGAGTTGATACATGTTATTATGCATTGTTGTTGCATATTGTGATGTGGAATAAAGAGGTGTATTCCACGAGTCAGGGGTGATCACAGTGAAGGTTTTAATGCTTACGCTTGACCGCTAAAAATGTGGAGCGGGAGGGGGGAGGCTCGCTTGCACATGGAGGCGGGGTATACCATACTAAGCGATGATGAGATACCACTTGTAAGGCCCCAACACTTAAACTAGTCAATAGTTCATTTATGACGTCGTATATGTATAATTTTTTTCATTTTCTTTTCCCATTCTTTAAAAAGAATCATTTCAGGTTTCACATATCCCCCATGACATAGATAATAACATGATACGATTACTTCTACAAGAATGAGACTTGAATATTTCACCAATTATCATCACCCATTGCACCACTTTTACATTGTGGGTTTTATAAAAATTTGGGCAGAGTCTCCCCATAAATCGGGCTATCCGAAAATAAAACACGTCACAAAAATAACTCCCGACCAGGGAAAAACACAATGCAAAAAGGTAATCAAAACCACAAGTAAATTCCCAGTCAGGGAAAGCACAAAACTAAAAAGGTATAAAGGTGGACTCCCAACACCATTATACAGTCCATATACATGTATTAAATGGCTCACAGACGAGCGATGAATAATGAATATTAATTTACTCGCATATAACACATTCTCTCATTTACCAATACTGATACCATGCCCCTGGTAGTACTCCACTCCAATATGTCGGACTTACTTCAGAACCAATGTCATACCTGTTTTACCTGTTTCAACAGAAACAGCGCCCACACAGGGTGAGCATACTCCAACTCAATATTCAATCACAAATCAATATACAAAATTGTAATGCAACAATTTAGATTATTCAAAACTCATAAAATATACTCCCTGTACAATTTCGAATTGGTATAGCTTCCACGCACTGTTCCTGTTTCAAGCTCACACACTTTCATAACGTCAAGTTTAGTATCGTCACTAAAAAAATATGATATTCAACAACACTATGAATTCAATACAACAACAATCTATTATTTATGCTCAATCATAAATAATTCCACATCAATGCAAACATGTTTATCCCTCTATCTCATTCTCGACACTTTCTCATATAGCTCATGCTCAAGGCATCAATACTCAACTAGTATACTCGGATCACGTACCACTACGTGTCTCTCATACCACATATATATACACATATTCTTTTCTTTACTCATATCCTCGGATCACGTACGACTACGTATCCACCATACCTCGTATATTAAACTCAATTATCAAACTCAAACACTTAACCTGAAATATCGTATTCTAAATACATGTGTATATGAATGTATAAATACTAGGTATACCTGCTCGTACGTCAACACGTACCTTATAGTCGACAACATGATGGGCTATCCCGACGTCTTGGGAATCATGAAGAATCTATATCGAAATTATCACTCAATATTAGTTCATTTCCAATCCAATCGATATCATTCATATCAATTCAATATCTTAATCCAACGACTCAATATTATCATCATTAACTCATTAAAGTGATATAAATCACCAATTCATGCTATGTCCCATATTCAAGCATATTCATAAGTATATAATTTAATACTTGCTTATAACACACATTGACATGTATCTAACTCTCCTATACACACAATGACACAGGCTCGAAGTCATTAGCATCTCAAATCATAGTTCAACACTCACCAATTATTACAATGGCTACAAGCCATAGAAGTTAGTTCTTTTACCCCCACAAACAAGGCTTCCACACTTGAATCTCATTTGAGCATATTAACAAACACCTTCCATGCATGATTTTAATCTTCATTTCTTAACCAACAATAATACTAGCCAATGCACAAATCAACAATTCCCTTCTAACAATTAATCATTCAACAAAGTGAGTCATAATTAACTTCCAACAATCAATAACATTTCTCATGCTATCTATTCCCCAATTACAATATTCATACTCAAACTATAGTCACATAACCGCCTTAACCCGCTATACCAATTCAAGTCAATCATTCTTCGTTGACAATAAAGTAGTCTTCATCCTTCAAAACCAATCTTTAATTCCAATTAGAATACTTTCAAGTTATGAGCCATAAGGGTTAGCTATTCACACACCATTAGTAAGGCTTTCGAACAACACTTAGAACAACATTCAACCATTTTATCAAACATCATAAAAGCGTGATTTTCAAGCCCCAATAAATCCCTATTTTCGTTCATCACAGCCCCTAAGGTTCAGCCATGCAACTTTCCCCAATTAGACCATTATAGCACACAAATTTTGATCCATAAAACACATGATTCCTTTAAAACAATCTACAGATTTTTTTTGAACAAAAACATGGCATAAAACCTTTACATAATAGCATCATTTGACCAATAATGCAGTAGCAATTTCGAACCAATAACAACAAGAAATCAGACCAAATAACAGCATAGAAGTTGAACCATAAGCAGCTGGAAAAATCGATCCAAGTATAGCAAATGTTTCGAACCAGCATAGCATGATTTTCGAACCAATAATGCAACATATTTTGAAATATAAGAACATCATATTTTTGGCCAAAAACAATCTGTAAAGTTCAAGTCAAAACAGCAACAATTCGAAACTAATAGCATGGCATTTTGACCCCAAGAATAAGCACAAAATCACCCCAAAACAGCATGAAAATTCGAATTATAAAGAGCAAGAAAATCGAGCCACAAGGTAGCAGGAATTTCAAAACAAACTGCCACAAAACTTTCGAACCAACATCACACAATTCGAACCCAAGTAGCAGCTGATTTTCGAACCAAAAATTGCATATTTCGAACCCTAAACAGCAACAAAAATCGAGCAAAGTGAGAGATAAATGACCAAGGTATACTGCAGTATCTTACCCACACGATATACACAAGAAAATCGAGCCAAAAACCATGGTGGAATTCCTCCTAATCGTGCAGATGAAAATGGCGTGAGAGTGGGAGGGGAAAGAGGAGGTAGGCGGCTGAGAGGGGTGAGGCAAAGAGAGAATTTTATGTTTTCATTTTTAACCCTAGGTTAAATCACAACCATCCATTTATCATCTATTCCCAACCTTTATTTAAACACTTATCTCTCCCATTCAATTAATATCATTATCATTATTAATCCTCATGAAACTAATTTAACTAATAAGTTCATTTCAAAGTTATAAATTCAATTCCAGAACCATTTATCCCAACTCCGTTTCAAAATCCGATACTCAAAAATTAGATCCCGAGATATCATAAAATATCATAATAAAACCCATTTGACAATTAATAATTACTCTGGACATCACAATTCTCCCGAACTAATAATATTTCGTCCTCGAAATTAAAACGCATGCTTACCATAAAAGGCAACAATTTTAATTGACGTACCATTATACAGTTCACATCTGTAGGACGACGCCATCATTCGAATCATCATGGCTCGTAAACGTGGCGTACCACACCAACGATCTCAAGAAGCGTTTAACCGTCAAGCTTCTTTGTCATATCTCACTACCTGTGTACTTTCATCGACCCAATTCCATTGCACAATCTTATTTTCCGTCATATACTTTTATCACAGTACCCATCATATAATCTCGTTAAATCATGCAATCCATGCTTTCATGTATATTCAAGAATATTTGACAATACATCAACATTTATCTAATTAACTTCATACCTGTGTCGTTGCAAATGTATGCAACTTATCCCCACATCATCACTATCATCCGTATGAAGTAACTGTACTCTTGAGCCTTTATGCATCAATCTTTCATATATCATCTCCTGGCTATTATCTGGTGCAAGGTAATGACTAGAAAACCCATTAGTCATCTCACATATGTATATACATATTATACACACCAATAGCCACAGACCATCAGTATCAATTCATGATAAATGGTTTAACACCAATATTTTCATGTCACGATTATACTCATCTAACACAAGGCATCAACATCAATATCGAATAGTTCGTGACATACCTTTGTAGATGGATTCATCTACAATACACAATGGCACCATAATATCATGTTAATCACAGCACTCACATACTCTTAAGTATCAACATTTCCATATTACTTCACCCAATTATTATCTGTCATAGGACAAGTACCAAAATAATCCCGTTAGTATTTCTCAAATACTAGTAACATAACACGTACCTTGTCATTTACGCATTTCGACATCCATAATGTTTCTGTCATCAAACACTAATTCCTGCATCATAAGTTTCTCGCAGTTCTATACACAACATGTTACTGCACACTATCACATAGGGTGATTGAAATTTAACATAAGAATCAGTTGCATGCTTTAATGACGCAATTTATATCAATCTTTAACTCATCCTCGAAACATAATAATTCATTAATCATGAATATTCACAATGAACACATGTCCACACACGACATTCGTAGTAATCACGCGTCATCCCGTGACATACTCATGCCCTCCCGTGACACACTCATTAAACTCATGTCTATCTGATTGTATTCCATTCAACATAATAGGTGATTAATCAATTATTAATCCCACCACATACAAAACTAGCATGCTTTCACAACAATAATTATCATCACAAAGTGATTAACATCTATTTTCAATATCTCATCACTACACACCGTAGATATGAGAGTGCTATCACAAAGATTACACCCCTTCTTGCCTTATTACCGCAACAAAATATGTATGATACATCTAGGTTCCACTTCAATTCCATTATCAACTTTTCTACATGTATATGATTTCAAAATCAATATGGATCAACAAAATAACTCGAATCAACATATATCGATATGTTCAACCAACTGAAACGATTTACCTCGATACTTTGTCTTCCTGGATCGATCCAATATCCTCTTGGGCCTCAATCACATATACCCAATGAGCAATAACATAACTGTACATAGCACAACTTCTATTGCCATCTGCAATCAAAGCATCATCAATACTCATTGCTAACACAATTGTGATACAACATCATTCATCGTTAATCACAATAGCGGTACTAAAAATATTCACTGCTAACACAATAGCAATACATCAATCTTCATCGCCCTACGACGGTACATAATACTCATCGCCAATGCTGGCATACCTAATATCCATAATCACAATGAATATACATTCTTAAAACAATAAGATGTAATAACACTTACTGTACACAGTTGATCCACACTTGATCCTTTAAATTGTCTCTGTTCTCAACATAAATATTCCACAAAATATGATTTCATATCACTACACAAATTGATATACTCACCATCAACAGAATAGCGGAAGACGTCGCATTATATATAATCGGCGGCAAGAACCATCGCCATGGAATCAGCGGAATGCACCATCGATAAACACATGTCTGGCGGCATGAGCCATCGCCATTGACATAGCGGAAAGAGGCATCGCTACACATGTACCCGGCGGCATAAACCATCGCCAATCACTATAGCGGAATGAGACATCGGTATCAATATACCTGGCGGTATGAACCATCGCCAACCAATATAGCGGAATGAGACATCGATATCAATACACGTGGCGGTATGAACCATCGCCAACCAATATAGCAGAATGAGACATCGCTATCAATACACGTGGCGGCATGAACCATCGCCAACCAATATAGCGGAATGAGACATCGCTATCAATATCGATAATCTGGTTGTTCCGGTCTTGTTATAGCAGCGGAATTTTAGGACCCCTCGCTTTGACATATAGCGGCATCATATGATATCCCTCGCTTCGATAATGACAGCGGCATGTTACCTCGCTTAGACATGACAGCGGCAAATATCATACTACCATCGCTTCATATGACAGCGGCAAGTACCTCCCTCGCTCGAATATAACAACTACCGGAACTTCCACTAGCTCCCTGTACCTGCTTCCAGGTTAATACAACAGTTCACAATATAATGATCGATATCACGTTCCAGTTATAACCACAATATTCCACATTAATCACTAGAATTGTGACTGTTCCGGTCCCAATACAACAGCGGAATTTTAGGACCCCTCGCTTCGACAATGACAGCGGCATGTTACCTCGCTTAGACATGACAGCGGCAAGTACCTCCCTCGCTCGGAGATAAAGGCTACCGGAACATTCATCAATTCTACCACAATAATCAAACACAACAATTGGTTCCATTATCACAATATATCATCATTTCACATATATCATCACATGTAAGGATCCACTATTCATGATATACATAATCAAAGGAATAACACGTTTTACCGTCCGAAACCCGTACGTTTCACATTTCCATTTCCTGATTTTCCTACAAAATCAGATTCCTTAGCACATAACATATGGAGTTCCAGACATTACCGTTAGTGCCATCCCATCGCACTCTACACGATTCCTGCAACCACAATGATTAGTAATACCATTTTCCATATCGTAAGAGCACATAAGCAATTAGTTGTGTCACACGACACTAATACCGTCATGTATAAATATGTGCTATCAATAACTTCATAGGCCCTTAACAGCCCCAAAGAGCTAACCACTACTCTGATACCACTAATGTAAGGTCCCAACACTTAAACTAGTCATTAGTTCATTTATGACGTCGTATATGTATAATTTTTTTCATTTTCTTTTCACATTCTTTAAAAAGAATCATTTCAGGTTTCACATATCCCCCATGACATAGATAATAACATGATACGATTACTTCTACAAGAATGAGACTCGAATATTTCACCAATTATCATCACCCATTGCACCACTTTTACATTGTGGGTTTTATAAAAATTTGGGCAGAGTCTCCCCATAAATCGGGCTATCCGAAAATAAAACACGTCACAAAAATAACTCCCGACCAGGGAAAAACACAATGCAAAAAGGTCATCAAAACCACAAGTAAATTCCCAGCCAGGGAAAGCACAAAACTAAAAAGGTATAAAGGTGGACTCCCAACACCATTATACAGTCCATATACATGTATTAAATGGCTCACAGACGAGCGATGAATAATGAATATTAATTTACTCGCATATAACACATTCTCTCATTTACCAATACTGATACCATGCCCCTGGTAGTACTCCACTCCAATATGTCGGACTTACTTCAGAACCAATGTCATACCTGTTTTACCTGTTTCAACAGAAACAGCCCCCACACAGGGTGAGCATACTCCAACTCAATATTATATCACAAATCAATATACAAAATTGTAATGCAACAATTTAGATTATTCAAAACTCATAAAATATACTCCCTATACAATTTCGAATTGGTATAGCTTCCACGCATTGTTCCTGTTTCAAGCTCACACACTTTCATAACGTCAAGTTTAGTATCGTCACGAATTCAATACAACGACAATCTATTATTTATGCTCAATCATAAATAATTCCACATCAATGCAAACATGTTTATCCCTCTATCTCATTCTCGACACTTTCTCATATAGCTCATGCTCAAGGCATCAATACTCAACTAGTATACTCGGATCACGTACCACTACGTGTCTCTCATACCACATATATATACACATATTCTTTTCTTTACTCATATCCTCGGATCACGTACGACTACGTATCCACCATACCTCGTATATTAAACTCAATTATCAAACTCAAACACTTAACCTGAAATATCGTATTCTAAATACATGTGTATATGAATGTATAATACTAGGTATACCTGCTCGTACGTCAACACGTACCTTATAGTCGACAACATGATGGGCTATCCCGACGTCTTGGGAATCATGAAGAATCTATATCGAAATTATCACTCAATATTAGTTCATTTCCAATCCAATCGATATCATTCATATCAATTCAATATCTTAATCCAACGACTCAATATTATCATCATTAACTCATTAAAGTGATATAAATCACCAATTCATGCTATGTCCCATATTCAAGCATATTCATAAGTATATAATTTAATACTTGCTTATAACACACATTGACATGTATCTAACTCTCCTATGCACACAATGACACAGGCTCGAAGTCATTAGCATCTCAAATCATAGTTCAACACTCACCAATTATTACAATGGCTACAAGCCATAGAAGTTAGTTCTTTTACCCCCACAAACAAGGCTTAGACCCACACTTGAATCTCATTTGAGCATATTAACAAACACCTTCCATGCATGATTTTAATCTTCATTTCTTAACCAACAATAATACTAGCCAATGCACAAATCAACAATTCCCTTCTAACAATTAATCATTCAACAAAGTGAGTCATAATTAACTTCCAACAATCAATAACATTTCTCATGCTATCTATTCCCCAATTACAATATTCATACTCAAACTATAGTCACATAACCGCCTTAACCCGCTATACCAATTCAAGTCAATCATTCTTCGTTGACAATAAAGTAGTCTTCATCCTTCAAAACCAATCTTTAATTCCAATTAGAATACTTTCAAGTTATGAGCCATAAGGGTTAGCTATTCACACACCATTAGTAAGGCTTTCGAACAACACTTAGAACAACATTCAACCATTTTATCAAACATCATAAAAGCGTGATTTTCAAGCCCCAATAAATCCCTATTTTCGTTCATCACAGCCCCTAAGGTTCAGCCATGCAACTTTCCCCAATTAGACCATTATAGCACACAAATTTTGATCCATAAAAACACATGATTCCTTTAAAACAATCTGCAGATTTTTTTTGAACAAAAGCATGGCATAAAACCTTTACATAATAGCATCATTTGACCAATAATGCAGTAGCAATTTCGAACCAATAACAACAAGAAATCAGACCAAATAACAGCATAGAAGTTGAACCATAAGCAGCTGGAAAAATCGATCCAAGTATAGCAAATGTTTCGAACCAGCATAGCATGATTTTCGAACCAATAATGCAACATATTTTGAAATATAAGAACATCATATGTTTGGCCAAAAACAATCTGTAAAGTTCAAGTCAAAACAGCAACAATTCGAAACTAATAGCATGGCATTTTGACCCCAAGAATAAGCACAAAATCACCCCAAAACAGCATGAAAATTCGAATTATAAAGAGCAAGAAAATCGAGCCACAAGGTAGCAGGAATTTCAAAACAAACTGCCACAAAACTTTCGAACCAACATCACACAATTCGAACCCAAGTAGCAGCTGATTTTCGAACCAAAAATTGCATATTTCGAACCCTAAACAGCAACAAAAATCGAGCAAAGTGAGAGATAAATGACCAAGGTATACTGCAGTATCTTACCCACACGATATACACAAGAAAATCGAGCCAAAAACCATGGTGGAATTCCTCCTAATCGTGCAGATGAAAATGGCGTGAGAGTGGGAGGGGAAAGAGGAGGTAGGCGGCTGAGGGGGTGAGGCAAAGAGAGAATTTTATGTTTTCATTTTTAACCCTAGGTTAAATCACAACCATCCATTTATCATCTATTCCCAACCTTTATTTAAACATTTATCTCTCCCATTCAATTAATATCATTATCATTATTAATCCTCATGAAACTAATTTAACTAATAAGTTCATTTCAAAGTTATAAATTCAATTCCAGAACCATTTATCCCAACTCCATTTCAAAATCCGATACTCAAAAATTAGATCCCGAGATATCATAAAATATCATAATAAAACCCATTTGACAATTAATAATTACTCTGGACATCACACCACTAGTATGAAGAAGCGAGGATGAGATACCGCTTGTTTTGAGATTGTAAAGCGAAGAAGCATTAAAATAACTGATGATGACTGACTCAAGAAAAAGAGATGATATGTCATGACATTTATTAGTGAAGCCATACATTCATATAGTGTTTTGATTATGAATTGTGGTACAGGGACAACCAATGAGCATTGTAAATGCGATGAAAATACAGGAAGTGTTTTGTATTTATGATTATGCATTTACGCCTTACGTATTCATATTGTGTTGTATATGGATAGCTATGTGCTCATGTGTTGGGGGTTGTCTTTGTAGGTGCTTTTGCTAAGGAGAACTAGGGTCGGGGCTGATACTTTGAGCTGTAAGGAGTGCTACTACTATAGCAGGACGGAGTTCTTATGCGTAGTCTCTACAAGTAGTAGAGTAGAACTATAGTGTCACTCCTATTGTTATGAGAAATGTAACTATTATCTGTTGAAAATTTTATGGGTACATTTGAACTGTAAGCTCAAAATGTCAACACGATTAAATACTCTGATATTGAAATGCTTAGTTCTCTTAATCGCACCTATTAGTATCTTGAGATATCGGGGTCTCACACATACATACTATCTATGCCCGGCTGGTGTAGAGTGTTGTGAGCATATGGCTACGTGGACAAAAGTGAATGGTACCAAACTGTTATGTGAGAACATGAGTATGCAGTAGCATACAAAGTGCAATGTCTGGTATGTTTTCTTTTGGTTTCTTATACTGCTGGTTTGGTAAGTATCTGCTAGTTGAGCATGTTGCGTATGTAGCAGATTTACTTTTGATTATTTGTTCCAGCAGGCAAATAATGTTGCATTTATAAGGCATGTTTGTGCAAAGCTGTATTGCTAATAGGGTTGAAGCTTATGGCTTTCTGTATGTGATTCATATGATATATGAGATTCATATGTTGTATATGCAATTTCGAGGACGAAATTCAATGAGTGGGGGAGAATTGTAATGCCTCGATTTGTTATGGCGTAATTTTGAATAATGACGGTACGATGTGGACTCGGGTTCGGGTTGAACCGAGGGTAATATTCACATACATGAAATGCATAGTAGATATATGACAAGGAAAGAAATATGATGCACAAGATGTAGTGCATAGAAATGACTTGAATGAAATCAAATGTAGTGGCATATCAAGCAACATGGACTAGTATGCATTTGAATTGAATTTCATATGCCTTTGCCTTTCATTTAAAGTTGCATTAACATGTGAATTTGAGTTTGGATTTACATGTTTATGGTAATTGGCATGGTAGTATAACAAGTGGCTATATTAAGGGGATTAAGGCACTTAAACTCACAATACACCATTTTACACCTACAAATCTCTACCAAGCTCCTCTTCATCTCTTTCAAGTTCCTTGTGGTTTGAGCTTGGGATTCACTTGTAAATTGAGCTAGGAAGGTGTGTGAAGTGCCTTCTTAATATCATGGTAAGAAATTCATGGTTTTATACTTGATTTATCTCATTGGTGTTAATGTATGAGAAGTAGCATATCAAATGTTCATGTGAAGAATCATAACATGTTTATATGCTAGTAATTGGATTGTAAGATGGGGGAAACATGTTGTTATAGTATTAGAGAATGCATGAAACTTATTTACATGTTAAATTTCGAGTTGTAGGAGAAGAGCTAGGAAGATAAGCTCAAAATTGCCATGTTCTGAACTTTCTGGACATCGGCGATCGATCGCAAGCTTTGTGGCGATCGATCGCCGAGACAGGGCAAAATATAAGGCGGTTTATATATGTAGCGATCGATCGGTGAAAATGTGACGATCGATCGCGAGCAACAGAACACTTTGGCGATCGATCGCCAAGTAGTTGCGATCGATCGCGAGGAGACAGAAAGTTTTGGCGATCGATCGGCAAGTGTAGCGATTGATCGGTGCTATAGGAATGATGAAAAATGTTATATTTTGTAGCTTTTGATCTTGAAGCTTCTTATAATGTGATGACCAGGGATTATAGGTGTTAATCCCGTAGTGTTAATAATCCCTAAAGTGGTTTTACGTGGCGATTTGGAGTTTAATCGAGGTGTTGGGCCTTCTGGGCTCGTTTATTTGAGTAGTTGGGATCGTTGGATCCAGAGGTTGAGATTGTATTCTCATTTGGGTGAAAAACCTAAGAGTTGGGTTTTTGTTGTGTCTCGGGATCTCGGGTGCTGTGTGAGCACTGGTAGGGGATTTTGGGGTTAGAGAGAGAATTTTTGAAAACAGATGATTTTTAATGTATCTTGATGTATTTGTGGGGCTATTAATTTTTCGGGGTATTTTTGCTATAAATACCAATTGAACCCAAAATTTTGCAAAAAATTTCATTTCAGCCCCTCATTTTTCTCTCTCCCCGCTCGCGCCCCATTCCCGTCTGCACAGCCGCCGCGCGCAAAAGCGGTGCGCCCGCCGCCGTCCGGCCGCCGTTCGGCGCGTGCGACCTGTCACCAGCTTCGTCTTGTCGAGGCGCAGCTTTCCCCTCCGTCAATTCGAAGTTTCGTCGCGTTTTGAAGTCGGATTTTGGCTGAAAGCGCCGATCCCCAATTTCTAGGGTTCTTCGATTTTTCGTCCGATTTCTTCCGATTTTTCGATTGGGTAACCTCCTTTACCTCTTTTTCCATGCTTGTGATGTTTTCCCCTGCTTTTGTGAAGTTTTGGTTCGAATTTTATTTCGAAATTGTACGGTTTGATTTCGAAAATTTGGGGGTTTTTGGCAAGGGTATTGATTCTTGCAATTGATCGATTATTGCATGTTTTTGAGGTATATTGATGCTTAATTGGGTTCGAAATTGTGAGATTAGGGTTCGATTTTTGTAGGGTGTTCTTGAACAAATTTCGATATTGTCTCATTCGTTCCCCTCCCCGCATGTACCCTTCCCCGGGTCTTTTAAAAGGTTAATTGTCGTGTGTTGACAATATTTTGAGGGTTATGGGTGTGCTTGAGCATAGGTTACATGTTCGTAAATAATTGTGAATTATTTATCGTGTTAGCACATCATTCCTCGGGGCATGGAACTCGAGCAAGGTTTGGCTCGGACTTCGGAGATTTAAGGTACGTGCGACGTACGAGCATTTCAATATATTAGGGCATTTGTGAATGCATAATGAAATTTGATTTCATTGAATAATCGCGCATGAGGATTATATATATATATATGTTGATATAGCCAAGGAATGACCCAAACCATGATATCGCCGCTTGTAGCGTGCGTGACACTAGAGTAGGATGACCCTTACATGATATAAGGGGTACTGGGTTTATATGTATCTATTATAAGACATTGAGATGTCTAGGGTTGTAAAATCATGTATCTATTATGAGACATTTGAGATGTCTAGGTTCGTAGAATCATGTATTCATTATAAGACATTTGAGATGTCTAGGTATAATGAAGGATTGGTAAAACAAATGTGACATCCCCGAAATGGTTAATTGCTATTGGGCTTTAATTGTGTTTACATGATTAATTATGTGGTAATTGATTATGTGTTGGGATTTATTTACCTTATGGAAAATGCATGGTCATATGGATAGGGTGACCCGGGGTTGCATTTCAGGGTGCATGTGGTGCATGTTGGGTAAATATTATTGGAAGCATGGTTTATTTGCCTTGGTGAGCAATTTATTAGAAATCATGTGTTAATTGATATTATGGTGCATTTTGAGTAAATGCTTTGAAAAATATCATGTTGGGGTGTTTTATACACCATGGGATTCTTTGGCATGCATTTTAAATTAAAAACTCACTTTTATCATCCAACCCACTCTTCCATCCAACACTTTTAACTTTACCAAAATCAACACCCAAACCCTTACTTCCCCTTCCCATTTTCGAGCACCAACTTTGGGGTGAAGAGAAGTCCTTGCAAAATCTTTTATTGTGGAGATTATTGGGTGATTTGAGATCCCCAAGAGGTATGGGTACCTCATGTATTAATTTTGTAAGGTTTTGGTTGAGTTTAGTTTGGTTTTAAAGGGTTTAAAATGGGTTTGTGTTGGGTGTTGTGGTTTTGGTAATATTTTGGTTGGATGTGGTATATTTGAGTTTGTTATGATGTTTAGTGTTGGTTTTGAGTTATTGGTATTGGTTGGTGTTGGTGTATGTGGGTTTAGATGAGTTGGGGAAAGAGATGGGTGAATAGTGCCCGAATCTCGATTTCCCGCAGCTCGGCGATCGATCGGCGATTTTCTCGCGATCGATCGCGAGCAACAGGGCTGAGGCAGTAAGCCTCAGCGATCGATCGCGAGCTGGGCGCGATCGATCGGCGAGGCCGCGATCGATCGGCGCTAGCTCCGCGATCGATCGCGGATTGTGCAATTTTGTTGCCCGAGACAGTGTGTTCTCGCGATCGATCGGGGCTTGATGGCGATCGATCGCGAGACACCAAAAATGGTATTTTTGGGTGTTTTTGTGGGATTTTTGGTATTGGACTATTATTGGGTTCTAATATTGGTATTTGTGAATATGTAGAACCAACCCAGGTGGCAACGCAGCCAAGGAATTGAAGTCCAATCACATTCCACATTTTGGAAAGGTACGTAGTGGACGTACGGGCACCCAACGGTAACATGTATTTTATATACTCATTGTTTATGCATTGTGGATGCGGGTATATATGTGGTATTGCATAGTGGATGCATATACATGTTGATTTATGCCATATGAGGTATTGCATAGTGGATGCATATACATGGTAATTTATGCATATTGATGTTAGATGCATATTATGATTATTGGATGCACATCCCATGAGTCGTGGTCATCCTTTGATGATTTTAATGCTTGCCGCTTTTTGTATTGGTTCCGCCAAATGTGAAGCGAGGGGTGGGAGCGCCGCATGTCACATTTGAGCGTGGTTATCATATGGGGCGAGGAAAGGGTATTTGCCGCTCTCTGTGAAGCGAGGGGTGGGAGCGCCGCATGTCCATTGTAGCGAGGTTATCCTATGCCGCCCATATGAATATAAGCGAGGGGCATTAAAATACACTGTGATGGACAGACTAGGGAATGGTGACCAATATGTGGTACAGTTGAGATGGTATATGATGTCATGACATGTTTTGGCCATTAAAAATAATCTGTTGATTATACTCATGAGTTATGGTACAGGGACAACCAAACGGGAAGCGTTTGAAATGCATGGGAAAACAGGAAGTGTTTTATATTGATTATGCATTTACGCTTTATCTTCATATTGTGTTGAATATGAATGATTATTATTGCTCATGTTTGGGGGTTGTCCTTGTAGGTACCTTTTTGGCATGATAGATGGGCTTGAACGGGTTGAGACAGTGAGCTTCACGAGCATCTTTGGTAGATGAAAGGACAGGATTCCTTTGTATAGTACCTACTCTAGGAGTAGCGTAAAACTATAGTGGAACATTCATTTGTTGGAATGTAATTAATCCTTTTTGGTAGTCCTTTATTTTGGCATGTAAATGCTTAAGCTCATAGACTCCACTTGTTTATTATACTCTGATCATTGTTATTAGCTCTATTATGCCTTAATTCCGCACTTAAGGATTAGGGTCCTTACATTAGTGGTATCAGAGCAGTGGTTAGAGAACCCGGGAACGAGTGAAGGGTAGCCTTAGCATGGTTGGCTAGGTGCTTACATTTGGAGCATGTTTATGCATGTGGTGCATATTATTGTATATCCTGTTATACTAACATGCTTATATCACTCCTGTTATCTAACGACATGTTATATATTGCTTTGGATTGTTGTTAACATTTGTGTTACAGCATGGCTGCTAATGAGGAAGTCGGAGACGTTGGGAGTGTAAATGCGAGTATTGGACAGGCTAATCCTCTACCTCCACCGGCTGTAGGAATGGAACCAGTGGTCCAGTTATTGTTACCGGGTGAGATTAGCTTGACGCAGTTTCTGTCTTATCATCCGCCCCGGTTTGAGGGGACAGAGTCCGGAGAAGAAGCTGAAGAGTGGTTAGAAAGACTTGAGCAGATCTTTGTATCGGCTCCTTGTGCTGTGACGGCTTGGCTGAGGCTAGCGGAGTTTCAATTAGCCAAGAAACCACTGATGTGGTGGAGGAGCATAGTGATGGAGATGAGAGCACTGGGTGCTGTGATTGACTGGACGCTCTTCAGGACCAGGTTCTTGAACCGATACTTCTCCGCGGCAGCAAGACAGACAAAGGAGGATGAATTTACCAATCTGAGGCAAGGGAACATGACCGTAGCAGATTATGCCACACAGTACTCATCACTACTGAGGTATGTCCCCCATATTGCCTCTGATGGACGTGCCAAGATGAGAAATTTCATGAAAGGACTGCGACCGGAGCTCTATGACCGGGTTATCATCAATAACCCAACTTCTTTTGATGATGCTCTCACAAGAGCGGAGCTTGCTGAGCTAGGAGTGGGAGCTTACGCCATGCCACCACCGGTACCGCCACAGAGGCAGACTACTGACAGTTTGAGACCTCGGGGTGAGTCATTTAAACCCCGTGGTGCCTCTTCATCTTCACGGTATGGTGGGAAGAAATACTTTGGACAGAAGCAGGATAACAAGAAGGGAAATTGGTCGGCCAATCGAGGATCTTCACAGGGGGATAGGCCGGGAGAGCCTAAGTGCAACAATTGTGGAGGGCCGCATTCTTCAAATAAGTGTCCTGCATGTTATGTATGTGGCAGGATGGGCCACATTGCTCGATATTGTCCCACCAGGGGAGGCCAGTCAGAGTATCAGGGCAACAGGCCGAGATTTGTGGACAGGACAGTGCAGCAGAGGCAACAGTTTGGGCCTCGTCCATTGGGAGGTCAGACAGTGGGACCACCCCAGGGACAGGTATATGCACTGACCAGAGAGCAGGCTCAGGCAGCCCCGGAGGAGGTGATTGCCGGTACGTGCCATTTATTTACGTACCCTGCTTTTGTTTTGATAGATACAGGTGCCTCCCATTCCTTTGTGTCTGTGGGATTTGTGGAAAGACACCATATGCGCACGTCTCCTTTGCCCACGCCTCTTTTGGTCTCGACACCCACTGGAAGAAACGTCGTTGCTGATCAGTTTTTGGCAGATAGCCTCATTTATTTTGAGGGCAACGAGTTGAGATCAGACTTGATTGTGCTGGGTATGTCAGACTTCGACTGCATCTTGGGTATTGATGTTCTGAACAGATACCAGGCAGTGGTAGATTGCCGGCAGAGAACAGTGAAGTTCAGACCTGAGTTGGGCAGTCAGTGGACTTTCTTTGGCAACGGGTCTCGTGCGAAGATTCCGTTGATTTCAGCGATCAAGATGTCTCAGCTGTTGGAACGTGGGCACATGGGCTATCTTATTTATGTGGACACGTCTGGAAAGAGTAAAGAACTGAGGGTTGAGGATGTACCAGTTGTGGCAGAATTTGCTGATGTATTTCCAGAAGAGATCCCAGGATTTCCACCGGCCAGGGAAGTTGAATTTGGGATCGAGTTGCTGCCAGGGACATCCGCTATCTCTCGTGCACCTTATAGGATGGCACCGGCAGAGTTGAGGGAGTTGAAAGAACAGTTACAGGATCTCCTGGACAAGGGGTATATACGCCCGAGCGTGTCGCCATGGGGCGCACCAGTCCTCTTTGTGAAGAAGAAGGACGGTTCGATGCGGTTGTGCATCGATTACCGGCAGCTGAACAAGGCTACAGTGAAGAACAAGTATCCTCTCCCAAGGATAGACGACTTGTTTGATCAGTTGCAAGGTACCAGGGTGTATAGCAAGATTGATTTGAGGTCCGGGTATCATCAGATTCGGGTCAGAGAGGAAGATGTGCAGAAGACAGCGTTCCGGACTCGCTACGGGCATTATGAGTTCTTAGTAATGCCGTTCGGTGTGACGAATGCTCCAGCAGTCTTCATGAGTCTGATGAATAGAGTGTTTCAGCAGTATCTTGATCAGTTCGTCATCGTGTTTATTGACGACATTCTTATCTACTCCCGGAGCGAGGAAGATCATGTGAAACACTTGAGGACAGTGCTTCAGATTCTCAGAGAGCATCAGTTGTATGCTAAGCTCAGTAAGTGTGAATTTTGGCTGAGCAGTGTAGTGTTTCTGGGGCATGTCATTTCGAGCAGTGGGATATCAGTGGACCCGAAGAAGATTGAGGCTGTGATGGAGTGGGCTGCCCCCACTTCTGTACCTGAGATCCGGAGTTTCCTTGGTTTGGCCGGGTATTATCGGCGCTTTGTTGAGGGCTTTTCGAAGATTGCCAAGCCGCTGACTCAGTTGACTCAGAAAGGAGTGCCTTTCTTTTGGTCAGAAGCTTGTGAGGAGAGCTTCCAGGAGTTGAAGCACCGGTTGACGACGGCGCCAGTGTTAGTGATCCCGACGGAGAACTCCAGATTTGTTCTGTATACCGATGCATCACTGCAGGGCCTTGGATGTGTTCTGATGCAAGATAAGCATGTGGTAGCTTATGCATCGAGGCAGTTGAAGCCGCATGAGACCAGATATCCAGTTCATGACTTGGAATTGGCGGCTATCATCTTCGCCCTGAAGATCTGGAGACATTACTTATATGGCACTTCATTCACCATATACACGGATCACAAGAGCCTCAAGTTTCTATTCACTCAGGCGGAACTGAACATGAGACAGAGGAGATGGATGGACCTACTCAAGGACTATGATTGCGAGATAGAGTACCATCCGGGGAAGGCCAATTTGACAGCAGACGCTTTGAGCCGGAAAGTGAGGAATTCTGCTGAGGACGTCATCCATTTGTCGGCTATGATGACCTCCTATTGCCATATGGGCTATGACTTTGACATTGATGCATCACCTGTGTATGTATCGACTTTGCTAGCTGAGCCAGATATCTTTGAGAGTATCAGGAGAGCTCAGAGGTCAGATGCTGAGGTTCAGAGATGGTTGTCTATAGTGCATCTTGGTCAGCCGACGAAGTTCAGAGTGGCCGACGACGGATCTTTGAGATTGGGTAACCGCTGGGTAGTTCCGAGTACGCCGGAGTTGCGTAAGGGGATCTTGGAGCGAGCTCACAGTAGCAGGCTTAGCATCCACCCAGGCGGGAAGAAAATGTACAGAGATCTGCGTGGTCAGTTTTGGTGGAAGAGAATGAAGTCTGATGTCGTCGCTTTTGTGAAGAGGTGTCTGATCTGCCAGCAGGTTAAGGCAGAGAGGCAGAGACCTGGCGGCGAATTGAGAAGCTTGGAGATACCGAAGTGGAAGTGGGAGCACATTTCCATGGACTTCGTGACTCATTTGCCGAGGAGTGCTTCAGGCTTCGATGCTATTTGGGTGATTGTGGACAGATTGACCAAGGTAGCCCACTTTATCCCCTATAGCATGACATTTACATTTTTGAGGATGGCGCAGCTGTATGTTAGAGATGTGGTGAGATTGCATGGGATTCCCGTTTCTATTGTGTCAGATCGAGATCCGCGATTCACATCTCATTTCTGGGAAGGCCTTCAGTCAGCTTTGGGAACTGAGGTCAGATTGAGTACTGCTTATCATCCTCAGACGGATGGCCAGACCGAGCGCACTATTCAGACGCTCGAGGACATGTTAAGAGCTTGCGTTTTGGAGTTCGATGCCTCTTGGCAGGATTCAGTGCCTTTGGTAGAGTTTTCGTATAACAATAGCTACCAGGCAAGTATTCAGATGGCTCCGTTTGAAGCTCTTTATGGCAGACGATGTAGATCACCCCTATGTTGGGATGATTTGGACAGTGGATCAGTCGGAGGGCCTGAGTTGATCCGGGAAATGGAAGAGAAGATAAAGACTATAAGGCAGAAAATGAAAGCAGCCCAAGACAGACAGGCAGCTTATGCAAATAAACGGCGGAGACCGTTAGAGTTTCAGTTGGGAGATAAGGTCTTTTTGAAGATCTCGCCTTTCAGAGGCGTTGTGCGGTTTGGGATGCGCGGGAAACTGTCTCCGAGGTATGTTGGACCGTACGAGATTTTGCAGCGCATTGGCACATTGGCTTACCGACTGGCTTTGCCGCCTTCTTTATCTGGTATACATGATGTGTTTCATGTATCGATGCTGCGGAAGTATGAGCCGGATCCATCTCACGTGTTACAGCCTTCCGAAGTTCAGTTAGAGTCAGATATATCTTATGTGGAACGGCCTGTTAGAATTCTGGACAGAGCAGACCGTAAACTTCGGAACAAAGTGATACCGATGATCAAAGTTCAGTGGGATCGCAGGGGTGTCGAGGAGGCTACGTGGGAGACGGAGCAGCATATGGTGCAGCACTACCCGGAACTATTCTCTGGTATGAATTTATGTTTAGTTTCTGTTGGGGTAAGTGCATGTGATTTCGAGGGCGAAATCTTATAAGTAGGGGAGTATTGTGACATCCCCGAAATGGTTAATTGCTATTGGGCTTTAATTGTGTTTACATGATTAATTATGTGGTAATTGATTATGTGTTGGGATTTATTTACCTTATGGAAAATGCATGGTCATATGGATAGGGTGACCCGGGGTTGCATTTCAGGGTGCATGTGGTGCATGTTGGGTAAATATTATTGGAAGCATGGTTTATTTGCCTTGGTGAGCAATTTATTAGAAATCATGTGTTAATTGATATTATGGTGCATTTTGAGTAAATGCTTTGAAAAATATCATGTTGGGGTGTTTTATACACCATGGGATTCTTTGGCATGCATTTTAAATTAAAAACTCACTTTTATCATCCAACCCACTCTTCCATCCAACACTTTTAACTTTACCAAAATCAACACCCAAACCCTTACTTCCCCTTCCCATTTTCGAGCACCAACTTTGGGGTGAAGAGAAGTCCTTGCAAAATCTTTTATTGTGGAGATTATTGGGTGATTTGAGATCCCCAAGAGGTATGGGTACCTCATGTATTAATTTTGTAAGGTTTTGGTTGAGTTTAGTTTGGTTTTAAAGGGTTTAAAATGGGTTTGTGTTGGGTGTTGTGGTTTTGGTAATATTTTGGTTGGATGTGGTATATTTGAGTTTGTTATGATGTTTAGTGTTGGTTTTGAGTTATTGGTATTGGTTGGTGTTGGTGTATGTGGGTTTAGATGAGTTGGGGAAAGAGATGGGTGAATAGTGCCCGAATCTCGATTTCCCGCAGCTCGGCGATCGATCGGCGATTTTCTCGCGATCGATCGCGAGCAACAGGGCTGAGGCAGTAAGCCTCAGCGATCGATCGCGAGCTGGGCGCGATCGATCGGCGAGGCCGCGATCGATCGGCGCTAGCTCCGCGATCGATCGCGGATTGTGCAATTTTGTTGCCCGAGACAGTGTGTTCTCGCGATCGATCGGGGCTTGATGGCGATCGATCGCGAGACACCAAAAATGGTATTTTTGGGTGTTTTTGTGGGATTTTTGGTATTGGACTATTATTGGGTTCTAATATTGGTATTTGTGAATATGTAGAACCAACCCAGGTGGCAACGCAGCCAAGGAATTGAAGTCCAATCACATTCCACATTTTGGAAAGGTACGTAGTGGACGTACGGGCACCCAACGGTAACATGTATTTTATATACTCATTGTTTATGCATTGTGGATGCGGGTATATATGTGGTATTGCATAGTGGATGCATATACATGTTGATTTATGCCATATGAGGTATTGCATAGTGGATGCATATACATGGTAATTTATGCATATTGATGTTAGATGCATATTATGATTATTGGATGCACATCCCATGAGTCGTGGTCATCCTTTGATGATTTTAATGCTTGCCGCTTTTTGTATTGGTTCCGCCAAATGTGAAGCGAGGGGTGGGAGCGCCGCATGTCACATTTGAGCGTGGTTATCATATGGGGCGAGGAAAGGGTATTTGCCGCTCTCTGTGAAGCGAGGGGATGGGAGCGCCGCATGTCCATTGTAGCGAGGTTATCCTATGCCGCCCATATGAATATAAGCGAGGGGCATTAAAATACACTGTGATGGACAGACTAGGGAATGGTGACCAATATGTGGTACAGTTGAGATGGTATATGATGTCATGACATGTTTTGGCCATTAAAAATAATCTGTTGATTATACTCATGAGTTATGGTACAGGGACAACCAAACGGGAAGCGTTTGAAATGCATGGGAAAACAGGAAGTGTTTTATATTGATTATGCATTTACGCTTTATCTTCATATTGTGTTGAATATGAATGATTATTATTGCTCATGTTTGGGGGTTGTCCTTGTAGGTACCTTTTTGGCATGATAGATGGGCTTGAACGGGTTGAGACAGTGAGCTTCACGAGCATCTTTGGTAGATGAAAGGACAGGATTCCTTTGTATAGTACCTACTCTAGGAGTAGCGTAAAACTATAGTGGAACATTCATTTGTTGGAATGTAATTAATCCTTTTTGGTAGTCCTTTATTTTGGCATGTAAATGCTTAAGCTCATAGACTCCACTTGTTTATTATACTCTGATCATTGTTATTAGCTCTATTATGCCTTAATTCCGCACTTAAGGATTAGGGTCCTTACAACAAATGCTAGGCATTTGAGCTATCTGTGATTGATAGCGAGGTTGTGAAATCAGTATTAGATATTGAGATATCTATAATTGCATGTTTAATGAATTTTCAATCACTATCTGTTGATATTCGAGGATTAGGCATGCGATGAGTTAATCAATGTGTTGATTTACTGATTTTTGAGATTTGATGAGTTTGATGATTGTGAGGACAGGGACAGTACACGGAATCCCGGATGAGGTTGCCATCCAGGGAGTATCATTTAAATTCATTTGTATTTACCTTTGTTGTAAATTATGAATTTCATTATTGTGATTATGGGATTTGTGTATTGGTATGCTCACCCCGTTGGGGGCTGTCTCTGTTGGGACAGGTGAACAGGTACATCGATGGCTGTGGAGCTGAGCTCGAGCTGTTGATTGGAGGTACTCCCAGGATCGTGGTACCAGGGCTTGATGGAGCACGGTATCGTATAGAGTACCTATATATACACCTGAGGATTTTATACATATTCATGATGCTCGCATGTGAGCACGATTTTACTTGTATATGGATTGTATATAAAGGCATGAGCCTTTCTCTCTTTCATTTGAGGTTGCATGCAATTAGAGTTAAATTGCTAAATGATATGAGAGTCATTGGTGTATTATGTGGGTGTTGAAACCCACTGTTGTCGTCATATGTGTGGTGTCTTCCCTGGCTGGGAATTTACTTGTATTACTGCATTATGATGAGTATTATGTGTTCCCTGGCCGGGAATTACGTTATGTGTTGTGCTTTTTTTTTGGGATAGCTCTATTTATGGGGAGACTCTGCCCAAATTTTTATAAAAGTTCACAATGTGAAAAGTGGCACCAAGGGGTTGGTAAAGGGCAAACATATGAGTCTTTTATTGTTAGGATGATGATCTTATAACATTGAGTATTAAAGGAAATTTTGAAATTGACATTCAATGGTAAAGTATGATCTGAGCTTCCCGATTGACTTTTTATTGAAAGCATGTGCCACACATAGTGGTTAATACACTAATCAGGGGTTAAGGGCTAAGGGGGTCCTTACATTAGTGGTATCAGAGCCAGGTTGCTCATTGGGGCTGTTAAGGGCCTAGGAAGTTATTGATAGCACATATTTATGCATGATGGCATTAATGTTGTACGACATAACAAATTGTTTATGTGCTATTATGATATGAAAAGTAGTATTGCTAACCATTGTGGTTGCAGGAATCGTGTGGAACACGATAGGATGGCATTAACAGTGATGTCTAGCACTCCGTGTGTTACGTGCCAAGGAAGCTGGTTTTTAAGAAAATCAGGTAAAGGGATATTTCCGAGGTAACATGTACTTTATGTTGTCTTGTTGACACATGATGAATGCAATGTGGTGCATTAAGGTTATGATATATGTTATTGTGCATTGTTTTTGCATATGCATGTTGTGAAATATAAGAGGTGTATTTCACGAGTCAAGGTTATCTTAGTAAGGATTTTAATTGCTTACGCTAAGGTCCATTGGAAGCGAGGAAGAATTCCGCTTACATGGAGTAGCAAGAAGCATTAAAATGTACTAATGATAAGGGCTCAGGAGTCAAGGTTATCTTAGTAAGGATTTTAATTGCTTACGCTAAGGTCCATTGGAAGCGAGGAAGGATTCCGCTTACATGGAGTAGCAAGAAGCATTAAAATGTACTAATGATAAGGGCTCAGGATTGAAATAAGGATTTAAGGAGGAAGGATGTCATGACATTTATTTGTGAACCATACATTCTTATAATGTGTTTTTATTATGTATTGAATGTTGATGCATAGCGTATATGGCTATTGCTGTTAACCCTGATGGTTGCAGGTTACAGGTAATATGGAGTACAAAAAGGAATGATGATTATACATATGTACGGGCATCCCAAGGGCAACATGTATTATGTGTTTAGTCATTTAACACAAGGTAAATCAAGGTATGCATAAGATAGTGCATTATGATATGATACATGTTGATACGCATCGTTTTGCATATGTATATTGTGAAATATAAAGTGAGGATTTCAATGATTACACTAAGGTCCATATGAGCGAGGAAGAATTCCGCTTATATGGAGTAGTAAGAAGCATTGAAATGCACTATTGATATTTCATGAGTCCAGGTTATCCTAGTGAGGATTTCAATGCTTATGCTAAGGTCCATATGAAGCGAGGAAAAATTCCGCTTATGTGGAGTAGTAGGAAGCATTGAAATGCACTACTGATAAGTGACTCAATTCCATAAGAAGCAAGAATTCTGCTGACATGGATTCCATAGGAAGCGAGGAAAAATTCCGCTTACGTGGATTTCCATAAGGAGCGAGTATTTTGCTTACGTGGAAAAGGAAGGAGGAACCATAATTTCATGTGTCGATTTATATTTATTTCTCTATGAGGACACGGATGATAGCGATGGTTCATTCCGCTATATTTATTGGCGATGGTTCATTCCGCCAGGTGTATTGATAGCGATGCCTCTTTCCGCTACTATGTGGACGATGATTCATGCTCAGGTGTATAGCAAGGATTCATGCCACTTATTATATGACGAGGTGTCATGCCGTCGATTCTATAGTGAGGGATTTTGCCGTTATGTACTCAGCACAGGATTTTGCCGCCTTCGAGCGATGGGTGCTGATTACGCACTATTATTGAGCGACGGAGACAGGTATGACGCTATATTGTTAGCAATGAGGTATGAGATATTGCTATTTTATTAGCTTTATTGTAGCTGGCATGTGTGAGACCCCGAGATCTCAAGATACTAATAGGTGCGATTAAGAGAACTAAAACATTCATAAGAATAAATCAGAGTAATGAGTCATGTTGATTATCCTCAGCTTAAGGGATACAGTACCAAAAGTTTCAAAAAGGAATTTCTCAAATTCCTACAAAAGGTGCTACATTATAGTCTTAGTCTACCACATGTAGAAGCTATATAAAATTTTCTCAACAATGCAGCTAATCCTGTAGCTCTCCTTACAGCTCAGCTTCTCAACCCCGACCCCGGTTCTCGTCATCAAAAGCACCTACAAAGACAACCCCCAATACATGAGCATAACACAATTCATATTCAACATAATATGAAAATAAGGCGTAAATGCACAAACACAAGATACAAATCACTTCCTGTATTTCCATCGCATTTACAATGCCCATCGGTTGTCCCTGTACCATAATTCATTATATAAATCACATTATATGAATGTATGGTTTCACAAATGAATGTCATGACATTTCCTCATTTTCTTTAGTCAGTCATCATCAGTTATTTTAATGCTTCTTCGCTTTCATAATCTCAAAATAAGCGGTATCTCATCCTCGCTTCTTCATACTAGCGGTATCTCATCCTCGCTCAGTATGGTATAAACCCGCCTCCATGTGCAAGCGAGCCTCCCCCCTCCCGCTCCACATTTTTAGCGGTAAAGCGTAAGCATTAATCCCTTAACTGTGATCGCCCTGACTAGTGGAATACATCTCTTTATCCCACATCACAATATGCAACAACAATGCATAATATGCAACAACAATGCATAATAACATGTATCAACTCATAATGCATCACATTGCATTTCATCACGTGTCACAGAGACAAACATAAATACATGTTACCGTTGGGATGCCCGTACGTCGCTTACGTACCTTTCCAAAAAGTAGTGTGTGGTGGGACTTAATCCCCTGCGTTGTGTAGCCGTCTGTGAAGGCTCTACACCAGTGTACAACACAATATTAGATGTCTCATTACAATCCAATATCAAAATTTAACAAAATATTACAATTTATATTTTTTTTTCAACATTCTGGGCCTCTCGATCGATCGGCCCCTCTTCCCGATCGATCGAGAAGACGCTTAAAATCAAAATCAAGATTCTGTCTCGCTCGATCGATCGAGATGAAGTGTCGATCGATCGAGATGCTCTGTTCGAGAAATACCAACCCAGAATTTTCGAACACCTATATTTACACCCTTCGATCTAGCATAAAACATACACCAAATGTTTAAACACTCATGCTAGAAAATAGAACACATTCCCCTGAGTGTATTCATACCAAAATTGTACCCCAACCACAAACCCTCATGCATTAAAATCACCCATGAACATCAGTACTCATCCAACATTTTCTGAAAACAGGGCATTGTTTTCCTGCCCAGATTTTTGAGTACACACTTTCAAGCAATGAAATCTACCACATAAGTCATGCAATTTGCTCGAATAAAAATGTCAAGGGTTTCACCAAACTACCATGCATATTTTCACATCGAAGGTTCACTCAAAAACCCTTCTAACATGCATAATACCACCCCTTCAATATCACTCCCAGATCACATATTTCCAGAAAAACAGGGAAAAACATCTACCCAGATTTTCGAACACCCTAGTTTACATGCATAAATCTCCCACATAAAACATGTAATGTGCTCAAGGAAAAATACTGGAAGCTTCATAAAAACACCATAAATGAACATGAATCGAAGGTTTAACAAAACCTAAACTAACATGCCATTTTTCACACTAAACAAAGTATGAACTCAACAACATATTTTACAAACCCAGAAATGGTTTCTCACCCCTTTTTGGGTCCGATTTTTGCAAGCTTCCAGGCAACAAAAATGGTTGAACTCCTTCTTTTCTCTCTTATCAGGTGTTGGACGATTTTGGTGTGGAAGGAGGAGTGATTTCAGACTTGGTGAGGTGGAGTGGGAGATGGGGAAAAGGGTATGGGCTAGCTGCAGCTGGCAGCAGGGTATGGGTCAAGGGGGGGTGGTTTGTGGTGGGTTTATGTGATGTGTTATGTTTTGGTCCCGGTATTTCGCACGATGTATTAAAATATCCTCACATGATATTTTATAGTATTTTCTCAATAAAATACTTCAATTCCCATTTAAAATATACTTTACCAAACGATTAACACACACCCCAAATTAAACATGCCACAACCCCAAAATCCCAATATATAACACATGTACCCTCTCATGCATCTCCCAACATTATTAATTCAACACAAGAATTAATATCATAATTTTCACAACAATGATTAATGTTTAAATAACACTTAATCATTTCAGGGATATCACAATACTCCCCTACTTATAGGATTTCGCCCTCGAAATCAGCATGCACTTACCCAATGTAAATAAAACAATACATAAACGCATACCAGAAAACAGCTCTGGGTAGTGCTGCACCATGTGTCGCTCCGTCTCCCACGTGGCCTCCTCGACACCCCTACGATCCCACTGAACCTTGACCATAGGAATAACTTTGTTTCTCAGTCTGCGATCTGCCCTATCCAAAATCCTGATAGGCCGTTCCACATAGGAAACATCGGACTCAAACTGAATCTCAGAAGGCTGTAATACATGTGAAGGGTCCGGCTCATACTTCCTCAGCATAGACACATGGAATACATCGTGTATACCAGACAGAGAAGGCGGTAAAGCCAAACGGTACGCCAGAGTACCAACACGCTGTAAGATCTCATACGGCCCCACGTATCTAGGAGACAACTTCCCCCGCATACCAAACCGTACCACACCCCTGAAGGGTGAGATCTTCAGAAAAACTCTGTCGCCCAACTGAAACTCCAACGGTCTCCGCCGCTGATTGGCATATGCTGCCTGTCTATCCTGAGCTGCCTTCATCTTTCGCCTGATAACCTTAACTTTCTCTTCCATTTCTTGAACCAACTCTGGTCCTCCAACCGACTTACGGTCTAAGTCATCCCAGCACAAGGGTGACCTACAACGCCTACCATAGAGGGCCTCGAAAGGAGCCATCTGTATACTTGCCTGGTAGCTGTTGTTGTAAGAGAACTCTACCAAGGCTATCAAGTCCTGCCATGATATGTCGAACTCTAACACACAAGCTCTCAACATATCCTCGAGCGTCTGTATCGTACGCTCAGTCTGTCCGTCCGTCTGAGGGTGATAGGCTGTGCTCAGCCTCAACTCCGTACCTAGAGCTTTCTGCAGACCTTCCCAAAAGTGAGATGTGAACCGTGGATCTCGATCAGACACTATCGAAACAGGAATCCCGTGTAGTCTCACTATATCTCTGACATATAACTCCGCCATCCTCAAGTGCGTATATGTCATACAGTAAGGAATGAAATGAGCCACTTTAGTCAATCTGTCCACGACTACCCAGATGGCATCAAAACCCGAAACAGTCCTCGGTAAGTGGGTCACGAAATCCATAGACACGTGCTGCCACTTCCACTCGGGTATCTCCAAACTCCTTAGTTCACCTCCCGGCCTCTGCCTCTCAGCCTTCACCTGCTGACAAATCAAACAGCGCTTGACAAATGAGGTGACATCTTGTTTCATACGCCTCCACCAGAACTGGTTGCGTAGATCCTTATACATCTTCTTCCCGCCCGGGTGGACACTCATCCTGCTGCAATGAGCTCGCTGTAAAATACCTTGGCGCAACTCGGGTGTATCTGGAACCACCCATCTGTCGCCAAGTCTCAAAGAACCGTCCTCAGCCACTCTGAATCTCGATGGCTGATCTGAATGGACCACTGACATCCATCTCTGAATCTCTGCATCGGTCCCCTGAGCCTTCCTGATGTGATCATAAATAACCGGCTCAGCTAGCAAGGTCAAAACCTGTACTGGTGAAGTAGACACATCGTAATCGAATCCCAAATGGCAGTAGGAGCCCAACATAGCCGATAGGTACATGGCATCCTCTGCTGTGCTCCTCACCTTCCGACTCAAGGCGTCAGCTGTCAAGTTTGCTTTCCCGGGATGGTATAGGATTTCACAATCATAATCCTTCAATAGATCCATCCATCTCCTCTGTCTCATGTTCAGCTCAGCCTGTGTAAACAAGAACTTCAGGCTCTTGTGATCAGTGAAGATGGTGAATGAGGTACCGTATAAGTAGTGTCGCCATATCTTCAAGGCGAAAACTATAGCTGCCAACTCCAAATCATGGACTGGATACCTCGTCTCATGTGGCTTCAACTGTCTCGAAGCATAAGCCACAACATGCCTGTCCTGCATCAGTACACACCCTAAGCCCTGTAGCGATGCGTCGGTGTAAAGAACAAATCCTTTGTTTTCCTTGGGAATCACTAGAACTGGTGCAGTAGTCAGTCTGTGCTTCAATTCCCTGAAACTCTGCTCACAAGCCTCTGTCCAACAAAAAGGGACTCCCTTCTGAGTCAGCTGTGTAAGTGGCTTGGCGATCTTTGAAAAACCCTCGACGAAACGTCGATAATAGCCAGTCAACCCAAGAAAACTCCGAATCTCACTGACTGAAGTAGGGGTAGACCAATCCATAACTGCCTCTATCTTTCTCGGGTCTACTGATATCCCCTCTCGTGATATGATATGGCCCAAGAATGATACACTGCTCAGCCAGAACTCACACTTGCTGAGTTTGGCGTACAACTGATGATCTCTGAGGATCTGGAGTACTATCCTCAGATGATTGGCATGATCCTCCTCACTCCTTGAATAGACAAGGATGTCGTCAATGAATACGATCACAAACTGATCGAGGTACTCCTGAAATACTCGGTTCATCAGGCTCATAAAAACTGCAGGTGCATTTGTCACACCGAAAGGCATCACCAAGAACTCATAGTGTCCATATCGAGTTCTAAAAGCCGTCTTTTGAACATCACCAGCTCTAACCCGCACCTGATGATAGCCTGACCTCAAGTCTATCTTCGAGTACACCTCTGTACCCTGAAGCTGGTCGAACAGATCATCAATCCTCGGAAGTGGATATCTGTTCTTCACTGTAGCCTTGTTCAATTGCCTGTAGTCAATGCACAGACGCATTGATCCATCCTTCTTTTTCACGAACAAGACTGGTGCACCCCAAGGCGATACACTAGGACGAATGTATCCCTTGTCAAGGAGCTCCTGTAACTGTACCTTTAGTTCCCTCAGCTCTGCCGGTGCCATCCTGTATGGGGCACGAGAAATGGCTGATGTCCCCGGTAACAGCTCAATAGCAAACTCAACATCCCTGACAGGCGGAAATCCCGGAATCTCATCTGGGAATACATCAATGAACTCCACCACAACTGGAATGTCCTCGGCTCTCACTTCCTTTTCCTCAGATACATCCACCGCATAAATGATGTAACCGGTGTGGCCGCGCTCCAATAACCGCGACATCTTAACCGCTGAGATCACTGGAATCCTTGGACGAGAGCCGTCCCCATAAAAAGTCCACTGGAACCCCTGATCAGATAGAAAACGAACAGTCCTCTGCCGACAGTCTACCACAGCTCGGTATCTGCTCAACACATCAATGCCGATAATACAGTCAAAGTCTGCCATCTCTAACTGAATCAGATCAGCCCTCAGATCATTGCCCTCAAAATAAATGAGGCAATCAGACAAAAGCCGATCCGCAATTACATGCTTCCCCGTGGGTGTCGAGACCATGAGAGGCGTGGGTAACAGAGACGAGCACAAGTGGTGTCTCTCCACAAAAGCAACAGATACAAAAGAATGAGAAGCACCTGTATCTACCAAAATAAATGCAGGGTACGTAAATAAATGACACGTACCAGCAATGACCTCCTCTGGGGCTGCCTCAGCTTGCTCCCTAGTCAGTGCGTACACCTGACCCTGCGGTGGTCCTGCCGCCTGACCTCCCTGCGGTCGAGGCGCAAACTGCTGTCTCGGTGGTGCCCTCCCAGCATCAAATCTTGGCCTATTCAGGCCCTGAATCTGCCTGACTTGCCCGATTGGGGCAGTTCCTAGCTAAGTGGCCCACCTTGCCACAAACATAACAGCCTCGGCAGTCACGTGACAAGTGAAATCCTCCACAGCGGTCACACCTGTCCCCTCCTGCCTTACTCCCCTGTGTAGGTCCTCGATTGCTCTGTTTCTGACTCTGGGATTTCTTCCCGCTAAATCTGGAAGATGATGAGGCTCCACGAGCCTTGAACTGATCCCCTCGTGGTTTCAAACTATCAGCAACAGGCCTCTGTGATGGTACTGAAGGGGGTACAGCGTCCTTGTATGCTCCCACTGCAATTTCTGCTAACTCTGCCCGTGTCAGGGCGTCATCAAAAGAGCTAGGGTTGTTGGAGATAACCCGGTCAAATAGTTCTGGCCTGAGTCCTTTCATGAAATGCCTCATCTTTGCATGGCTGCTCACAGCAATATGGGGGACATACCTCAACAGTGAGGAATACTGCAAGGCAAAGTCTGAAACTGACATGTTTCCCTGCTTCAAATTAGTGAATTCGTCCTCCTTGACTTGTCTAGCAGCGGCAGAAAAATACCGGTTAAGAAACCGGGTCCTGAATACAGTCCAGTCTACTACCATGCCCTGAGCTCTCAGCTCCACCACAGTGGTCTTCCACCACATAGAAGGCTTCTTCGCCATCTGAAACTCGGCTAACCTCAGCCATGCGGTACGTGCACAGGGCGCAGTCACAAGTATCTGCTCTATCCGTTCTAGCCACTCTTCAGCCCCTTCTCCAGATTCGGTCCCCTCAAACATGGGTGGACGGAAATTCAGAAACTGTGTCAAACTGAGCTCCCCGGGTAATATAATCTGTGCACTGGGCTCTACTCCTACAGCAGGTGGCGGTAAAGGATTCACATGAGCAACACTAGCATTCATACTGCCCATATCCCCTACCTATTCATTGAGGTTCTCCGGGTTAATAGCCGCCATGCTGCAACACAAGAGTTAACAACAATACCAAAAGCAGTTCATAGTATAAGCCGTTAGATAACAAGAGTATCATATCCAAAAGCATGTTAGTATAATACTTATACAACAATATGCATCACATGCATAACATGCCCAACAATGAATACCTAGCCAACTTGTCTCTAAAGGCTACCCTTCACTCTTCCCTGGTTATCTAACCATTGCTCTGATACCACTAAATGTGAGACCCCGAGATCTCAAGATACTAATAGGTGCGATTAAGAGAACTAAAACATTCATAAGAATAAATCAGAGTAATGAGTCATGTTGATTATCCTGAGCTTAAGGGATACAGTACCAAAAGTTTCAAAAAGGAATTTCGCAAATTCCTACAAAAGGTGCTACATTATAGTCTTAGTCTACCACATGTAGAAGCTATATAAAATTTTCTCAACAATGCAGCTAATCCTGTAGCTCTCCTTACAGCTCAGCTTCTCAACCCCGACCCCGGTTCTCGTCATCAAAAGCACCTACAAATACAACCCCCAATACATGAGCATAACACAATTCATATTCAACATAATATGAAAATAAGGCGTAAATGCACAAACACAAGATACAAATCACTTCCTGTATTTCCATCGCATTTACAATGCCCATCGGTTGTCCCTGTACCATAATTCATTATATAAATCACATTATATGAATGTATGGTTTCACAAATGAATGTCATGACATTTCCTCATTTTCTTTAGTCAGTCATCATCAGTTATTTTAATGCTTCTTCGCTTTCATAATCTCAAAATAAGCGGTATCTCATCCTCGCTTCTTCATACTAGCGGTATCTCATCCTCGCTCAGTATGGTATAAACCCGCCTCCATGTGCAAGCGAGCCTCCCCCCTCCCGCTCCACATTTTTAGCGGTAAAGCGTAAGCATTAATCCCTTAACTGTGATCGCCCTGACTAGTGGAATACATCTCTTTATCCCACATCACAATATGCAACAACAATGCATAATATGCAACAACAATGCATAATAACATGTATCAACTCATAATGCATCACATTGCATTTCATCACGTGTCACACAGACAAACATAAATACATGTTACCGTTGGGATGCCCGTACGTCGCTTACGTACCTTTCCAAAAAGTAGTGTGTGGTGGGACTCTATCCCCTGCGTTGTGTAGCCGTCTGTGAAGGCTCTACACCAGTGTACAACACAATATTAGATGTCTCATTACAATCCAATATCAAAATTTAACCAAATATTACAATTTATATTTTTTTTTCAACATTCTGGGCCTCTCGATCGATCGGCCCCTCTTCCCGATCGATCGAGAAGACGCTTAAAATCAAAATCAAGATTCTGCCTCGCTCGATCGATCGAGATGAAGTGTCGATCGATCGAGATGCTCTGTTCGAGAAATACCAACCCAGAATTTTCGAACACCTATATTTACACTCTTCGATCTAGCATAAAACATACACCAAATGTTTAAACACTCATGCTAGAAAATAGAACACATTCCCCTGAGTGTATTCATACCAAAATTGTACCCCAACCACAAACCCTCATGCATTAAAATCACCCATGAACATCAGTACTCATCCAACATTTTCTGAAAACAGGGCATTGTTTTCCTGCCCAGATTTTTGAGTACACACTTTCAAGCAATGAAATCTACCACATAAGTCATGCAATTTGCTCGAATAAAAATGTCAAGGGTTTCACCAAACTACCATGCATATTTTCACATCGAAGGTTCACTCAAAAACCCTTCTAACATGCATAATACCACCCCTTCAATATCACTCCCAGATCACATATTTCCAGAAAAACAGGGAAAAACATCTACCCAGATTTTCGAACACCTTACTTTACATGCATAAATCTCCCACATAAAACATGTAATGTGCTCAAGGAAAAATACTGGAAGCTTCATAAAAACACCATAAATGAACATGAATCGAAGGTTTAACAAAACCTAAACTAACATGCCATTTTTCACACTAAACAAAGTATGAACTCAACAACATATTTTACAAACCCAGAAATGGTTTCTCACCCCTTTTTGGGTCTGATTTTTGCAAGCTTCCAGGCAACAAAAATGGTTGAACTCCTTCTTTTCTCTCTTATCAGGTGTTGGACGATTTTGGTGTGGAAGGAGGAGTGATTTCAGACTTGGTGAGGTGGAGTGGGAGATGGGGAAAAGGGTATGGGCAAGCTGCAGCTGGCTGCAGGGTATGGGTCAAGGGGGGGTGGTTTGTTGTGGGTTTATGTGATGTGTTATGTTTTGGTCCCGGTATTTCGCACGATGTATTAAAATATCCTCACATGATATTTTATAGTATTTTCTCAATAAAATACTTCAATTCCCATTTAAAATATACTTTACCAAAACGATTAACACACACCCCAAATTAAACATGCCACAACCCCAAAATCCCAATATATAACACATGTACCCTCTCATGCATCTCCCAACATTATTAATTCAACACAAGAATTAATATCATAATTTTCACAACAATGATTAATGTTTAAATAACACTTAATCATTTCGGGGATATCACAGCATGCATTGATATGCATGTTTTACTATGCCTATTTTACTAGCATGATAGTGGATGACATACGCTGATGTACATGTATCGTCACTAGTTGGCAATGCCTTAGATGCCATGAGTTGGCATGTGTCGTCACTGGATGACGATGACGATGGTGTAGGAGATGTCTTATTAGACATGCATCATCGTCACGATGATCGTTGCGTTGAGTATACGTATTCAGTAGGTATGCCTTGGGTGCCAGTACCGAGCACAAGTGGTGTGTGCGGCACCGATTGACGTGACCCTTATACCGAGCGGGTTGCTCAAGGAATGGATGGATGCGCTGTACATGTGATTGTACCGCAGCTTACGTTTGGGGTGATCATATTACGAGTGGTGATACCCTTGAGGTATGCTCGTTGGACTGGCTTTTGGCCATGTAATTTGACGACAGGAGTAATCGTGGGGGAATTACTCGCTTTCTGTCGATGCGACATGTGGTAGACATGGTCACACCACCCTTGAGGGTGTAGGATGGGTCCTAAGGGAGTAGGATCAGGTTATGTTAAGTACATAGGGACATTGGAGTGTCCAGGGTGTATCGGCATTAGAGGAATGTTGGATAAAGACCCACTACACTATTGCGTTTTCTTCCCACAATATGATATACCATGTGGAAACGTCCGTCTTATTGGTAGGTTTGAGGTGAACCTAGAGAGGCAGCGACCAGTTTGTCTGCCGTGTGTGTGCAGCACCATGAGGGGCTTGCTAGAGCCGTTATACTGCTCGTTGGGGCCAAATTGGCAAATCGTAAGGTGATACGATGTGGATTCTGGTGGACTCTAGTAGTCACCATGTCATTTGAGGTTGAGCTGAGGTTGTGCATGCCTCACTGGAACGTGTATACGTTTATGTTTAATCTTGGTGAGACTTGTCTGGGACAGCTCGGGATGTTGGAGTACCAACAAGAGAGTCATCAGGTCGTTATTGACTCAATCCAAGGGAACCCGTGTATTAGGGATACAATGGGTGTTATTGTATCCAGTTTTTCCGAACGGTGGTTCGAGACTAGTGGATCTCGAGTTCGATGGCACTTCCCTTGTGAGGAAGGAGGTAGTATTATACCTATTTGGGAATCTTGAAAGATTCGGTAAGTTGGTGCATGTGGTGTTGATTTTGAGAATCACGCCGTGTTGTTGATTGTCGATTTTCATTCTCCTTTGCATGGGACTGAGTCAGGATTGACAGTTGTATTTGGGGCTTAGGGATATGTTGCAGATACCCGAGCCAAGTGCATTGAGTATGCATGAGGTGTTCGTGCTTAGGCAGGTATACCGATGAGTATACGGATGCCAGTAGTTGATTTCCTTTCTGTCAAGCATAGAGTTATGCTATTTTTTTTAGGATGGTTAAATCTCTGATGAGAGATATGGAACACCTTGAGATTGGGAATCTCCATGGCACGATGATTATGAGGGATAATCGTGAAGTTAGTTGACTTCCCTTGAGGAGGAATTATCTTGTGTGGGTTAAGGTATTTCCCTTGTTGGTATTTTCTTTCGAGTTTTCGATAGCCTTCCCAAGTTTGGATTGTTAAATCCTAGGTTTATCAAGGGATGGCAGGAATTTCGGATTGGTTGGGTGTCGCTGTCGACACAAGTGTTGAGGATGCAATACGTTTATTGCATGTCCTTTCAAATTTTGAAACTCTGTGGAGTCTCGATTGTTTATTACGACCAGGATGTGGTTCTTGGGATATCCGGAGGTGGACATCTTGTGAGATGTCTTTTGTGTGGATCGGTGGCCGTGAGTTGCCCGATCCGAGTTGCAGAGGGTGCAACTGCTCCTTGGATGGAGGTGGTCTGTATAGTGGAAACCAGGTTTGGTATGTTTACACCGTGGTATACTAGTGTTTCCCTCGTAACGATGTATGTTAGACATCGTGAGTCTTGATAGAGATGTCATGGAATGATATCTACGATAGAATCAGGAGCGATTCGAATCCTTACAGTTTCAGTTGACTAACTGCTTTTGGATTATTAGCGTTGAGCTGTGCTGACGCTCTTTGACGTTATGATGGATTTGGAAGTCTATTCCACTCCAGAGTTTGACACGAGGTCAACGTTCTCACGGTTGAGGTGTCTTTCAGGTTGCGTTCTTACTAGTTGTATCAGAACTAAGGATGACTGTCCGATCTACAGTCGTAAGTATAGGTTATTTTGCAGTCATGAGGGACTGACTTTTGGGATGAATCGCACCGAGGTACGTTTTGCCTCTTGGGTGATAGGTTGGTTTTGGTAAGTCGCTCTGTTTCAGAGTTTGATGTGAGGTAAGTATCCTCGCGTTTATTAATACGATTCTGATATGGTCAAGAATCGGGGTTATGGCTTCATGTTGCTGTGTAGCCTGGGTGTTACGTGATACACCAGTGCTAATTTCGAGGACGAAATTCTTTTAGTGGGGGATATTGTGATGACCAGGGATTATAGGTGTTAATCCCGTAGTGTTAATAATCCCTAAAGTGGTTTTACGTGGCGATTTGGAGTTTAATCGAGGTGTTGGGCCTTCTCGGCTCGTTTATTTGAGTAGTTGGGATCGTTGGATCCAGAGGTTGAGATTGTATTCTCATTTGGGTGAAAAACCTAAGAGTTGGGTTTTTGTTGTGTCTCGGGATCTCGGGTACTGTGTGAGCACCGGTAGGGGATTTTGGGGTTAGAGAGAGAGTTTTTGAAAACAGATGATTTTTAATGAATCTTGATGTATTTGTGGGGCTATTAATTTTTCGGGGTATTTTTGCTATAAATACCAAATGAACCCAAAATTTTGCAAAAAATTTCATTTCAGCCCCTCATTTTTCTCTCTCCCCGCTCGCGCCCCATTCCCGTCAGCACAGCCGCCGCGCGCAAAAGCGGTGCGCCCGCCGCCGTCCGGCCGCCGTTCGGCGCGTGCGACCTGTCACCAGCTTCGTCTCGTCGAGGCGCAGCTTTCCCCTCCGTCAATTCGAAGTTTCGTCGCGTGTTGAAGTCGGATTTTGGCTGGAAGCGCCGATCCCCAATTTCTAGGGTTCTTCGATTTTTCGTCCGATTTCTTCCGATTTTTCGATTGGGTAACCTCCTTTACCTCTTTTTCCATGCTTGTGATGTTTTCCCCTGCTTTTGTGAAGTTTTGGTTCGAATTTTATTTCGAAATTGTAGGGTTTGATTTCGAAAATTTGGGGGTTTTTGGCAAGGGTATTGATTCTTGCAATTGATCGATTATTGCATGTTTTTGAGGTATATTGATGCTTAATTGGGTTCGAAATTGTGAGATTAGGGTTCGATTTTTGTAGGGTGTTCTTGAACAAATTTCGATATTGTCTCATTCGTTCCCCTCCCCGCATGTACCCTTCCCCGGGTCTTTTAAAAGGTTAATTGTCGTGTGTTGACAATATTTTGAGGGTTATGGGTGTGCTTGAGCATAGGTTACATGTTCGTAAATAATTGTGAATTATTTATCGTGTTAGCACATCATTCCTCGGGGCATGGAACTCGAGCAAGGTTTGGCTCGGACTTCGGAGATTTAAGGTACGTGCGACGTACGAGCATTTCTTTATATTAGGGCATTTGTGAATGCATAATGAAATTTGATTTCATTGAATAATCGCGCATGAGGATTATATATATATATATATGTTGATATAGCCAAGGAATGACCCAAATCTTGATATCGCCGCTTGTAGCGTGCGTGACACTAGAGTAGGATGACTCTTACATGATATAAGGGGTACTGGGTTTATATGTATCTATTATAAGACATTGAGATGTCTAGGTTGTAGAATCATGTATCTATTATGCGACATTTGAGATGTCTAGGTTCGTAGAATCATGTATTCATTATAAGACATTTGAGATGTCTAGGTATAATGAAGGATTGGTAAAACAAATGCTAGACATTTGAGCTATCTGTGATTGATAGCGAGGTTGTGAAATCAGTATTAGATATTGAGATATCTATAATTGCATGTTTAATGAATTTTCAATCACTATCTGTTGATATTCGAGGATTAGGCATGCGATGAGTTAATCAATGTGTTGATTTACTGATTTTTGAGATTTGATGAGTTTGATGATTGTGAGGACAGGGACATTACACGGAATCCCGGATGAGGTTGCCATCCAGGGAGTATCATTTAAATTCATTTGTATTTACCTTTGTTGTAAATTATGAATTTCATTATTGTGATTATGGGATTTGTGTATTGGTATGCTCACCCCGTTGGGGGCTGTCTCTGTTGGGACAGGTGAACAGGTACATCGATGGCTGTGGAGCTGAGCTCGAGCTGTTGATTGGAGGTACTCCCAGGATCGTGGTACCAGGGCTTGATGGAGCACGGTATCGTATAGAGTACCTATATATACACCTGAGGATTTTATACATATTCATGATGCTCGCATGTGAGCACGATTTTACTTGTATATGGATTGTATATAAAGGCATGAGCCTTTCTCTCTTTCATTTGAGGTTGCATGCAATTAGAGGTTAAATTGCTAAATGATATGAGAGTCATTGGTGTATTATGTGGGTGTTGAAACCCACTGTTGTCGTCATATGTGTGGTGTCTTCCCTGGCTGGGAATTTACTTGTATTACTGCATTATGATGAGTATTATGTGTTCCCTGGCCGGGAATTACGTTATGTGTTGTGCTTTTTTTTTGGGATAGCTCTATTTATGTGGAGACTCTGCCCAAATTTTTATAAAAGTTCACAATGTGAAAAGTGGCACCAAGGGGTTGGTAAAGGGCAAACATATGAGTCTTTTATTGTTAGGATGATGATCTTATAACATTGAGTATTAAAGGAAATTTTGAAATTGACATTCAATGGTAAGTATCATCTGAGCTTCCCGATTGACTTTTTATTGAAAGCATGTGCCACACATAGTGGTTAATACACTAATCAGGGGTTAAGGGCTAAGGGGGTCCTTACATATAACATGGTATATTGTTCATGTGCGTGTAGCATCATCACAGGGGACAGGGCAAAGAGGCAATTAACCATTGATGACCGAGTTATCTGGTTTGTGTCGCTTTACAGGTACGTGTTGACGTACGGAGTATAGATATTATGTGATGATGATGTTATGGTTTTGATATCATATGATTTATGTTATCTTGTGTCATATGATTGGTAGTTTCATATGCATGTACATACATGGATTTCATATGATTGGGATGGAGGCCTTGATAGATATGTGTATATGCTTTGGTGAGATCATTCCCTTGATAGATATGCCTGGTGTGGTATATGCTTTGGCTGGGATCGTTGCCACGATAGATATACTACATATGCTTTGGCTTGAGATATACGCCTGGTTTGGGTATATGCTCGGTTATGTTACATAGAGATATACGCCTGGTTTGGGTATATGCTCGGTTATGTTACATAGAGATATACGCCTGGTTTGGGTATATGCTCGGTTACATAGAGATATACGCCTGGTTTGGGTATATGCTCGGTTATGCTATATAGCGATATACGCCGGTTTTTGGGTATATGCTCGGGCTATTATCACCGATGAGTACGGTACTATGATATGTGCTGCTAATATGAAGATGTGATGTGGTTCCACTGACATATTGAGTTGAATAGGCATATCATATTGGGCTCGTGATAATAGGGTGTTTGAGTCATGACATGGTGCATTTGTTGATGCATGATACAGAGCATTCACTATTGATGAGTTTATTGTGCTTTATCATTGTTATTGATATTGTGTTTTGATATCGCACGAGATAGTTGTTTATCTATACTCACGTTTTGTGAATGTTTCTGTAGGATTTCCTAGACGTGGGAAGACGGGATGTGAGTCTTATTCCGCTGCGAGGTGAACCACTGCATAGGAGTTGTACTGGATTAGGTTGTTAATTCTACATGTAATGTATATGGGAAAAAGTTATTTGGTTTTTATACTAGTGGTTTTGGTATATCTGTAACAACCTATTAGTAAGAAACTCTTAATTAGTGCATGTTTTTACTTAATTCAGAGTCACGTATGTATGCTTAATTGATACATAATGGATTAAGTAACGAGGACCCCACAGATGTGAACCGCGGATCTCGATCAGACACAATCGAAACAGGGATCCCGTGCAGTCTCACCACATCTCTGACATATAACTGTGCCATCCTCAAGTGCGTATATGTCATACAGTAGGGAATGAAGTGAGCCACTTTAGTCAATCTGTCCACGACTACCCAGATGGCATCAAAACCCGAAACAGTCCTCGGTAAGTGGGTCACGAAATCCATAGAGACGTGCTGCCACTTCCACTCGGGTATCTCCAAACTCCTTAGCTCACCTCGAGGCCTCTGCCTCTCGGCCTTTACCTGTTGACAAATCAAACAGCGCTTGACGAACGAAGTAACATCCCGTTTCATTCGCCTCCACCAGAACTGGCTGTATAAATCCTTATACATCTTCTTCCCGCCTGGGTGGATACTCATCCTGCTGCAATGAGCTCGCTGTAATAAACCCTGACGCAACTCGGGTGCATCTGGAACCACCCATCTGTCGCCAAGTCTCAGAGAACCGTCCTCAGCCACTCTGAATCTCGATGGCTGATCTGAATGAACCACTGACATCCATCTCTGAACCTCTGCATCGGTCCCCTGAGCCTTCCTGATGTGATCATAAATGACAGGCTCAGCTAACAAGGTCAAAACCTGTACCGGTGAAGCAGACACATCATAATCAAATCCCAAATGGCAGTAGGAGCCCAACATAGCTGATAGATACATGGCATCCTCTGCTGTGCTCCTCACCTTCCGGCTCAAAGCGTCGGCTGTCAGATTTGCTTTCCCGGGATGGTATAGGATTTCACAATCATAATCCTTCAGCAGGTCCATCCATCTCCTCTGCCTCATGTTCAGTTCAGCCTGTGTAAACAAGAACTTCAGGCTCTTGTGATCAGTGAAGATGGTAAATGAGGTACCGAATAAGTAGTGTCGCCATATCTTCAAGGCGAACACTGTAGCTGCCAACTCCAGATCATGGACTGGATACCTTGTCTCGTGTGGCTTCAACTGTCTCGAAGCGTAAGCCACTACATGTCTGTCCTGCATCAGTACGCACCCTAAGCCCTGTAGCGATGCGTCGGTATAAAGAACAAATCCTTTGTTCTCCTTGGGAATCACTAGAACTGGTGCAGTAGTCAGTCTGTGCTTCAATTCCCTGAAACTCTGCTCACAAGCCTCTGACCAACAAAATGAGACTCCCTTCTGAGTCAGCTGTGTAAGTGGCTTGGTGATCTTTGAGAAACCCTCGACGAAACGTCGATAATAGCCAGCCAAACCAAGAAAACTTCGAATCTCACTGACTGAAGTAGGGGCAGACCAATCCATAACTGCCTCTATCTTCCTCGGGTCTACTGATATCCCCTCTCGTGATATGATATGGCCCAAGAATGCAACACTGCTCAGCCAAAACTCACACTTGCTGAGTTTGGCGTACAACTGATGATCTCTGAGGATCTGGAGCACTATCCTCAGATGATCGGCATGATCCTCCTCACTCCTTGAATAGACCAAGATGTCATCAATGAACACGATCACAAACTGATCGAGGTACTCCTGAAATACTCTGTTCATCAGGCTCATAAATGTAGCAGGGGCATTCGTCACCCCGAATGGCATCACTAAGAACTCGTAGTGTCCATACCGAGTTCTAAAGCCCGTCTTTTGGACATCATCAGCTCTAACCCGCACCTGGTGATAGCCCGACCTCAAGTCTATCTTGGAGTACACCTCTGTACCCTGAAGCTGGTCGAACAGATCATCAATCCTCGGAAGTGGATACCTGTTCTTCACTGTAGCCTTGTTCAGTTGCCTGTAGTCAATGCACAGACGCATTGAACCATCCTTCTTTTTCACGAACAAGACTGGTGCACCCCAAGGCGATACACTAGGACGAATGTATCCCTTGTCAAGGAGCTCCTGTAACTGTACCTTCAGCTCTCTCAGCTCTGCCGGTGCCATCCTATATGGGGCACGAGAAATAGCAGGAGTCCCCGGCAGTAGCTCAATGGCAAACTCAACGTCTCTAACAGGCGGAAACCCTGGAATCTCATCTGGGAACACATCAATGAACTCTGCCACAACCGGTATGTCTTCGGCTCTCACTTCCTTTTCCTCAGATACATCCACGGCATAAATGATGTAACCTGTGTGGCCGCGCTACAATAATCGCGCCATCTTAACCGCTGATATTACCGGAATCTTTGGACGAGAGTCATCCCCATAGAAAGTCCACTGGAACTGATCAGACAGAAAACGTACTATCCTCTGTCGGCAGTCTACCACAGCTCGGTATCGGCTCAACACATCAATGCCGATAATACATTCAAAGTCTGCCATCTCTAACTGAATCAGATCGGCCCTCAGATCATTGCCCTCAAAATAAATGAGGCAATCAGATAACAGTCGGTCTGCAATCACATGCTTTCCCGTGGGTGTCGAGACCATGAGAGGCGTGGGTAACAGAGACGAGCACAAGCGGTGCCTCTCCACAAAAGCGGTAGATACAAAAGAATGGGAAGCACCTGTATCTATCAATATAAGTGCAGGGTACGTAAATAAATGGCACGTACCAGCAATGACCTCCTCCGGGGCTGCCTCAGCCTGCTCTCTAGTCAGTGCATACACTTGACCCTGCGGCAGTCCTGCCGTCTGACCTCCTTGTGGTCGTGGTGCAAACTTCTATCTCTGTGGTGCCCTCCAAGCATCAAACCTTGGCCTATTCGGCCCAGAGTCTGCCTGTCTCTGTGGTGCTCTCCGATCGGGGCAACCTCGAGCCAAGTGGCCCACCTTGCCACAAACATAGCAACCCTGGCAGTCCCGTGACGAGTGCCATGCTCCACAGTTGTTACATCGGTTTCCCCTGCCTTGCTCCCCTGTGTGGGTCCCCGATTGATTTGTTTCTGACCCTGAGACTTCTTCCCACTAAATCTGGAAGATGATGAGGCCCCACGAGCCTTGAACAGATCCCCTCGTGGCCTCAAACTATCAGCAACAGGCCTCGGTGGTGGTACTGAAGGGGGTACATCATCCTTATACGCGCCCACCGCAATCTCCGCCAACTCTGCCCGTGTCAGGGCGTCATCAAATGAGCTGGGGTTGTTGGAGACAACCCGATCAAATAGCTCTGGCTTCAATCCCTTCAGAAAGTTCCTCATCTTTGCATGGCTGCTCACAGCGATATGAGGTACATACCTCAGCAGTGAGGAATACTGCATAGCGTAGTCTGACACTGACATGCTACCCTGCTTCAAAGCATTGAACTCGTCTTCCTTTAATTGTCTGGCAGCTGCAGAGAAATACCGGTTAAGGAACCGGGTCCGGAATACAGTCCAGTCAACTGCCATACCTAGAGCTCTCAGCTCCATCACGGTGGTCTTCCACCACATAGCAGGCTTCTTAGCCATCTGAAACTCGGCTAACCTCAGCCATGCCATGCGTGCACAGGGTGCAGTCACAAGTATTTGCTCTATACGCTCCAACCACTACTGGGCTACTTCACCAGACTCAATCCCCTCAAACATGGGCGGATGGAAACTCAGAAACTGCTTCAAACTGAGCTCCCCTGGCAGTAACATCTGTACACTGGGCTCCACGCCCACAGCAGGTGGTGGTAAAGGATTCAGCTGAGCGATACTGGCATTCCTACTGTCCATATCCCCTACCTCCTCATTGGGGTTCTCCGGGTTAATCTCAGCCATGCTGTAACACAAGAGTTAACAACAATACCAAAAGCAGTTCATAATATAAGCCGTTAGATAACAAGAGTATCATATTCAAAGCATGTTAGTATAACACTTATTCAACCATATGCATCACATGCATAAGCATGCCCAAATGAATACCTAGCCAACTTGTTTCTAAAGGCTACCCTTCACTATTCCCTGGTTATCTAACCAATGCTCTGATACCACTAAATGTAAGACCCCGTTATCTTATCAGGTACTAAGGTGCAATTTAGAGAATTAAACATTCATGTGAATATATCAGAGTAACGTGCCGTGTTGATTAACCTGAGCTTTAGAGAATACAGTACCAAAATGTTTCAAAAGGAATAACATGAATTCCTACAAGGTACTACATTATAGTCTTACTCTACTCAGTAGAAGCTATACAAAATTTTTCTCTAACATGCTAATCCTGTAGTACTCCTTACAGCTCAGCATATCAACCCCGACCCTGGTTCTCGTCAACAAAAGCACCTACAAAGACAACCCTCAACACATGAGCATATCATAATTCATATTCAACATAATATGAATGTAAAGCGTAAATGTACAAATCATAAAGACAAAGCACTTCCTGTATTTCCAAGCATTTACAACGCCCATTGGTTGTCCCTGTACCATAATTCATAATAAAACACATTATATGAAATTATGGATCCTTTAATAATGTCGTGACATATCACCTCTTTCTTTACATATCTTTTGAGTCATATATCAACAGTTATGTTAATGCTTCATGCTTCCACAACTCATAATGAGTGGTACAATCCTCCCCGCTTCATTACTACATAAACTCATAATGAGCGGTACAATCCTCCCCGCATCATTACTACAGAACCTCATAATGAGCGGTACAATCCTCCCCGCATCATTACTACAATACAATCATAAGCATTAAACATACACTGTGATCTCTCTTGACTCATGGAATACACCTCTTTATTCCACCTCACAATATGCAACAACAATGCATAATATGCAACAACAATGCATAATAACATGTATCATACTCTTAATGCATCACATTGCATTCATCATGTGTCAAAAAGACAAACATAAAGTACATGTTACCGTTGGGATGCCCGTACGTCGCTTATGTACCTTTTCAAAATGTAGTGTGTTGTGGGACTCTATCCCCTGCGCTGTGTAGCTGTCTGTGAAGGCTCTACACCAGTGTACAACACAATATTAGATGTCTCATTACAATCCAATATCAAAATTAAACAATTTCTACATTTTTTAAAAAAATAGGCATTACCGATCGATCGGCCCTCATCACCGATCGATCGGTGAACTGTTTGAATTAAGGAAAAAAGCTACGGCTTTTGCCGATCGATCGGTGTTCTTCACCGATCGACCGGTCGATCATATTCAACCCAGATTTTCCAGAATTCTCTAACACCGATTTTTATACCCTTCAGTCTAACATGTAAGACATACAACATGCCAAGACCAACATGCTAGCAGTTATAACACACTACCCTGAGTGTATTCATATCAAATTTATACCCCAAACATAAGCCCACATGCATAAACGTCGACCATTTACACAAGTACTCGATCAACTTTTCTGGAAACAGGGCAACATATTCATTTCCAGATTTCTTGAGCACCTCATTTCATGCTATTAAAACTACAACATATAACATAAAGCATGCTTGAACAAAAACGTCATGGGCTTTAAAACACTACCATGCATGTTTTCACATCAAAGGTTTACCAAAACCTAAGCTAACGTGCATGATAACGCCTTCATAAAAACACTCCCAACTCATATTTTTCCAGAAAACAGGGCACAACCTTACCCAGATTTTCGAACACCATACTTTACATGCTTATTTCCTCTACATAAAACATGTAATATACATAAGGAAAAATACTGAGAGCTTCATAACAACACCATGTAAGCATTTAAATCGAAGGTTTTAAGAAACCTAATCTAACATGCCGTTTTTACGCCACCTAAAAACATGTACTTGAACAAGTTTAAAGCAAAAACAGAGCATGGTTTCTCACCCTACTTTGCTCCGATTTTTGAAGGACTTCCAGGCGATGAAAAAGGGAAAGCTCCACAGAATTTTGCTTAGCAGGTGCTGGTGAAGAAATGGGAGAGAAGGCTCGAGAATTGGAATGGCTGAGAGTGGTGAAATGATTGAGCCAAGTGGTGAGTAAAGTCAGCATGTGTACAGGCTGATTGGCATGGGTTGGGGGGGTTGGTTGGGTGTTGGGTGGTTTGATGTGTTATGTTTTGGTCCCGATATTTAGCACGATGTATTAGAATATCCTTACACGATATTTATAGTATTTTATCAATAAAATACTTCAATTCCCATTAACATGCTTTACCAAAACAAACAACACACACCCCAAATAAACATGCCACGACCCCAAAATCCCAACATATATCACATGCACCCTGAAATGAATCTCCCCAATATCCCATGAATTAACACCCAAATCATCATAATTTAAATTAAATGATTAAAATCACATAATCATTTCGGGGATATCACATATACCAACACCATCGATCCAATAATCATAATATCACATTACATAATTTACAAAATGTAAAGCGGTGAATTTAAAAGACACTCCCTGAATAGTGTCGTCCTCATACGGGATCCCCTGTACTGTCCCTGTTCTCAAAATAACTGAAACCATCAAATTCTTAAAAGCTAGTTAATCATCATATTGATTAACTATGTCCGTTCTTACCATGCCAATTTCATAATTAAGTACGAATAAATCATTCAACCAATGATTACAGATAACACATGTATCTATGCCATGTTCCATAGTTCTGTCATCATATTTCATTGCTCGCTCAATAGCGGTGGCATTCCATACTCTCGCACGCTCAACAGCGGCTGCATCGTAACCAATGTTCTCTCCGTAGCGACAACATCCCAACTACTACTCGCTCCATAGCAGCACCAAATAATTTGTAATGCTTACCAATTTATTGCTTTAACAGTATATCATGCATTTCACAGTTGCAATAATATAAAAGGCTATGCTCGTACGTTATACGTACCTTATAATTCCGTAGTCCGAATCAAACCTTGCCTTAGTCCCGCGATCCAATGAATTATATGCTAAACACAATTAACTCACAATTAAATCGTGCCCGCAAACACATGCCCGAGCACATTTACTGAAAGGACCCTACGCCCTTAACCAGCTATTAGTGTATTATTACAAATAATGGTGCATACTTTTTCCAGATTAGGGAATTCTCGTACATGCTTCAGTAACCTTAACATGCCATCTATAAAATTTTCGACATTAATCCACATAATATTCAATTCCCAATATAGCTCAACTAGCATAAGCATACACCTCATAATACACTAACATGTTCTCAATTCATTATGCAATTCCCTTAATTAAATTGCATGCAAATCATAAATGAAAAGAGATATCACTTAACTCTTATACAAATCATATACATATATCTAAATGCTCATAGACGAGCTTTGAACCCATAAATGTGTATCAACTGTATAAGAAGTATTGTTCATACCAACACCGATACCCAGCTCCTAGGAATATCCTCATTATGTAGTTCGAACTCATCCCCCAAGCCGATGATGTACCTGTTCTACCTGTTTCAACAGAAACAGCCCCCACACAGGGTGAGTATACTAATAGCACAATCTCAATATCATAAATCACACACTTCATAATTTAGAGAATGTAAAGTTGCGAATTCAGAAAATACTTCCTGTATATACCGTTACCATATGGAATTTCACATGTTGTTCCTGTTCTCACAATAACCAAAATCATCAAATCCAAAATCAGTTAATCATTACATTGATTAACTATATTCATGCTCAAACCACACATTCCATAATCAGTTATAGCTGAAACGTTACAATCATGCTTCACAGAAATCAAGTATATCACAATCTCATTCTATCGTATCACATCGCTCGCTCAACAGCGGCAATATTCTAACCTCTCGCATGCTCAATAGCGGCGGCATTATAACCAATGCTCGCTCAGAAGAGACAACATATTACTCGTTACGCGCTCAATAACGATATTTCCACAATTCATAACACATGTTCTTGAGCACAACAATAATATACCATTTATTAACCATGACAAATATATATCTAACTATGCTTGTACGTCATACGTAACTTATAGTCCAATAGCAAGAGTCAATCCTTGCCTTTTCTCCGAGCGCCCGTGAATTATTTGCTAAACGGAGTTAATAACTCACATTTAATTTCGTACCCACAAACACATACCAAGGCAGCCAGAGGGCTTCACAACCATTGGGACTGAGCAAAAGGTTTGCAAACTCCAGATGTCCATTTAGGGCCTAAGAAGGCATCCCGAAGTTTGAACTTCTGTTTTGATAACATCATCAAATTGTTTGGTTTTGTTAAAAATCCGAAAGTGACATGTGTGTGCAAAAGGGTTAGTCGGAGCACAGTTACATTAGTGATGCTTTAAGTCGATTATATCATGCTCATTGTGAATGGTATTCGATTAATCAATTAAAGCATGATTATCAACTAATTTCTCCATGAAAGATTTAGGAGAAGCGTCCTACGTGCTTAGCGTGAGGATCTATAGGAATAGATCTAAAGGATGCTTGAGATCTCTCAATCTACGTACATAAACACTGTGCTAAAAGAGTTTAGCATGGAATAGTCGAAAAATGAGTTACTTCCCAATATGTCATAGTATTCATCTCTCGAGTCAATGAGTCTTAAGATTAATGAGGAGAGAGAAAAGATGACATTTGTGTGATATCCCCGAAAGGATTATGTGTAAACATGCTTTGATGTGCTAATTTTATTATGTGGTAAAGGCATGATTTAATTTGGGGTTTATGTGTTATGCTTTATGTAGTAAAAGCATGTAATTAAGTTGGGGAATTAATGTATGTGGTTGGTGTTATATTTATTTTATTGATATGGTTTAGGAGGCATGTTAGGTGTTTTTGATGATGTATTGATGTGGTAAAATTATAAAATATCAAAGAGGGATATTTTAATACATCGTATGAAATACCGGGACACAAATAAACACCGCAAGGCCACCCAAACACACCACCCCCCCCCCCCCACTTGCCTGCAACCCACGCCCCTCCCCTGTTTTCCTGGAAAGCTGTCTTGGCCAATCATGCCTTTTGTTTATCTGATTTGATCACTTTCTCCTCCTCCAAAAGTCTCCTCCTTCTCTCCTAAAACTCGAACCACACTCAGAAAACAGGTAGGAAGAAGAAGATCACTTTTTATTGCTCTTTTTTTTGAAGGAAAGTCGAGCCAAAAAGTGGTGAGGAATCATATATTTTTCCCAGATTTCAGTTTTTAAGTATCTATGTTCATTATAGCAGATTTGGCATGCTACTTTAAGGTTCAATGAAATCTTGTTATGCTTACTTGCATGTGATATTTATGAAGCCCTTAGCATGTTTGGTTAAGCAACTTACATGCTTTATGTGTTAGATTTTCGTTTGTGAAAAGTGTTCCTCGAAAATCTGAGTAAAGGAAGTGCCCTGTTTTAAGTTGAGTAGGGGTTTTATCATGAGGTTATGAAGCATGCTAGCTTAGGTTTCTTTAAACCTTTGATTTACGGGCTTGCATGGTGTTGTTATGAAGCTCCCAGTACTTTTCCCGGAGCATTTTGCATGTGATATGTGAAGGATTCAATCTTGTGAAATGTGGTGTTCGAAAAATCTGGGTAGAGTAAATGCCCTGTTTTTCTGGAAAAGGTTGAATGGGAGTGAACTTTATGAAGGTGTTATTATGCATGTTAGCTAGTTTTTTATCAAACCGTTGGTGTGGTTACGTGCATAGAAGTTTTGTGATGTTCCTAACATAATTCCTCGAGCATGTTTTATGTTATATGTTGTAGTTTTAATAGCATGAAATGAGGTGCTCGACAATTCTGGAAATCGCGCAAAGGAACAGAGTTGGCGATCGATCGCCAAGAAGGGGCGATCGATCGCTACGTTCCAGTAGGTTTTGACGATCGATCGCCAATAAGGGGCGATCGATCGCTGATTGTATATTTTTGGTATACGAGGCAGTAACATCTCGTGATCGATCGGGGCTAAGGGGCGATCGATCGCGAGAGACATATTGGGGCAAATGTTGAATTTTGTTTAGTTTTTGGTATTGAATTATTATTGGGTGCCTAATATTGTGTTTTGTGGTTATGTAGAACCATCACAGGTACTAGCACAGTCGAGGAGATAAAGTCGGTTGACTCCTCTATCTTTTGAAAGGTACGTAAGCAACGTACGGGCATCCCAACGGTAACATGTATTCGTGTTTATTTATTTAACACAAGGTAAAGTAAAGTATGCATAAGATAATGCATTATGATATGATACATGTTGACATGCATTATTTTTGCATATGAATGCTGTGGAATATAAGAGGTTTGTTCCACGAGAGGAATATAAGAGGAGTATTCCACGAGTCAAGGTTATCCCAGTGAGGATTTTAATGCTTGCACTATAATTCCGCTGAAAATGTGGAGCGAGAGGTAGAGGACTGTTCGCACATGGAGGCGTGAATTTCCATAAGAAGCGAGGAAGAATACCGCTTACGTGGAGTTCCATAAGAAGCGAGGAAGAATTCCGCTTACGTGGAAAAGTAAGAAGCATTGAAATACACTAATAATAAAACGACTCAAGATTGAAGTAAGGATTTAAGAAGTAAAGATATGTCATGACATTTATATAAGGAAGCCATAATATCATATAATGTTTTTATTATGAGTTATGGTACAGGGACAACTAATGGGAGTTTTAAATGCATTGGAAATACAGGAAGTATTTTATGACTATGATTATGCATTTATGCTTTACATTCATGTTATGTTTGATATGAATTATGATATGCTCATGTGATGGGGGTTGTCCTTGTAGGTGCTTTTGCTAAGGAGAACTAGGGTCAGGTTGATAAGCCGAGCTGTAAGGAGTGCTACAAGATAGCAAGATAAAGACTTATTTTGTATAGTTTCTACTAGGAGTACAGTAGAAGTAGCCTTACCCAAATTTGTTAAAGAATGTAACAAATTTCTTTTGGCATGTCATATATACATGTAAACCTTAAGCTCAATTGTCAACATGACTTACAACTCTGATTAGGTATGATTAGTTCTCTTAATTGCACCTTATTGTATGTTGAGATAACACGGTCTCACATTTAGTGGTATCAAAGAAGTGGTTAGATAACCAGGGAGAGTGAAGGATAGCCTTTAGAGACAAGTTGGGTAGGTATTCATTGTTGGGCATGTTATGCATGTGATGCATAGTTTTTGTATAAGTATTATACTAACATGCTTTTGAATATGATACTCTTGTTATCTAACGACTTATATTATGAACTGCTTTTGGTATTGTTGTTAACTCTTGTGTTGCAGCATGGCGGCTATTAACCCAGAGAACCTCAATGAAGAGGTAGGGGATATGGGCAATATGAATGCTAGTATTACTCAACTGAATCCTTTACCGCCACCTGCTATGGGCGTGGAGCCTAGTTCACAGATGTTATTACCAGGGGAGCTCAGTTTGACACAGTTTCTGAACTTCCATCCACCTATATTTGAGGGGATTGAGTCTGGTGAAGCAGCCGAAGAGTGGCTGGAGCGGATAGTGTGATATCCCCGAAATGATTATGTGATTTTAATCATTTAATTTAAATTATGATGATTTGGGTGTTAATTCATGGGATTGAATTAATATTATTGGGGAGATTCATTTCAGGGTGCATGTGATATATGTTGGGATTTTCGGGTCGTGGCATGTTTATTTGGGGTGTGTGTTGTTTGTTTTGGTGAAGCATGTTAATGGGAATTGAAGTATTTTATTGAGAAAATACTATAAATATCGTGTAAGGATATTCTAATACATTGTGCTAAATATCGGGACCAAAACATAACACATCAAACCACCCAAAACCCAACCACCCCCCCCCCCCCAACCCATGCCAATCAGCCTGTACACATGCTGACTTTACTCACCACTTGGCTCAATCATTTCACCACTCTCAGCCATTCAAATTCTCGAGCCTTCTCTCCCATTTCTTCACCAGCACCTGCTAAGTAAAATTCTGTGGAGCTTTCCCTTTTTCATCGCCTGGAAGTCCTTCAAAAATCGGAGCAAAGTAGGGTGAGAAACCATGCTCTGTTTTTGCTTTAAACTTGTTTAAGTACATGTTTTTAGGTGGCGTGAAAACGGCATGTTAGATTAGGTTTCTTAAAACCTTCGATTTAAATGCTTACATGGTGTTGTTATGAAGCTCTCAATATTTTTCCTTATGTATATTACATGTTTTATGTAGAGGAAATAAGCATGTAACGTATGGTGTTCAAAAATCTGGGTAAGGTTGTGCCCTGTTTTTTTGGAAAATATGAGTTGGGAGTGTTTTTATGAAGGCGTTATCATGCACGTTAGCTTAGGTTTTGGTAAACCTTTGATGTGAAAACATGCATGGTAGTGTTTCAAAGCCCAGGACGTTTTTGTTCAAGCATGCTTTATGTTATATGTTGTAGTTTTAATAGCATGAAATGAGGTGCTCAAGAAATCTGGAAATGAATATGTTGCCCTTGCCCTGTTTCCAGAAAAGTTGATCGAGTACTTGTGTAAATGGTCGACGTTTATGCATGTGGGCTTATGTTTGGGGTGTAAATTTGATATGAATACACTCAGGGTAGTGTGTTATAACTGCTAGCATGTTGGTCTTGGCATGTTGTATGTCTTACATGTTAGATTGAAGGGTATAAAAATCGGTGTTCGAGAATTCTGGAAAATCTGGGTTGAATATGATCGACCGATCGATCGGTGAAGAACACCGATCGATCGGCAAAAGCCGTAGCTTTTTTCCTTAATTCAAACAGTTCACCGATCGATCGGTGATGAGGGCCGATCGATCGGTAATGCCTATTTTTTTTAAAAAATGTAGAAATTGTTTAATTTTGATATTGGATTGTAATGAGACATCTAATATTGTGTTGTACACTGGTGTAGAGCTTTCACAGACAGCTACACAGCGCAGGGGATAGAGTCCCACAACACACTACATTTTGAAAAGGTACGTAAGCGACGTACGGGCATCCCAACGGTAACATGTACTTTATGTTTGTCTTTTTGACACATGATGAATGCAATGTGATGCATTAAGAGTTTGATACATGTTATTATGCATTGTTGTTGCATATTGTGAGGTGGAATAAAGAGGTGTATTCCACGAGTCAAGAGAGATCACAGTGTATGTTTAATGCTTATGCTTGTTCTATAGTAATGATGCGGGGAGGATTGTACCGCTCATTATGAGGTTCTGTAGTAATGATGCGGGGAGGATTGTACCGCTCATTATGAGTTTATGTAGTAATGAAGCGGGGAGGATTGTACCGCTCATTATGAGTTGTGGAAGCATGAAGCATTAACATAACTGTTGATATATGACTCAAAAGATATGTAAAGAAAGAGGTGATATGTCATGACATTATTAAAGTATCCATAATTTCATATAATGTGTTTTATTATGAGTTATGGTACAGGGACAACCAATGGGCGTTGTAAATGCTTGGAAATACAGGAAGTGCTTTTTATTTATGATTTGTGCATTTACGCTTTACATTCATATTATGTTGAATATGAATTATGATATGCTCATGTGTTGGGGGTTGTCTTTGTAGGTGCTTTTGTTGACGAGAACCAGGGTCGGGGTTGATATGCTGAGCTGTAAGGAGTACTACAGGATTAGCATGTTAGAGAAAAATTTTGTATAGCTTCTACTGAGTAGAGTAAGACTATAATGTAGTACCTTATAGGAATTCGTGTTATTCCTTTTGAAACATTTTGGTACTGTAATCTCTAAAGCTCAGACTCTGATATATTCACATGAATGTTTAGTTCTCTAAATTGCACCTTAGTACCTGATAAGATAACGGGGTCTTACATTTAGTGGTATCAGAGCCAGGTTAGATAACCAGGGAAGAGTGAAGGGTAGCCTTTAGAAACAAGTTGGCTAGGTATTCATTTGGGCATGCTTATGCATGTGATGCATATGGTTGTATAAGTGTTATACTAACATGCTTTGAATATGATACTCTTGTTATCTAACGGCTTATATTATGAACTGCTTTTGGTATTGTTGTTAACTCTTGTGTTACAGCATGGCTGAGATTAACCCGGAGAACCCTAATGAGGAGGTAGGGGATATGGACAGTAGGAATGCCAGTATCACTTAGCTGAATCCTTTACCACCACCTGCTGTGGGCGTGGAGCCCAGTGTACAGATGTTACTGCCAGGGAGCTCAGTTTGAAGCAGTTTCTGAGTTTCCATCCGCCCATGTTTGAGGGGATTGAGTCTGGTGATGTAGCCGAGGAGTGGTTGGAGCGTATAGAGCAAATACTTGTGACAGCACCCTGTGCACGCACGGCATGGCTGAGGTTAGCCGAGTTTCAGATGGCTAAGAAGACTGCTATGTGGTGGAAGACCACCGTGATGGAGCTGAGAGCTCTAGGTATGGCAGTTGACTGGACTGTATTCCGGACCCGGTTCCTTAACCGATATTTCTCTGCAGCTGCCAGACAATTAAGGAAGACGAGTTCAATGCTTTGAAGCAGGGTAGCATGTCAGTGTCATACTACGCTATGCAGTATTCCTCACTGCTGAGGTATGTACCTCATATCGCTGTGAGCAGCCATGCAAAGATGAGGAACTTTCTGAAGGGATTGAGGCCAGAGCTATTTGATCGGGTTGTCTCCAACAACCCCAGCTCATTTGATGACGCCCTGACACGGGCAGAGTTGGCGGAGATTGCGGTGGGCGCGTATAAGGATGATGTACCCCCTTCAGTACCACCACCGAGGCCTGTTGCTGATAGTTTGAGGCCACGAGGGGATCTGTTCAAGGCTTGTGGGGCCTCATCATCTTCCAGATTTAGTAACAACTGTGGAGGATGGCACTCGTCACGGGACTGCCAGGGTTGCAATGTTTGTGGCAAGGTGGACCACTTGGCTCGAGGTTGCCCCGATCGGAGAGCACCACAGAGACAGGCAGACTCTGGGCCGAATAGGCCAAGGTTTGATGCTGGGAGGGCACCACAGAGACAGCAGTTTGCACCACGACCACAGGGAGGTCAGACGGCAGGACCGCCGCAGGATCAAGTGTATGCACTGACTAGGGAGCAGGCTGAGGCAGCCCCGGAGGAGGTCATTGCTGGTACGTGCCATTTATTTACGTACCCTGCACTTATATTGATAGATACAGGTGCTTCCCATTCTTTTGTATCTACCGCTTTTGTGGAGAGGCACCGCTTGTGCTCGTCTCTGTTACCCACGCCTCTCATGGTCTCGACACCCACGGGAAAGCATGTGATTGCAGACCGACTGTTATCTGATTGCCTCATTTATTTTGAGGGCAACGATCTGAGGGCCGATTTGATTCAGTTAGAGATGGCAGATTTTGACTGCATTATCGGCATTGATGTGTTGAACAGATACCGAGCTGTGGTAGACTGCCGACAGAGGATAGTACGTTTTCTGTCTGATCAGGGGTTCCAGTGGACTTTCTATGGGGACGACTCCCGTCCAAAGATTCCGGTAATATCAGCGGTTAAGATGGCGCGATTATTGGAGCGTGGCCACACAGGTTACATCATTTATGTCGTGGATGTATCTGAGGAAAAGGAAGTGAGAGCCGAAGACATACCGGTTGTGGCAGAGTTCATTGATGTGTTCCCAGATGAGATTCCAGGGTTTCCGCCTGTTAGAGACGTTGAGTTTGCCATTGAGCTACTGCCGGGGACTCCTGCTTTTTCCCGTGCCCCATACAGGGTGGCACCGGCAGAGCTGAGAGAGCTGAAAGTACAGTTACAGGAGCTCCTCGACAAGGGATACATCCATCCTAGTGTATCCCCTTGGGGTGCACCAGTCTTGTTCGTGAAAAAGAAGGATGGTTAATGCGTCTATGCATTGACTACAGGCAACTGAACAAGGCTATAGTGAAGAACAGATATCCACTTCCGAGGATTGATGATCTGTTCGACCAGCTTCAGGGTACAGAGGTGTACTCCAAGATAGACTTGAGGTCGGGCTATCACCAGGTGCGGGTTAGAGCTGATGATGTCCAAAAGACGGCCTTTAGAACTCGGTATGGACACTACGAGTTCTTAGTGATGCCATTTGGGGTGACGAATGCCCCTGCTACATTTATGAGCCTGATGAACAGAGTATTTCAGGAGTACCTCGATCAGTTTGTGATCGTGTTCATTGATGACATCCTGGTCTATTCAAGGAGTGAGGAGGATCATGCCGATCATCTGAGGATAGTGCTCCAGATCCTCAGAGATCATCAGTTGTACGCCAAACTCAGCAAGTGTGAGTTTTGGCTGAGCAGTGTTGCATTCTTGGGCCATATCATATCACGAGAGGGGATATCAGTAGACCCGAGGAAGATAGAGGCAGTTATGGATTGGTCTGCCCCTACTTCAGTCAGTGAGATTCGAAGTATTCTTGGTCTGGCTGGCTATTATCGACGTTTCGTCGAGGGTTTCTCAAAGATCGCCAAGCCACTTACACAGCTGACTCAGAAGGGAGTCTCATTTTGTTGGTCAGAGGCTTGTGAGCAGAGTTTCAGGGAATTGAAGCACAGACTGACTACTGCACCAGTTCTAGTGATTCCCAAGGAGAACAAAGGATTTGTTCTTTATACCGACGCATCGCTACAGGGCTTAGGGTGCGTACTGATGCAGGACCGACATGTAGTGGCTTACGCTTCGAGATAGTTGAAGCCACACGAGACAAGGTATCCAGTCCATGATCTGGAGTTGGCAGCTATAGTGTTCGCCTTGAAGATATGGCGACACTACTTATTCGGTACCTCATTTACCATCTTCACTGATCACAAGAGCCTGAAGTTCTTGTTTACACAGGCTGAGCTGAACATGAGGCAGAGGAGATGGATGGACCTGCTGAAGGATTATGATTGTGAAATCCTATACCATCCCGGGAAAGCAAATCTGACAGCCGACGCTTTGAGCCGGAAGGTGAGGAGCACAACAGAGGATGCCATGTATCTATCAGCTATGTTGGGCTCCTACTGCCATTTGGGATTTGATTATGATGTGTCTGCTTCATCGGTACAGGTTTTGACCTTGTTAGCTGAGCCTGTCATTTATGATCACATCAGGAAGGCTCAGGGGACCGATGCAGAGGTTCAGAGATGGATGTCAGTGGTTCATTCAGATCAGCCATCGAGATTCAGAGTGGCTGAGGACGGCTCTCTGAGACTTGGCGACAGATGGGTGGTTCCAGATGCACCCGAGTTGCGTCAGGGTTTATTACAGCGAGCCCATTGCAGCAGGATGAGTATCCACCCAGGCGGGAAGAAGATGTATAAGGATTTATACAGCCAGTTCTGGTGGAGGCGAATGAAACGGGATGTTACTTCCTTCGTCAAGCGCAGTTTGATTTGTCAACAGGTCAAGGCCGAGAGGCAGAGGCCTGGAGGTGAGCTAAGGAGTTTGGAGATACCCGAGTGGAAGTGGCAACACGTGTCTATGGATTTCGTGACCCACTTACCGAGGACTGTTTCGGGTTTTGATGCCATCTGGGTAGTCGTGGACAGATTGACTAAAGTGGCTCACTTCATTCCCTACTATATGACATATACGCACTTGAGGATGACACAGTTATATGTCAGAGATGTGGTGAGACTGCACGGGATCCCTGTTTTGATTGTGTCTGATCGATATCCGCGGTTCACATCTCACTTCTGGGAGGGTCTGCAGACAGCTCTAGGTACAGAGTTGAGGCTGAGCACAGCCTATCACCCTCAGACGGACGGACAAACTGAGCGTACGATACAGACGCTCGAAGATTTGTTGAGAGCTTGTGTGCTAGAGTTCGACACTTCATGGCAGGACTCGATAGCCTTGGTGGAGTTCTCTTACAACAACAGCTACCAGGCAAGTATACAGATGGCTCCTTTCGAGGCCCTCTATGGTAGGCGTTGTAGGTCACCCTTGTGTTGGGATGACATGGACCGTAAGTCGGTTGGAGGACCAGAGTTGGTTCAGGAAATGGAAGAGAAAATTAAGGTTATCAGAAGAAAGATGAAGGCAGCTCAGGACAGACAGGCAGCATATGCCAATCAGCGGCGTAGACCGTTGGAGTTTCAGTTAGGCGACAGAGTCTTTCTGAAAATCTTGCCTTTCAGAGGTGTAGTACGGTTTGGTATGCGGGGGAAGTTGTCTCCTAGATACGTGGGGCCGTATGAGATTTTACAGCGTGTTGGTACTCTGGCGTACCGTTTGGCCTTACCACCTTCTCTGTCTGGTATACACGATGTATTCCATGTGTCTATGCTGAGAAGTATGAGCCGGATCCTTCACATGTGTTGTAGCCTTCAGAGGTGCAGATTGAGTCCGATGTTTCCTACGTGGAGCGGCCTATCAGGATTCTAGATAGAGCAGACCGCAGGCTTCGGAACAAAGTTATTCCTATGATCAAGGTTCAGTGGGATTGTAGGGGGGTCGAGGAGGCTACGTGGGAGACAGAGCGACACATGGTGCAGCACTACCCAGAGCTGTTTTCTGGTATGCGTTTATTTATTGTTTTACTTCATGTTGGTGAGCATGTTTGATTTCGGGGACGAAATCTTATAAGTAGGGGAGTATTGTGATATCCCCAAAATGATTATGTGATTTTAATCATTTAATTTAAATTATGATGATTTGGGTGTTAATTCATGGGATTGAATTAATATTATTGGGGAGATTCATTTCAGGGTGCATGTGATATATGTTGGGATTTTGGGGTCGTGGCATGTTTATTTGGGGTGTGTGTTGTTTGTTTTGGTAAAGCATGTTAATGGGAATTGAAGTATTTTATTGAGAAAATACTATAAATATCGTGTAAGGATATTCTAATACATCGTGCTAAATATCGGGACCAAAACATAACACATCAAACCACCCAACACCCAACCACCCCCCCAACCCATGCCAATCAGCCTGTACACATGCTGACTTTACTCACCACTTGGCTCAATCATTTCACCACTCTCAGCCATTCCAATTCTCGAGCCTTCTCTCCCATTTCTTCACCAGCACCTGCTAAACAAAATTCTGTGGAGCTTTCCCTTTTTCATCGCCTGGAAGTCCTTCAAAAATCGGAGCAAAGTAGGGTGAGAAACCATGCTCTGTTTTTGCTTTAAACTTGTTTAAGTACATGTTTTTAGGTGGCGTGAAAACGGCATGTCAGATTAGGTTTCTTAAAACCTTCGATTTAAATGCTTACATGGTGTTGTTATGAAGCTCTCAGTATTTTTCCTTATGTATATTACATGTTTTATGTAGAGGAAATAAGCATGTAAAGTATGGTATTCGAAAATCTGGGTAAGATTGTGCCCTGTTTTTTGGAAAAATATGAGTGTGTGGTCCTCGTTACTTAATTCATTATGTATCATGTTAACATACATATGTGAGTCTGAATTAAGTAATAACATGCACTGATTTAGAGTATCTTACTAGTTAAGTTGTTACAGATGTACCAAACCACTAGTACAAAAACCAACTAACTTTTTCTACATATACATTACATGTAAAATTAACAACCTAAGCCAGTACAACTCCTATGCAGTGGTTCACCTCGCAGCGGAATAAGACTCACGATTCCCACGTCTATGAAATCCTACAGAAACAGTCACAAAACGTGAGTATAGATAAACAACTATCTCAGTGCGATATCAAAACACAATATCAAGAACAATGATAAAGCATAATAAATCATCTAATGTGAATGTTCTATATCATGCATCCACAAATGCACCATGTCATGACATGTCTCAACTGTTACCCTATTATCACGAGACTAAAATTATATGCCTATTCAGCTCAATATGTCAGTGGAACCACCTCACATCTTCATATTAGCAGCACATATCATAGTACCGTCCTCAAATGACAATAGCCAGAGCATATACCCAAAAACTGGCGTATATCTCTAGATAGTATAACCGAGCATATACCCAAACCAGGCGTATATCTCAATGGAACATAACCGAGCATATACCCAAAGTAGGCGTATATCTCTATGTAACATAACGAGGATATACCCAAACCAGGCGTATATCTCAAATACATAACCGAGCATATACCCAAACCAGGCGTATATCTCAAATACATAACCGAGCATATACCCAAACCAGGCGTATATCTCTAACACATGATATCCATGAATGTACAGGCATATGATACTACCAATCATATGATACTACCATAACACAATTCATCAATCTCATAACATCATCACACACTATCTATACTCCGTACGTCAACACATACCTGTACTGCGACACAAAAGCGATAATTCAGGCGTTGATGGCTAATTGCCTCTTTGCCCTGTCCCCTGTGATGATGCTACAAGCACATGAACAATAGACCATGTTATAAGAGGCTTCAATATCAAAACTACAAAAATATAACATTTGAAGTCTACCGATCGATCGGTCTCTCTAGCGATCGATCGGTCCAAACAAGTAACCCTAGCAATCGGTCGGTCAAAAGCTAGCGATCGATCGCTAAAATGTTTGAATTTCTCAAAAATGCTATGGCATTTCACCGATCGATCGGTCGCTTTCAGCGATCGATCGGTACATGCACCGCCTTACTTTCCCCTGTTTTACCGATCGATCGGTACACTTCTAGCGATCGATCGGTCGACAACAAAAATTTCAAACCATGGCAATTTTTGAGCTTATCTCCATGTTTCTTCTTCTATAACTCGAAAATAAACATTTAACCATGTTTCATGAAATCTCAATTACCATATAAACATGTTTCTATCCACATACAACTCAATTCTTGCACTATTACTCATATCAATTCCATCTTTCTTGTACCAACTCACATACTTCAAGTTTGATACATTAAACTCATATATCTATCAATTATGATACCAAAGCATGAACTTCTACTTTCCTTACCAAAGTATATCTTTGCTTGATGTTCTTGCCAAGCCAACTCCCACAACAAGTCCAAGAGAATGAGAGAAAAAGTGTAGAGATTACTAGGTGATTTGAGGTGAGGTATGTGTTTATAATCTGATATTTAATTCTATCTTATCACCTCTACATGCACTCCAAATGCAAATACACATGCTCTCCAAATTCATGTTAAAGGCAAGACACATTAGAAGTCAACTTTGTGATTTCATTCATGCATAACATTAATCGTGCTCGGTTCAATCCGAAACCGAGTCCACATCGTACTGTAATTAATCATAATTACACCATAATCATCTAACATATGAATACGTCATATCGAGGCATGACATTTCTCCCCCACCTATTGAATTTCGTCCTCGAAATTGTATATACATAACATGCATATCTCGATACGCAACTCAACAATCCTACTATAAGAAGATAGGAAACATGATCATGTATGCAACAGTACAGTACGTATGTACCAACAGTATTATAAAACTGTAAAATCATACCAGAAAACAAATCCGGATACCGTTGTATCATATGCTGCTCCGTCTCCCACGTTGCCTCTTCGACACCCCGTCTGTCCCACTGTACCTTAACCGTAGGAATCACTTTATTACGCAACCTGCGTTCTGCTCGATCCAAGATCATAACCGGTCGTTCTTCATACGACACATCTGTATCCAACTGTACATCAGGTAGCTGTAATATATGACTCGGATCTGGTTAATATTTCCTTAACAGTGAAACATGAAAAACATCATGAATACTACTCAATGCCGGTGGTAGTGCCAAGCTATATGCCAACGTACCAATACGTTGCAACACCTCATATGGACCAACATACCGTGGAGACAATTTCCCACGCTTACCAAATCGTACTACACCTTTAAAAGGTGAGATTTTCAAGAACACACGGTCACCAACTTGAAATTCAAGTGGTCGACGTCGCTTATTGGCATAAGCATCCTGTCTGTCCTGAGCAGCTTTAAGTTTCAATCAAATTACCTTTACTTTCTCTTCCATTGCATGAATCATATCCGGTCCATGTAAAGTACACTGATCCACATCATCCCAATACAATGGCGATCTACATCGTCGCCCATACAAAGCCTCAAATGGTGCCATCTGTATACTAGACTGATAACTGTTGTTATATGAAAATTCCACTAATGGCAACGACTCTTGCCAAGAGGTATCAAACTCTAATACACAGGCACGCAACATATCCTCAAGCGTCTGTATCGTACGCTCTGTTTGTCCATCTGTCTGAGGATGATATGCTGTACTCAACCGCACTTCAGTTCCCAACGCTGTCTGTAACCCTTCCCAAAAATGAGAAGTAAATCTCGGATCCCTATCCGATACAATGGAAACTGGTATACCATGTAGTCTCACTACATGTTGAATGTACAACTGTGCCATTCTCAGATATGTAAATGTCATACAATATGGCACGAAATGAGATACTTTGGTGAGTCGGTCAACGATCACCCAAATAGCATCGCAACCAGAAGACGTCCGTGGTAAATGAGTCACAAAATCCATCGTGATATGTTCCCATTTCCACTGAGGAATTTCCAAACTATGTAATTCACCTCCTGGTCTCTGTCTTTCCGCTTTCACTTGTTGACAGATCAAACATCGTTTCACAAACCTCAATACATCCTGTTTCATACGTTTCCACCAAAATTGGGTACGTAAATCATGATACATTTTCTTTCCTCCAGGATGTATACTGTATCTACTACAATGAGCACGTTGTAGTAGTTCTTGACATAGTCCTAATGAAGCAGGTACTACCCAACAGTTTCTGTACTTCAAAGTTCCATCACTTGTAAGTACAAATTGTGATGTTTGTCCCTGACTTATCCTTTCCTTCCACTGTTGTACTTCATCATCAGTCATTTGTGCCGTTCTGATTTTCTCAAAAATGTCGGGTTCAACCAACAATGTTGATACCCGTACTGATATTGTTTCCACATCAAAATCATAACCCAAAGTACAACAAGAAGTCATCAACGCTGATAAATGAATCATCTCATCAGCCGTATGATGTACCTTTCGACTCAAGGCATCTGCTGTAAGATTAGCTTTTCCTGGATGATATTCAATCTCACAATCATAATCTTTCAACAGATCCATCCATCTCCTTTGCCTCATATTCAATTCTGCTTGAGTGAATAGAAATTTTAGACTCTTATGATCTGTGTATATGGTAAACGACGTACCATATAAATAATGTCGCCATATCTTCAAGGCAAAGACAATGGCAGCCAATTCCAGATCATGTACTGGATATCGCATTTCATGTGGCTTCAACTGTCGTGATGCATAAGCCACTACATGTTTGTCCTGCATCAATACACAACCCAATCAAAGTAATGATGCATCCGTATATAATGCAAACCTGTCATGTTCCGATGGAATGATAAAGACTGGAGCTGTAGTCAATCGATGTTTCAATTCCTGAAAACTACGCTCACAAGCCTCGGACCATCGAAACGGTACTCCTTTCTGTGTCAATTGTGTCAATGGTTTGGCTATCGCTGAAAATCCTTCAACAAACCGTCTATAATATCCAGCCAAACCCAAGAAACTACGAATCTCTGGCACAGAAGTAGGTGCTGACCAATTCAACACTGCTTCAACTTTCTTTGGATCAACTGATATACCTTCTTCTGATATTACATGTCCCAAAAAGCCGACACTAGTCAACCAAAACTCACATTTACTGAGTTTGGCATACAACTGATGTGTCCTCAACAATTGCAATACCATATGAAAATGTTGAACATGTTCTGCATCACTCTGCCAATAGATCAGTATATCATCGATAAAGACAATGACAAATCGATCAAGGTATTCCTGGAAAACCCGATTCTTTAAACTCATAAAGACAGCTGGAGCATTTGTCACTCCAAATGGCATCACCAGAAACTCATAATGTCCATAACGAGTTGTGATATCCCCGAAATGATTAATTGCAATTTGGGCACTAATTGTGTTTATATGATTAATTATGGTGGTACATGTTGTGCATGTTGGGAAAATTGTTATTAGCATGATTTATTTGCCATGGTTAGCAATTAATTGGAAATCATGAGTTTAATTGGTATTTTGGTGCATTTTGGATTAATGCTTTTAAAAATATCATGTTGGGGTGTTTTATACACCATGGGATTGTGGAATGCATTTTAATTAAACCCAAACCCTTTATATACCCCAACCCCTCACCACCCATCACTTTACTTTACCAATTTCTCCTCCAAACCCTTTCCCCTTTTCCATTTTCGTTTTTGTGCATAAGGGTGGAGAGAATCCTTCCAAAAACCTTGATTTGTGGAGTTTATTGGGAGATTTGAAGTCCCCAAGAGGTATGGATACCTCATTGTTGATTTTGTAGTGTTTTATTTGAGTTTGGATTGGATTTGAAATGGGTTTATTGTGGGTTGGTGTTGTTTTGGTTGAGGGTTGGTTGTGGGGTGTATTTGTTGTTATATTGTGTTATTATGTTGTTGGGATGTCTTTGGTTTAAGATGTTTGGGGTGATTTGGTGGTTTTGTGCCAAAAAAATGGAGTTTGTCCGAAATGTCGCGGCGACCGATCGATCGGTAGCAGGGCGACGATCGATCGGTGCAAGTGCGAAGCGAGGGGTGAAATTTCTCTGCTTACCGATCGATCGGTATCTTGGACCGATCGATCGGTAAAAGCGACCGATCGATCGGTGGATGGCTAGCGATCGATCGGTATCTTGGACCGATCGATCGGTAAAAGCCGTAGCTTAAAATGAAAATTATGAACAGTTACCGATCGATCGGTAAGGATGACCGATCAATCGGTAGAGCATTTTTGCTGAAAATTATTTCCTTGGCATGATTGATGAGATTTTTGGTATTGGACTATTATTGGGTTCTAATATTGAATTGTGTGAATATGTAGAACCATCCCAGGTGGCAACTCAGCCAAGGAAGTGAAGTCCTACCACATTCCACTTTTGGAAAGGTACGTAGAGGACGTACGAGCACCCAACGGTACATGTATCTAGTATACTCATTGTTATGCATTGTGGATGCGAGTATATATGTGATTATGCATTGTGGATGCAAATACATGTTGAATTATGCATGATGATTGTATATGCATATGATGGTTATTGGTGCACATCCCATGAGTCGTGGTCATCCCTTGATGATTTTAATGCTTGCCGCAATTTGGTTTGTTTCCGCTAAATGTGAAGCGAGGGGTGGGAGCGCCGCAAGTCACATTTGAGCGTGGTTATCATATAGGGCGAGGAAAGAATATTTGCCGCTCAATGTGAGGCGAGGGGTGGGAGTACCGCATGTCCATTGAAGCGAGGTTATTCAATGCCGCCTATATGTAAATAAGCGAGGGGCATTAAAATACATTGTGATGGACAGACTAGGGATTGGTGATTGATATTTGATTTGATGAGATGGTATTATGTCATGACATGTGTAGACCATTAAATAATCTATTGATTATACTCATGAGTTATGGTACAGGGACAACCAAACGGGAAGCGTTTAAAATGCATGGGAAAAACAGGAAGTGTTTTATTATGATTATGCATTTACGCTTTATATTCATATTGTGTTGTATATGAATGATATTATTGCTCATGTTTGGGGGTTGTCCTTGTAGGTACACTTTGTTGGGATATGCCCTAAGACATATCATTAGATGATTGTTTATGACATACAATGTAATATGATTTTATGAATGACAATTCATTATTATATATTATTCTTTTAACTGTGCAATGTGAATTAATATATATGTTAATGTCCTTAGAATAATATTGTATTATTCTTAAAGATGTCCCTAGTCAAGTATTATCATGAAAGGGATAATGATAATACGTAGAGACTAGTATGTGTTGATCGATGAATTGTTCATTGATATGAGATATCAAATCAACATATGGGTACATGTTAGAGAACGATGTACTGGACAGACCCACCATGAGAATGTAACATGGATAGTTATATGATCGTCTTATGCAATTCTCATAGTGATAATAATGTATGTAATCCTTACGACGTGTGATCATCAGAGATCCCAACATAAGGAGTTATGTATCTTGATATCGTCAAACGTTACCCGTAACAGGGTAATCTATAAAGGCGACTATTGGATACACTACGAATTATGTAGAGGGATGTTGACTGACCGAGATAGGATTTGTCCCTCCTATATAACAGGAGATGTGTTTGGCCCTTGATCAAGTGAGAACTAAAATGCATGGCCATGCTCGAATGAGTCGATATGAGATATCGAGCTTATTCGTTTATTCTAGTTCTACTTGGGGATCAAGAAATAAAGATTGGATATACGAGTATGACTATTCCATGACTCGTGTTCAATCTAAACACAAAGGACAAAGGGATTAAGCTACATGGTTAATATTATCACAAGTCTAAAGGTTATGTAGAGTCATTGACATTCTTGTAATTTGGGTAGCCTTGATGTGTTGCTAGACACCGCTCTTTGCTTGTAACGTAAAATGAGATTTTATGTCACTGCCAACATTACAAGAACCTATCGGGTCGCACAAAAGATTAAATTGAGAAGGGAAATCAAATTCATTGGATGAATTAATTAATTAAGAAGAGTCTTAATTAAGTGATTAAAAGGTTTTAATTAAATCATGGGTTTGGGCCCATAAGACTTTAAGAAAATCTTGAACCTTAATTAAAAGCCTTATAATATAAATACATAATTATGATTAATTGTATGATACACTTTAATCATTCCACCCTAAACCACACACGGCCGCCTCACTCTTCTCTCTCGGCTCCTTCATAACCGAAGAGGGTAGGGTGATTTTGTGCCATCTTTTGATTGTGAATCAAGTGTGGTTGTTGGTTCCGGTTTAAGAACTCGTCTAGCAACTTGTTCTTAAACTATCCCTTCACCCGATTTGATCGTGTGGATACCGTTGAGGCAAAACTAGACAAGTTTTGCTAGTGACTCGGAGGAGGCGTTGGACGTGGTGCAGCTCCGTGGAATCGGCTCAAACACGCTACAAGGGTGAGACACTTGTAATTCCTTTATCCGATATGAATCCCTATGTATAGATCTGCTGGTTAGTAATCCATAAAATTTTATTCCGCTGCGTTGTATGCTCTTGGATTACTGACACACTTTTGGCATGATAAGAAGGGCTAAGCGGGTTGAGGTGGTGAGCTTGTGAAGAATTCTTTTGAGAAAGGAAGGACATGATTAATTTTGTATAGTATCTACTCTAGGAGTAGTGTAAAGCTATAATTGATAACATTCATTTGATTTGGGAATGTAACTAATCCATTGTTAGTCCTCATTTTGGCATGTAATTCTTGAGGCTCATAGTCTCAACACGATTATTTTACTCTGATCATTTATATTAGCCCTAATTATGCCTTTAATCCGCACTTAAGGAACTAGGGTCCTTACATTAGTGGTATCAGAGCAGTGGTTAGAGAACCCGGGAACGAGTGAAGGGTAGCCTTAGCATGATTGGCTAGGTGCTTACATTTGAAGCATGTTTATGCATGTGGTGCATATTGATGTATATCATGTTATACTAACATGCTTATTATCATTCCTGTTATCTAACGGCATAACATATATATTTGTTTTGGAATTGTTGTTAACCTTTGTGTTACAGCATGGCTGCTATGAATGCGGGGAACCTTAATGAAGAAGTTGGCGATGTGGGCAGTGTTAACGCCAGCATTGGTCAGGCAAACCCTCTACCTCCACCAGCAGTAGGCATGGAACCAGTGGCTCAGTTATTGCTACCTGGTGAGAATAGCTTGACTCAGTTTCTGTCTTACCACCCGCCCCGGTTTGAGGGAACAGAATCAGGAGAGGAAGCTGAGGAGTGGCTGGAAAGACTTGAGCAGATATTTGTATCGGCTCCTTGTGCTGTTACAGCTTGGCTGAGGCTGGCGGAGTTCCAGTTAGCAAAGAAACCTTTGATGTGGTGGAGGAGCACGGTAATGGAACTGAGAGCACTGGGTGCTGTGATTGATTGGACACTCTTCAGAACCCGGTTTCTGAACCGGTACTTCTCCGCAGCGGCGAGACAGACAAAGGAGGATGAGTTTGCAAGTTTGAAACAAGGGAACATGACAGTGTCAGATTATGCAATGCAGTACTCTTCGTTGCTGAGGTATATTGCCCACATTGCCACCAATGGACACGCCAAGATGAGGAATTTTATGAAGGGGTTGCGACCGGAGCTCTTTGACCGGGTTATCACCAATAACCCTACTTCTTTTGATGATGCTCTCACAAGAGCGGAGCTTGCCGAGATTGGAGTAGGAGCTTATCCTAGTGCTGTGCCACCACAAGTACCACAACAGCGGCAAGCTAATGACAGCTTGAGGCCCCGGGGAGAGTCATTTAAACCTCGTGGTGCCTCTTCATCTTCACGGTTCGGTGGGAAGAAATTCTTTGGTCAAAATCAGGAGAACAAGAAGAGCAATTGGTCCGCCAACCGAAGGTCTACGCGGGGAAATAGATCGGGGGAGCCAAGGTGCGACAATTGTGGAGGGCCACATTCTTCGAATAAGTGCCCTGCCTGTTATAGCTGTGGCAATATGGGCCACATCTCTCGGTATTGCCCCACCCGGGGAGGACATGTTTCAGGGCAACAGGCCGAGATTTGATGACAGGACAGTACACCAGAGGCAGCAGTTTGTGCCTCGACCATCGGGAGGTCAGACAGTGGGACCGTCCCAGGGACAGGTGTATGCGCTGACCAGAGAGCAGGCTCAGGCAGCCCCAGAGGAGGTGATCGCCGGTACGTGTCATTTATTTACGTACCCTGCTTTTATTTTGATAGATACAGGTGCCTCCCACTCTTTTGTATCTGTTGGCTTTGTGGAGAGACACCATATGCGCACGTCTTCTCTACCCACGCCTCTCTTTGTCTCGACACCCACTGGAAGAAATGTCGTTGCTGTCAGTTCATGGCAGATTGCCTCATTTATTTTGAGGGCAACGAGTTGAAGGCAGACTTGATTGTGTTGGGCATGTCAAACTTTGACTGCATTGTGGGTATTGATATTCTGAACAGATATCAGGCAGTGGTAGATTGCCGGCAGAAAACGGTGAAGTTCAGACCTGATTTGGGTAGTCAGTGGACTTTTTATGGCAACGGTTCTCGTGCGAAGATTCCGTTGATTTCAGTGATGAAGATGACTCAACTGTTGGAACGTGCCCACATGGGCTATCTCATCTATGCCGTGGACACGTCTGGGAAGAATAAGGAACTGAGAGTTGAGGATGTGCCAGTGGTAGCAGAATTTGCTGATGTATTCCCAGAGGAGATTCCAGGATTTCCACCGGCTAGAGAAGTTGAGTTTGGGATCGAGTTGTTACCGGGGACATCCGCTATCTCTCGTGCACCTTACAGGATGGCACCGGCAGAGTTGAGAGAATTGAAGGAGCAGTTGCAGGAGCTCCTTGACAAGGGATATATACGCCCGAGCATATCACCATGGGGCGCACCGGTTCTCTTTGTGAAGAAGAAGGATGGTTCGATGCGGTTGTGCATCGATTACCGGCAACTGAATAAGGCCACAATGAAGAACAAATATCCTCTCCCAAGGATTGATGATTTATTTGATCAGTTGCAAGGTACCAGATTATATAGCAAGATCGATTTGAGATCCGGGTACCATCAGATTCGAGTCAGAGAGGAAGATGTGCAGAAGACAGCATTCCGGACTCGATATGGACATTATGAGTTCCCAGTGATGCCGTTCGGCGTGACGAATGCTCCATCGGTCTTTATGAGTCTGATGAACAGAGTGTTTCAGCCGTATCTTGATCAATTCGTCATCGTGTTCATCGACGACATTCTCATCTATTCCCGGAGCGAGGAAGAGCACGTGAAACACTTGAGGACAGTGCTCCAGATTCTCCGAGATCACCAGTTATATGCCAAGCTCAGTAAGTGTGAGTTTTGGTTGAGCAGTGTAGTATTTCTGGGGCATGTCATATCGAGCAACGGATTATCAGTGGATCCCAGGAAGATCGAAGCTGTGATGGAGTGGGCTGCCCCCACTTCTGTGCCTGAGATACGGAGCTTCCTTGGTTTGGCCGGTTATTATCGACGCTTCGTCGAGGGCTTTTCGAAGATTGCCAAGCCGTTGACACAGTTGACCCAGAAGGGAGTACCATTCTTTTGGTCAGAAGCTTGTGAGGAGAGCTTCCAGGAGTTGAAGCACCGTTTGACCATGGCGCCAGTGTTAGTGATCCCTACGGAAAACTCCAGATTTGTTTTGTATACCGATGCATCACTTCAGGGCCTTGGGTGTGTACTGATGCAAGATAAGCATGTGGTAGCTTATGCATCGAGGCAGTTGAAGCCGCATGAGACAAGATACCCAGTCCATGACTTGGAATTGGCGGCTATCATCTTCGCCCTGAAGATTTGGAGACATTACTTGTATGGTACTTCATTTACCATATACACGGATCACAAGAGCCTCAAGTTTTTATTCACTCAGGCGGAACGGAACATGAGGCAGAGGAGGTGGATGGACTTACTCAAAGACTATGATTGTGAGATTGAGTACCATCCCGGAAAAGCTAACTTGACAGCAGACGCTTTGAGCCGGAAAGTGAGGAGTTCTGCTGAGGACGTCATCCATTTGTCGGCTATGATGACCTCCTATTGCCATCTGGGCTATGATTTTGACATAGATGCATCACATGTGCATGTATCGACCTTGTTAGCTGAGCCGGATATCTATGAGAACATCAGGAGAGCTCAGAGGTCAGATGATGAGGTTCAGAGGTGGTTATCTTTAGTGCATCTTGGTCAGCCAACGAAATTCAGAGTGGCCGATGACGGATCTTTGAGGTTGGGTAACCATTGGGTGGTTCCAAGTACGTCGGAGTTGCGTAAAGGGATCTTGGAGCGAGCTCATAGTAGCAAACTTAGCATCCACCCAGGCGGGAAGAAGATGTATAAAGATCTGCGTGGTCAGTTTTGGTGGAAAAGGATGAAGAGTGATGTCGTCGCTTTTGTTAAGAGGTGTTTGATCTGCCAGCAGGTTAAGGCAGAGAGACAGAGACCTGGCGGCGAGTTGAGAAGCTTGGAGATACCGAAGTGGAAGTGGGAACACATTTCCATGGACTTCGTGACTCACCTGCCGAGGAGTACTTCAGGCTTTGATGCTATTTGGGTGATTGTGGATCGATTGACTAAGGTAGCTCATTTTATCCCCTATAGCATGACTTTCACCTTTTTGAGGATGGCTCAACTGTATATTCGAGATGTGGTGAGATTGCATGGGATCCCCATTTCCATAGTGTCGGATCGAGATCCACGATTCACATCTCATTTTTGGGAAGGTCTTCAGTCAGCCTTGGGAACTGAAGTTAGATTGAGCACTGCATATCATCCTCAGACGGATGGCCAGACCGAGCGTACCATCCAGACGCTCGAGGACATGTTGAGAGCTTGTGTTTTGGAGTTCGATGTTTCTTGGCAAGATTCGGTACCCTTGTTAGAGTTCTCTTATAATAACAGCTACCAGGCGAGTATTCAGATGGCTCCTTTTGAAGCTCTTTATGGCAGGTGTAGATCACCCTTGTGTTGGGATGATTTAGATCGCAAATCGGTCGGAGGACCGGAGTTGATTCGGGAAATGGAAGAGAAGATAAAGATGATAAGGCAGAAAATGAAAGCAGCCCAGGATAGAGAGGCAGCTTATGCGAATAAACGGCGAAGACCATTAGAATTTCAGTTGGGAGATAAGGTCTTTTTGAAGATCTCGCCTTTCAGAGGTGTTGTGCGATTTGGGATGCGCGGGAAACTGTCTCCGAGGTATGTTGGACCGTACGAGATTTTGCAGCGCATTGGCACCTTAGCTTACCGACTAGCTCTGCCACCTTCTTTATCTGGTATACATGATGTGTTTCATGTATCGATGCTGCGGAAGTATGAGCCGGATCCATCTCATGTGTTACAACCTTCCGAGGTTCATTTAGAATCCGATGTGTCTTATGTGGAACGGCCTGTTAGAATTTTGGATCGAGCAGACCGTAGACTTCGGAACAAAGTGATACCTATGATCAAGTTCAGTGGGAACACAGGAGTGTCGAGGAGGCTACGTGGGAGACGGAGCGGCATATGGTGCAGCACTACCTGAACTATTCTCTGGTATGTGATTATGTTTAGTTTCTTTTGGGGGTAAGTGCATGTGATTTCGAGGACGAAATCTTATAAGTAGGGGAGTATTGTGATATCCACGAAATGATTAATTGCAATTTGGGCACTAATTGTGTTTATATGATTAATTATGGTGGTAATGAATTATGTGTTGGATTTATTTATCTTATGGAAATGCATGGTCATATGGAAAGGGCGACTCGGGAGTGCATTTCAGGGTACATGTTGTGCATGTTGGGAAAATTGTTATTAGCATGATTTATTTGCCATGGTTAGCAATTAATTGGAAATCATGAGTTTAATTGGTATTTTGGTGCATTTTGGATTAATGCTTTTAAAAATATCATGTTGGGGTGTTTTATACACCATGGGATTGTGGAATGCATTTTAATTAAACCCAACCCCTTTATATACCCCAACCCCTCACCACCCATCACTTTACTTTCCCAATTTCTCCTCCAAACCCTTTCCCCTTTTCCATTTTCGTTTTTGTGGATAAGGGTGGAGAGAATCCTTCCAAAAACCTTGATTTGTGGAGTTTATTGAGAGGTATGGATACCTCATTGTTGATTTTGTAGTGTTTTATTTGAGTTTGGATTGGATTTGAAATGGGTTTATTGTGGGTTGGTGTTGTTTTGGTTGAGGGTTGGTTGTGGGGTGTATTTTGTTGTTATATTGTGTTATTATGTTGTTGGGATGTCTTTGGTTTAAGATGTTTGGGGTTATTTGGTGGTTTTGTGCCAAAAAAATGGAGTTTGTCCGAAATGTCGCGGCGACCGATCGATCGGTAGCAGGGCAACGATCGATCGGTGCAAGTGCGAAGCGAGGGGTGAAATTTCTCTGCCTACCGATCGATCGGTAAAAGCGACCGATCGATCGGTGGATGGCTAGCGATCGATCGGTATCTTGTACCGATCGATCGGTAAAAGCCGTAGCTTAAAATGAAAATTATGAACAGTTACCGATCGATCGGTAAGGATGACCGATCGATCGGTAGAGCATTTTTGCTGAAAATTATTTCCTTGGCATGATTGATGAGATTTTTGGTATTGGACTATTATTGGGTTCTAATATTGAATTGTGTGAATATGTAGAACCATCCCAAGTGGCAACTCAGCCAAGGAAGTGAAGTTCTACCACATTCCACTTTTGGAAAGGTACGTAGAGGACGTACAGGCACCCAACGGTACATGTATCTAGTATACTCATTGTTATGCATTGTGGATGCGAGTATATATGTGATTATGCATTGTGGATGCAAATACATGTTGAATTATGCATGATGATTGTATATGCATATGATGGTTATTGGTGCACATCCCATGAGTCGTGGTCATCCCTTGATGATTTTAATGCTTGCCGCTATTTGGTTTGTTTCCGCTAAATGTGAAGCGAGGGGTGGGAGCGCCGCATGTCACATTTGAGCGTGGTTATCATATAGGGCGAGGAAAGAATATTTGCCGCTCAATGTGAGGCGAGGGGTGGGAGTACCGCATGTCCATTGAAGCGAGGTTATTCTATGCCGCCTATAATAAGCGAGGGGCATTAAAATACATTGTGATGGACAGACTAGGGATTGGTGATTGATATTTGATTTGATGAGATGATATTATGTCATGACATGTGTTGACCATTAAATAATCTATTGATTATACTCATGAGTTATGGTAAAGGGACAACCAAACGGGAAGCGTTTAAAATGCATGGGAAAAACAGGAAGTGTTTTATTATGATTATGCATTTACGCTTTATATTCATATTGTGTTGTATATGAATGATATTATTGCTCATGTTTGGGGGTTGTCCTTGTAGGTACACTTTTGGCATGATAAGAAGGGCTAAGCGGGTTGAGGTGGTGAGCTTGTGAAGAATTCTTTTGAGAAAGGAAGGACAGGATTAATTTTGTATAGTATCTACTCTAGGAGTAGTGTAAAGCTATAATTGATAACATTCATTTGATTTGGGAATGTAACTAATCCATTGTTAGTCCTCATTTTGGCATGTAATTCTTAAGGCTCATAGTCTCAACACGATTATTTTACTCTGATCATTTATATTAGCCCTAATTATGCCTTTAATCCGCACATAAGGAACTAGGGTCCTTACAAGTTCTGAATGCTGTCTTCTGTATATCTCCTTCCCTCACACGTATTTGATGATATCCTGACCTCAAATCAATCTTAGAATAAATCATTGATCCCTGCAACTGATCAAACAAATCATCAATACGAGGAAGAGGATATTTATTCTTTATGGTTACCTTGTTCAATTGTCGATAGTCAATACATAGTCGCATTGTCCCATCCTCTTCTTAACAAATAAAACCGGAGCACCCCAAGGCGATACAGTAGGACGTATGTATCCCTTGTCCAATAACTCTTGCAATTGCGTTTTCAATTCTTTCAATTCAGTTGGTGCCATCCGATAAGGAGCTCGTGAAATTGCAGAAGTACCAGGTATCAAATCAATACCAAATTCCACCTCTCGACTCGGTGGGAATCCAGGTATCTCATCTGGAAACACATCCGCATATTCTGCAACCACTGGTATCTCCTCTACTTTCCTTTCTAGTTTCTGTTCAGTTGTATCAAGGGCATAAATCAAATAACCCGCATGTCCATGCTCTAACAAACGCGACATTCGGATTGCTGATATCAAAGGAATCCTTGCCCTCGATCCCTGGCCATAGAAGAACCATTGATTTCCAGTATCAGACTGAAATCTCACTATCTTCTGACAACAATCCACAACAGATTGATATTTACTCAACACATCAATTCCGAGGATGCAATCAAAATCTAACATATCTAATACAATCAAATCAGCTTGTAGCCCATACTCAGTCTCAAACTGAATAGCACAATCAGACACACTCTGACAAGTCATCACAGTAGTTCCCATGGGTGTCGAGACATAAAGAGGCATTAACAGTGGAGACGAGCATATATGATACTGATCAATAAAACTTGTGCAATAAAAGAATGTGATGCACCAGTATCAATCAACAGTAAAGAAGGATAAGTAAACAAAGTACACTTACCCGCTATCACATCATCAGGAGCTGCCTCTGCTTCTTCTCTATTCAGTGCAGACACCTGAGCTTGAGGTGGTCCTGTCCTCTGTCCTCCACCAGACTGTGGTACACCCTGTGGTCTCTGTTGTACTGTATTCTCTGACATGGGTCCTCTCCTCTGTTGTCCACCCACTTGAGGACAATCACGGATCACATGTCTTGGCCTCCCACAACGGAAACAAACTACTGGATTTAATTGAGGACAATCTCGTTTCAAATGTGGTCCACCACATTTAAAGCATTGCACACCACTGCCACTACTATTACCTTGGAACTGTCCCTTTGCTCTTCGGTCATCCCCTTTCCGTGGTCCAAAACGTTTCCCACTAAACCTAGATGAAGATGCACCACCTCGTGGTGATTTAAATGGTTCTCCTCTAGGTCTCATACTTTCAGATGTAGGTGGTTGGGCTTCTCCAACATCTTTATATACTCCTACTGCAATCTCAGCCATCTCGGCTCTAGTCAACGCTTCTTCATATGATGTAGGGTTATTGGACATTACCCTATCAAATAATTCAGGCCTCAAACCTTTCACAAGCTGTCTGATCTTTGCTTTTGTGTTTACAGCGATATGTGGCACATACCGGAGCAAAGAAGAATAATGCACAGCATAGTCAGATACTGTCATTGATCCCTGTCTCAAGTTTGTAAATTCATCCTCTTTCCTCTGCCTTGCAGCAACAGAGAAATAATGCTCCAGGAACTTCGTTCTAAACACATCCCAGTTAACTGTCTGTCCTTGAGCCCTCAACTCAAGCACTGTGGATTTCCACCACATCATAGCTTTCTTAGCTAACTGGAATTCAGCTAAACGTAACCAAGCTGTCTTGGCACACGGTGCTGATACAAATATCTATTCCACACGTTCCAGCCATTCCTCCGCCAGTTCTCCTAATTCAGTCCCCTCAAACCTGGGTGGCTGATAACTCAGAAACTGCGTCAACGTCAATTCTCCATGTAACAGTACCTGTTCCACTGGCCCTTGCTCAATTGGTGGTGGTGGTACATGCACCATCCTCACACTAGCATTGCCACTCAGGGCATCCCCAACATCCTCATTATACCCTCTGTCTGTCATAGTTGTAGATCAAGGGTTAACAATAACATTCACAATTATATAACATGTTAGAATAACATCATTTTCCAAATCCTAACATGATATTACCATTCTCAAAGTGTTTAGGTAACTCCCTAATACACTTCCTCTACCCATGTTCCTCCCGTTCTCGAACCACTGCTCTGATACCACTAATGTGGGGTCCTCGTTACTTAATTCATTATGTATCATGTTAACATACATATGTGAGTCTGAATTAAGTAAGAACATGCACTGATTTAGAGTATCTTACTAGTTAAGTTGTTACAGATGTACCAAACCACTAGTACAAAAACCAACTAACTTTTTCTACATATACATTACATGTAAAATTAACAACCTAAGCTAGTACAACTCATATGCAGTGGTTCACCTCGCAGCGGAATAAGACTCACGATTCCCACGTCTATGAAATCCTACAGAAACATTCACAAAACGTGAGTATAGATAAACAACTATCTCAGTGCGATATCAAAACACAATATCAAGAACAATGATAAAGCACAATAAATCATCTAATGTGAATGTTCTATATCATGCATCCACAAATGCACCATGTCATGACATGTCTCAACAATTACCCTATTATCACGAGACTAAAATGATATGCCTATTCAGCTCATTATGTCAGTGGAACCACCTCACATCTTCATATTAGCAGCACATATCATAGTACCGTCCTCAAATGATAATAGCCAGAGCATATACCCAAAAACCGGCGTATATCTCTAGATAGTATAACCGAGCATATACCCAAACCAGGCGTATATCTCTATGGAACATAACCGAGCATATACCCAAACCAGGCGTATATCTCTATGTAACATAACCGAGCATATACCCAAACCAGGCGTATATCTCAAATACATAACCGAGCATATACCCAAACCAGGCGTATATCTCAAATAGATAACCGAGCATATACCCAAACCAGGCGTCTATCTCTAACACATGATATCCATGAATGTACAGGCATATGATACTACCAATCATATGATACTACCATAACACAATTCATCAATCTCATAACATCATCACACACTATCTATACTCCGTACGTCAACACGTACCTGTACTGCGACACAAAAGCGATAATTCAGGCGTTGATGGCTAATAGCCTCTTTGCCCTATCCCCTGTGATGATGCTACAAGCACATGAACAATAGACCATGTTATAAGAGGCTTCAATATCAAAACTACAAAAATATAACATTTGAAGTCTACCGATCGATCGGTCTCTCTAGCGATCGATCGGTCCAAACAAGTAACCCTAGCGATCGGTCGGTCAAAAGCTAGCGATCGATCGCTAAAATGTTTGAATTTCTCAAAAATGCTACGGCATTTCACCGATCGATCGGTCGCTTTCAGCGATCGATCGGTACATGCACCACCTTACTTTCCCCTGTTTTACCGATCGATCGGTACACTTCTAGCGATCGGTCGGTCTACAACAGAAATTTCAAACCATGGAAATTTTTGAGCTTATCTCCATGTTTCTTCTTCTGTAACTCGAAAATAAACATTTAACCATGTTTCATGAAATCTCAATTACCATATAAACATGTTTCTATCCACATACAACTCAATTCTTGCACTATTACTCATATCAATTCCATCTTTCTTGTACCAACTCACATACTTCAAGTTTGATACAATAAACTCATATATCTATCAATTATGATACCAAAGCATGAACTTCTACTTTCCTTACCAAAGTATATCTTTGCTTGATGTTCTTGCCAAGCCAACTCCCACAACAAGTCCAAGAGAATGAGAGAAAAAGTGTAGAGATTACTAGGTGATTTGAGGTGAGGTATGTGTTTATAATCTGATATTTAATTCTATCTTATCACCTCTACATGCACTCCAAATGCAAATACACATGCTCTCCAAATTCATGTTAAAGGCAAGACACATTAGAAGTCAACTATGTGATTTCATTCATGCATAACATTAATCGTGCTCGGTTCAATCCGAAACCGAGTCCACATCGTACTGTAATTAATCATAATTACACCATCATCATCTAACATATGAATACATCATATCGAGGCATGACAAGTTGGGAGTGTTTTTATGAAGGCGTTATCATGCACGTTAGCTTAGGTTTTGGTAAACCTTTGATGTGAAAACATGCATGGTAGTGTTTCAAAGCCCAGGACGTTTTTGTTCAAGCATGCTTTATGTTATATGTTGTAGTTTTAATAGCATGAAATGAGGTGCTCAAGAAATCTGGAAATGAATATGTTGCCCTGTTTCCAGAAAAGTTGATCGAGTACTTGTGTAAATGGTCGACGTTTATGCATGTGGGCTTATGTTTGGGGTGTAAATTTGATATGAATACACTCAGGGTAGTGTGTTATAACTGCTAGCATGTTGGTCTTGGCATGTTGTATGTCTTACATGTTAGATTAAAGGGTATAAAAATCGGTGTTAGAGAATTCTGGAAAATCTGGGTTGAATATGATCGACCGATCGATCGGTGAAGAACACCGATCGATCGGCAAAAGCCGTAGCTTTTTTCCATAATTCAAACAGTTCACCGATCGATCGGTGATGAGGGCCGATCGATCGGTAATGCCTATTTTTTTAAAAAATGTAGAAATTGTTTAATTTTGATATTGGATTGTAATGAGACATCTAATATTGTGTTGTACACTGGTGTAGAGCCTTCACAGACAGCTACACAGCGCAGGGGATAGAGTTCCACAACACACTACATTTTGAAAAGGTACGTAAGCGACGTACGGGCATTCCAACGGTAACATGTACTTTATGTTTGTCTTTTTGACACATGATGAATGCAATGTGATGCATTAAGAGTTTGATACATATTATTATGCATTGTTGTTGCATATTGTGAGGTGGAATAAAGAGGTGTATTCCACGAGTCAAGAGAGATCACAGTGTATGTTTAATGCTTATGCTTGTTCTGTAGTAATGATGCGGGGAGGATTGTACCGCTCATTATGAGGTTCTGTAGTAATGATGCGGGGAGGATTGTACCGCTCATTATGAGTTTATGTAGTAATGAAGCGGGGAGGATTGTACCGCTCATTATGAGTTGTGGAAGCATGAAGCATTAACATAATTGTTGATATATGACTCAAAAGATATGTAAAGAAAGAGGTGATATGTCATGACATTATTAAAGGATCCATAATTTCATATAATGTGTTTTATTATGAGTTATGGTACAGGGACAACCAATGGGCATTGTAAATGCTTGGAAATACAGGAAGTGCTTTGTATTTATGATTTGTGCATTTACGCTTTACATTCATATTTTGTTGAATATGGATTATGATATGCTCATGTGTTGGGGGTTGTCTTTGTAGGTGCTTTTGTTGACGAGAACCAGGGTCGGGGTTGATATGCTGAGCTGTAAGGAGTACTACGGGATTAGCATGTTAGAGAAAAATTTTGTATAGCTTCTACTGAGTAGAGTAAGACTATAATGTAGTACCTTGTAGGAATTCGTATTATTCCTTTTGAAACATTTTGGTACTGTAATCTCTAAAGCTCAGGTTAATCAACACGGCACGTTACTCTGATATATTCACATGAATGTTTAGTTCTCTAAATTGCACCTTTGTACCTGATAAGATAACGGGGTCTTACAGATAGAGCAGATACTTGTGACTGCGCCCTGTGCACGTACCGCATGGCTGAGGTTGGCTGAGTTTCAGATGGCGAAGAAGCCTTCTATGTGGTGGAATACCACTGTGATGGAGCTGAGAGCTCAAGGTGTAGCAGTTGACTGGACTGTATTCAGAACCCGGTTCCTTAACCGATATTTTTCTGCAGCTGCCAGACAGTTAAAGGAAGATGAGTTTACCAGTTTGAAGCAGGACAGCATGTCAGTGTCAGATTATGCCATGCAGTATTCCTCACTGTTGAGGTATGTCCCTCATATTGCTGTGAGCAGTCATGCCAAGATGAGGCATTTCTTGAAGGGACTGAGGCCGGCAGCTCATTTGATGACGCTCTGATTAGGGCAGAGCTGGTAGAGATTGCGGTGGGCGTGTACAAGGAAGTTGTACCCCCTTTCCCACAACCGCAGAGACCTGTTGGTGACCGTCTGAGGCCACGAGGGGACCAGTTTAAGCCTCGTGGGGCCTCATCATCTTCTAGATTCAGTGGAAAGAAATCTCAGGGTCAGAAGCAAAGTAACCGAGGGCCATCCCAGGGAAGTAAGACAGGAGGAAACCGATGTAACAACTGTGGAGGATGGCACTTGTCAAGTGACTGTCAGGGTTGCTACATTTGTGGCAAGATGGTCCACTTGGCTCGAGGTTGCCCCAATCGGGGAGGTCAGGTAGACACTGGGCCGAATAGGCCAAGATTTGACGCAGGAAGAACACCACAGAGGCAGCATTTCGCACCACGACCGCAGGGAGGTCAGGCGGCGGGACAGCCGCAGGGTCAGGTGTATGCATTGACGCGAGAGCAGACTGAGGCGGCCCCGGAGGAGGTCATTGCTGGTACGTGTCATTTATTTACGTACCCTGCATTTAAATTGATAGATACAGGTGCTTCCCATTCTTTTGTGTCTTCTGCTTTTGTGGAGAGACACCACTTGTGTTCGTCTCCGTTGCCCACGCCTCTCATGGTCTCGACACCCACGGGAAAGCATGTGATTGCGGATCGACTGTTATCTGATTGCCTCATTTATTTTGAGGGCAATGATCTGAGGGCCGATCTGATTCAGTTAGAGATGGCAGATTTTGACTGCATTATCGGCATTGATGTGTTGAGCAGATACCGAGCCGTGGTAGATTGCCGACAGAGGATGGTGCGTTTTCTTTCTGATCAGGGGTTCCAGTGGACCTTTTATGGGGACGGCTCTCGTCCCAAGATTCCAGTGATCTCAGCAGTTAAGATGTCGCGGTTATTGGAACGTGGCCACACGGGCTACATTATTTATGCCATGGACGTCTCTGAGGAAAACGAAGAGTTAAGGATCGAGGATATACCGGTCGTGATGGAATTCATTGATGTATTCCCGGATGAGATTCCAGGGTTTCCGACGATCAGAGATGTGGAGTTTGCCATTGAGCTACTGCCGGGACATCAACCATTTCTCGTGCCCCATACAGGATGGCACCGGCAGAGCTGAAAGAACTGAAAGTACAGTTACAGGAGCTCCTCGACAAGGGATACATTCATCCTAGTGTATCGCCTTGGGGTGCGCCAGTTTTGTTCGTAAAGAAGAAGGATGGTTCAATGCGTCTGTGCATTGACTATAGGCAACTTAATAAGGCCACAGTAAAGAACAGGTATCCGCTTCCAAGGATTGATGATCTGTTTGATCAGCTTCAGGGCACAGAGATCTACTCAAAGATTGACTTGAGGTCAGACTATCACCAGATAAGCGTTAGAGCTGATGATGTTCAAAAGACAGCCTTTCGAACTCGGTATGGGCACTACGAGGTCTTGGTAATGCCTTTCGGTGTGACAAACGCCCCTACAGTTTTTATGAGCTTGATGAACATAGTATTTCAAGAGTACCTCGATCAGTTCGTGATCGTGTTCATTGATGACATCCTTGTCTACTCAAGGAGTGAGGAGGAACATGCCGATCATTTGAGGTCGGTGCTTCAAATCCTCAGAGATCACCAGTTGTACACCAAACTCAGGAAGTGTGAGTTTTGACTGAGCAGTGTATCATTCTTGGGTCACATTATCTCTCGAGAGGGGATATCAGTAGATCCCAGGAAGATTGAGGCAGTTATGGATTGGTCCGCCCCTACTTCAGTCAGTGAAATTCGAAGTTTTCTTGGTATGGCTGGCTATTACCGACGTTTCGTCGAGGGTTTCTCAAAGATCGCCAAGCCACTTACACAGCTGACTCAGAAGGGAGTCCCATTCTGTTGGTCAGAGGCTTGTGAGCAGAGTTTCCGGGAATTAAAGCACAGACTGACTACTGCACCAGTTTTGGTGATTCCCAGGGAGAACAAAGGATTTGTTCTTTATACTGACGCATCGGTACAGGGCCTAGGATGCGTACTGATGCAGGACAGACATGTAGTGGCTTATGCTTCTAGGCAGTTGAAGCCACACGAGACGAGGTATCCAGTCCATGATTTGGAGTTAGCAGCTATAGTGTTTGCCTTGAAGATATGGCGACACTACTTATATGGTACCTCATTTACCATCTTCACTGATCACAAGAGCCTGAAGTTCTTGTTTACACAGGCTGAGCTGAATATGAGGCATAGGAGATGGATGGACCTGCTGAAGGACTATGACTGTCAAATTGAATACCATCCGGGAAAAGCAAACTTGACAGCCGACGCTTTGAGTCGGAAAGTGAGGAGCACGGCAGAGGATGTCATGTATGTATCCACTATGATGGGCGCCTACTGTCAGTTGGGGTTTGATTATGATGTATCTTCTTCTCCGGTACAGGTGTTGACCTTGCTAGCTGAGCCGATCATTTATGAACACATCCGGAAGGCTCAGGGACCGACGCAGAGGTTCAGAGATGGATGTCAGTGGTTCAGTCAGGTCAGCCATCGAGATTCAGAGTGGCTGAGGACGGTTCTCTGAGGCTTGGCGACAGATGGGTGGTTCCAGATACACCAGAGTTGCGACATGGTATATTACAGCGAGCTCATTGCAGCAGGATGAGTATCCACCCGGGCGGGAAGAAGATGTATAAGGATTTATGCAGCCAGTTCTGGTGGAGGCGAATGAAACAGGATGTTACCTCATTCGTCAAGCGCTGCTTGATTTGTCAGCAGGTGAAGGCTGAGAGGCAGAGGCCCGGTGGTGAGCTAAGGAGTTTGGAGACACACGAGTGGAAGTGACAGCATGTGTCTATGGATTTCGTGACCCACTTACCGAGGACTGTTTCGGATTTTGATGCCACATGGGTAGTCGTCGACAGATTGACTAAGAGTGCTCATTTCATTCCCTACTGTATGACCTTCACATACCTAAGGATGGCTCAGTTGTATATCAGAGATGTGGTGAAACTGCACGGGATCCCTGTTTCGATTGTGCCTGATCGAGATCCACGGTTCACATCTAACTTCTGGGAGGGTCTTCAGTCAGCCCTGGGCACAGAGTTAAGGTTGAGCACAACATATCATCCCCAGATGGACGGACAGATCTAGCGTACGATACAGACGCTCAAAGATATGTTGAGGGGTTGTGTGCTGGAGTTCAACACTTCTTGGCAGGACTCAGTAGCCTTGGTGGAATTTTCTTATAATAACAGCTACAAGTCTAGCATACAGATGGCTCCATTTGAAGCCCTATATGGCAGGCGTTGCAGGTCGCCTTTGTGTTGGGATGATGTTGACCGTAAATCGGTCGGAGGACCAGAGTTGGTCCAGGATGTGGAAGAAAAGGTAAAGGTCATCAAGAGAAAGATGAAGGCAGCTCAGGACAGACAGGCAGCATATGCCAATCATCGGCGAAGGCCGTTGGAGTTTCAGTTGGGCGACAGAGTCTTTCTGAAGATCTCACCTTTCAGAGGTGTGGTACGGTTTGGGATGCGGGGAAAGTTATCCCCAAGATATGTAGGGCCGATTGAGATCTTGCAGCGTGTTGGTACTCTGGCGTACCGTTTGGCTTTACCGCCCTCTCTGTCTGGTATACACGATGTATTCCATTTGTCTATGCTGAGGAAGTACGAGCCAGATCCTTTGCATGTGTTGCAGCCTTCAGAGGTGCAGTTGGAGTCCGATGTTTCCTATGTGGAGCGGCCTATCAGGATTTTGGATAGGGCAGACCGCAGGCTTCGGAACAAAGTTATTCCTATGATCAAGGTTCAGTGGGATCGTAGGGGTGTCGATGAGGCCACGTGGGAGACAGAGCGACACATGGTGCAGCACTATCCAGAACTGTTCTCTGGTATGTGTTTTATGTTTTATATTATTTTGGTAAGTAAGTGTGATTTCGGGGATGAAATCTTATAAGTAGGGGAGTATTGTGATATCCCCAAAAAGATTATGTGTAAACATGCTTTGATGTGCTAATTTTATTATGTGTTAAAGGCATGATTTAATTTGGGGTTTATGGGTTATGCTTTATGTAGTAAAAGCATGTAATTAAGTTGGGGAAGTAATGTATGTGGTTGGTGTTATATTTATTTTAATGATATGGTTTAGGAGGCATGTTAGGTGTTTTTGATGATGTATTGATGTGGTAAAATTATAAAATTTCAAGGAGGGATATTTTAATACATCGCATGAAATACCGGGACACAATTAAACACCGCAAGGCCACGCAAACACACCACCCCCCCCCCCCCCCCACTTGCCTGCAACCCACGCCCCTCCCCTGTTTTCTTGGAAAGCTGTCTTGGCCAATCATGCCTTTTGTTTATCTGATTTGATCACTTTCTCCTCCTCCAAAAGTCTCCTCCTTCTCTCCTAAAACTCGAACCACACTCAGACAACAGGTAGGAAGAAGAAGATCACTTTTCATTGCACTTTTTCTTGAAGGAAAGTCGAGCCAAAAAGTGGTGAGGAATCATATATTTTTCCCAGATTTCAGTTTTTAAGTATGTATGTTCATTATAGCAGATTTGGCATACTACTTTAAGGTTCGATGAAACCTTGTTATGCTTACTTGCATGTGATATTTATGAAGCCTCTAGCATGTTTGGTTAAGCAACTTACATGCTATGTGTTAGATTTCGTTTGTGAAAAGTGTTCCTCGAAAATCTGAGTAAAGGAAGTGCCCTGTTTTAAGTTGAGTAGGGGTTTTATCATGAGGTTATGAAGCAAGCTAGCTTAGTTTTCTTTAAACCTTCTATTTACGGGCTTGCATGGTGTTGTTATGAAGCTCCCAGTACTTTTCCCGGAGCATTTTGCGTGTGATATGTGAAGGATTCAATCTTGTGAAATGTGGTGTTCGAAAAATCTTGGTAGAGTAAATGCCCTGTTTTTCTGGAAAAGGTTCAATAGGAGTGAACTTTATGAAGGTGTTATTATGCATGTTAGCTAGGTTTTGATCAAACCGTTGAAGTGGTTACGTGCATAGAAGTTTTGTGATGTTCCTAGCATAATTCGTCGAGCATGTTTTATGTTATATGTTGTAGTTTTAATAGCATGAAATGAGGTGCTCGACAATTCTGGAAATCGCGCAAAGGAACAGTGTTGGCGATTGATCGCCAAGAAGGCGTGATCGATCGCGACGTTCCAGTAGGTTTTGGCGATCGATCGCCAATAAGGGGCGATCGATCACTGATTGTATATTTTTGGTATACGAGGCAGTAACATCTCGCGATCGATCGGGGCTATGGGGCGATCGATCGCGAGAGACGTATTGGGGCAAATGTTGAATTTTGTTTAGTTTTTGGTATTGAATTATTATTGGGTGCCTAATATTGTGTTATGTGGTTATGTAGAACCATCACAGGTACCAGCACAGTCGATGAGATAAAGTCGGTTGACTCCTCTATCTTTTGAAAGGTACGTAAGCAACGTACGGGCATCCCAACGGTAACATGTATTCGTGTTTATTTATTTAACACAAGGTAAAGTAAAGTATGCATAAGATAGTGCATTATGATATGATACATGATCGCTTTTATTTTAAACAATTATTTCCAATCTAGCGATTTTAGACCGCAAGTGCACGGTGTCAAGTTTTAGTATAGATAGGAAGATACGGATTGTCGAACCCACAGGGACTGACAAGCAAGTACCAAATAAGATGTTTTAACTATATTTAACCTACGATAATCAATTTATAATTAACGGCTAATTATTTAATATAAACTACTGATCCAAACAAGTCAATAAAAGTAAACGAGAAAAATCCACAAGATAAGATTATCGAGACTTTGGCTCACCAATGTAATTCCCTACAATTCTCGATTGAATATTCAAATAATTCTAAGGTGACGAGTTCTCCCAATTTATCTAATACACTCTCTCGAGCTATATTAAACCTAACACCAAATTGCAGTAAGTAACTCTCATTCACTTATTTAACAATTCAATGTTGCATAAGATCCAAGAAAACTCCTAGCTTTCAATTATAAAAATCTATGGCTATCACGCATGTATTTGACGTCATCTCTCGATCTCGGTCTTAAATCCATGGTATGAGTTATTAATTCAGTATCATAAAATCATCTCTCGATCTCAATTACGATACTAACATCATTCAAAGGTGATCAAACCTCCAAAAGCATGAAGAACATAAAACATACGCAAAGAATTATAAGAACTCAATCATTAAATCATCAAATCGAAGGTTCATAACAAAGGTTCGCCTAGCCTCGATAAATAAAATTAGTTCCTCATAATAAATCAAAACAAAACAAAACTAAGAATTTAAAGACAAAGAAAAACTCCCAGCGTCGACTCCGGTTGTAGATCTTCGCTCCTTCTCTTGCTTCCTTCTCGATCGTCTCTTTTTATCGCCTTGTTGGGTTGTTCCAAATCCTAGGATGAAGGGTTGATGAAGGTTGGTGATGGTGATATATGGAAGAAATATGGAGGTTATGGTGGACGTTTTTACGTGTGGTTTGTGATGGAAAAGGGGGCTGTGGTGATGGTGGATGAAGGTGAAGAAAGGTTGGACGTGTGTATGGTGTGGAAGAATGATGGAGACTATGGTGATTGGGTTCCTAGGTTAAAATCTGATTATCCTCTTGAGTAGGTCTCGTTCCTGCCTTTTAAAAATCCCGTGCATCAAATAAGGAAAGCAGTCCAAAATTTCCAAAATTCATCAGGCGTACTGACGCCTCCGAAGTGGCGTAGTTACGCCTGTCGATGTGTCAACAAATCTGGCTTCCCGCGTGATAGGCGTAATTACGCCTCCAAAGTAGCGTAATTACGCCACTTAAATTTTCAAAAGCCGTGGGCTAGGCGTAGTTACGCCTCAAAGTAGGCGTAATTACGCCTGTTGAATTAATTCAATGATGTTTTTTCGCCTTTTTTCAGCTTCTGGCGAGTTTCGTATTTTGGCCATAACTTTCTCATATGAACTCCAAATTTGATGAATCAGCTGTCCACGCAAATATAAGAGAAAGTTCTACAACTTTTATATGGACCACATTTCCAAAACATGGCTCGAACATATAGTAATTTGAGGAGAAAGGAGCAACATGTGTCTTGGATTCTGGTTTTTTCCTCTTTTCTTCAACTTTATTCATTCTTTCATCATTTTTGGTTCGTTTCTTCTACTTTTATGCATTTCAACATTGATTCCTGAAATATAGAAATATATACCATAAACCGTAAAATAATCCAAGAATCAACACCAAAACATATACATATCATAGCCTAAAAACGCGTAATATTCAACCCTATCAACTCCCCCAAACTTATCACTTAATCGTCCTCGATTAAGCATTAAAATCATAAGGTAGAGTTCATTCTTGATATTTGAAACAATTATTTCATGACTTGCTTATTCTCAGAAATCTCATGCACATATACAAAAGTTGACAAGACATGTTTTCTCCTAATTCAAGCAACATCTCTCAAAATCGGAACGTGTGTGTGTGCTCTAGTCAATCTCAAGTTTCATGCACATATTCAAGATCAAATCATGCTAATCAACTCAAAGTCGAGATTATCATCAAGCATTACATAGGCCTATTTTCAAACAACTTCTTCACTAATGATAGTTACTCTCTAGACTTGGATCAAAAGGACTTTTTAAGCTTGTAATGTAAGGCCTTTGGTGTTGGCTTCAAAGAAAAGATAGGATAAGCGCAAAGAAGAGAGTATAATCATTTACAGTTCAAATTGTTCGCACACATCGAGCTTCTCTTCTTTTTCTTTTATAGCCTTGGCCACTTTGGGTCTTATATGTTTCCTTTTTTTTTTCTTTTCAAGGCTCTTTCTTTTTCTTCTTTTCTTTTTCTCATTCATCAATATTTTTTTATAAGCTCATCAAAATATAACAATTCAAGTGCATCGAATGATATTCATTATACTCCCTTAGGGTAAGGATAACTTTTTTCATTTAGGCTCAAATAAGGATAAGTATAATGAGTTTGCCAAAGAATGTCGAATGGGGTCTAATTATATGCAATGCATATACCATTCTTTTTTCAATAATGCTCAAATGGGACACTAGGGATTGATATGAATCATGGTAAGCTTGAAAGGCTCAAACGTTTCAAAGATCGCCTAGATCATTTCCAAGTCAAGTTTGTAACTATAAAATTTTGCCTCAAAGTGTCATCATCAAATAAGTTCTAGGATAACTCTAAGATGCTCAAGACAAATCATCAAGTTCACAACAATTATCACTATTCAACATGCAATCCACAAGATCATGACTCATTGTGCTCAATATATTCCTAAATATTGACATGCTAACTCAAATTAGGATATTCATGTAAAGTCCAATTACAAATCAAGTTCATATGCATAGTGAGATCAAAATCCTCATTGAATAGTCACTACTATAATTCATTCTTTTCTCAAATTTGAACTCATAAAAAAAAATTTAGCTCATAATAATCGAACGATTCAAGTGTCATTTAAGCACACAACATGTGGTTAAAACAAGTAAAACATGCAAGCTACTACTCCCCCAAACTTAAATCAAACATTGCCCTCAATGTTTAAAAGAATCAAAAGGGAAAAAGTGAACTCCCCTGATCAAGACGCTTGCATGAGGGTTGAGGAAGATTTGCTTTTGAAAGCTCCACTGTTGTAGGTTTTCATCGCTCCAACTGAGTACATAGCAAGAGAAGAATGCAAATAAAATAGTCGACACGAGAGATAAACAAACTAAATGCAAAAACTAAAAATAAACAAAACTAAATGGCAAAAGGATACGCTTGGGTTGCCTCCCAAGAAGCGCTGATTTTTAGTCGTCGGCTTGACCATCAGAAGCAACCATCAAAGAGCGGTTGCCGCCCATAGTAAGTATCGTATGATACCACTAATGGGTCTTCATTCAGTATGCCCTCAAGATTGGCAAGATTGTAGCAGTGTACGCTCGTCGCTCCAACAACATTCATCTTGAAGTGGTAGGAATGGGAGAATGATTCTTGACTTGGCTTTATCTCTTTCAGGATGTAGTGCGGTGTGATGCCCCGAAATTAATTGATGGCAATCTAAATATTAATTATGCTTATATGATGATTTATTACGATGATTAAGATATGTGTGGGAAATGAAGAAGCAACATGATTTAAGGATGTTAATTTTAATTATGAGGATGATATGGGTTTAATGAAGTTGGTTGCAATTTGTAAATGCTTATCATGTTAATGTATTTTATATACATCATGTTGTTATTGGGGTACAAGTTAAAAGTAAGAATTAATACTTAACCCACCACTTTTACCTCACCTCACTTTTACACTCAAATCCCCAAAATCACTTTCCCAAAACCCTCTTCCCCTTATTTTCGATTTTTGTTCTAAAGGTGGGAAGAAATCCTTGTAAAAGCTTTGTTCTTGCACTTCTTGGTAAGATTTAGTGCCTATGATGTTTATATATCACTTATTGATGTTCTTGAAGTGTTGATTGAGTTTTGGAAGGGTTTTAAAAAGGGTTTTAAAATGGGTTTGTTTGGGTTAGTGTGATTCTTGGTGGGATGTTGGATTTTTAGTGGTTTTATGATGTATGTTGAAGGTTTTGAGTGTTTTAATGTTTATGTGTTGTTGGTATAAATGATGGTTGAGGTTGGTGAGGTTTAAATGTGCAAAAATGGAGTTTTTCGTGGTACAGAGGCTGGCGATCGATCGCCCGTTTTTGGCGATCGATCGCGAGCAGGCAGGAGGCTCCAGAAGCCTTTGGCGATCGATCGCCACTTTTGGGCGATCGATCGGTGACGATGGCGATCGATCGCGCCAAGTATGGCGATCGATCGCCGAAGAAGGAAAATTTCACCCTCGTCCAGTGTGATCTCGCGATCGATCGCGCCTGGGTGGCGATCGATCGCGAGATGCAAAAATGGGTATTTTGATTTTTTTGTGGGATTTTTGAATATTGAACTATGATTAGCTTATAATATTGAATTGTATGGTTGTGTAGAACCATCCCAAGGACCCACGACTTCAAGAAGATAAAGTACTACGATTTCACCACATTTTGAAAAGGTACGTAAGAAACGTACGGGCATCAAACGGTAACATATTCCTAAACTATAACTTTGCATTAATTGCATAAGTATTTATGATGATGATTATGATGATTATGATGAATAAGTTTACGATAATGATATTGTGATAAGCGAAGATGATATGATGTTATGATGACAATTATGATAAGATGATGATGTTTGAAATGATGATGCTTATAAAATGATAACGCATGTTTGACTATGCTACTTAGAATGGTTGAATGTCCGGTGACTATTATGGGCAAGCGAGGAAGGTCTTGCCGCTCACATAACTGAGCGATGTGGTACATCCGCTATCAAGGTGTAGCGACGGGTATCATCCGCTAAGCGATGGGGTACATCCGCTATCAAGGTGTAGCGATGGGTATCATCCGCTGAATAAGAGATACATCCGCTATCAAGGCGTAGCGATGGGTATCATACGATGAGTTATGTCGAGCGAGGGGGCCAATTGTGCCGCTGTCATAATAGAACCCGGATAGTCCCATTTCTAATTAACATGGATTGTTATGAGCTTATGTACGAAATATGATGTTAATCATTCATGTCTTGAACTAATGATGATATGCGTAATTATGACACAGGGACAACCAAGGAAGGATAGTACTATTAAACAGGAAGTATATGTTATCAATTATTTCCATGCATTAATTATATGCCAGTAACTCATAATGTTAAGTAACGATGTACATGCTCACGATGGGTTGTTCCTGTAGGTACGCTTTTGGATCGAGACTAAGGGTCGGGTTGAGATGGTGAGCTAAGGAGCATAAGATAGATACAGGATTTTGTTAAACTTAACATTCATTTTGGGGAATGTAATTAACTAACTATTGAAGTTTCATTTTTGCCTGTAATTACATTTAGCTCACATAACAACCAGAACTCTAAGATGTCTCTAATTCATATTTAGTTCATTATACGCTATTAATATGATGTTAAGTAGGAAGACCCTACATGCGGTGAAGTTGGCATCGATGGAAAATACGGATCCACATTGGCGTAGAACATGTCTCCATCGATGGGCTTAAATCAGAATCTTCGCAAGTCTCTTCCTTCTCCAACATCACACTCGATTCATCTTCATATGGGAACTTCTCGGATGACATCTCTGAAGTATGCTCAATCTCTTGAAGAGGCTCAAGTTCCTTTGAATCTTCCACACTAGGAGGGTCACTCCCCCAAACTTGGTTGGTTGAGTGATCGTCATCATATAACCAAACTCGATTTGTAGCCTCTTGATTTGTAGCCCTCATATCTTCCTCTTGGTAGCTAGTTGAAATTGTTTCCATGAGGACCACCATTTGCTGCTCCAGGTGACGCATAGAGTTGGTTTGGCACTCCAAACTATTCTCAGTTGATGCCATGAATCTCACTAAGGTATCCTCTAACTGAGTTGTGACATCTGCAGAACTATCTCTCTTCTCTTCGCGATGTTCAAATGGTTGTGGCGTATCAATAGGGTAGTGAGGCTCCGGTGGGTATTGATGACTCCATCCTTGTAGTGAAGGATCACAATGCCAGTGATGATCGAAGTCCGCGATATCATTGAACAGGTGCAATACGCTGTCTTCATCTCTTTCAACCAAAGGACTTCCAGTTGCCAGTGCTCCGCTCAATACCCATTCTCGTGTCTGTGCATCCAACCCTTTGAAGAAATATTGCAGGAGAGTATAGTTCGAAAAGTTGTGATACCGGTATGTGTCTGCCAATTCGTTGAATCTCCCCCACGCTGCATAAAACGGCTCTGAATATTGTTGGACAAATCTTGTGAAGACTTGTTGATGAAGCATCACAAGTACCTCGCAAGAAAAACAAATAAAACAATTTTAATTTTTTTTTTTCGAAATAAATATATACAAAAGAAAAAAAATGGTTAAATTACAGTCAAAGAACCTAGTATGATATTACTAAAGTTAGTCCCCGGCAACGGCGCCAAAAACTTGATCGCTTTTATTTTAAACAATTATTTCCAATCTAGCGATTTTAGACCGCAAGTGCACGGTGTCAAGTTTTAGTATAGATAGGAAGATACGGATTGTCGAACCCACAGGGACTAACAATCAAGTACCAAATAAGATGTCTTTTAACTATATTTAACCTACGATAATCAATTTATAATTAACGGCTAATTATTTAATATAAACTACTGATCCAACCAAGTCAATAAAAGTAAACGAGAAAAATCCACAAGATAAGATTATCGAGACTTTGGCTCACCAATGTAATTCCCTACAATTCTCGATTGAATATTCAAATATTTCTAAGGTGACGAGTTCTCCCAATTTATTTAATACACTCTCTCGAGCTATATTAAACCTAACACCAAATTGCAGTAAGTAACTCTCGTTCAATTATTTAACAATTCAATGTTGCATAAGATCCAAGAAAACTCCTAGCTTTCAATTATAAAAATCTATGGCTATCACGCATGTATTTGACGTCATCTCTTGATCTCGGTCTTAAATCCATGGTATGAGTTATTAATTCTGTGATGACCAGAAATTATGGATGTTAATCCCGGAGTGTTAATAACCCGTAAAGTTGTTTTACGTGGCGATTTGGAGTTTAATCGAGGTGTTGGGCCTTCTGTGCTCGTCTATTTGAGTAGTTGGGATCGTTGGATCCCGAGGTTGAGATCGTATTCTCATTTCGGTGAAAACCTGTGAGTTGGGTTTTTAGTGTGACTCGGAATCTCGGGTGCTTGGTGTGGACACCGGTAGGGGGTTTTTGAGTTAGAGAGAGGATTTTTGGAAACAGATGATTTTTAATGAATCATGATGTATTTGTGGGGCTATTAGTATTTTGGGGTATTTTTGCTATAAATACCAGTTGAACCCGAGATTTTAATTATTGGAACCATTTTCCCCACCATTCCGGTCGCTTTCTCTCTCCCCGCGCCAACACCCATTCCCGATCCCCTTTGACCACCGCGCAGAAAAGGCCACCGCCCGCCGCCGTCCGGCCGCCGTTCGGCGCGTGCCACCCGCCGTTGGAATCGTCTCTTCCAGGCGCTTCTATACATACCAACAATTCGAAGTTTCGTCGAGAATCGAACTCGGATTTCTGCAGAAAACGCTAGGGTTCGTCACTGGTTTCTGTCCGATTTTGTGGCCCGATTTTGGTACGATTTTTGGGGCTTTTCTTCCTGTGTTTTTGGGGCGTTTGTGACCTGTTATTGAGTCGATGATTTCAGATTTTTGTGGTTCGAAATATTGGTTGCATTTGGTTCGAATTTCAGTTCGATTTTTGTGGGGTTTATGTTCGAATTTGGGGATTTTTTGATAAGGAGTGATGATTCTTGTTAGCAATTGATTAATTCATGTTGTAGATGCATTATGATGCTTGATTGTGTTCGAATTTGAAGAATTATAAGGGTTCGAATTTAAGGGCTTGTTTGGGTTCGAATTTTAGGGTATTGAGTTCGAAAATTGGGGGTTTTTGGCAAGGGGTGTTGATTCTTGCTTGGATAGCTTAATTCATATTTTAGATGAATTATGGTATTTAATTGGGTTCGATTCGTGTTGTGAAGGTTCGAAAATTGTGGGGAATTCATGAGCAATTTTCGATATTGGTTTATTGTCTTGTGTTGACAATATTTTTGAGGGTTATGGGTGTGCTTGAGCATGAGTTGCATGTTCGTAATTAATTGTGAATTAATTTATCGTGTTAGCACATCGTTCCTCGGAGCATGGAACTCGAGCAAGGTTTGGCTCGGACTTCGGAAATTTGAGGTACGTGCGACGTACGAGCATTACTTTATGTGATAGAAATTGTGAAATGCATAATGTGTTGTAATTGCATTAGATGGTTGTGGGTATGGCTATATGCATATATATGTTGATATATATGGGGTACTGAGTCTATATGACTATCGTACGGCATTTGAGATGCCTGAGAATGATCGTGGGATCATGTACTCATTATAAGACATGTGAGATGTCTAGGCATTTGAGCTATCCGTGATTGATAGCGAAATTGAGAAATCATTACTAGATATTGAGATATCTATATTTGTATGTATAATGAACTTGGAAATCATTGATTTTTGATACTTGAGAATCAGGCATGCTATGAGTTAAATCAATGTGTTGATTTACTGATTTATGTGTAAGGACCCCAAGCCCTTAAAACCTTGATTAGTGTATTAACCACTATGTGTGGTACATGCTTTCTATAAAATGTCAATCGGGAAGCTCTGATGATACTTAATCATTGCCTGTCAATAAAAGACTCATATGTTTGCCCTTTACCAACCCCTTGGTGCCACTTTTCACATTGTAAACTTTTACAAAAATTTGGGCAGAGTCTCCCCATAAATAGAGCTATCCCAAAACAGAGTACAACACATAACAAAATTCCCGGCCAGGGAACACATAATACTCAACAGAAAGCAGTAATACAAGTAGATTCCCAGCCAGGGAAGACACCACACATATGTCAACAAAAGTGGGTTCCAACACCCACATAATACACCAATGACTCTCATATCATTCTAGCAATTCAACCTAATTGCATGCAACCTTAAATGAAAGAGAGAAAGGCTCATGCCTTTATATACAATCCATATACAAGTATAATCGTGCTCACATGCGAGCATCATGAATATGAATATGTATAAATCCTCAGGTGTATATATAGGTACTCTATACGATACCGTGCTCCATCAAGCCCTGGTACCACGATCCTGGGAGTACCTCAAATCAACAGCTCGAGCTCAGCTCCATAGCCATCGATGTACCTGTCCACCTGTCCCAACAGAGACAGCCCCCAACGGGGTGAGCATACCAATACACAAAATCCCATAATCATAATAATGAAATTCATAATTTACAACAAAGGTAAATGCTAATGAATTTAAATGATACTCCCTGGATGGCAACATCCTCATCCGGGATTCCGTGTACTGTCCCTGTTCTCACAACATCAAACTCATCAAATCTCATAAATCAGTAAATCAACACATTGATTTACACATCGCATGCCTGATTCTCAAATATCAAGAATGAATGATTCCAAGTTCATATACATGCAAAAATAGATATATCAATATCAAATATTGATTTCATAACCTTGCTTTCCATTATACTTAGACATCTCTTATTTCTTATAATGAAAACATGAGTCTATGAACCTAGACATCTCAAATGTCTCACGAAGAATGCATGATTCTACAAACCTAGACATCTCAAATGTCTCATAATATAGTCATATAAACCCAGTACCCCATATATCATGTAAGAGTCATCCTACTCTAGTGTCACGCACGCTACAAGCGGCGATATCAAGATTTGGGTCATTCCTTGGCTATATCAACATATATGTATAACCATACGCAAAACATTCAATGCAATCAAAAATACCTTATGCATTTCACATATATATAGTAATGCTCGTACGTCGCACGTACCTTAAATCTCCGAAGTCCGAGCCAAGCCTTGCTCGAGTTCCATGCCCCGAGGAATGATGTGCTAACACGATAAATAATTCACAATTATTTACGAACATGTAACCTATGCTCAAGCACACCCATATCCCTCACAACATTGTCAATACACGACAATTATCCTCTTAAAAGACCCGGGGTAGGGTACATGCAGGGAAGGAAATAAATGAGACAATCGAAATTTGTTCAAGAATGCCCTACAAAATCGAACCTTAATCTCACAATTTCGAACCCAATAAAATACCATAATTCATCTAAAATGTCAATTAATCAATCCATAGCATGAATAATCATCCCACATGCCAAACCCCCAAATTTGAAATCCAAATCCCTAAAATTCGAAACCCAAACAAGCCTTTAAATTCGAACCCTAACAATTCTTCAAATTCGAACCATAACATCTTAATTCGATCCCACTTAAGCATCATAATACACCTAAGATGTGAATTAAACCATCAATGGCAAGAATCATCACCTTTGCCAAAAACCCCCAATAATTCGAAATTTAATCCCTACGAAATTGGGGAAAATCGAAACAATAAAGGCATGGAAATACATGAAAAAGACGAACAAGGGGTTAGGGAGATTACCCAACGAAATCGGAAGCAAAAACAAACGAAAATCGAAGAACCCTAGAAATTGGGGATCGACGCTTACCAGCAAAATCCGACTTCCACACGCGACGAAACCTCGAATTGATGGAGGGGAAAGAAGCGCCTCGTCGAGACGAAGACGGCGGTAGGTCGCACGCCCCGAACGGCGGCCGGACGGCGGCGGGCGGAGCGCTTTTGCGCGCGGCAGCGCTGTAGCAGCGGGAAAATCGCACGCGGGAGAGAGGGAAGGAATTGGGGCTGAAAATGAAATTAATACTAAAATCTCGGGTTCAACTTGTATTTATAGCAAAAATACCCCGAAAAAATAATAGCCCCACAAATACATCATGATTCCTTAAAAATCATCTGTTTTCAAAAACTCTCTCTCTAACTCCAAAATCCTCTACCGGTGCTCACATAGCACCCGAGATTCCGAGACACATCAAAAACCCAACTCTTAGGTTTTACACCGTAATGTGAATACAATCTCAACCTCTGGATCCAACGATCCCAACTGCCCAAATAAACGAGCCCAGAAGGCCCAATACCTCGATTAAACTCCAAATCGTCACGTAAAACCACTTTAGGGATTATTAATACTCCGGGATTAACACCTATAATCCCTGGTCATCACAATATCCCCCACTAAAAGAATTTCGTCCTCGAAATTAGCACTGGTGTATCACGTAACACCCAGGCTACACAACAACATGAAGCCATAACCTCGATTCCTGACCATATCAGAATCGTATTAATAAACGCGAGGATACTTACCTCTCATCTAACTCTGAAACAGAGCGACATACCAAAACCAACATATCACCCAAGAGGTAAAACGTACCTCGATGCGGGTCATCCCAAAAGTCAAACCCTCATGACTGCGAAACAACTGATACTTACGACTGTAGATCAGACAGTCATCCTTCGTTCTAATACAACAGTACGAACACATCCTGAATGACACCTCAACCGTAAGAACGTTGACCTCGTGTCAAACTCTGGAGTGGAATAGACTTCCAAATCCATCATAACGTCAAAGAGCGTCAGCACAACTCAACGCTAACAGTCCAAAAGCAGTTAGTCAACTGAAACTGCAAGGATTCGAATCGCTCTTGATTCTATCGTAGATATCATCCAATGATATTTTACTATGACTTACGATGTCTAACATACATCGTTACGAAGGAAACACTAGTACAACCACGGTGTACACATATCAAACCTGGTTTCCACTTTCAAACTTCCTCCATCGAAGGAGTAGTCGCCTCATTGCAACTTAATTTGGGCAACTCACGGCCACAAATTAAAACAAAAGACATCTCACAAGATGTCCATCTACGGATGTTCCAAGAATCACGTCCTGATCATAAATAACAACCGAGACTCCGCAGAGTTTAAAATTCTTAAGGGGCATGCAATAAACCCATTGCATCCTCAACGCTTGTGTCGTCAGCGACACTCAACCAATCCGAAATCCTGCCATCCCTTGAAAATCCTCGGATTTAACAATCCAAACTTGGGAAGGCTGTCGCATAACTCGAAGGAAAACACCAACAAGGGAAATACCTTAACCCTCACAAGAAAATCCCTCTTCAAGGGAGTCAACTAACTTCACGATTATCCCTCATAATCATCGTGCCATGGAGATTCCCAATCTCAAGGTGTTCCATATCTCTCATCAGAGATTTAACCATCCAAAAATAGCATAACTCTATGCTTAACAGAGAGGAAATCAATAACTGGCATCCGTATACTCACCGGTATACCTGCCTAAGCACTGATGTCGCATGCATACTCAATGCACTCGGCTCGGGTATCTACCACATATCCCTAAGCCCCAAACACAACCGTCAATTCTGAGTCATTCCTTACTCAGTGGAGGATGAAAATCGACGATTAACAATACACGGTGTGATTCCCAAAATCAACACCACTTGCACCAACTTACCGAATCTTTCCAGATTCCCTAATAGGTATAATACTACCTCCTTCCTCGCAAGGGAAGCGCCATCGAACTCGAGATCCACAAGTCTCGAACCATCGTTCGGAAAAACTGGATATAATAACACCCATTGTATCCCTAATACACGGGTTCCTTTAGATTGAGTCAATAACAACCTGATGACTCTCTTGTAGGTACTCCAACATCTTGAGCTGTCCCAGACAAGTCTCCAAGATTAAACATAAACGTATACACGTTTCAGCGAGGCATGAACAACCTTAACCTCAATGACATGGTGACTACTAGAGTCCACCACAATCCACATCGTATCACCTTACGATTTGCCAAACTTGGTTCCAACGAGCAGTGTAACGGCTCTAGCAAGCCCATCATGGTGCTACACACACGCGGCAGACAACCTAGTCTCTGCCTCTTTAGGTTTACCTCAAACCTACCAATTAGACGGACGTTTCCACAAGGTATAACATACTATGGGAGAAAAACTCAATAGAGTAGTGGGTCTTTATCCAACATTCCTCAATGCCGATACACCGTGGACACTCCAATGTCCCTATGTACTTAACATAACCTGATCCTACTCCCTTAGGACCCATCCTACACCCTCAAGGGTGGTGTGACCATGTCTACCACATGTCACATCGACAGAAAGCGAGTAATTTCCTCCATGATTACTCCTGTCGTCAAATCACATGGCCAAAAGCCATTCCAACGAGCATACCTCAAGGGTATCACCACTCGCAATATGATCCCCCAATCGTAAGCTGCGGTACAATCACATGTACAGCGCATCCAACCATTCCTCGAGCAACCCGCTCGGTATAAGGGTCACGTCCATCGGTGTCGCACACACCACCTTGTGCTCGGTACTGGCACCCAAGGCATACCACTGAATACGTATACTCAACGCATCGATCATCGTAACGATGATGCATGTCTAATAAGACATCTCCTACACCATCGTCATCGTCATCCCGTGACGACACATGCCAACTCATGGCATCTAAAACATTGCCCACTAGTGACGATACATGTACATCAGCGTATGTCATCCACTATCATGCTAGTAAAATAGGCATAATAAAACATGTATATCAATGCATGCCAGCTACAATAAAGCTAATAAAATAGCAATATCTCATACCTCATCGCTAGTGATATAGCGTCATACCTGTCTCCGTCGCTCAATAATAGTGCGTAATCAGCACCCATCGCTCGAAGGCGGCAAAATCCTGTGCTGAGTACATAGCGGCAAAATCCCTCGCTATAGAATCGACGGCATGACACCTCGTCATATAATAAGTGGCATGAAACCTCGCTATATACCTGAGTATGAATCATCGTCCACATAGTAGCGGAAAGAGGCATCGCTATCAATACACCTGGCGGAATGAACCATCGCCAATAGATATAGCGGAATGAACCATCGCTATAAATACACCTGGCGGAATGAACCATCGCCAATCAATATAGCGGAATGAACCATCGCTATCAATACACCTGGCGGAATGAACCATCGCCAATAGATATAGCGGAATGAACCGTCGCTATAAATACGCCTGGCGGAATGAACCATCGCCAATAAATATAGCGGAATGAACCGTCGCTATAAATACACCTGGCGGAATGAACCATCGCCAATAAATATAGCGGAATGAACCATCGCTATCAATACACCTGGCGGAATGAACCATCGCCAATCAATATAGCGGAATGAACCATCGCTATCAATACACCTGGCGGAATGAACCATCGCCAATAGATATAGCGGAATGAACCGTCGCTATAAATACGCCTGGCGGAATGAACCATCGCCAATAAATATAGCGGAATGAACCGTCGCTATAAATACACCTGGCGGAATGAACCATCGCCAATAAATATAGCGGAATAAACCATCGCTATAAACCGTGTCCTCATAGAGAAATGAATATAAATCGACACAGCGGGACACATCACCGCTATCATCCGTGTCATCACAAAGGAATGAATCATCATCCTAACAAGCGGCATCTCATCCTCGCTTCTTCATACAAGCGGTATCTCATCCTCGCTTCGTATGGCATACCCCGCCTCCATGTGCAAGCGAGCATCCCCGCCCGCTCCACATTTTTAGCGGTACAAGCATAAGCTTCTTCATACAAGCGGTATATCATCCTCGCTTCGTATGGAATACCCCGCCTCCATGTGCAAGCGAGCATCCCCGCCCGCTCCACATTTTTAGCGGTCAAGCATAAGTATAAAAATTCTCACTGTCATAAGCAGGACTCCTGGAATGTATAATCATCATTCCTTTTTATACTCCATATTTCATGTAACCTGCAACCATCAGGGTTAACAACAATAGCCATATACGCTATGCATCCACATTCAATTCATAATAAAAACACATTATGAGAATGTATGGTTTCACAAATAAATGTCATGATATCCTTCTTTAAATCCTTATTTCATCCTGAGCCCTTATCATTAGTACATTTTAATGCTTCTTGCTACTCCAGGAAAGCGGAATTCTTCCTCGCTTCCACTGGACTTTAGCGTTGCTACTCCATGTAAGCGGAACTCTTCATCGCTTCCAATGGACTTTAGCGTTGCTACTCCATATAAGCGGGACTCTTCATCGCTTCATATGGACTTTAGCATAAGCCATTAAAATCCTTACTAAGATAACTTTGACTCAAGACATGCATATGCAAAAACAATGCACAATAACATATATCATAACCTCAATGCACCACTTTGCATTCATCATGTGTCAACAAGACAACGTAAAATACATGTTACCTCGGAAATATCCCTTTATCTGATTTTCTTAAAACCAGCTTCCTTGGCACATAACACACGGAGTGCCAGACATCCCCATAAATGTCATCCTATCGTGTTCCACACGATTCCTGCAACCACAATGGTTAGCAATACCACTTTTCATATCATAAGAGCACATAAACAATGTGTTATGTCATACAACATTAATGCCATCATGCATAAATATGTGCTATCAATAACTTCCTAGGCCCTTAACAGCCCCAATGAGCAACCACTGCTCTGATACCACTAATGTAAGGACCCCAAGCCCTTAAAACCTTGATTAGTGTATTAACCACTATGTGTGGTACATGCTTTCTATAAAATGTCAATCGGGAAGCTCTGATGATACTTAATCATTGCCTGTCAATAAAAGACTCATATGTTTGCCCTTTACCAACCCCTTGGTGCCACTTTTCACATTGTAAACTTTTACAAAAATTTGGGCAGAGTCTCCCCATAAATAGAGCTATCCCAAAACAGAGTACAACACATAACAAAATTCCCGGCCAGGGAACACATAATACTCAACAGAAAGCAGTAATACAAGTAGATTCCCAGCCAGGGAAGACACCACACATATGTCAACAAAAGTGGGTTCCAACACCCACATAATACACCAATGACTCTCATATCATTCTAGCAATTCAACCTAATTGCATGCAACCTTAAATGAAAGAGAGAAAGGCTCATGCCTTTATATACAATCCATATACAAGTATAATCGTGCTCACATGCGAGCATCATGAATATGAATATGTATAAATCCTCAGGTGTATATATAGGTACTCTATACGATACCGTGCTCCATCAAGCCCTGGTACCACGATCCTGGGAGTACCTCAAATCAACAGCTCGAGCTCAGCTCCATAGCCATCGATGTACCTGTCCACCTGTCCCAACAGAGACAGCCCCCAACGGGGTGAGCATACCAATACACAAAATCCCATAATCATAATAATGAAATTCATAATTTACAACAAAGGTAAATGCTAATGAATTTAAATGATACTCCCTGGATGGCAACATCCTCATCCGGGATTCCGTGTACTGTCCCTGTTCTCACAACATCAAACTCATCAAATCTCATAAATCAGTAAATCAACACATTGATTTACACATCGCATGCCTGATTCTCAAATATCAAGAATGAATGATTCCAAGTTCATATACATGCAAAAATAGATATATCAATATCAAATATTGATTTCATAACCTTGCTTTCCATTATACTTAGACATCTCTTATGTCTTATAATGAAAACATGAGTCTATGAACCTAGACATCTCAAATGTCTCACGAAGAATGCATGATTCTACAAACCTAGACATCTCAAATGTCTCATAATATAGTCATATAAACCCAGTACCCCATATATCATGTAAGAGTCATCCTACTCTAGTGTCACGCACGCTACAAGCGGCGATATCAAGATTTGGGTCATTCCTTGGCTATATCAACATATATGTATAACCATACGCAAAACATTCAATGCAATCAAAAATACCTTATGCATTTCACATATATATAGTAATGCTCGTACGTCGCACGTACCTTAAATCTCCGAAGTCCGAGCCAAGCCTTGCTCGAGTTCCATGCCCCGAGGAATGATGTGCTAACACGATAAATAATTCACAATTATTTACGAACATGTAACCTATGCTCAAGCACACCCATATCCCTCACAACATTGTCAATACACGACAATTATCCTCTTAAAAGACCCGGGGTAGGGTACATGCAGGGAAGGAAATAAATGAGACAATCGAAATTTGTTCAAGAATGCCCTACAAAAATCGAACCTTAATCTCACAATTTCGAACCCAATAAAATACCATAATTCATCTAAAATGTCAATTAATCAATCCATAGCATGAATAATCATCCCACATGCCAAACCCCCAAATTTGAAATCCAAATCCCTAAAATTCGAAACCCAAACAAGCCTTTAAATTCGAACCCTAACAATTCTTCAAATTCGAACCATAACATCTTAATTCGATCCCACTTAAGCATCATAATACACCTAAGATGTGAATTAAACCATCAATGGCAAGAATCATCACCTTTGCCAAAAACCCCCAATAATTCGAAATTTAATCCCTACGAAATTGGGGAAAATCGAAACAATAAAGGCATGGAAATACATGAAAAAGACGAACAAGGGGTTAGGGAGATTACCCAACGAAATCGGAAGCAAAAACAAACGAAAATCGAAGAACCCTAGAAATTGGGGATCGACGCTTACCAGCAAAATCCGACTTCCACACGCGACGAAACCTCGAATTGATGGAGGGGAAAGAAGCGCCTCGTCGAGACGAAGACGGCGGTAGGTCGCACGCCCCGAACGGCGGCCGGACGGCGGCGGGCGGAGCGCTTTTGCGCGCGGCAGCGCTGTAGCAGCGGGAAAATCGCACGCGGGAGAGAGGGAAGGAATTGGGGCTGAAAATGAAATTAATACTAAAATCTCGGGTTCAACTTGTATTTATAGCAAAAATACCCCGAAAAAATAATAGCCCCACAAATACATCATGATTCCTTAAAAATCATCTGTTTTCAAAAACTCTCTCTCTAACTCCAAAATCCTCTACCGGTGCTCACATAGCACCCGAGATTCCGAGACACATCAAAAACCCAACTCTTAGGTTTTACACCGTAATGTGAATACAATCTCAACCTCTGGATCCAACGATCCCAACTGCCCAAATATACGAGCCCAGAAGGCCCAATACCTCGATTAAACTCCAAATCGTCACGTAAAACCACTTTAGGGATTATTAATACTCCGGGATTAACACCTATAATCCCTGGTCATCACAATATGAGATTTGATGAGTTTGATGATTGTGAGAACAGGGACAGTACACGGAATCCCGGATGATGATGTTGCCATCCAGGGAGTATCATTCAAAATTCATTAGTATTTACTTTTGTTGTAAATTATGAATTTCATTATTATGATTATGGGATTTGTGTATTGGTATGCTCACCCCGTTGGGGGGCTGTCTCTGTTGGGGCAGGTGTACAGGTGCATCGATGGCTATGGAGCTGGGCTCGAGCTGTTGATTGGATGCACTCACGGGATCGTGGTACCAGGGCTTGGTGGAGCACGGTATCGTATAGAGTACATATATACACCTGATGATTATATACATATTCATGATGCTCGCCTGTGAGCACGATTATACTTGTATATGGATTGTATATAAAGGCATGAGCCTTTCTCTCTTTCATTCTATGTTGCATGCAATTAAGAGTAGAATTGCTAATGATATGAGAGTCATGGGTGTATTGTGTGGGTGTTGAAACCCATCCATGTTGTCTTATGTGTGGTGTCTTCCCTGGCTGGGAATTTACTTAGCGTTGCTGTGTTCTGTTGAGTATGTGTTTTCCCTGGCCGGGAACTATATATTGTGTTGTGCTTTTATTTCGGGATAGCTCTATTTATGGGGAGACTCTGCCCAAATTTTTATAAAAGTCCACAATGTGAAAAGTGGCAAAATGGGGATGGTATTGGGCAACTCTATGAGTCTATATGTTAGTAGAGATGATCTTATAACGTTGAATATTAAAGGAATTTTGTAAGCATCATCTGAGTTTCCCGATTGATTTGTATAGAAGCATGTACCACACATAGTGGTTAATACACTAATCAAGGGTTAAGGGCTTGGGGTCCTTACATTAGTGGTATCAGAGCAGTGGTTAGCTCTTTGGGGCTGTTGAGGGCATGGAACATGCTGATAGGAATGAGTAGCACATATTTATGCATGATAGTAGCTAGTGTTGTGTGACACAACTGTTTTGCTTATGTGCATTTGTGATATGCGGTCATAGTGAAACGATTATATGTCATGACATCTATGGAATCATAATATAACCTGTTGATTATGATTGTGAGTTGTGACACAGGGGCAACCAAATGGAGCATTTTGAAATGCATCGGAATATGGGAAGTACTTTGTACTCATGATTTATGCATTTACTCATTATAATCATATTGTGGGAATATGGATTATTGTATGCTCATGGGTTGTGATTGTTCCTGTAGGAACACTATGATGCGAAAGGCTAAGGCCATGGTTGAAAGACACGGAACGGTAACCTGCATTTTATATACATCATGGATTTATGCATTGTTGTTGCATGTGTACATGTAGTGATGATTTTAATGCTTTGCCGCCATTTGTTGAAGCGAGGGGTGGGAGCGCTGCATGTCACATTTGTGCGAGGTGCATTAAAATACACTCATGTTGATGTATATTGGATATGGCATATGCTTTGTGATTGCAGGTGTAAATGGAATACTTGGTGAATATCCCATGAGTCATTGTTATGGATGAGTGATGATTTTAAATGCTTGCCGCTATTTATTATTTTGTGCCGCTAAAATGTGAAGCGAGTGGTGGGAGCGCCGCATGTCACATTGAAGCGTGGTTAGCATATGAGGCGAGGAAAGAATATTTGCCGCTAAAATGTGAGGCGAGGGGTGGGAGTACCGCATGTCCATTTAAGCGAGGTTATTCTATGCCGCCTATATGTGAAGCGAGGGGTGGGAGTACCGCATGTTTTTACTTGAGCGAGGGGCATTAAAATACACTACCGTGACAATGACTAGGGATCAGCTATATTGACTGGCGATGATTCTTGCCGCCATGGATATTGATAGCGATGGTTCATGCCGCTATATTGACTGGCGATGATTCTTGCCGCCATGGATATTGATAGCGATGGTTCATGCCGCTATATTGACTGGCGATGATTCTTGCCGCCATGGATATTGATAGCGATGGTTCATGCCGCTATATTGACTGGCGATGATTCTTGCCGCCATGGATATTGATAGCGATGGTTCATGCCGCTATATTGACTGGCGATGATTCTTGCCGCCATGGATATTGATAGCGATGGTTCATGCCGCTATATTGACTGGCGATGATTCTTGCCGCCATGGATATTGATAGCGATGGTTCATGCCGCTATATTGACTGGCGATGATTCTTGCCGCCATGTATATTGATAGCGATGGTTCATGCCGCTATATTGACTGGCGATGGTTCTTGCCGCCATGTGTATTGATAGCGATGCCTCTTTCCGCTATTATGTGGACGATTTTTCATGCTCAGGTGTATAGCGAGGTTTCACACCACTTATTATATGACGAGGTATCATGCCGTCGATTCTATAGCGATGGATTGTGCCGCTATGTACTCAGCACAGGATTTTGCCGCCTTCGAGCGATTGGTGCTGACTACGTACTATTATCGAGCGACGGATACAGGTATTCCGCTATCTTGATAGCGATGAGGTATGGCATATTACTTGTGTTAGTATTATTGTGGATACTATGTGTTGCTATATATATGCCATGTGTTTGATGATGAGATTATAGATGTCGTGTATTGACAGGTAACGTCATATGTTTGACGATGTTAATTAGTTGTCATGTGTTGACATATGCCGTCACGGGATGACGATAACATAGTCGATGTTCTATGTCGATGATGATTAATACATTTATGTTATGTGTTTAGTCGTATGGTTTGAGTGCCGATGGTGAGCACATGGTAGAGTCTGGGTCACTAGTTGACGAGACCTTTTGTCGAGCAATGATACCCTTGGGTATGCTCGTTGGTTTGGCTAGGGCCAAGTATTTGGTGGTAAGAGTAGTCATTGAGGAAACTACTCGCTTGTGTTGTGACGTAGGGTAGACGTGGTTGACCCTGAGGGTGTGAGATAAGTCTTAACGGATTATGATTGTATCATAAGTGAGCAAGGACACCGGGTTGTCCATAGTGCTTGGTATTTTAGAGATATGTTGGGCGATGACCCATTACTCTAACGGTTTGTACGGTGTGGCATACCGAGATGGAACATATGGTTTGTCGGTGGACTTGATATGAACCTATGGAGGCAGCACTTTGCTAGCCAGATATCGTAGTGATGATATAGTGTGCTTGTTGGGGCCGTGATACCGCTCGTTGGAACCAAGTTTGGCAAATCGTAAGGGTGATACGATGTGGATGGTGGTGGACTTTAGTAGTCACCACGTCATTTGAGGTTGAGGTTGTGCATGCCTCACTGAAACGTGTATGCGTTTATGTTTAATCTTGGTGACTTGTCTGGAACAGCTCATGATGTTGGAGTACCAACAAGAGAGTCATCAAGTCGTTGTTGACTCGATCTGGGGAATCTGTGCAATTGGGATGCAATGGGTGTTATTGTATCCAGTTTTTCCGAACGGTGGTTCGAGACTTGTGGATCTCGAGTTCGATGGCACTTCCCTTGTGGGGAAGGAGGTAGTATTAGACCTATTTGGGAATCTTTGAAGGATTCGGTAAGTTGGTGCGTGTGGTGTTGATTTTGGGAATCACGCCGTGTTGTTGATCGTCGATTATCCTTCTCCACTGCAATGGAATGACTCAGTATTGACAGTTGTGTTTGGGGGCTTAGGGGTATGTTGTAGATACCCGAGCCAAGTGCATTAAGTGTGCATGTGATGTCAGTGCTTAGGCAGGTATACCGGTGAGTATACGGATGCTAGTTTTTGACTTCCTTTTTGTCAAGCATAGAGTTATGCTACTTTTGGATGGTTAAACCTCTGATGAGAGATATGGAACACCCTGAGATTGGGAATCTCCATGGCACGATAATAATGAGAAACAATCGTGAAGTTAGTTGACTCCCTTTGAGGAGGGATTATCTTGTGTGGGTTGAGGTGTTTCCTTGTTGGTGTTTCCTTCGAGTTACACGATAGCCTTCCCAAGTTTGGATTGTTAAATCCTAGGATTGCCAGGGAATGGCAGGAATTCGGATTTGTTGGGTGTCGCTGTCGACACAAGCGTTGAGGATGCAATGTGTTTATTGCATGTCCTTCCGGGATGTGAACTCTGTGGAGTCTCGATGGTTCATTTATGATGGATGTGATCCTTGGAATATCCGGAGGTGGACATCTTGTGAGATGTCTTTTGTGTGAATCTGTAGCCGTGAGTTGCCAAATTGAGTTGCAATGATGCGACTGCTCATTTGATGGAGGAGGTTTGAAAGTGGAGACCAGGCTTGGTATGTGTACATCGTGGTATACTAGAGTTTTTGCCTCGTGATGATGTGTGTTAGACATCATGAGTCATGATAGAGATGTCTTTGAATGATATCTACGATAGAATCGGGAGCGATTCGAATCCTTGCAGTTTCAGTTGACTAACTGCTTTTGGATTATTAGCGTTGAGTTGTGCTGACGCTCTTTGACGTTATGTTGGATTTGGAAGTCTATTCCACTCCAGAGATTGACACGAGGTCAACGTTCTCACGGTTGAGGTGTCATTCATGATGCGTTCTTACTAGTGGTATTAGAACGAAGGATGACTGTCCGATCTACGGTCGTAAGTATTGGTTGTTTTGCAGTCACGATGGACTGACTTTTGGAATAAACCGCATCGAGGTACGTTTTGCCTCTTGGGTGATGAGTTGGTGTTGGTTTTGGTATGTCGCTCTGTTTCAGAGTTTGATGTGAGATAAGTATTCTCGAGGTTTTTAAGACGATTCTGATATGGTCAGGAATCGAGGTTATGGCTTCATGTTGTTGTGTAGCCTGGGTGTTATGTGATACACCGGTGCTAATTTCGAGGACGAAATTCTTTTAGTGGGGGATATTGTGATGACCAGAAATTATGGATCTTAATCCCGGAGTGTTAATAACCCGTAAAGTTGTTTTACGTGGCGATTTGGAGTTTAATCGAGGTGTTGGGCCTTCTGGGCTCGTCTATTTGAGTAGTTGGGATCGTTGGATCCCGAGGTTGAGATCGTATTCTCATTTCGGTGAAAACCTGTGAGTTGGGTTTTTAGTGTGACTCGGAATCTCGGGTGCTTGGTGTGGACACCGGTAGGGGGTTTTTGAGTTAGAGAGAGAATTTTTGGAAACAGATGATTTTTAATGAATCATGATGTATTTGTGGGGCTATTAGTATTTTGGGGTATTTTTGCTATAAATACCAGTTGAACCCGAGATTTTAATTATTGGAACCATTTTCCCCACCATTCCGGTCGCTTTCTCTCTCCCCGCGCCAACACCCATTCCCGATCCCCTTTGACCACCGCGCAGAAAAGGCCACCGCCCGCCGCCGTCCGGCCGCCGTTCGGCGCGTGCCACCCGCCGTTGGAATCGTCTCTTCCAGGCGCTTCTATACATACCAACAATTCGAAGTTTCGTCGAGAATCGAGCTCGGATTTCTGCAGAAAACGCTAGGGTTCGTCACTGGTTTCTGTCCGATTTTGTGGCCCGATTTTGGTACGATTTTTGGGGCTTTTCTTCCTGTGTTTTTGGGGCGTTTGTGACCTGTTATTGAGTCGATGATTTCAGATTTTTGTGGTTCGAAATATTGGTTGCATTTGGTTCGAATTTCAGTTCGATTTTTGTGGGGTTTATGTTCGAATTTGGGGATTTTTTGATAAGGAGTGATGATTCTTGTTAGCAATTGATTAATTCATGTTGTAGATGCATTATGATGCTTGATTGTGTTCGAATTTGAAGAATTATAAGGGTTCGAATTTAAGGGCTTGTTTGGGTTCGAATTTTAGGGTATTGAGTTCGAAAATTGGGGGTTTTTGGCAAGGGGTGTTGATTCTTGCTTGGATAGCTTAATTCATATTTTAGATGAATTATGGTATTTAATTGGGTTCGATTCGTGTTGTGAAGGTTCGAAAATTGTGGGGAATTCATGAGCAATTTTCGATATTGGTTTATTGTCTTGTGTTGACAATATTTTTGAGGGTTATGGGTGTGCTTGAGCATGAGTTGCATGTTCGTAATTAATTGTGAATTAATTTATCGTGTTAGCACATCGTTCCTCGGAGCATGGAACTCGAGCAAGGTTTGGCTCGGACTTCGGAAATTTGAGGTACGTGCGACGTACGAGCATTACTTTATGTGATAGAAATTGTGAAATGCATAATGTGTTGTAATTGCATTAGATGGTTGTGGGTATGGCTATATGCATATATATGTTGATATATATGGGGTACTGAGTCTATATGACTATCGTACGGCATTTGAGATGCCTGAGAATGATCGTGGGATCATGTACTCATTATAAGACATGTGAGATGTCTAGGCATTTGAGCTATCCGTGATTGATAGCGAAATTGAGAAATCATTACTAGATATTGAGATATCTATATTTGTATGTATAATGAACTTGGAAATCATTGATTTTTGATACTTGAGAATCAGGCATGCTATGAGTTAAATCAATGTGTTGATTTACTGATTTATGAGATTTGATGAGTTTGATGATTGTGAGAACAGGGACAGTACACGGAATCCCGGATGATGATGTTGCCATCCAGGGAGTATCATTCAAAATTCATTAGTATTTACTTTTGTTGTAAATTATGAATTTCATTATTATGATTATGGGATTTGTGTATTGGTATGCTCACCCCGTTGGGGGGCTGTCTCTGTTGGGGCAGGTGTACAGGTGCATCGATGGCTATGGAGCTGGGCTCGAGCTGTTGATTGGATGCACTCACGGGATCGTGGTACCAGGGCTTGGTGGAGCACGGTATCGTATAGAGTACATATATACACCTGATGATTATATACATATTCATGATGCTCGCCTGTGAGCACGATTATACTTGTATATGGATTGTATATAAAGGCATGAGCCTTTCTCTCTTTCATTCTATGTTGCATGCAATTAAGAGTAGAATTGCTAATGATATGAGAGTCATGGGTGTATTGTGTGGGTGTTGAAACCCATCCATGTTGTCTTATGTGTGGTGTCTTCCCTGGCTGGGAATTTACTTAGCGTTGCTGTGTTCTGTTGAGTATGTGTTTTCCCTGGCCGGGAACTATATATTGTGTTGTGCTTTTATTTCGGGATAGCTCTATTTATGGGGAGACTCTGCCCAAATTTTTATAAAAGTCCACAATGTGAAAAGTGGCAAAATGGGGATGGTATTGGGCAACTCTATGAGTCTATATGTTAGTAGAGATGATCTTATAACGTTGAATATTAAAGGAATTTTGTAAGCATCATCTGAGTTTCCCGATTGATTTGTATAGAAGCATGTACCACACATAGTGGTTAATACACTAATCAAGGGTTAAGGGCTTGGGGTCCTTACAAATTCAGTATCATAAAATCATCTCTCGATCTCAATTACGATACTAACATCATTCAAAGGTGATCAAACCTCCAAAAGCATGAAGAACATAAAACATACGCAAAGAATTATAAGAATTCAATCATTAAATCATCAAATAGAAGGTTCATAACAAAGGTTCGCCTAGCCTCGATAAATAAAATTAGTTCCTCATAATAAATCAAAACAAAACAAAACTAAGAATTTAAAGACAAAGAAAAACTCCCAGCGTCGACTCCGGTTGTAGATCTTCGCTCCTTCTCTTGCTTCCTTCTCGATCGTCTCTTTTTATCGCCTTGTTGGGTTGTTCCCAAATCCTAGGATGAAGGGTTGATGAAGGTTGGTGATGGTGATATATGGAAGAAAGATGGAGGTTATGGTGGAGGTTTTTACGTGTGGTTTGTGAAGGAAAAGGGGGCTGTGGTGATGGTGGATGAAGGTGAAGAAAGGTTGGACGTGTGTATGGTGTGGAAGAATGATGGAGACTATGGTGATTGGGTTCCTAGGTTAAAATCTGTATATCCTCTTGAGTAGGTCTCGTTCCTGCCTTTTAAAAATCCCGTGCATCAAATAAGGAAAGCAGTCCAAAAATTCATCAGGCGTAATGACGCCTCCGAAGTGGCGTAGTTACGCCTGTCGATGTGTCAACAAATCTGGCTTCCCGCGTGATAGGCGTAATTACGCCTCCAAAGTAGCGTAATTACGCCACTTAAATTTTCAAAAGCCGTGGGCTAGGCGTAGTTATGCCTCAAAGTAGGCGTAATTACGCCTGTTGAATTAATTCAATGATGTTTCTTCGCCTTTTTTTCAGCTTCTGGCGAGTTTCGTATTTTGGCCATAACGTTCTCATATGAACTCCAAATTTGATGAATCAGCTGTCCACGCAAAGATAAGAGAAAGTTCTACAACTGTTATATGGACCACATTTCCAAAACATGGCTCGAACATATAGTAATTTGAGGAGAAAGGAGCAACATGTGTCTTGGATTCTGGTTTTTTCCTCTTTTCTTCAACTTTATTCATTCTTTCATCATTTTGGTTCATTTCTTCTACTTTTATGCATTTCAACATTGATTCCTGAAATATAGAAATATATACCATAAACCGTAAAATAATCCAAGAATCAACACCAAAACATATACATATCATAGCCTAAAAACGCGTAATATTCAACCCTATCAATACATGTTGACATGCATTGTTTTTGCATATGAATGCTGTGGAATATAAGAGGTGTGTTCCACGAGATGAATATAAGAGGAGTATTCCACGAGTCAAGGTTATCCCAGTGAGGATTTTAATGCTTGCACTATAATTCCGCTGAAAATGTGGAGCGAGAGGTAGAGGACCGTTCGCACATGGAGGCGTGAATTTCCATAAGAAGCGAGGAAGAATACCGCTTACGTGGAGTTCCATAAGAAGCGAGGAAGAATTCCGTTTACGTGGAAAAGTAAGAAGCATTGACATACACTAATAATAAAACGACTCAAGATTGAAGTAAGGATTTAAGAAGTAAAGATATGTCATGACATTTATATAAGGAAGCCATAATATCATATAATGTTTTTATTATGAGTTATGGTACAGGGACAACTAATGGGCGTTTTAAATGCATTGGAATACAGGAAGTATTTTATGACTATGATTATGCATTTATGCTTTACATTCATGTTATGTTTGATATGAATTACGATATGCTAATGTGATGGGGGTTGTCCTTGTAGGTGCTTTTGCTAAGGAGAACCAGGGTCAGGTTGATAAGCCGAGCTGTAAGGAGTGCTACAAGATAGCAAGATAAAGACTTATTTTGTATAGTTTCTACTAGGAGTACAGTAGAAGTAGACTTACCCAAATTTGTTAAAGAATGTAACAAATTTCTTTTGGCATGTCATATATACATGTAAACCTTAAGCTCAATTGTCAACACGACTTTCAACTCTGATTAGGTATGATTAGTTCTCTTAATTGCACCTTATTGTATGTTGAGATAACGGGGTCTCACAATTTGTACCTTATGTTTCGACTTTTAATAGCATAATGTATGCTATGTAATGTACTTGGCCTGATGTATGTTCTTAGAGTAATGAGCAGATATCAGACAGATTCCGGTGAAGTCACTGGAAAACTGTGAAAATAATCCTCAAGTACGTATGAAGAGCTTATGATATGTTCATAGTTTTTGGATCTGTAAGTGGAGAAATAAAAGTTGAAGGCTAAGCTGATGCTGGTTTTTCAGTCGGATGTAGATGATACCAAATCGATGTTCGGATTTGTATTTAAGCTTAATGATGATGTTGTCTCTTGGAAACGTTCCAAGCAAGACACCACATCGGATTCCACCACTGAAGATGAATACATTGCAGCATACGATGCAGCAAAGAGGCACTTTGGATATGAAATTTCATCCAAGAGTTGGGTGTAATTTCTAGCCGGTTAACACAGTTCAAGTGTACTGTGACAACAGTTGGGCTATTATGAATAGCCAAGATCTCATCAGTATCCAAACATATATTGATAAAATATCATATAATGAGAGAGATAGTAGACGCGACATTATTATCGAGAGAACCGCTTCAACAGAAAAATATAGTGAATCCACTGACAAAGCCTTTACAACGATTGGTGTCTGTCAGACATCTTGGGAGGATGGTCTTGAGATACATGAGTAGTTGGCTTTGGGAAAGTGGAAGATATTGTTGTCATATGTGATTAAGTAAATCAATAGTTGATTGATTGTACTTATAATCTTATTATGACAAATCTTTGTTTGAATATTAATATATATGCCACTTCTTCATCTGTTTACCCATGCATCTTCATGTATTGATAAAGTCCTTGAAATTGCTATAGTCCATAGAATGTGGTTACGCATATGATGGTGACCATGAAATACATTCTCGACTGCAATTTCTAAATGTTCCTAGTCGATGAGCCTTCGAGAATGGGATATCGATATATGCTCGTAGAGACTGGTATTCATGATGTGTCTAGTGTAGTGCACCGCGTTTCATCGACGTTTGGCTTGGAGAAGTCAGCACACATGAATAGGTGCCCATTAGGAATGAGTTCACTGAACGACCCTACTCGGAATTCTATAAGTGGTTATCATTTGTCGAGTATAGAATTCCTAGTCATAGTTGTGCACCATTACTCCTCATGACCCAAGGCGTCATTGATGTCTTGACAGACAGTTGTGTTCTTTGATTTAATGGCTGATCACATACGGGTCATAAAGTTGTTATTTTGGGTATTCAGTGATGCTGTCAGACGCCTATTATTGTCGTTGGGGATTCACCACTGGTCTTGATGAACCAGGATGTCCTATGTGATTTTCTATATATGATTCAAGGAATCTCTGGCTATAGTGGGTAGTGCTTGTGAAACTCCTGAAAAAGGAGTTTTTCATATACGCACACAATGAATCATATAACGTGAAACAAATACATAGTTATTGAAATCATAAGGCCTCGACCAACCAATGCCCTAGATTCAATCGGGATATATTGAGTGAAAGGAATGTGCTACACGCTAACTATGACTGACAGGTTCTCGTACGTTGCTAGTCATTTGTGTCTAGGTCTTCGTGAAGCGCAGATGCTAGGCGCTACCCACGATCGGTAGGTTGTTGCTGAAATTGTATTTCGGCCATTGTCTATTAAAGGAGTTTAATTGACAATGGGGCATTCAGGGTAAGCCCAAAGAAGTTGTTTGACTTCTAAAATCACAAAGGTTGTGATCCTACTGCTATGATACACTTGAGTCTCGCTGGGTCACAATCAACCGGCCGCCGATCTATCGATGCGAATTGAGACTTAAATGTTAAGTGCTCAAATTGAGTGATAAAGAAGGGATGTATTAAATTTTTGAAAGCTCCTCACTTTAGTGGAATTTCTATATTTGAAAATGTTTCATCTATAGAGAGTTCTAAAAATTAAATCGTTTGATATATTTATGTCACATAATTATGTACATTGGTAGTACATCAAGTTATTCAATTGGATTTAGTTACTTGGATTATGAGTTTGTAGTTTTGTGTTGGCTTTTGGGCAAGTGGCAGATTGTTAGCATAAATGCCCAGCAAGCCAAATGTTGGCCCGATGGGCTTTATGGACCCTAGCCCAATTAGCTGACATATTACAACTATAAATATAACATTCATTCTCTAGGGTTGGAAGACTCTCAATCATTCCACTCAATACACTCACTCTCTGAGAATAGCCGTCATCACACTAGCACTGGTGTTGAGCTTGTAGATCTGGTCAGGTTGGTTGGACTCGAGGGTCACTGCCGTCAGAATTACGTCGGTGATCGATAATCTCTTTTCGTGCAATATATTCGATTTATGCATGTTAATATAGGAATCAGGCGCGATCGATCCGTCCCTGGGTCAGATCAGTTTATGTTTCTTTTCCGCTGCGTTTGGATCTGGCGACGGCGTACGGAAACCCAACAATATACACGTATCATAACCAATCACCTTGTCATTTATGCACTACTGATATTCATAACATCACAGTGTGGTAAGTATCCATGCATTCTTATACATCAGTCTCATCACGTATCATTATCTAAGCAATATCCATTTGTAACTCCTACATGCATGTGTCCTCATTTATATTATGTTTAGTTACTAACTCATCCACAAAACATAATAAATCATTTAATCGTGAATGTCCATATATCACATATATTCACACAATAACATTTTTGTTTGTCACGTCGAATCTAGTTCATCATTAATCATCACATGATTATTTCTCATTACTGTCGTTATGCATCAGAGAAAATAAAATCATAACTTCATACCGATCTGTGGCATTCACGATAGTTCCACGTCAACCCATGACGTTCACAATGATCACATGTCCACACACGACATTCACAATGATCACATGTCAACTCGCGACGTTCCATGTCATCCCGTGACATACACATTATCGCATGATCATATTAGTTCAATACAACAAGTGATTAATCAATTATTAATCCAAAATATACAAAAGACTATCATGCTTTGACATCATCACAAATCATTACCCAATGCATACCATAGATATGATGGTATCACCACAACGGTTACACCACACCCTGTCTCGTCACTCAATTCCTCATTCCCCTGGAACATTCCAATATCCTCTTGACCTACATCCCATGTACCCAAGAAACAACAATAACACAAGGTTCATTGCCATCTTCAATCAACACATCATCAATACACATTGCTAGCACACTAACAGTATAACAATATTCATTTCACTACGGTGGTACATAATACTCATCGCCCCACGCGGTACACAATACTCATCCCCCAATGGTGGTATACATTACTTATCGTCGAACGGCGGTACACAATCAATATCCCTCGCTTCAATATGACAGCGGCATAATCATCGATTCACCATATGAGCGGCAAGTATTCTATTCCCATATATCATATCATAATCACATGACAAGTATCAATGCATGTTTATACATTACGTGCATCATAATATCCACCACATAATAATACCATCATCTCGCCAATAGATGTCATTGGTATATCGGTTTCAATTACACCTTGCTGTTGCATCACCACTGTAATAAAAATGAAAGAAAACAATAATGTCTCTTCATCACTCTCTCCATGATCGTTTTCACCTGTACATTTGATTATCACAATATGTTAAATCAACAATGACAATTTAAATCAACATATATTCACCACTCTCCCTCTGTAGTGGAGGCACATATAATACGTTTCACGCCCTGACAATAATCACGTCGCATGCTCTCCCTAGCATCGACCCAATATCAATATACACATCACATGCTCTCTCTAGCATCAACCCAATAACAATATACACATTGCATGCTCTCTCTAGCACCGACCCAATAACAATATACAAGTCGCATGCTTTCTATAGCACCGACCCAATAACAATATACACGTCGCATGCTATCTCTAGCATCAACCCAACAACAATATACACGTCGCATGCTCTCTCTAGCGTCGACCCAATAACAATATACACGTCGCATGTTGTCTCTAGCATCGACCCAATAACAATATACACGTCGCATGCTCTCTCTAGCATCGGCCCAATAACAATATACACGTCGCATGCTCTCTCTAGCATCGACCCAATAACACATCGCTAGCTTGTCAGCGGCGACCTTGTCACATCGTACACTCGTCAATGGCGACGCAATCACATCCCACACTCATCGATGGCGACCCAATCACATCGCACACTCATCTGTGGCGACCCAATCACATCGTACACTCATCGGTGGCGGCCTTGATACGGTAATTCCATACCAAATCACCCTCCACAAGAATTGTCAATCACAACAGCGCTATTGAAAAAGTTCTGCCCGAAAACCTCATTACCCTAGTCACAGTCAAAAATACTCGTGAGGTCATAGGTACATCAACAATACATAATACAGTATACATGGATACTTTGAGCTAGTATTAGTACATCATCACGTACCTGTGTCATCACATTTATGATGTACACATACCCAATCATCACATATCCACAGTCTAGTGCTGCCAAACCATTCATGTCATCTGACATCATATCCCGTATCTCATTTTTCTGATTCTCCTAAAAAATCAGATTTTCAGCACTGTATACATATATGGCACGTGCATAACTCGATAAAATTCATTCATTCCATTACTAGCAACGACATCAATTTACCATCGACTTTAAGTACCGTCAGCGTGGCAAATCATTCACCATGCATCTCAAAGGATATCATCACTTTCACAATACTCAAGTCATCGATATAATTAAAACAAATTACCGGACTCAGAGCTTTTCAACAATAACTCCATCAATAGGTGTATCTATTGGAATCAACAATGATTCATCATTGCCATGTTCCTCATGATCCCAAGTCAATTCTGCAACCGCAACGGTTAGCAATAACACAATTTACATTGTTTCATACCATACATATCATACTATGCACATAGGTATAAATGTCACATCACATTGTCGCAAAACTACAATCATGCGTAAATTATGTGCTATTCAATTCTCTCGGCACACCCTTAGGCCTTAGACATCCCAAAGAGCTAACAACTGTTCTGATACCACTAATGTAAGACTCATACTCTTAAAACGTCATTTAGGCATTTATGAAGTCGTATGTATGTGAAATTTTCATTCTTTAAAAGAATCATTACATGCTTCACATATTCCCCATGACTTTTATAAAAATTTAGGCAGAGTCTCCCCATAAATTAGACTATCCCAGAAAATACACAACTATAAACACCCTCAATATAAAACACCATAATCTAAAGATAAAATTCACAGCCAAGGAAGTCACCACACGAACAAGATATGAATTCCCATCATCACTAAAGTCGTATAGCACATTTTCCTCGAGATAAAATATACTTAAAATGACTAGGTGAAAAGAGAATTTCAACACTCTTATACAGTACATATATATGCATCCAGATGCTCACATACAAGCAATAAATAAATGAATACCGTTCTAATGCATAAGCAAGATGTGTCATCATATGAATATACAAAATCATAATTCAACCAAATAAAGCTATTGGAAATTATAAATGCACTCCCTGAATAAGTCCGAACCAGTTATAAGCTTTCTTGAACAGATCCTGTTTCCTAATTCACATTTTCACAATCACCAAGTTCAATAGCGTTAATCAAAATGTGAAACACATCACAGAGATAAATCGATCTTCTCGTAACACATTACTTTTGCTCAATCATAACAAAACATATATTTAAGGCAATCATGCCTATCCATCACCCCAGTTCTCAATAATTTCCTCATATCAATCATGCCAAATGTATCAATGTTCAACTCGTATACCCGGATCACGTACATCTACGTATCCACCATTCCACGTGTATTAAACTCAATTTTCTTACTCAATTACTTAATCCTAAACATCACTCTCAACAATGCATGTATACATGAATATATAAGTACTGGGTATACCTGCTCGTACGTCATCACGTTCGACAACATAAACAAGCTACCCTCGACTTTCAGAAGTTCATGGAGTATCTATATCGAATATCAATTTAATATTAGCTCATTAATAATACAATTGTTATCAATAGGTATTTCCAACTCCCAATCTAATACCGTGAATCGATAACTCAATAAAATGGACATTGTCACGTAATCAAGACAGTCTATATTACTCAAATCAACTATACAGTTAGCTCATAAATTTGCCCTTCAAATACTCAATAAAGTCTCCAATTCATGCTATTGCACACATGCAAGTATATTCATGAATATACACTTTATACATGTTTATAACACACGTTAACATCTATGTAACTCACCTATTCACACAATGACACATGCTCCAAGTTATTAGCATGTCAAACCATAGCCCAACACTCCTCAAAACACCACCATGATATAAGCCATAAAAGTAGACTTTGTTACTACACAATTAGTAGAGTTTTTGGCCAACACTTGAACACCACTTAAGCCTATGATCAAACACTTTATAAGCATGATTTGCAAGCCCCATTAAAGCCCTAATTTTCGTCCATCACAGCCCCTAAAATCCAGCCATGCAATTCCCCCCTCAAATAAACCATTATAGCACACAAATCTGATCCATTAAAACACAATTCCCTTACAACAATCTGCTGATTTTTTTGAACAAAACATGACATAAAATCTTACATAACAATAGCATAAAAGTCGAACCATAAGCAGTAGGAAAATCGATCCATGTACATCAAGATTTTCGAACCAACACTCAACATGATTTTGAATCAAGGAACAAGAAGATTTCAGCCCCAAAACAAACGAAAAATCTAGGGATTTTCGAAAATTGCAGCAACAATTCTTCAAAATGTATCCAAATAAGCAAAACTCAAAATACAAGAGGATACATTGAGAAAGAACCAAGTAGCATCGAGCGAGAAATCGTGTCTGAAAATGAGCCAAAAGCTCACGCCTTGCAACCGAGAGAGAGAGAGAGAGAGGCGACGCGTAGGTGAGGGGAGGGAGAAGAGAGGTGCTCGATTATGTTGGTGAGTAGAATGGAGAGAAGTGTTTTATTTTATTTAATTCTAGACTAAATCTCAACCATCCAATTATCATCTCCAACAAAAATAATTATTTTCAAATTAAATTTACCAATTTATTATTGCTAGAAAACCCCTCTTAAATTTAATTTACGATACAAGTTCAACCCGAAATTATTTATTCAATGCCAGGTCCAAAATATGATGCACAATGATTTAAATCCTGAATTGTTATTTAAATACTACAAATTAAATCAAATCAATAATTATCAAATTTTCCAGGCATCACCAGTTATTTTAAGCCAAAGAAGGGGATGTTCAAAGCAATCTATTATGCAAGTCGTATTCTTGATAGAGCACAACAAAATTACACCACTACCAAGAAGAAGTTTGCATTGATATTGGTTTTTGATAAATTCAGGTCATATCTTATTGGACAAAGGTCCTTGTCTACATGGATCTTCCAGTCATTCGCTATTTATTTGCAAAGAAGGATGTCAAGCCTCGGTTGATCATATAGATTTTGTTGCTACAAGAGTTTGATTTCGAGATTCGTGATAAGAAGGGACTTGAGAATTAGATGGCGGGTCATTATTCTTGGCTTGAGTTGGAGGACAAAGTCGAACATGGAGTCATTCAAGAAATTTCCATTTGAGCATCTCTTTGAGGTAATCACTAAACTTTATTGGTTGGCTTATTATGATAATTATTTGTCTTATGGTGTTTTACTTCCAGATCTGTAAGACCCCAACACCTGAACTCGTCATTAGTTCATTTATGACGTCGTGTATGTATAAATTTTTCATTTTCTTTTCATTCTTTAAAAAGAATCATTACAGGTTTCCCATAATCTCCTGACATAACCAATGTTCAACATTATATGATCATCTCGACCAACAAATAGACTCAAAGATTTCACCCATTACCATCCCCATTACACCACTTTTACATTGTGGGTTTTTATAAAAATTTGGGCAGAGCCTCCCCATAAACTGAGCTATCCGGAAATAAAAACACATCACATAACATAACCTCCGACCAGGGATAACACAATACTAAACATAATACAGAACACTAAGTAAATTCTCAGCCAGGGAAGACACCACACTAATAAGACAACAAAAGTGGGTTTCAACACCCTTATACAATCCATATACAGATACAAGTGCTCACAGAAGAGCAACGAATAACGGATACACATCCGGATGCATAATTAGTATATATACCAACAGCTCAACCTCGTACTACGCTTCTGGAAGCATCATCCCACAAGGTTCGAGCCTAGCACCCCAAGGCAGCATCGTACCTATTGTACCTGTTTTAACAGAAACAGCCCCCAAACAGGGTGAGCACACTACAACTCAATATTCAATCACAAATCAACATACAAAATCATAATGCAACAATTTAGATTATTCAAAACTCATAAAATATACTCCCTGTACAATTCCGAATTTGTATAGCTTCCACACACTGTTCCTGTTTCAAACTCACGCACCTTCATAATGTCAAGTTTAGTATTATCACTGAAAATGTGATACTCAACAACGCTTATGAATTCAATACAACGACAATATATTATTTATGCTCAAACATAAATAGTTCAACATCATTGTAAACCTGGTTATCCCAATGTAAACCTGGTTATCCCACTATCTCATTCTCGATACTTTCTCATATCGCTCATGCCCACGGCATCACTACTCAACAAGTATAATCGGATCACGTACCACTACGTGTCCCCCATAACTCGTGTATGAAACTCAATTATTAAAGTCAAACACTTACCTGACAACATCATATTCAAAATTACATGTATACATGAATGTATAGATACTAGATATACCTGCTTGTACGTCACCACGTACCTTATAGTAGACAACATGAACAAGCTATCATCAACGTCCGAAGTCTCATGAAGTGTCTATATCGAATATCAATTCAATATTAGCTCGAAATCAAAGCAGTTCATAACCATCATATAGTTCTTACTTTCATAGCCATATCATAAATCAATAACTCAATAAAATAGACATTGTCACATAAACGAGGTAATCTAGCTTACCCAAATCAACTACACAATTATTTCATAGATTGGCCATACAAATACTCAATAAAGTCCCCAATTCATGCCATTGCACACATGCAATTATATTCATTAATATATACTTTAATACATGTTTATAACACACATGCTCAAAGTTATTAGAATACCAAACCATAGCCCAACTCACCAAAGCACTAATCATGATATAAGCCATAAAAGTAGACTTTCTTATTACATAATTAGTAGTGATTTGGCCAACACTTCAACACTACTTAAGCATAATATCAAACACCCTAAGGGCACGGTTTTCCAAGCCCCAAGATAGCCCAAATTTTCGACCATCACAGCCCTCCAATTAGACCAGGACAACATACAAACTTTGATCAATTATAGCACATAATTCCCTTACAAAAATCTGCTGAATTTTCGAACAAAACATGGCATGAAAATATAACATAATAGCAAGATTTTTGAAGCAAAATGCAGTTGATTTTGGAGTTACATATCAGCATGTTTTTGAACCCCAAAACAGCCTAAAAAGCCAAGCCAACACAATCAGAATTTTTCGAAATACATAGCAACAGCACATTTTTGAATTCCTTGCAACCTATTTCCAACCCAATACATTACATATTTTAGAACCACCGTATCAGATTTTCCAACTCATCACAGTAGCACAATTCCTAGTAAAAATAGCAGCTAAGATGTTCAACCACAACAACACATTCAGAAATTTCATGCATCTATTCATGCGCTTATGCAACGCCCAACCCAACAACTAAGACTCCTACACATTGTCAACACAAATTTTTTATATTTCATAAGCAAGAAATCGAGGCAGAGAAAACAGCAAGGAATCCAAAGCTGCACGATTTCGATTAAAACAAGGAACGAAATTGAAATGCCAATGGGAGTTGATTTAACCAAGCTACAACACATCCCACACACTAGAAGCCATTTTGAGCATTAACCAAAAACTCAAGATCGATATTTCCCCCAAAAACCGAGACCAAAATCAAACCAAACCAGAAACATTTCAGAAGAAATTTTCGCCCAAAGTATAGCCCAAAACAATTGAACGAACAGGTAGCAATTTCTCATCCCAAAAATTTATAAAATTCGTCCCAAAAATAGAATAGAATTCGAACCCACAAGCATCAGAATTTTCGAGCCAAAGAACAGCAAAAATCGCTCCAAAACATCTGAAAAAGCACCGCCAAAAATGCACCAAAATCGAGCTACAAAATGTAGGATTTTTTGTCCCCAAATCGCACACAAAATCGCTCCAAAAAAAAAAACAGGGAACCATCGAAAAAAACCATAAAACTACCCAGAGAAGAACGAAGGTTGCGAAGGGATTTCATCCACCAACCTGAAGAAAATCGCTTGAAGGAGGGGAAGAAATCGTGTCTGAAAATGAGCCAAAAGCTCAAGCCTTGCAGCCGAGAGAGAGAGAGGCGACGCGGGTGAGGGGAGGGAGAAGAGAGGGGCTCGATTATGTTGGTGAATGAGAGGGAGAGAAGTGTATTATTTTATTCAAGTCTAACCCTAGATTAAATCTCAACCATCCAACTATCATCTCCAACAAAAATAATTATTTTCAAATTAAATTTACCAATTTATAATTGCTAGAAAACCCCTCTTAAATTTAATTTACGATACAAGTTCAATCCGGAATTATTTATTCCAAACCCGGACCAAAAATGACATTCCCAAATATTCCAGAACCTCCTTGAATTTAATTAATATTGAATATTCAATCCTGGAGTCATTTACCCCAACTTCACTCTAAAATCTGATACCCAATAATTAAATCTCTACACATCTTATAAATATCATAATTTAATCCAATAAATGATTATTAATAAATCTGGACATCACAAGATCAACTGTCATCAAAAGGAAAAAAATTATTGCATGATGTTAAATCATATCTTTGGGATTATCCTTTAAAAAAAAAAAAAGAGGTGCAGTATAAGATAATTAGAAGATGTGTTTTTGAGGAAGAAGTGAAAGAAATTCTTAAAAATTGTCATTCTGCACATATGGAGGGCATTTCGCAGCATTAAGAACTTCTGCAAGTGCTTCAGCCTGATTTTTATTGGCCAACAATATTTTGTAATACTAATACTTTTGTGAAGAGTTGCGACCTATGTCAGCGTATTGGGAATATCTCAAGGCGTGAGGAGTTGGCACTGATAAAAATTTTGGAAGTGAATTTTTTTTATGTTTGGGCTATTGTTCCCATCATATTTTGGCATGTTATATATTTTGTTAGTGGTATATTATGTGTCTAAATGTGTAGAAGTTGTAGTCACATTTTCGAAAGATGCTCGCGTATTGGTAAAGTTTGTGCATAGAATTATCTTCACAAGATTTTGAACTCCAAGAGTTATTCCGAATGATGAGAGGACACATTTCTACAATATGATTTCCAATTCGCTTTCGGTAAATATATGGTGAGAGACAAAAGTTGGAACTTGGCCATTATCCATAAAAAATGATTAGGCTGAAATTTCTAGCTCTGAGATAAAATAGATTTTGAAGAAAATTGCCAATGTTAGGCTCGGGCGGGAGTGTTTAGAGCGGGGGTGAATGAACACTCCTCAAAAACTAATTCTTATTGATTTCACTCAGGTTAGTAAATGAAATATATTTCTTAACCAGTACTTAAGCAGAACAGACCACTGAAATGAAAGTGTGGAAACGGTCCATTCTTAGCTAGTAAGAACGGTTGATGGCTATGAAATGCAAGATAGTACGAAATGTAAGTAGACGAGATATGTTTCTGGAAGTTCGAAGGCAAATCCTTCTACATCTTCCCTTATTCCAATCAAGGAAGGATTCACTATAAGACTGTGAGTAATACAATACAACCCCGATTCAGCTGGATTTACCCCACTACTAGACTGAAACTCCTAGTCTCTCAATCTGTTCAGACACAATCTGTCTGACTGTTACAAATGAATCATTCTTCTATCTTAGAACAAAATACAATTGAAAGAGTGGTTTAACACAAATGATCCTTAAGTGATCAAATAAAACGATAAGCTGTGCTTCTAATTTTGAGCAGATCGATAAGTTGAAATCTTTCGATGATAGCGTTCTGCTCAACTGAATGCTCGATAAAGTTGATTGATCTTTTATGCATTTTTGAATCTCTTGTGTCTCATGCTCTATTTGAGCTTTTGAAGCCTATATATAATCGTCTCTGCCAACGACAATATTTCCTTTTGTGTGCAACTCTATACTTTGGTCAATATCTGAACAAGCTGCAGTCTTCTACTTTAGGTACTTTCCCTTCTGGCTTGTTCAGCATTAAATGCACCATTAAATGCTTCAATAAATAGCCGTTAATTATTCGGGCTGAAGAACGAAGCTTACTAACTTTATCTGTTCTGATCTGATCTGCATCGAGCTGGTCTGGTCTTGTTGATCGATCTGGATCTGTGTCGATCTGGTGAGTCTGGTTTACATCGATCTGGTCTGTTTTGAGATAGACTTTATTAATCTAATCTGTTTTGTCATAGGCTCGATCGGTCTGGTCTGTTTTGTCATCTTTAAAATCCCGAACTAACAAATTCCCCCTTTTTGATGATGACAAAAACCTAGATCCTTTATTTTTATTCTCCTTATTCTTGTGGGAGATAAGTTCAAAATAAATGAACGTTCAAACTTTTTAGTGTTTTAAAGGAGTTAAGATCGATTGAGTCTCTTAGTTCAAAATAAATGAACAGACTGATAAAATGAGACTTTTATAAACACTTTGATGAATACATTAACTGATATTCATTACAAGTAATTTATTTATTTCTCGGCTGAGCTCTTATTTATTTCCTCGGCTGAGCTGACTTCTTTTCCCCCTTTTTGGCATCAGCAAACTCTTGAAGAAATTTGACTATCTGCGTAAGATGAGCACACATATCATCTAGACGATTATCTTGCGTGAGAAGGGAATTTGCAACTACGGTTTTGACTGCTCAAGCCAGCTCAATCTGTTCTTTTCGCAGACTAGCCTTGTAGCTTGCTTGTTGGGAGAACAGACTGTTCAGACCAAGCTGGATCGTATTGATGCTCGACATCATTTTGTCCTTAAATGAGTCAAAATTCAGAGATGAAGTCCGCTGACTTTGATGAACTTCTCTCACTCGTTGGGAATGAAAGAGAAATTTATCAGATAAGTCTCGTAGGGACTTGGCGATTGATGGAGCATCATCAAGGTAGGCTGGGACTTCCTCAGTAGGTTGCAAGGACAGTTCTGTCCCTTTTGCAGTAGAGTCTGAGGGTTGTGCGAGCTCGAACTTTGGCGCAAAATCTTGTAAAAAGACTGAGGTAGCCAGCACAACAGACTTGCTTTGTTCGGATCGGATCAGCTCGCTGAGACCCGTAGAAAATAGATCAAAAATTCAAGGTCTGCAGCAGCTGTGAGACCCCGTTATCTCAACATACAATAAGGTGCAATTAAGAGAACTAATCATACCTAATCAGAGTTGTAAGTCGTGTTGACAATTGAGCTTAAGGTTTACATGTATATATGACATGCCAAAAGAAATTTGTTACATTCTTTAACAAATTTGCGTAAGGCTACTTCTACTGTACTCCTAGTAGAAACTATACAAAATAAGTCTTTATCTTGCTATCTTGTAGCACTCCCTACAACTCGGCTTATCAACCTGACCCTGGTTCTCCTTAGCAAAAGCACCTACAAGGACAACCCCCATCACATGAGCATATCGTAATTCATATCAAACATAACATGAATGTAAAGCATAAATGCATAATCATGGTCATAAAATACTTCCTGTATTTCCATGCATTTAAAACGCCCATTAGTTGTCCATGTACCATAACTCATAATAAAAACATTATATGATATTATGGCTTCTTTATATAAATGTCATGACATATCTTTACTTCTTAAATCCTTACTTCAATCTTGAGTCGTTTTATTATTAGTGTATTTCAATGCTTCTTACTTTTCCACGTAAGCGGAATTCTTCCTCGCTTCTTATGGAACTCCACGTAAGCGGTATTCTTCCTCGCTTCTTATGGAAATTCACGCCTCCATGTGCGAACGGTCATCTACCTCTCGCTCCACATTTTCAGCGGAATTATAGTGCAAGCATTAAAATCCTCACTGGGATAACCTTGACTCGTGGAATACTCCTCTTATATTCCTCTCGTGGAACACACCTCTTATATTCCACAGCATTCATATGCAAAAACAATGCATGTCAACATGTATCATATCATAATGCACTATCTTATGCATACTTTACTTTACCTTGTGTTAAATAAATAAACACGAATACATGTTACCGTTGGGACGCCCGTACGTTGCTTACGTACCTTTCAAAAGATAGAGGAATCAACCGACTTTATCTCCTCGACTGTGCTGGTACCTGTGATGGTTCTACATAACCACATAACACAATATTAGGCACCCAATAATAATTCAATACCAAAAACTAAACCAAATTCAACATTTGCCCCAATATGTCTCTCGTGATCGATCGCCACTTAGCCCCGATCGATCGCGAGATGTTACTGCCTCGTATACCAAAAATATACAATCAGCGATCGATCGCCAACTCTGTTCCTTTGCGCGATTTCCAGAATTGTCGAGCACCTCTGTCATATCCCCGAAATGATTATGTGATTTTAATCATTTATTTAAATTATGATGATTTTGGGTGTTAATTCATGGGATTGAATTAATATTATTGAGGAGATACATTTCAGGGTGCATGTGATATATGTTGGGATTTTGGGGTTGTGGCATGTTTATTTGGGGTGTGTGTTATTTGTTTTGGTGAAGCATGTTTAATGGGAATTGAAGTATTTTATTGAGAAAATACTATAAATATCATGTGAGATATTTTAATACATCATGCTAAATACCGGGACCAAAACATAACACATCAAACCACCCAACACCCAACCACCCCCCCCCCCCCCCCCCAACCCATGCTGATAACACATCAAAGGCTGGTCATACCCCCCACTTGGCACAATGATTCACCCCTTCTCCTCCATTCCAAATCTCACCATTTCTCTCCCAAATAACCTCCAGCATCTGCTAAGCAAAATCGTGTGGAGCCCTTCCATTTTCATTTCTTGGAAGCCTCTCAAAAATTGAAGCAAAGTAGGATGAGAAACCATGCTCTGTTTTTTATTTAAGATTGATTAAGTTCTTGTTTTTAAGTGGTGTGAAAATGGCATGTTAGCTTAGATTTCTTAAAACCTTCGATTTAAATGCTTACATGGTGTTATTATGAAGATCTCAATATTTTTCCTTGAGCATGTTACATGTTTTATGTGAAGGATTTAAGCATGTACAATATGGTGTTCGAAAATCTGGGTAGATGTATGCCCTGTTTTTCTGGAAAATATGGGACGGGAGTGATATTGTGAAGGTGTTATCATGCATGTTAGATAGGTTTTTGGTAAACCTTTGATTTGAGTACATACATGGTAGTTTTGTGAAGCCCTTGGCATTTTTGTTCAAGCATGTTTTATGCTATATGTTGTAGTTTTAATAGCATGAAATGAGGTGCTCAAGAAATCTGGAAATGAAATATTTGCCATGTTTCCGGAAAGGTTGGTTGAGTACTGATGTAAATGGGCAATTTTAATGCATGAGGGTTTGAGTTTGGGGTATGATCTTGATATGAATACACTCAGGGTAGTGTATTGTAGCTATTAGCATAATTGTTTAAGCATGTGGTGTATCTTATATGCTAGATTAAAGGGTATGGAAATAGGTGTTCGAGAATTCTGGAATTGTGTTTCTCGAACAGAGCATATCGATTGATCGAAAATTCCATCTCGATCGATCGAGCGAGGCAGAACATTGGCTTTGAAAGAAGGCGTCTTCTCGATCGATCGAAAAGAGGGGCCGATCGATCGAGAGACCCAGAATGTTGAAAAATATAAATTGTTATATTTTGTTTAATTTTTGATATTGGATTGTAATGAGACATCTAATATTGTGTTGTACACTGGTGTAGAGCCTTCACAGACAGCTACACAGCGCAGGGGATAGAGTTCCGCAACACACTACAGTTTGGAAAGGTACGTAAGCGACGTACGGGCATCCCAACGGTAACATGTACTTTATGTTTGTCTATTTGACACATGATGAATGCAATGTGATGCATTAAGAGTATGATACATGTTATTATGCATTGTGATTGCATATTGTGATGTGGAATAAAAGAGGTGTATTCCACGAGTCAGGGGTGATCACAGTGAAGATTTTAATGCTTACGCTTTACCGCAAAAAATGTGAAGCGGGAGGGGGGAGGCTCGCTTGCACATGGAGGCGGGGTATACCATACTAAGCGAGGATGAGATACCGCTTGTATGAAGAAGCGAGGCTGAGATACCGCTTATTTTGAGATTATGAAGCGAAGAAGCATTAAAATAACTGATGATGACTGACTCAAGAAAAAGAGATGATATGTCATGACATTTATTTATGAAGCCATATGTTCATATAGTGTTTTGATTATGAATTATGGTACAGGGACAACCAATAGGCGTTGTAAATGCGATGGAAATACAGGAAGTGTTTTGTATTTATGATTATGCATTTACGTCTTACATTCATATTATGTTGAATATGAATTATGATATGCTCATGTGTTGGGGGTTGTCTTTGTAGGTGCTTTTGATGATGAGAACCAGGGTCCGGGTTGAAATGCTGAGCTGTAAGGAGTGCTACAGGATTAGCATGTTAGAGAATTTTTGTATAGCTTCTACAAGAAGTAGAGTAAGACTATAATGTAGTACCTTTTGTAGGAATATGTGAAATTCCTTTTAAACTTTTGGTACTGTAATCTCTTAAGCTCAGGCACGGCCTAATACTCTGATATATATATATTTAGTTCTCTTAATCGCACCTTAGTATCTTGTTAAGATAACGGGGTCTCACAACCTCATTTCATGCTATTAAAACTACAACATATAACATAAAACATGCTCGAGGAATTATGCTAGGAACATCACAAAACTTCTATGCACGTAACCACATCAACGGTTTGATCAAAACCTAGCTAATATGCATAATAACACCTTCATAAAGTTCACTCCCATTCAACCTTTTACAGAAAAACAGGGCATTTACTCTACCCAGATTTTTCGAACACCACAGTTCACAAGATTGAATCCCTCACATATCACACGCAAAATGCTCCGGGAAAAGTACTGGGAGCTTCATAACAACACCATGCAAGCCCGTAAATCGAAGGTTTAAAGAAACCTAAGCCAGCATGCTTCATAACCTCATGATAAAACCCCTACTCAAAAAACAGGGCACTTCCTTTACTCAGATTTTTGAGGAACACTTTCACATAACGAAAATCTAACACATAAAGCATGTAAGTTGCTTAACCAAACATGCTAGGGGCTTCATAAATATCACATGCAAGTAATCATAACAAGATTTCATCGAACCTTAAAGTAGCATGCCAAATCTGCTATAATGAACATACATACTTAAAAACTGAAATCTGGGAAAAATATATGATTCCTCACCACTTTTTGGCTCGACTTTCTTTCAAGAAAAAGAGCAATAAAAAGTGATCTTCTTCTTCCTACCTGTTGTCTGAGTGTGGTTCGAGTTTTAGGAGAGAATGAGGAGACTTTGGAGGAGGAGAAAGTGATCAAATCAGATAAACAAAAGGCATGATTGGCCAAGACAGCTTTCCAGGAAAACAGGGGAGGGGCGTGGGTTGCAGGCAAGTTGGGGGGGGGGGGGGGGGTGGTGGTGGTGTGTTTGGGTGGCCTTGCGGTGTTTAATTGTGTCCCGGTATTTCAAACGATGTATTAAAATATCCCTCCTTGATATTTTATAATTTTACCACATCAATACATCATCAAAAACACCTAACATGCCTCCTAAACCATATCATTAAAATAAATATAACACCAACCACATACATTAATTCCCCAACTTAATTACACGCTATTACCACATAAAGTGTAAGGACCCCTAGCCCTTAACCCTTGATTAGTGTATTAACCACTATATGTGGCACATGCTTTCAGTAACGATCAATCGGGAAACTCAGATGATACTTTACATTGAATGGCAATTACAAAATTTCTTTAATGTTCGACGTTATAAGATCATCTCTACCAACAAAAAAGACTCATAGATTTTTGCCCATTACCATTCCCATTACGCCACTTTTTACATTGTGGCCTTTTATAAAAATTTGGGCTGAGTCTCCCCATAAATTGAGCTATCCCGAAATAAAAGCACACCACATAACATAATTCCCGGCCAGGGAAAGCACAATACTTAACAGAATACAGAAACACTAAGTAAATTCCCAGCCAGGGAAGGCACCACACAATAAGACAACAAAAGTGGGTTTCAACACCCACATAATACACCTATGACTCTCATATCATTTAGCAATTCTACCACTAATTGCATGCAACATAGAATGAAAGAGAGAAAGGCTCATGCCTTTATATACAACCCATATACAAGTATAGTCGTGCTCACATGCGAGCATCATGAATATGTATATAACCCTCAGGTGTATATGAGTACCCTATCTGATACTTTGCTCCCTCAAGCCCTGGTACCCCGATCCTAGAAGTGTCTCCAATCAACAACTCGAGCTCATCTCCAAAGCCATCGATGTACCTGTTCTACCTGTCCCAACAGAGACAACCCCCAACGGGTGAGCATACCAATACACAAAATCCCATAATCACAATAATGAAATTCATAATTTACAACAAAAGTAAATACTAATGAATTTTAAATGATACTCCCTGGATGGCAACGTCCTCATCCGGGATTCCGTGTACTGTCCCTGTTCTCACAATCATCAAACTCATCAAATCTCAAAAATCAGTAAATCAACACAGTGATTAACTCATCGCATGCCTAATTCTCGAATATCAATAAATAGTGATTCCAAATTCATTATCCATGCAAATATAGATATCTCGATAACTAACACTGATTTCCCAACTTCGCTACCAATCATATATAGCTCAAATGCCTCGCATTTATTTTACCAATTCTCCATTATACTCAGACATCTCAAGTGTCTCACAATGATTACATGATTCCACAGTCATTCTAAGGCATCTCAATGCCCTATAATGGTCATATAAATCCAGTACCCCATATATCTTGTAAGATTATACTACTCTAGTATCACGCACGCTTGTGGCGGCGATGTCAAGATTAGATCGCTCCATAACTATCTCAACGCATATATATAATCACACGCACAACTATTTAATGCAATCAAAATACATTATGCATTTCATAATGCTCTAATATAAAGTAATGCTCGTACGTCGCACGTACCTTAAATCTCCGTAGTCCGAGCCTAACCTCGCTTGGGTTCCATGCCCCGAGGAATGATGTGCTAATACAATAATAATTCACAATTATTTACGAACATGCAAACCCATGCGCAAGCACATCCATAATCCTTATAAAAAAAATATTGTCGACACACGACAATTGACCATGTAAAAGACTCGGGGCAGAGCACATGCAGGGAGGGAAATCAAAAGAGACATCAACGAAAATTGTTCAAGAACCATCCCTCAATTTCGAACCCTTAACATCATAATTCGAACCCAACTAAGCACCAAAAATTCATCCAAACAAGAATAATCGATCATATATCATGAACAGCCGCCCCTCCTGCCAAAACCCAAAAATCGAACACAACCCTCACGCATACAGGGAATAATTCGAACCAAACATCACAAAAATGGTAGGGAATTACAGGAGAAGAACGAAAAAGGGGTAAGGAAGGTTACTCAATCGAAAATCTGAAGAAAATTGCTCGAAATCGGAAGAACCCTAGAAATCGGACCTCTGCGCTTTTCTGGTAAATCCGAACGCGATTCGCGACGACACTTCAAATTCTTGGTGTGGAAAGTTGCGCCTGGAAGAGACGAAGCCGATGGTGGTTCGGACGCGCCGGATGGCGGCCGGACGGCGGCGGGCGCGTCGCTTTTATGGGCGAGGGTTGGGGGAGACGGGAAGAGGCAGACGGGGAGAGAGACGGACAAGGTGGAAGAAATGGTTTCAAAAATTAAAATCTCGGGTTCAACTGGTAAATATGGCAAAATTACCCCGAAATACCAATAGCCCCACAAATACATCATGATTCATTAAAAATCATCTGTTTTCAAAAACTCTCTCTCTAACCTCAAAAACCCATACCGATGCCCACACAAAGCACCCCAGATCCCGAGTCACACTAAAAACCCAACTCATAGGTCTTTCACCGAAATGAGAATACAATCTCAACCTCAGGATCCAACGATCCCAACTACTCAAATAGACGAGCCCGGAAGGTCCAACACCGCGATTAAACTCTAAATCGCCACGTATAAAAAACTTTAGGGGTTATTAATACTCCGGGATTAACATCTATAATCCCAGGTCATCACAATATCCCCCACAAAAAGAAATTTCGTCCTCGAAATTAGCACAGGCGTACTCCAAGTACAGCCGCAACAACTCAAACCAAAACACATGACTGTGAATCGAACAGTCACCCTTAGCCCCGTCATGGCTATCATGAACGCATCATGGATGACATATCAGTCGCGAGGACACTGACCTCGCACCAAACCCTGGAATGAAATAAACTTTCCAGTACACCAAAATCGAAAGAGCGCCGGCACAACACAACACTAACAATCCAAAAGCAGTTAGTCAACAGAAACTGCAAGGATTCGAATCGCTCCCGATTCCATCGTAGATATCATTCAATGACATCTTTACTATGACTCACGATGTCTAACACACATCGTTACGAGGAAAACACTAGTATACCACGGTATACTCGTACCAGACCTGATTCCCGCTACACACACCACCTCTATCTAAGGAGCAGTTGCACCCTCTGCAACTCGGATCGGGCAACTCACGGCCACCGATCCACACCCAAACACATCTCACGAGATGTCCACCTCCGGATATTCCAAGAATCACATCCTGATCAAAATAACCATCGAGACCCCGCAGAGTCGTAAATTCTGAAAGGACATGCAATAAACCCTTTGCATCCTCAACGCTTGTGTCGACAGCGACACCCAACAAATCCGAATTCCTGCCATCCCTTGATAACCCTAGGATTTAACAATCCAAACTTGGGAAGGCTATCGAATAACTCGAAGGGAAACACCAACAAGGAAACACCTCAACCCACACAAGGTAATCCCTCCTCAAAGGGAGTCAACTAACTTCACGATTATTCCTCATAATTTATCGTGCCCTGGAGATTCTCAATATCGAGGTGTTCCAAATCTCTCTTCAGAGATTTAACCGCCCAAACATAGCATAACTCTATGCTTGACAAAAAAGAAATCAACAACTGGCATCCGTATACTCACCGGTATACCTGCCTAAGCACGGACACCACATGCATACTCAATCCACTTGGCTCGGGTATCTACAACATACCCCTAAGCCCAAACACAACCGTCAATTCTGAGTCGTTCCCATCCAGTGAGAATGATAATCGACGATTAACAACACACGGTGTGATTCCCAAAATTAACACCACACAGACCAACTTATCGAATCTTTCTAAGATTCCCAATAGGTATAATACTACCTCCTTCCCCACAAGGGAAGTGCCATCGAACTCGAGATCTACTAGTCTCGAACCACCGTTCGGAAAAAAAAAACCTGGATACAAAAGCACCAATACACCCCGAATACATGGATTCCCCAGATCGAGTCAACAATGACTTGATGACTCTCTTGTTGGTACTCCAACATCATGAGCTGTCCCAGACAAGTCTCGCCAAGATTAAACATAAACGTATACACGTTTCAGTGAGGCATGCACAACCTCAACCTCAAATGACGTGGTGACTACTAGAGTCCACCACAATCCACATCGTATAACCTTACGATTTGCCAAACTTGGTTCCAACGAGCAGTATAACGGCTCTAGCAAGCCCATCATGGTGCTGCACACACGCGGCAAATAAACTAGTCGCTGTCTCTTTAGGTTTACCTTAAACCTACCAATAAGATGGACGTTTCCGCACGGCATACCATATTGTGGGAAGAAAATCAATAGAGTTGTGGGTCTTTACCCAACATTCCTCTAATGCCGATACACCCTGGACACTCCAGTGTCCCTATGTACTTAACATAACCTGATCCTACTCCTTTAGGACCCATTCTACACCCTCAAGGGTGGTGTGACCATGTCTACCATATGTCACATCGATAGAAAGCGAGTAATTTCCTCCACGATTACTCATGTCATCAAATTACATGGCCAAAAAGCCATTCCAACGAGCATACCTCAAGGGTATCACTACTCGTAATATGATCACCTCAAACATATGCTGCGGTACAATCACATGTACAGCGTGTCCATCCATTCCCCGAGCAACCCGCTCGATATAAGGGTCACGTCAACCGGTGACGTAGATATCACCTTGTGCTCGGCACTGGCATCCAAGGCATACAACTAAATACGTATACTCAACGCATTGTTCATCGTAACGATGATGCATGTCTAATAAGACATCTCCTACACCATCGTCATCGTCATCCCGTGACGATACATTCCCACTCATGGCATCTAAGGCATCGTCAACTAGTGACGATACATGTCAACAATGACATCTAAACAACCTAGTCAACTCGTGACGGTCCCTGTACCTCAACGTATGCCATCCACCATTATGCTAATAAAATAGTCAAAATAAAACATGCATATCAACGCATGCCAGCTACAATAATGCTAGTAGAATAGCAATATCCCATACTTCATCGCTAATAGAGGCATACTTGTCTCCGTCGCTCAATAAGAGTGTGTAATCAGCACCCATCGCTCGAAGGCGGCAAAATCCTATGCTGAGTACATAGCGGCACAATCCATCGCTATAGAATCGACGGCATGATACCTCGTCATATAATAAGTGGCATGAAACCTCGCTATACACCTGAGCATGAATCATCGTCCACATAATAGCGGAACAAGGCATCGCTATCAACATGTCAGGCGGCACGAATCATCGCCAATCCTCATAGAAGAATGAGTCATCGTAAATCATCATATCTATATGCCCAACGGCGTGAACCATCATCAACCGACACAGTCGAATGCCTCATCGCTATACATGTGTCTGGCAGTATGAATCATCGCCCATCATCATAGAAGAATGAATCATCATCATCGACACAGCGGAATACATCATCGCTATCATTCGTGTCATCATAAAGGAATGAATCATCATCATCGACACAGTGGAATACATCATCGTTATCATCCGTGTCATCATAAAGGAATGAATCATCATCATCGACACAGTGGAATACATCATCACTATCATCCGTGTCATCATAAAGGAATGAATCATCATCATCGACACAGCGGAATACATCACCGCTATCATCCGTGTCCGGCGGTATAAACCATCGCCAATCATCACAAAGAGATGCATCATCATCAATCGACACATCGGAATACATCACCGCTATCATCCGTGTCCGGCGGTATAAACCATCGCCAATCATCACAAAGAGATGCATCATCATCAATCGACACAGCGGAATACATCACCGCTATCATCCATGTCCGGCGGTATAAACCATCGCCAATCATCACAAAGAGATGCATCATCATCAATCGACATAGCGGAATACATCACCGCTATCATCCGTGTCTGGCGGTATAAACCATCACCAATCATCACAAAGAGATGCATCATCATCAATCGACACAGCGGAATACATCACCGCTATCATCCGTGTCCGGCGGTATAAACCATCGCCAATCATCAAAAAGAGATGCATCATCATCAATCGACACAGCGGAATACATCACCGCTATCATCCGTGTCCGGCGGTATAAACCATCGCCAATCATCACAAAGAGATGCATCATCATCAATTGACATAGCGGAATACATCACCGCTGTCATCCGTGTCCGGAGGTATAAACCATCGCCAATCATCACAAAGAGATGTACATAAATTAATAAATGCATGAATCTTAGTTAAGTATACTTCCTGGTTAAACACATTAACCCACTTTTATTGTCCCTGTTTCAAATATTCATGCACGTAATTGATTAACATCATAGTATCATATGGTATCTTACCACATCATAAACATCGTATGGCATCTTACCATATGGGCATCTTACCCTGTTTCCGGGTGACCTGCAACCATCATGGTTAGCAACACCACTTTTCATATCATAAAAGCACATAAACAACTAGTTGTGTCATACAACATTAATGCCATCATGCATAAATATGTGCTATCAATAACTTCCTAGGCCCTTAACAGCACCAAAGAGCAACCACTGCTCTGATACCACTAATGTAAGGACCCCTAGCCTTAACCCTTGATTAGTGTATTAACCACTATATGTGGCACATGCTTTCAGTAACAATCAATCGGGAAACTCTGATGATACTTTACCATTGAAGGGCAATTACAAAATTCCTTTAATGTTCGACGTTATAAGATCATCTCTACCAACAAAAAGACTCATAGATTTTGCCCATTACCATTCCCATTACGCCACTTTTTACATTGTGGCCTTTTATAAAAATTTGGGCTGAGTCTCCCCATAAATTGAGCTATCCCGAAATAAAAGCACACCACATAACATAATTCCCGGCCAGGGAAAGCACAATACTTAACAGAATACATAAACACTAAGTAAATTCCCAGCCAGGGAAGGCACCACACAATAAGACAACAAAAGTGGGTTTCAACACCCACATAATACACCAATGACTCTCATATCATTTAGCAATTCTACCACTAATTGCATGCAACTAGAATGAAAGAGAGAAAGGCTCATGCCTTTATATACAACCCATATACAAGTATAGTCGTGCTCACATGCGAGCATCATGAATATGTATATAACCCTCAGGTGTATATGAGTACCCTATCTGATACTTTGCTCCCTCAAGCCCTGGTACCTCGATCCTAGAAGTGTCTCCAATCAACAACTCGAGCTCATCTCCAAGGCCATCGATGTACCTGTTCTACCTGTCCCAACAGAGACAACCCCCAACGGGGTGAGCATACCAATACACAAAATCCCATAATCACAATAATGAAATTCATAATTTACAACAAAAGTAAATACTAATGAATTTTAAATGATACTCCCTGGATGGTAACGTCCTCATCCGGGATTCCGTGTACTGTCCCTGTTCTCACAATCATCAAACTCATCAAATCTCGAAAATCAGTAAATCAACACATTGATCAAACTCATCAAATCTCAAAAATCAGTAAATAAGTAAATCAGTAAATGCATCATCTTGGCATGATTGCTCACAGCAATATGAGGCACATACCTCAACAGTGAGGAATACTTCATGGCATAATCTGAGACTGACATGCTGTCCTGCTTCAAACTGGTAAACTCATCTTCCTTTAACTGCCTGGCAGCTGCAGAAAAATACCGGTTAAGGAACCGGGTTCTGAATACAGTCCAGTCAACTGCTACACCTTGAGCTCTCAACTCCATCACAGTGGTCTTCCACCACATAGAAGGCTTCTTCGCCATCTGAAACTCAGCCAACCTCAGCCATGCGGTACGTGCACAGAGCGCAGTCACAAGTATCTGCTCTATCCGCTCCAGCCACTCTTCGGCTGCTTCACCAGACTCAATCCCCTCAAATATAGGTGGATGGAAGTTCAGAAACTGTGTCAAACTGAGCTCCCCTGGTAATAACCTCTGTGCACTGGGCTCCACGCCCACAGCAGGTGGCGTAAAGGATTCAGTTGAGCAATACTAGCATTCATCCTGCCCATATCCCCTACCTCTTCATTGAGGTTCTCCGGGTTAATAGCCGCCATGCTGCAACACAAGAGTTAGCAACAATACCAAAAGCAGTTCATAATATAAGCCGTTAGATAACAAGAGTATCATATTCAAAAGCATGTTAGTATAACACTTATACAAAAAACATGCATCACATGCATAACATGCCCAACAATGAATACCTAGCCAACTTGTCTCTAAAGGCTATCCTCCACTCTTCCCTGGTTATCTAACCACTGCTCTGATACCACGAAATGTGAGACCCCGTTATCTCAACATACAATAAGGTGCAATTAAGAGAACTAATCATACCTAATAAGAGTTGTAAGTCGTGTTGACAATTGAGCTTAAGGTTTACATGTATATATGACATGCCAAAAGAAATTTGTTACATTCTTTAACAAATTTGGGTAAGGCTACTTCTACTGTACTCCTAGTAGAAATTATACAAAATAAGTCTTTATCTTGCCATCTTGTAGCACTCCTTACAGCTCGGCTTAGCAACCTGACCCTGGTTCTCCTTAGCAAAAGCACCTACAAGGACAACCCCCATCACATGAGCATATCGTAATTCATATCAAAACATAACATGAATGTAAAGCATAAATGCATAATCATAGTCATAAAATACTTCCTGTATTTCCAATGCATTTAAAACGCCCATTAGTTGTCCCTGTACCATAACTCATAATAAAAACATTATATGATATTATAGCTTCCTTATATAAATGTCATGGAATATCTTTACTTCTTAAATCCTTACTTCAATCTTGAGTCGTTTTATTATTAGTGTATTTCAATGCTTCTTACTTTTCCACGTAAGCGGAATTCTTCCTCGCTTCTTATGGAACTCCACGTAAGCGGTATTCTTCCTCGCTTCTTATGGAAATTCACGCCTCCATGTGCGAACGGTCCTCTACCTCTCGCTCCACATTTTCAGCGAAATTATAGTGCAAGCATTAAAATCCTCACTGGGATAACCTTGACTCATGGAATACTCCTCTTATATTCCTCTCGTGGAACACACCTCTTATATTCCACAGCATTCATATGCAAAAATAATGCATGTCAACATGTATTATATCATAATGCACTATCTTATGCATACTTTACTTTACCTTGTGTTAAATAAATAAACACAAATACATGTTACCGTTGGGATGCCCGTACGTTGCTTACATACCTTTCAAAAGATAGAGGAGTCAACCGACTTTATCTCCTCGACTGTGCTGGTACCTGTGATGGTTCTACATAACCACATAACAAAATATTAGGCACACAATAATAATTCAATACCAAAACTAAACAAAATTCAACATTTGCCCCAATATGTCTCCTGCGATCGATCGCCCCTTAGCCCCGATCGATCGCGAGATGTTACTGCCTCGTATACCAAAAATATACAATCAGCGATCGATCGCCCCTTATTGGCGATCGATCGCCAAAACCTACTGGAACGTCGCGATCGATCGCGCCTTCTGGGCGATCGATCGCCAACTCTGTTCCTTTGCGTGATTTCCAGAATTGTCGAGCACCTCATTTCATGCTATTAAAACTACAACATATAACATAAAACATGCTCGAGGAATTATGCTAGGAACATCACAAAACTTCTATGCACGTAACCACATCAACGGTTTGATCAAAACCTAGCTAACATGCATAATAACACCTTCATAAAGTTCACTCCCATTCAACATTTTCCAGAAAAACAGGGCATTTACTCTACCCAGATTTTTCGAACACCACATTTCACAAGATTGAATCCTTCACATATCACACGTAAAATGCTCCGGGAAAAGTACTGGGAGCTTCATTACAACACCATGCAAGCCCGAAAATCGAAGGTTTAAAGAAACCTAAGCTAGCATGCTTCATAACCTCATGATAAAACCCCTACTCAACTTAAAACAGGGCACTTCCTTTACTCAGATTTTTGAGGAACACTTTTCACAAACGAAAATCTAACACATAAAGCATGTAAGTTGCTTAACCAAACATGCTAGGGGCTTCATAAATATCACATGCAAGTAAGCATAACAAGATTTCATCGAACCTTAAAGTAGCATGCCAAATCTGCTATAATGAACATACATACTTAAAAACTGAAATCTGGGAAAAATATATGATTCCTCACCACTTTTTGGCTCGACTTTCCTCGAAGAAAAAGAGCAATAAAAAGTGATCTTCTTCTTCCTACCTGTTGTCTGAGTGTGGTTCGAGTTTTAGGAGAGAAGGAGGAGACTTTGGAGGAGGAGAAAGTGATCAAATCAGATAAACAAAAGGCATGATTGGCCAAGACAGCTTTCCAGGAAAACAGGGGAGGGGCGTGGGTTGCAGGCAAGTAGGGGGGGGGGTGCTGTGTTTGGGTGGCCTTGCAGTGTTTAATTGTGTCCCGGTATTTCATACGATGTATTAAAATATCCCTCCTTGATATTTTATAATTTTACCACATCAATACATCATCACAAAGACCTAACATGCCTCCTAAACTATATCATTAAAATAAATATAACACCAACCACATACATTAATTCCCCAACTTAATTACATGCTTTTACCACATAAAGCATAACCCATAAACCCCAAATTAAATCATGCATTTAACACATAATAAAATTAGCACATCAATATGTTTACACATAATCCTTTCGGGGATATCACAACAGCCTGCTCTGCTTGGGCTGGTGAGCTTGCTTTAGAAATAGGAGGAGAGATTGATTGGCAGGCTCCTCTCGGTTTAAATCCTGAATAATTTCAGACACTGCGCATCCCACATCAACTATATCTTCTATGACAACATTCTTTGGGACGACTGAAGTGCTGATCTGAACATTAGAGCTTGAAGGTGTAAAGGGAAGAAGGATGGTAGGAGGCTCCAATAATACTTCCCTATCCTCATCCTCTGCAGCAGACGGAGCACTAGACTGTGGCTGCTCCGCTGTCTCAATAATTGGTGGCTCAGAACTTTGCACTGCCACAGTCTGGCTAGCTGTTGGGTGATCCGGACTGGGAGGCGGAGTTGAAATATTGAGCCTCTGGCGATGCATGCGAACAACCATATGGAGGGTGAGAATGTCCATCTCCAGCTGAGCTATGACCGCGCTGTCGTCCTTGACAGTCAGGCTGGTGACATCAAAATTTGCCTTCTTGGCTTGGATAAGTAGATTGGCAAGCCTCAGTCTGTGTTTTACCCGGAACAGCTCCTTGCGATGCACCGCAATGCGAACATCATAAGTTTCTGTGCCATTCATGACCTTTTGTTCCATTTTGTGCAGCTGCTTGAGTTTGCCAAAGAACAGACTGAAGTGATTGACCGTTCTGTAGTCTACCCATTCATCGAATTACGACGGTCAGATCTTGTACTTTGTCTTCTACGTCTTCCATGGCAATATCAATGGCTGTTTGAGCAGCTGATTTGGGCTTGGAAGGTACAGAATCTGTCACAATGGCTTTGCCCTTCCCAGCAACAGACGAGGGCTTAATATCAGATTGGGTGTAATCACCCAGTTCTTTGATTACAATTCCCTTGACAGCAGGGATATTGAAGGGGACTCGGGTCACAACCTTGGATATAGTGGGTGGAACTTTGGATGGTTGGGCTTTGGATGGTTGAGGTGGAGCTTGGGATTTTGGGGGTGGAGCTTGAGATACAGTGGTTGCTTTGGTTGAAGGAAATATAGTTATGGGTTTAGGGTTTAAGGTTGCCAGGGGTTTGGTGAGTTGGGTTTGTGGCTTCTTCAGTAGTGGTTTGGCGGAGATGAAGTGGTAGAAGCAGACTGAGTTTCATCGGTGTCAGTCTGGACTACCAGCTTGCGCTTGGCCCTGGTTGTCTTCATCTCCCCTGCCTGTTCTGCACCAACCTCCATTTTGACAGTCAGGACATCCTTGGGAGTTGGCGGAGTACTTTTCGTCGTAGCAAAGCAAGTCCTTTAGGATTGATGACCTTGAATAAACTGAGTGTTGAAGCTTTCCCCAGCTCGACATTCAAAGACTCCAGCAGCTTGCTCAGAGGAATGGCAAAATAGACAGCTTGTTTTGCTGAGGTGATTGTCTCTAGCAGAACTCCAAACAAGATGGAGGACCATTTCACCTTCTGGCCAAAATGTATGGCTGCCATTGCTCCAAATTTCTCCGACGTCACAGCATCAAAGCTCATAGCCTTGCTTACCAGCGCCTTTTTGACGATGTCACAGAGCACTTGAAAGTGGAAAAACATCTCCTTCTTTTTGAATGACGGCCTGAGGGTAAGTCCGAAGACTGATACTCGGTGCTGAAATTCATCCATAGTGGTTCTGGACAAGTGAGCGAAATCTGACATTCCGGATGTAGGACGTCCAAACGTCTCTGTAAGCATCACCTGAGAGATTTCAATAGATTTGCCTTTGACGGAGGAGGAGATGTACGTCTTGTGGGAAACGGCGTTGGAGAAAAGTTCTCTGATCTCCAATTCATATATCACCGTGCCACATTCCAGAAATTTCCTCAATCCTGAAGTTTCCAAGGATTTGAACATAGTCACCATATCCGGGTCTTCGGCCCTGTAAATCGTATCAAACTCAACAGACAAAGAGTTGTGAGTGATAGTTGCAATTTGAGTGATTGTTAAGTAAGTAGGAAAGACAGAAAGATTTTGAAGAGAGAGAATCAGACTGCAGTAGTTGTAAAAATTGAAAAGGCTAAATGAAATGTACATCCTGATAAATAGGAGATGACAGACACGTGTCGGTATCTCGATGACTGAAATTTTGAAATTTAAATTTTAACGGTCAGGATGTATGTACAGTAAGGCGGTTAAAGTTAGACAGTCCGGGCTGTTTAAATATTACTATGTTAAAGGTTTATAGTGTTTTGGAACGGATCACAGGATAATATAAGATCAATAGAGATCAGTCTGAAAGTCAGGACCGGTCTGTATCTTTCTGACCATTGTATTATCGATCTGTGCTAACACTAAATCTTTAAAAAAACAAAATAAAGCAAGCGTCAAATATATTAAGATAAATCTATTAAACCAAGAATTTGACAAAACTTAACCTCGGTGAGTGGTTTAGTGAAGATATCTGCAGCCTGCTGGTCTGTTGAGATGTACTCGATCCGAAACTCCTTTTTGCCAACATGATCTCGAATAAAATGATGTCTAATATCAATATGTTTAGTTAGAGAGTGCAAGACTGGATTACATGTGATAGCAATTGCACTTGTGTTGTCGCAGAAGATTGGTGACTCAGCAGCTTGAATGCTATAGTCTATGAGCTGATGTTGAACTCAGAGCAATTGAGCGCAACAGCTTCCAACGGTGAGATATTCTGCCTCAACTATGGATGTGACAATCGATGTTTTCTTCTTGCTAAACCATGAGATCAATCTTTCACCTAGAAATTGACAAGTTTCACCAGTGCTCTTGCGATCGATCTTGCATCCTGCATAGTCAGCATCTGATTATCCAATTAAGTTAAAATTTGGATCTTTGGGATACTAGAGACCAACATTCTGATATCCTTTCAAGTACTTAAGAATAAGCGCAATGAAGTGGGATTGCTTAGGATCAGATTGAAATCTAGCACACATGCAGACGGAAAACATAATATCAGGCCGGCTCGCTGTAGGATATAACAGCGATCCGATCAGACCTCGATACATTGTTACCTCAACTGTCGTTCCCCATTCGTCTTTACCTAGCTTGATTGATGGACTCATTGGAGTTGAAGCAGTTGAAAAAGTTTCATTCCAAATCTTTTGAGTAGCTTTGGTGTACTTGGTTTGATTGATGAATATTCCATTGCTGAGCTGTTTGACTTGTAGACCCAGGAAGAAAGACAATTCTCCAATCATACTCATCTCAAACTGTCCCTACATTAACTCAGAGAACTTCTCGCAAAGCTTGGGGTTAGTTGACCCAAAAATAATATCATCAACATATATTTGAACTAACAAAGTATGTTCCCCTTAACAAATTTGAATAAGGTTTTATCTACTGAGCCGATCTGGAAATCATGATCCAGAAGAAAATGAGACAGAGTGTCATACCAGGCTCTTGGAGTTTGTTTAAGTCCATACACTACTTTATTCAGCAAGTATACGTGATCTGGAAATGTGTGATTATGAAATCCAGGAGGTTGTTCGATGTAGACTTCCTCCTGAAGTTTGCCATTTAGAAATGCACTCTTCACGTCCATTTGATATACCTTGAAATCTTTAAAAGCAGCATATGCAAGAAAGATTCGAATGGCTTCTAGTCTGGCAACTGGTGCAAAGGATTCATCAAAGTCGATTCCTTCTTCTTGTCTGAAACCTTATGCTGGCCTTGTTTCTGACTACTATGCCGTTTGCATCTAGCTTGTTTCTGAAGACCCATCTGGTTCCAATAACAATCTGATCACTTGGTCTGAGTTAAACTCCACACCTGATTCTGTTCAAATTGGTTGAGCTCTTCTTCCATAGCCTCTATCCAGTTATAGTCGGCTAGAGCTTCGTCAGTCTGTTTTGGTTCCAGATTAGATAAGAATGCAGCATGAGTGAATTCATCCATCATCTGTCTTCTAGTTCTTATAGGTGCAGATGGACTTCCAATCACGAGATCAGGGGGATCTCTTTTAGTCCTGCAGTAGTTTTGTTCGAGAACATCTGGTCCTGATGGAGAAACAGTATTGACATTGTCAGCATCTGTCTTAACATTAGAGTCATCATCACTGTTAGCTTCAAGATGGACATTTTCCATCTGATTTTGAATTAATTCCTTGTGGTTCTTAATACACAGTGATTCATCAAAAACTACATGAACTGACTCTTCTATAGTTAATGTTCGATTATTGAAAACACGAAATGCCTTACTAACAGATGAATATCCTAAGAATATTCAATTATCTGACTTTGCTTCGAATGCGGTAAGATGATTCTTACCATTGTTATGGACGTAACATTTGCAGTCGAATACATGAAAGTAAGAGATAGTCGGTCTGTTACCTGTCCATACTTCATATGGTGTTAAGTTTAACTTCTTATTAACCATAGACCGATTCTCTGTATAGCATGCAGTATTGATAGCCTCTGCCCAGAACTTTTGAGATATACCAGAGTAAGCAAGCATTGTCCGTGCTACTTCCTTAAGCGTTCTGTTCCGTCGTTCTGCAACTCCATTTTGTTGAGGAGTTTGAGATGCTGGAAATTAATGCTTAATTCCTTGGTCTTCTAGAAACGATTCAAGATTCTGGTTCGAAAATTCAGTGCCCTTGTCACTTCGAATCCTGTCTATACCAGATGATTTTTCGTTCTGAACGCACTTCAGCAGCTTGATCAATTTCGGGCCGGTCTGATCTTTACTGTTAAAAAATATAGTCCATGTAAAACGTGAGTAATTATCAATAATAATAAGAGTATACCGCATTCCCCCTAAACTTGTTATTGGTATGGGACCAAACAAGTCCATATGCAATAATTCTAAGCAACGTGAGGAGGATTTGACATTCTTGTTCTTGAAGGATGATCTGATCTGTTTGCCCATTTGGCAAGCTTCACAGATCTTATCCTTAGCAAAGTTGATCTTGGGCAGACCGATAAATAAATCATGTTTACACAGGCTAGAAATAGTCTTGAAGTTAAGATGATTCAAGTATTTATGCCATAGCCAGTGTTTATTATCATTATAGCGATGAAGCAAGTAGGATTATGTAAGGACCCTAGTTCCTTAAGTGCGGATTAAAGGCCTAATTAAAGCTAATATAAATGATCAGAGTAAAATAATCGTGTTGAGACTATGAGCCTTAAGAATTAAATGCCAAAAATAAGGACTATCAATGGATTAGTTACATTCCCAAATCAAATGAATGTTATCAATTATAGCTTTACACTACTTCTAGAGTAGATACTATACAAAATTTAATCCTGTCCTTCCTTTCTCAAAAGAATTCTTCACAAGCTCACCACCTCAACCCGCTTAGCCCTTCTTATCATGCCAAAAGTGTACCTACAAGGACAACCCCCAAACATGAGCAATAATATCATTCATATTCAACACAATATGAATATAAAGCGTAAATGCATAAATCACAATAAAACACTTCCAGTTTTCCCATGCATTTCAAAACGCTTCCAGTTTGGTTGTCCCTGTACCATAACTCATGAGTATAATCAATAGATTATTTAATGGTCTACACATGTCATGACACTGTTGGGATATGCCCTAAGACAAATCATTAGATGATTGTTTTGACATACAATGTTTATGATTTTATGAATGGCAATTCATTATTATATATTATGCTTTTAACTGTGCAATGTGAATTAATATATATGTTAATGTCCTTAGAATAATATTGTATTATTCTTAAAGATGTCCCTAGTCAAGTATTATCATGAAAGGGATAATGATAATACGTAGAGACTAGTATGTGTTGATCGATGAATTGTTCATTGATATGAGATATCAAATCAACATATGGGTACATGTTAGAGAACGATGTACTGGACAGACCCACCATGAGAATGCAACATGGATAGTTATATGATCGTCATATGCAATTCTCATAGTGATAATAATGTATGTAATCCTTACGACTTGTGATCATCAGAGATCCCAACATGAGGAGTTATGTATCTTGATATCGTCAAACGTTACCTGTAACAGGGTAATCTATAAAGGCAACTATTGGATACACTACGAATTATGTAGAGGGATGTTGACTGATCGAGATAGGATTTGTCCTTCCTATATAACAGGAGATGTGTTTGGCCCTTGATCAAGTGAGAACTAAAATGCATGGCCATGCTCGAATGAGTCGATATGAGATATCGAGCTTATTCGTTTATTCTAGTTCTACTTGGGGATCAAGAAATAAAGATTGGATATACGAGTATGACTATTCCATGACTCGTGTTCAATCTAAACACAAAGGACAATGGGATTAAGTTACATGGTTAATATTATCACAAGTTTTATAGGTTATGTCGAGTCATTGACATTCTTGTAATTTGGGTAGCCTCGATGTGTTGCTAGACACCGCTCCTTGCTTGCGACTATAAAATGAGATTTTATGTCACTGCCAACATTACAAGATCCTATCGGGTCGCACAAAAGATTAAATCGAGAAGGGAAATTAAATTCATGGGATGAATTAAATAATTAAGAGGAGTCTTAATTAATAATCATAATGATTAAATTAAATCATGGGCTTAAGCCCATGAGGCTTTATGAAAGCCTTTAATTAATCATATATAATATGATTGCATAGGTAATTAATTGAGATATACAATTCATATCATTCAACCTAAACTCCAAGAAGACCACACGGCCGCCTCCTCTCCAAGCTCTCTCGGCTTCACCATAGCCGAAGTGAATTGTGGAGATTTGCGTGCCATTTAATCGATTTAGAATCGAGTGTGTTTCTTGTTCTGGTTTAAGAACTCGTCTAGCAACTTGTTCTTAAGCTATCCCTTCACCCGATTTGATCGTGTGGATACCGTTGAGGCAAAACTTGTTGAGTTTTGCTAGTGACTCGGAGGAGGCGTTGGACGTGGTGCAGCTCCGTGGAATCGGCTCAAACACGCTACAAGGGTGAGACACTTGTAATTCCTTTATCCGATATGAAATCCTATGTATAGATCTGCTGGTTAGTAATCCATATAAAATTTTATTCCGCTGCGTTGTATGCTCTTGGATTACTTACAGTGGTATCAGAGCCGTGTACAAGGCTCATATCGGATTTATGTGGTTAAATAGTTTAATCATATTAGAATTAATATTGCATGCTATTTAAAATTGTATATAATCATATATGATATGATTAAATTGAGTTTGTGAAAATCATCGTATAATTATATTTGATATAATTGGAGAATAATTGTATACGATACACGAAAGCGTAAAATCGAGGTGTTAGCTCATGCATGGCTCACGGCCGCAGCCACCAAAGGGCTAGGGTTTCGAACCCTAGTCACCATGGCTCACGGCCGAAGCCACCAAAGGGCTAGGGTTTCGAACCCTAGTCATCATGGCTCACGGCCGCCGCATATTGCTAGGGTTTCGAACCCATTGGCTCGTGCATGGCCGAGCAGCCGCCGCATAAGGGCTAGGGTTCGGACCCTGGCTCGAGCGTGGGCTTGGCCGTCGCGTAAATTAGGGTTTTGAACCCATTGGCTCGTGACGGCTAGCTCATGACGGCTAGGGTTTCGAACCCTAGCAGCCGTGCATGGGCTCGGCCGCCGCCGCTCAATGGTTCGGCCATGGGCTAGGGTTTCGAACCCTAGGCCCATAATTGGTCCAGCCGTGGTCCAGTTGGTTTGAACCATGGTGGTTCGTAGCTAAGTCGAAATTAGTTCGTGGCATGTGATGTCTCGAGCGTACGATAATTTTTCAGAAATTCTATTTTACAGTTTTAATTAGAATTAAATTTAAAATGTTTAGAATTTAATTAATTAAATGTTAATGCATGCTTTATGTGTTGTTTGAGCATGGTGCGTGGTTATAGCCCTTTGACCTATTAGATAGGATTTGTGAATGTTTGTAATTTTTAATACGACCTGCGTGTCGTGCCTTCTCTATGTTATTCTAAATGTTATCCCTCCCCTATGTTCCCCTCGAATGTAAATCGAGGAATTCTATATCTTGTAAATAGTGTAGTTTATTTTATTGATGGTGATCAATGAAGATGGAGCATCGTGCCGGGATGAGGAGGCCATTCACAAATTGGAGCCAAAGGAAGGTGCTTGTGAAGTTACCTTAGGTTGACTCTTAGAATTTCTCATTGGCTTGAGAAAATCGTTAGTAGGGGCTATAACCATGTCACGTTTAATTATGTATGTTGATGCATGATTTATCTTATGTTTTAGTATGATAATTGTATTACACATATATGTAGATATGTATACAACTATATGTAGTGGACATATTTTAATTATCAAACTAATCATGAGATCAATAAATCACTCTAAAATATTAAGTTTTAGATGCCTTCCAAAATTAAAAGTACTCGTCAATAACTTCGATTGTACATGTGTGGATTTGCCAAAGCAAAGCACCGTGGCAATCTTAGTAAGGCGCGAAAGGATAAATGTGATATCCGTTAACTTAAAATTGGGTACGACTTAACTAAGTTATCTCAATAGGATTGGGAACTTAGAGGCATGGGTTGGATTATAATTCATTTGATGAATTGAACAAAGTGTTGTTCGTCCAACTATCCAAGAATTACATGTGATGTAATTGGCAAAGTGAGAATTACATGTGATGTAATTGGCAAAGTGTTGTCTACCTAAATAACCGAGTCTTGGGCGATTAGCCAAAGCTAACTCAAGATTAGGCGAAATATGAATCTTGGCCCACTAAATGTTTTTGTGATGACCAGGGATTATAGGTGTTAATCCCGGAGTATTAATAATCCCTTAAGTGGTTTTACGTGGCAAGGTGGGTTTAATCGAGGTATTGGGCCTTCTGGGCTCGTTTATTTGGGTAGTTGGGATCGTTGGATCCGGAGGTTGAGATTGTATTCACATTACGGTGTAAAACCTAAGAGTTGGGTTTTTGATGTGTCTCGGAATCTCGGGTGCTGTGTGAGCACCGGTAGGGGATTTTGGAGTTAGAGAGAGAGTTTTTGAAAACAGATGATTTTTAAGGAATCATGATGTATTTGTGGGGCTATTAATTTTTCGGGGTATTTTTGCTATAAATACCAATTAAACCCAAAATTTTACACAAAAATTCATTTCAGCCCCTTTATTCTTCTCTCCCCCCCCGCGCGCCACTCCCGTCAGCCCCTGCCCCCGCGGCTTCAAGCGGTGCGCCCGCCGCCGTCCGGCCGCCGATGGGCGCGTCCGACCTACCCACGGCGTCGTCTCGGCGAGGCGCTTCTTTCCCCTCCATCAATTCGAAGTTTCATCGCGTGTGGAAGTCGGATTTTGCGGATGTGCGCCGATCCCCAATTTCTAGGGTTCTTCGATTTTGGTCCGATTTCTTCCGATTTTCGTTTGGGTAATCATCCTAACCCCTTTTTCGTTATTTTCGTGCAATTCCCTGCCATTTTTGTGTTCGATTTGTTCGGATTATTGTTGTTGGTGGGATTGGTTCGAAATTTTGGTTGTATGCATGAAGTGGGTTCGAATTTTGGGGGTTTTGGAAGGGTTGTGGTGATTCTTGTTATGGATTGATAAATTCATGTTGTAGATGCATTATGATGCTTCTTGGATTTCGAATTTTAGGGGCTTGGGTTTCGAATTTTAGGGATTTGGATTTCAAATTTGGGGGTTTGGCATGTAGGATGATTATTCATGCTATGGATTGATTAATTCACATTTTAGATGAATTATGGAATTATTAGGGTTCGAAATTGTGAGATTAAGGTTCGATTTTTGTAGGGCATTCTTGAACAAATTTCGATTGTCTCATTTATTTCCTTCCCTGCATGTACCCTGCCCCGGGTCTTTTAAGAGGATAATTGTCGTGTATTGACAATGTTGTGAGGGATATGGGTGTGCTTGAGCATAGGTTACATGTTCGTAAATAATTGTGAATTATTTATCGTGTTAGCACATCATTCCTCGGGGCATGGAACTCGAGCAAGGCTTGGCTCGGACTTCGGAGATTTAAGGTACGTGCGACGTACGAGCATTACTATATATATGTGAAATGCATAAGGTGTTTTTGATTGCATTGAATGTTTTGCGTATGGTTATATATATATGTTGATATAGCCAAGGAATGACCCAAATCTTGATATCGCCGCTTGTAGCGTGCGTGACACTAGAGTAGGATGACTCTTGCATGATATATGGGGTACTGGGTTTATTTGATTATATTAGGGCATTTGAGATGCCTGGGAATGATCGTAAAATCATGTATTCTTCGTAAGACATTTGAGATGTCTAAGTTCGTAGAATCGTGTATTCATTATAAGACATTTGAGATGTCTAGGTTTGTAGACTCATGTATTCATTATAAGACACTTGAGATGTCTAAGTATAATGAAGGATTGGTAAAATAAATGCTAAGGCATTTGAGCTATCTGTGATTGATAGCAAGGTTGTGAAATCAGTATTAGATATTGTGATATCTGTAATTGCATGTTTAATGAATTTGTAATCACTATATGTTGATATTCGAGGATCAGGCATGCGATGTGTAAATCAATGTGTTGATTTACTGATTTATGAGATTTGATGAGTTTGATGTTGTGAGAACAGGGACAGTACACGGAATCCCGGATGAGGATGTTGCCATCCAGGGAGTATCATTTAAATTCATTAGCATTTACCTTTGTTGTAAATTATGAATTTCATTATTATGATTATGGGATTTTGTGTATTGGTATGCTCACCCCGTTGGGGGCTGTCTCTGTTGGGACAGGTGGACAGGTACATCGATGGCTATGGAGCTGAGCTCGAGCTGTTGATTTGAGGTACTCCCAGGATCGTGGTACCAGGGCTTGATGGAGCACGGTATCGTATAGAGTACCTATATATACACCTGAGGATTTATACATATTCATGATGCTCGCATGTGAGCACGATTATACTTGTATATGGATTGTATATAAAGGCATGAGCCTTTCTCTCTTTCATTTAAGGTTGCATGCAATTAGGTTGAATTGCTAGAATGATATGAGAGTCATTGGTGTATTATGTGGGTGTTGGAACCCACTTTTGTTGACATATGTGTGGTGTCTTCCCTGGCTGGGAATCTACTTGTATTACTGCTTTCTGTTGAGTATTATGTGTTCCCTGGCCGGGAATTTTGTTATGTGTTGTACTCTTTTTTTTGGGATAGCTCTATTTATGGGGAGACTCTGCCCAAATTTTTATAAAAGTTTACAATGTGAAAAGTGGCACCAAAGGGGTTGGTAAAAGGGCAAACATATGAGTCTTTCATTGACAGGCAATGATTAAGTATCATCAGAGCTTCCCGATTGACATTTATAGAAAGCATGTACCACACATAGTGGTTAATACACTAATCAAGGGTTAAGGGCTTGGGGTCCTTACATTAGTGGTATCAGAGCAGTGGTTGCTCATTGGGGCTGTTAAGGGCCTAGGAAGTTATTGATAGCACATATTTATGCATGATGGCATTAATGTTGTATGACATAACACATTGTTTATGTGCTCTTATGATATGAAAAGTGGTATTGCTAACCATTGTGGTTGCAGGAATCGTGTGGAACACGATAGGATGACATTTATGGGGATGTCTGGCACTCCGTGTGTTATGTGCCAAGGAAGCTGGTTTTAAGAAAATCAGATAAAGGGATATTTCCGAGGTAACATGTATTTTACGTTGTCTTGTTGACACATGATGAATGCAAAGTGGTGCATTGAGGTTATGATATATGTTATTGTGCATTGTTTTTGCATATGCATGTCTTGAGTCAAAGTTATCTTAGTAAGGATTTTAATGGCTTATGCTAAAGTCCATATGAAGCGATGAAGAGTCCCGCTTATATGGAGTAGTAGCAACGCTAAAGTCCATTGGAAGCGATGAAGAGTTCCGCTTACATGGAGTAGCAACGCTAAAGTCCAGTGGAAGCGAGGAAGAATTCCGCTTTCCTGGAGTAGCAAGAAGCATTAAAATGTACTAATGATAAGGGCTCAGGATGAAATAAGGATTTAAAGAAGGATATCATGACATTTATTTGTGAAACCATACATTCTCATAATGTGTTTTTATTATGAATTGAATGTGGATGCATAGCGTATATGGCTATTGTTGTTAACCCTGATGGTTGCAGGTTACAGGAAATATGGAGTATAAAAAGGAATGATGATTATACATTCCAGGAGTCCTGCTTATGACAGTGAGAATTTTTATACTTATGCTTGACCGCTAAAAATGTGGAGCGGGCGGGGATGCTCGCTTGCACATGGAGGCGGGGTATTCCATACGAAGCGAGGATGATATACCGCTTGTATGAAGAAGCTTATGCTTGTACCGCTAAAAATGTGGAGCGGGCGGGGATGCTCGCTTGCACATGGAGGCGGGGTATGCCATACGAAGCGAGGATGAGATACCGCTTGTATGAAGAAGCGAGGATGAGATGCCGCTTGTTAGGATGATGATTCATTCCTTTGTGATGACACGGATGATAGCGGTGATGTGTCCCGCTGTGTCGATTTATATTCATTTCTCTATGAGGACACGGTTTATAGCGACGGTTCATTCCGCTATATCTATTGGCGATGGTTCATTCCGCCAGGTGTATTGATAGCGATGGTTCATTCCGCTATATCTATTGGCGATGGTTCATTCCGCCAGGTGTATTTATAGCGACGGTTCATTCCGCTATATCTATTGGCGATGGTTCATTCCGCCAGGTGTATTTATAGCGACGGTTCATTCCGCTATATCTATTGGCGATGGTTCATTCCGCCAGGTGTATTGATAGCGATGGTTCATTCCGCTATATCTATTGGCGATGGTTCATTCCGCCAGGTGTATTGATAGCGATGCCTCTTTCCGCTACTATGTGGACGATGATTCATACTCAGGTATATAGCGAGGTTTCATGCCACTTATTATATGACGAGGTGTCATGCCGTCGATTCTATAGCGAGGGATTTTGCCGCTATGTACTCAGCACAGGATTTTGCCGCCTTCGAGCGATGGGTGCTGATTACGCACTATTATTGAGCGACGGAGACAGGTATGACGCTATATCACTAGCGATGAGGTATGAGATATTGCTATTTTATTAGCTTTATTGTAGCTGGCATGCATTGATATACATGTTTTATTATGCCTATTTTTACTAGCATGATAGTGGATTGACATACGCTGATGTACATGTATCGTCACTAGTTGACAATGTTTTAGATGCCATGAGTTGGCATGTGTCGTCACGGGATGACGATGACGATGGTGTAGGAGATGTCTTATTAGACATGCATCATCGTTACGATGATCGATGCGTTGAGTATACGTATTCAGTGGTATGCCTTGGGTGCCAGTACCGAGCACAAGGTGGTGTGTGCGACACCGATGGACGTGACCCTTATACCGAGCGGGTTGCTCGAGGAATGGATGGATGCGCTGTACATGGGATTGTACCGCAGCTTACGATTGAGGCGATCATATTACGAGTGGTGATACCCTTGAGGTATGCTCGTTGGAATGGCTTTTGGCCATGTGTTTTGACGACAGGAGTAATCATGGAGGAAAGTACTCGCTTTCTGTCGATGTGACATGTGGTGGACATGGTCACACCACCCTTGAGGGTGTAGGATGGGTCCTAAGGGAGTAGGATCAGGTTATGTTAAGTACATAGGGACATTGGAGTGTCCAGGGTGTATCGGCATTGAGGAATGTTGGATAAAGACCCACTACTCTATTGAGTTTTCTCCCATAGTATGTTATACCATGTGGAAACGTCCGTCTTATTGGTAGGTTTGAGGTAAACCTAAAGAGGCAGAGACTAGGTTGTCTGCCGCGTGTGTGTAGCACCATGATGGGCTTGCTAGAGCCGTTACACTGCTCGTTGGAACCAAGTTTGGCAAATCGTAAGGTGATACGATGTGGATTGTGGTGGACTCTAGTAGTCACCATGTCATTGAGGTTAAGGTTGTTCGTGCCTCGCTGAAACGTGTATACGTTTATGTTTAAATCTTGGAGACTTGTCTGGGACAGCTCAGGATGTTGGAGTACCAACAAGAGAGTCATCAGGTTGTTATTGACTCAATCTAAAGGAACCCGTGTATTGGGATACAATGGGTGTTATTGTATCCAGTTTTTCCGAACGATGGTTCGAGACTTGTGGATCTCGAGTTCGATGGCACTTCCCTTGCGAGGAAGGAGGTAGTATTATACCTATTTGGGAATCTTGAAAGATTCGGTAAGTTGGTGCAAGTGGTGTTGATTTTGGGAATCACACCGTGTATTGTTAATCGTCGATTTTCATCCTCCACTGAGTAAGGAATGACTCAGAATTGACGGTTGTGTTTGGGGCTTAGGGATATGTGGTAGATACCCGAGCCGAGTGCATTAAGTATGCATGTGATGTCAGTGCTTAGGCAGGTATACCGGTGAGTATACGGATGCCAGTTATTGATTTCCTCTCTGTTAAGCATAGAGTTATGCTATTTTTGGATGGTTAAATCTCTGATGTGAGATATGGAACACCTTGAGATTGGGAATCTCCATGGCACGATGATTATGAGGAATGATCGTGAAGTTAGTTGACTCCCTTGAGGAGGGATTTTCTTGTGAGGGTTAAGGTATTTCCCTTATTGGTGTTTTCCTTCGAGTTATGCGACAGCCTTCCCAAGTTTGGATTGTTAAATCCGAGGATTTTCAAGGGATGGCAGGATTTCGGATTGGTTGAGTGTCGCTGACGACACAAGCGTTGAGGATGCAATGGGTTTATTGCATGCCCCTTAAGAATTTTAAACTCTGCGGAGTCTCGGTTGTTATTTATGATCAGGACGTGATTCTTGGAACATCCGGAGGTGGACATCTTGTGAGATGTCTTTTGTTTGAATTTGTGGCCGTGAGTTGCCCAAATTAAGTTGCAATGAGGCGACTACTCCTTCGATGGAGGAAGTTTGAAAGTGGAAACCAGGTTTGGTATGTGTACACCGTGGTTGTACTAGTGTTTCCCCTCGTAACGATGTATGTTAGACATCGTAAGTCATAGTAAAATATCATTGGATGATATCTACGATAGAATCAAGAGCGATTCGAATCCTTGCAGTTTCAGTTGACTAACTGCTTTTGGACTGTTAGCGTTGAGTTGTGCTGACGCTCTTTGACGTTATGATGGATTTGGAAGTCTACTCCACTCCAGAGTTTGACACGAGGTCAACGTTCTTACGGTTGAGGTGTCATTCAGGACGTGTTCGTACTGTTATATTAGATCGAAGGAGGACTGACCGATCTACGGTCGTAAGTATCAGTTGTTTCGCAGTCATGAGGCTGACTTTTGGGATGACCCGCATCGAGGTACGTTTTACCTCTTGGGTGATATGTTGGTTTTGGTATGTCGCTCTGTTTCAAGAGTGAGATGAGAGGTAAGTATCCTCGCGTTTATTAATACGATTCTGATATGATCAGGAATCGAGGTTATGGCTTCATGTTGTTGTGTAGCCTGGGGGTTACGTGATACACCAGTGCTAATTTCGAGGACGAAATTCTTTTAGTGGGGGATATTGTGATGACCAGGGATTATAGGTGTTAATCCCGGAGTATTAATAATCCCTTAAGTGGTTTTACGTGGCAAGGTGGGTTTAATCGAGGTATTGGGCCTTCTGGGCTCGTTTATTTGGGTAGTTGGGATCGTTGGATCCGGAGGTTGAGATTGTATTCACATTACGGTGTAAAACCTAAGAGTTGGGTTTTTGATGTGTCTCGGAATCTCGGGTGCTGTGTGAGCACCGGTAGGGGATTTTGGAGTTAGAGAGAGAGTTTTTGAAAACAGATGATTTTTAAGGAATCATGATGTATTTGTGGGGCTATTAATTTTTCGGGGTATTTTTGCTATAAATACCAATTAAACCCAAAATTTTACACAAAAATTCATTTCAGCCCCTTTATTCTTCTCTCCCCCCCCGCGCGCCACTCCCGTCAGCCCCTGCCCCCGCGGCTTCAAGCGGTGCGCCCGCCGCCGTCCGGCCGCCGATGGGCGCGTCCGACCTACCCACGGCGTCGTCTCGGCGAGGCGCTTCTTTCCCCTCCATCAATTCGAAGTTTCATCGCGTGTGGAAGTCGGATTTTGCGGATGTGCGCCGATCCCCAATTTCTAGGGTTCTTCGATTTTGGTCCGATTTCTTCCGATTTTCGTTTGGGTAATCATCCTAACCCCTTTTTCGTTATTTTCGTGCAATTCCCTGCCATTTTTGTGTTCGATTTGTTCGGATTATTGTTGTTGGTGGGATTGGTTCGAAATTTTGGTTGTATGCATGAAGTGGGTTCGAATTTTGGGGGTTTTGGAAGGGTTGTGGTGATTCTTGTTATGGATTGATAAATTCATGTTGTAGATGCATTATGATGCTTCTTGGATTTCGAATTTTAGGGGCTTGGGTTTCGAATTTTAGGGATTTGGATTTCAAATTTGGGGGTTTGGCATGTAGGATGATTATTCATGCTATGGATTGATTAATTCACATTTTAGATGAATTATGGAATTATTAGGGTTCGAAATTGTGAGATTAAGGTTCGATTTTTGTAGGGCATTCTTGAACAAATTTCAATTGTCTCATTTATTTCCTTCCCTGCATGTACCCTGCCCCGGGTCTTTTAAGAGGATAATTGTCGTGTATTGACAATGTTGTGAGGGATATGGGTGTGCTTGAGCATAGGTTACATGTTCGTAAATAATTGTGAATTATTTATCGTGTTAGCACATCATTCCTCGGGGCATGGAACTCGAGCAAGGCTTGGCTCGGACTTCGGAGATTTAAGGTACGTGCGACGTACGAGCATTACTATATATATGTGAAATGCATAAGGTGTTTTTGATTGCATTGAATGTTTTGCGTATGGTTATATATATATGTTGATATAGCCAAGGAATGACCCAAATCTTGATATCGCCTCTTGTAGCGTGCGTGACACTAGAGTAGGATGACTCTTGCATGATATATGGGGTACTGGGTTTATTTGATTATATTAGGGCATTTGAGATGCCTGGGAATGATCGTAAAATCATGTATTCTTCGTAAGACATTTGAGATGTCTAAGTTCGTAGAATCGTGTATTCATTATAAGACATTTGAGATGTCTAGGTTTGTAGACTCATGTATTCATTATAAGACACTTGAGATGTCTAAGTATAATGAAGGATTGGTAAAATAAATGCTAAGGCATTTGAGCTATCTGTGATTGATAGCAAGGTTGTGAAATCAGTATTAGATATTGTGATATCTGTAATTGCATGTTTAATGAATTTGTAATCACTATATGTTGATATTCGAGGATCAGGCATGCGATGTGTAAATCAATGTGTTGATTTACTGATTTATGAGATTTGATGAGTTTGATGTTGTGAGAACAGGGACAGTACACGGAATCCCGGATGAGGATGTTGCCATCCAGGGAGTATCATTTAAATTCATTAGCATTTACCTTTGTTGTAAATTATGAATTTCATTATTATGATTATGGGATTTTGTGTATTGGTATGCTCACCCCGTTGGGGGCTGTCTCTGTTGGGACAGGTGGACAGGTACATCGATGGCTATGGAGCTGAGCTCGAGCTGTTGATTTGAGGTACTCCCAGGATCGTGGTACCAGGGCTTGATGGAGCACGGTATCGTATAGAGTACCTATATATACACCTGAGGATTTATACATATTCATGATGCTCGCATGTGAGCACGATTATACTTGTATATGGATTGTATATAAAGGCATGAGCCTTTCTCTCTTTCATTTAAGGTTGCATGCAATTAGGTTGAATTGCTAGAATGATATGAGAGTCATTGGTGTATTATGTGGGTGTTGGAACCCACTTTTGTTGACATATGTGTGGTGTCTTCCCTGGCTGGGAATCTACTTGTATTACTGCTTTCTGTTGAGTATTATGTGTTCCCTGGCCGGGAATTTTGTTATGTGTTGTACTCTTTTTTTTGGGATAGCTCTATTTATGGGGAGACTCTGCCCAAATTTTTATAAAAGTTTACAATGTGAAAAGTGGCACCAAAGGGGTTGGTAAAAGGGCAAACATATGAGTCTTTCATTGACAGGCAATGATTAAGTATCATCAGAGCTTCCCGATTGACATTTATAGAAAGCATGTACCACACATAGTGGTTAATACACTAATCAAGGGTTAAGGGCTTGGGGTCCTTACAGTTTTGAGGGTTGATATTTTTTAAACAAAATAGTGGGAGTATCATTTAATATAAGACCATGTTAAATGATTAAATCATAAACTTATTTTGCATATTTATATTGTAGATATCCATGGCAACTAACAACGTTACTAGCACTTTATCACTGCGATCGGTTCTTGAGAAGGACAAAATAAATGGGACGAATTTCCTAGACTGGCATAGGAACTTGAGGATAGTCCTCAAACAAGAAAAGAAACAATATGTCCTAGAGGAACCCTTACCCGCTGAGGAACCTCCCCTAACGGCTACAAGAGCTGAAAAAGATGCTTACAAGAAGCATCAAAGTGACGCACTTGATGTTGGGTGCCTTATGCTTGCCACCATGAACTCTGAGCTTCAGAAGCAACATGAGGAAATGGAGGCGTTCGATATGATCGAACACTTAAAGCAATTGTACCAACAACAAGCAAGACAAGAGAGGTATGACGTCTCTAAGGCGTTATTCCAGTGCAGGATGGTAGAAGGAAGCCTAGTTGGAACTCATGTTCTCAAGGTGATTGGGTACATTGAGAATCTGGACAAGCTGGGTTTTCCATTGGACCAAGAGTTGGCCACCGATGTAATCTTACAATCGTTGCCTGAGAGCTTCAGTCAATTTGTAGTAAATTACAAATGACTGACATGGAAAAGACTCTACCACAATTGCTTGGTATGTTGAGAACATATGAAGCAAATACAAAGAAGACTAAGGCCACAAATGTTCTTATTGTGAATAAGGGCAAAGGAAGGGCCAAAGCTAAAGGCAACAAGAAAGCAAAGAAGGTCTTTGTTAAATCTAAGCCAAAGTCTTATGCACTGAAGCCAAAAGGGGGGATAGCGAAGGAAGGGAACTGTTTCCATTGCGGTGAGACCGGCCATTGGAAAAGAAACTGCAAAGTATATCTGGAGGATCTAAAGAAAGGAAGTGTGACTTCCGCTTCAGGTATTTTTGTTATAGAAGTCAATTTATCTACTTCTTCATCATGGGTATTAGATATTGGATGTGGATCTCACATTTGTGTAAATGTGCAGGACCTCAAAAAGAGTAGATTGTTGGCGAAAGGTGAAGTTGATCTCCGAGTTGGAAATGGAGCAAGAGTTGCTGCATTAGCTATAGGAGATTATCATTTAGCTTTACCTTCTGGTTTATCATTGATTTTAAAAGACTGTTATTTTGTGCCATCTATTACTAAAAACATAATTTCTATTTCTTGTTTAGACAAGTATGGTTTTTCATTTATAATAAAGGACAACTGTTGTTCTATTTATTTAAATGATATGTTTTATGCTAGTGCACAAATGGTAAATGGTCTTTATGTATTAAATCTTGATATGCCTATCTATAACATAAATACTAAAAGGATTAAAAATAATGATGGTAATCCGACTTATCTCTGGCATTGTCGCTTGGGCCACATAAACGAGAACCGCATATCTAAACTTCATAAGGATGGAGTATTAGATTCATTTGATTTTGAATCATATGAAACATGCGAATCTTGTTTAATGGGCAAGATGACAAAAGCCCCTTTCAAGGGACATGTTGAAAGGGCAAGTGTTTTATTGGGACTAATACATAGTGATGTATGTGGACCAATAAGTACACAAGCTAGAGGTGGTTTTCAATACTTCGTTACATTTACTGATGACCTCAGTAGATATGGGTATGTGTACCTAATGAAGCATAAGCATGAAACCTTTGAAACGTTCAAAGATTTCAAGAATGAAGTACAAAACCAACTTGGCAAAAGTATCAAAATCCTTCGATCAGATCGAGGAGGTGAATACCTAAGCCAAGAGTTTCATGACTATCTAAAGGAGTGTGGGATAGTCCCACAACTCACTCCTCCGTATACTCCACAATGGAATGGTGCATCCGAGAGGAGAAATCGAACCTTGTTGGACATGGTTAGATCAATGATGAGTCATGCAGATCTTCCGATATCGTTTTGGGGACACGCTCTAGAAACAGCGATTTTCTTACTGAACCGTGTTCCATCTAAATCAATGGAAAAGACACCATATGAGATATGGACTGGGAAGCGTCCTAGTATGTCGTTTATGAAGATTTGGGGTTGTGAGGCTTTCGTTAGACGTCACGCCACTAACAAACTTGGACCCAAATCTGATAAGTGTTTATTTGTGGGGTATCCTAAGGAAACGAAAGGATACTATTTCTATTATCCCACCGAGAACAAAGTAGTTGTTGCTCGGACTGGTGTATTTCTTGAAAGAGAATTTATTTCTAGAAAAACCAGTGGGAGAAAAATAGAACTTAGTGAAGTTCAACCACAAGAAAACACTGAACCTGAGATTGAGATGGAAACAGAGCAGGCTCCGCAAGCTGTTGTGGAAGAAGCACCTGCTCAAGAGACACAAGCCCAGCGTAGGTCTGTAAGAGAACACCGGGAGCCACAGAGATATGGATTTCTTGTGACTCAACAAGGTGACTTACTACTTATTGATGAGGATGAGCCGTCATCTTATCAACAAGCTATAATGGGCAATGATTCTGAGAAATGGCAAGAGGCCATGAAATCTGAGATGGAATCCATGTATGCAAACCAAGTATGGACTTTGGTTGATCCACCTGAAGGGGTACGACCCATAGGGTGCAAGGTGCAAATGGATTTTCAAGAAAAAGACCGATATGGATGGTAACGTACAAACCTATAAAGGTCGGCTGGTTGCAAAAGGATTCAAACAAATTCATGGTATTGACTATGATGAAACCTTTTAACCAGTGGCCATGGTTAAATCCATAAGGATCTTACTTGCAATAGCTGCATTTCATGATTATGAAATCTGGCAGATGGATGTCAAAACAGCTTTCCTTAATGGAAATCTGCTCGAGCATGTGTACATGACACAGCCCGAGGGTTTTGTCGATCCAAAGGATGCTGGGAAGATATGCAAGATACAACGATCCATTTATGGATTGAAGCAAGCTTCTCGGAGTTGGAATCTTCGTTTTGATGATGCAATCAAAGAGTTTGGTTTTATCAAAAATGAAGATGAACCTTGTGTCTACAAGAAGGTCAGTGGGAGCGTAATCATTTTCCTAGTGTTGTATGTAGATGACATACTTCTTATTGGAAATGATATCCCTGCCTTGCAATCTGTAAAGATTTGGCTAGGGAACTGCTTTTCGATGAAAGATTTAGGAGAAGCCACCTATGTATTAGGAATCAAGATCTACAGAGATAGATCAAGAAGGCTTCTTGGTCTAAGTCAAAGTACATACATAGACAAGGTGCTTAAAAGGTTTAGCATGCAAGAATCCAAGAAAGGATTCGTGCCTATGACGCATGGCATTTATCTCTCGAAGGAACAGTGTCCTTCAACACCAGATGAGAGACAACGCATGAGTAAGATTCCATATGCGTCAGCTATTGGATCTATCATGTATGCCATGATATGTACTCGTCCCGATGTATCGTATGCTTTGAGCATGACGAGCAGATATCAAGTTGATCCAGGTGAAGGTCACTGGATTGCTGTCAAGAACATCCTGAAGTACTTGAGAAGGACTAAGGATACATTCTTGATTTATGGAGGTGAGGAAGAGCTCAATGTAATGGGTTACACTGATGCAAGCTTCCAAACTGACAAAGATGATTTTCGATCGCAATCTGGATATTGCCTAAATGGAGGTGCTGTGAACTGGAAGAGTTCAAAGCAAGAAACAGTAGCCGATTCTACAACGGAAGCTGAGTATATTGCTGCCTCGGATGCAGCAAAGGAAGCTGTTTGGATAAGAAAGTTCATTTCTGAACTTGGAGTGGTGCCTAGCATTAAAGATCCGATAGAACTCTATTGTGACAACAATGGAGCGATCGCATTGGCTAAGGAACCAAGATCTCACCAAAGATCCAAGCACATACTTAGGCGTTTCCATTTCATTCGAGAAATCGTTGAAAGGGAAGATGTTAAAATATGCAAAGTACCAACAGCTGATAATGTATCTGACCCATTGACGAAGCCACTGTCACAGCAGAAGCATGATCGTCATACTAGATCTCTAGGCATTAGGTATATGTCTGAGTGGTCTTAGTGCAAGTGGGAGATTTATTGGGATATGCCCTAAGACAAATCATTAGATGATTGTTTTGACATACAATGTTTATGATTTTATGAATGGCAATTCATTATTATATATTATTCTTTTAACTGTGCAATGTGAATTAATATATATGTTAATGTCCTTAGAATAATATTGTATTATTCTTAAAGATGTCCCTAGTCAAGTATTATCATGAAAGGGATAATGATAATACGTAGAGACTAGTATGTGTTGATTGATGAATTGTTCATTGATATGAGATATCAAATCAACATATGGGTACATGTTAGAGAACGATGTACTGGACAGACCCACCATGAGAATGCAACATGGATAGTTATATGATCGTCATATGCAATTCTCATAGTGATAATAATGTATGTAATCCTTACGACTTGTGATCATCAGAGATCCCAACATGAGGAGTTATGTATCTTGATATCATCAAACGTTACCCGTAACAGGGTAATCTATAAAGGCGACTATTGGATACACTACGAATTATGTAGAGGGATGTTGACTGATCGAGATAGGATTTGTCCCTCCTATATAACAGGAGATGTGTTTGGCCCTTGATCAAGTGAGAACTAAAATGCATGGCCATGCTCGGATGAGTCGATATGAGATATCGAGCTTATTCGTTTATTCTAGTTCTACTTGGGGATCAAGAAATAAAGATTGGATATACGAGTATGACTATTCCATGACTCGTGTTCAATCTAAACACAAAGGACAAAGGGATTAAGTTACATGGTTAATATTATCACAAGTTCTATAGGTTATGTCGAGTCATTGACATTCTTGTAATTTGGGTAGCCTCGATGTGTTGCTAGACACCGCTCCTTGCTTGCGACATAAAATGAGATTTAATGTCACTGCCAACATTACAAGATCCTATCAGGTCGCACAAAAGATTAAATCGAGAAGGGAAATTAAATTCATGGGATGAATTAAATAATTAAGAGGAGTCTTAATTAATAATCATAATGATTAAATTAAATCATGGGCTTAAGCCCATGAGGCTTTATGAAAGCCTTTAATTAATCATATATAATATGATTGCATGGTAATTAATTGAGATATACAATTCATATCACTCAACCTAAACTCCAAGAAGACCACACGGCCGCCTCCTCTCCAAGCTCTCTCGGCTTCACCATAGCCGAAGTGAATTGTGGAGATTTGCGTGCCATTTAATCGATTTAGAATCGAGTGTGTTTCTTGTTCCGGTTTAAGAACTCGTCTAGCAACTTGTTCTTAAGCTATCCCTTCACCCGATTTGATCGTGTGGATACCGTTGAGGCAAAACTTGTTGAGTTTTGCTAGTGACTCGGAGGAGGCGTTGGACGTGGTGCAGCTCCGTGGAATCTGCTCAAACATGCTACAAGGGTGAGACACTTGTAATTCCTTTATCCGATATGAAATCCTATGTATAGATCTGCTGGTTAGTAATCCATATAAAATTTATTCCGCTGCGTTGTATGCTCTTGGATTACTTACAGACACAACACCATCTCATCAATACCAAATACCAGTCACCAATCCCTAGTCTGTCCATCACAATGTATTTTAATGCCCCTCGCTTATTTACATATAGGCGGCATAGAATAACCTCGCTTCAATGGACATGCGGCGCTTCCACCCCTCGCTTCACATTGAGCGGCAAATATTTTTTCCTCGCCCTATATGATAACCACGCTCAAATGTGACATGCGGCGCTCCCACCCCTCGCTTCACATTTAGCGGAAACAAACCAAATAGCGGCAAGCATTAAAATCATCAAGGGATCGATCGCCAAATGCTTCTGGAGCGTACTGCCTCTTCGCGATCGATCGCCAAAAATGGGCGATCGATCGCCGAGCCCTGTATCGCGAAAAATCGCCATTAATGATCCAAAACTTCATTCCAACCCATTCCAACTCCCCTACCAACAAACCAACAACATCAAATACATAATAACCTTCCATAAACACTTTAAGCACCTCAAAAATCCAACATTCAACCAAAACCACAACAACCCAACACAAACCCATTTTAAAACCCTTCAAAACCATACCAAACTTAAATAAAACATTACAAAATCAACAATGAGGTATCCATACCTCTTGGGGACTTCAAATCTCCCAATAAACTCCACAAATCAAGATTTTTGGAAGGATTTTCTTCACCCCTAAGCTCAAGAACGAAAATGAGGAGGGTAGGGTTTGTGGGAAGTGATTTTGGGGGAAAATGAAAAGTGTTTTGGTAAAGGTGGGGGGTAAAGGTATTAAAACAAGTTTAATTGTATCCCCACAACTAACATGATGTATTAAACATCCCAACATGATATTTAAAAGGCATTTCACCAAAGTGCACCATAATCACAATTAAACTCATGCTTTACAATTAATTGCTAACCATGGCAAATAAATCATGCTAATAACAATTTTCCCAACATGCACAACATGCACCCTGAAATGCACTCCCGGATCGCCCTTTTCATATGACTATGCATTTCCATAAGATAAATAAATCCAACACATAATTAATTACCACCATAATTAATCATATAAACACAATTAATGCCTAAATTGCAATTAATCATTTCGGGGATATCACAATACTCCCCTACTTATAAGATTTCGTCCTCGAAATCGCATGCACTTACCCCCAAAAGAAACTAAACATAATCACAAACCAGAGAACAGTTCCGGGTAGTGCTGCACCATATGCCGCTCCGTCTCCCACGTAGCCTCCTCGACACCCCTGCGATCCCACTGAACCTTGATCATAGGTATCACTTTGTTCCGAAGTCTACGGTCTGCTCGATCCAGAATTCTGACAGGCCGTTCCACAGAAGACACATCGGATTCTAACTGAACCTCAGAAGGCTGCAAAACATGAGATGGATCTGGCTCATACTTCCACAGCATCGATACATGAAACACATCATGTATACCAGATAAAGAAGGCGGCAAAGCCAGTCGGTAAGCTAAGGTGCCAATGCGCTGCAAAATCTCGTACGGTCCAACATACCTCGGAGACAGTTTCCCGCGCATCCCAAATCGCACAACGCCTCTGAAAGGCGAGATCTTCAAAAAGACCTTATCTCCCAACTGAAATTCCAACGGTCTCCGCCGTTTATTCGCATAAGCTGCCTGTCTGTCCTGGGCTGCTTTCATTTTCTGCCTTATCATCTTTATCTTCTCTTCCATCTCCCGAATCAACTTCGGTCCTCCGACCGATTTACGGTCCAAATCATCCCAACACAAGGGTGATCTACACCGTCTGCCATAAAAGAGCTTCTGTGATGTCCCTGAAATGATTAATTGTGTTTAAGGCATTAATTGTGTTCATATGATTAAATATGATTAATTATGGTGGTAATTGCCTTATGTGTTAGAATTAATTGCCATGTGGAAATGCTTGGTCATGTGGGCTGGTAGAGCATTTCAGGGTGCATGTTATGCATGTTGGGTAATTGGGTGTTACAATGGCTTACATGTGTTGGTAGTCATTTATTTTGTGAAACATGCATTTAATTGGAATTTGATGCATTGTGGTGAAATGTGTTTAAAATACCATGTTGGGGTATAATTTACATCATGTTATTTGTTGGGGTACAAATTTAATTAAAAGTTTAACTTTTACCCCACCACCTCATTCCACTTTACTCTTTACACTCAAATCCCCAATCTCTCCCAAACCCTTATTTTTCTCCTCAAACCCGATTTTTGCTCCAAAGTGGGAAGGAAGTTCTTGCAAAAACTTCATTTTAGTGATTCTTGGTAAGATTTAGTGCCTATGATGTTTATATATCACTTCTTGATGTTCTTGAAGTGTTTGGTTGAGTTTTGGAAGGGTTTTAAAAGGGTTTGAAATGGGTTTGTTTGGGTTAGTGTGATTTTTGGTGGGATGTTGGATTTTTAGTGGTTTTATGATGTGTGTTGAAGGTTTTAAGTGTTTTAATGTTTTTGAGTTGTTGGTATAAATGGTGTTAAGGTTGGTGAAGGTTTAAATGTGCAAAAATGGTGATTTTCGTGGTACAGGGGCTGGCGATCGATCGCCCGTTTTTGGCGATCGATTGCGAGCAGGCAGTAGGCTCCAGAAGCCTTTGGCGATCGATCGCCACTTTTGGGCGATCGATCGGTGAGCTTGGCGATCGATCGTGCCAAAAGTGGCGATCGATCGCCGAAAGCAAAAATTTGTTGGTTCGGGCAGTGTGATCTCGCGATCGATCGGGACGTCTTGGCGATCGATCGCGAGACACACAAAAGTGTGTTTTTGGCATTTTTGTGGTATTTTTGGATATTGGACTATAATTGGCATCTAATTTTGATTTTTATGGTTGTGTAGAACCATCCCAGATACCAACAACATCGAGGAGATAAAGTTGTACAACTTCTCCACTTTTGAAACTAAGGTACGTAGTGAGACGTACGAGCATCGGACGGTAAAACGTGTTACAACTTTGATGATGTATATTGTGAATATTGTGTCCTCATATGTGATGAAATATTTGAAATGATAGTGTTATATCATGATATTGGAATCAATTGTGTTTGATTATTGTGGTAGAATTGATGAATGTTCCGGTAGCCTTTATCTCCGAGCGAGGGAGATACTTGCCGTTGTCATATGAAGCGATGGTAGTATGATATTTGCCACTGTCATGTCTAAGCGAGGTAACATGCCGCTGTCATTGTCGAAGCGAGGGATATCATATGATGCCGCTATATGTCGAAGCGAGGGGTCCTAAAATTCTTCTGTTGTATTGGGACCGGAACAATCACAATTCTAGTGATTAATGTGGAATATTGTGGATATAATTGGAAACGCGTTATCGATCATTATATTGTGAACTAATGATTTTGTGCATAAGTTTGTGAAACAGGAACAACAATGAAATGTTCTAATGTGGTGATCAAGGAGCATATCTATTAATTGTCTCATGCGCTTATTATTTTATTAAGTTGAATTGTGTTAAGTGGTGATACATATATGCTCATGGTGAGTTGTTCCTGTAGGTACGCTTTTGGACAAAGGGGCTAAGGGTTGGGTTGAACTGTGAGCTGAAGGAGGCATGAACGATGATAGAATACAGGATTTTTGATAGTCTTAACATTCATATTGGGAATGTAATTAATTAACTGTTGAAGTTTTATTTTGGCCTGTAATTTCTTTGAGCTCACATAACAACCAGAACTCTAAGATGTCTCTAATACATATTTAGCCCTGTTTATATCTTGATTTCACCGTTAAAGAACTAGGGTCCTTACATTAGTGGTATCAGAGCAGTGGTTAGAGAACCCGGGAACGAGTGAAGGGTAGCCTTAGCAATAAGTTGGCTAGGCGTCTACTTTTAAACATGTTGTGCGCATATGAAGCATGTGACTGTTATGCTAACGTGTTATGGTTTTCTAACGATGTATTATGTGAATTGTTTAGGATAATGTTGTTAACCCTTGTGTTGCAGTATGGCAGCAAATGTCGATGTTGGTGATGCAGTAAGTGTAAATGCTAGTGCTAGGCATACAAATCCCCTACCGCCGCCAGCCTTGGGCGAAGAGCCGTCCGAACAGCAGTTATTGCCGGGAGAACTGAGTTTGACGCAATTTCTAGCTTATCGGCCCCCGACTTTTGAAGGGACTGAAACAGGGGAAAAGGCCGAGGAATGGCTAGAGAGGTTGGAGAAGATATTTGTAGCTGCCCCGTGCGCAAAGACAGCTTGGATACGGCTAGCAGAGTTTCAATTGGCCAAAAAGGCGCTGATGTGGTGGAAGACCACAGTGATTGAACAGGAGGCTCAGGGTCAGGAAATAAACTGGAAGCTGTTTAGGACTCGATTTCTGACCCGATACTTCTCAGCAGAGGCACGGCAGGCTAAAGAAGATGAATTCACTAGCTTGAGGCAAGGTACTATGCCGGTGTCTGACTATGCTCTCCAGTACTGTTCCTTACTTAGATATGTGCCTCATATCGCCACTAGCACCCAAGAAAAGATGAGGAACTTTATGAAAGGCTTGAGGCCGGAGTTGTATGATAGGGTGATCACTTATGGCCCTACTTGTTTTGATGACGCCCTAGCACGAGCTGAACTGGCAGAATTAGGAGTGGGTGCATATCCGACTGTGGCACCGCCTCAAGCACCATCACAGAGACCGACCCCTGAAAACTTGAAACCAAGGGGCGACCATTTTAAGTCAAAGGGAAACTCATCATCTTCCAGATTCAGTGGTAGATGGCAAGATGCTCGTGGAAGGGGTGGTCGTGGAAGTAATGCTCCGTCTCATAGGGGATAGTCTCAGGCTAGCAATTTTGAGAAGGTTAAGTGTTTTCTGTGCGGGGGACCCCATTCAGTGAAAGGATGCTCTGCTTGTTATGAGTGTGGGAAACATGGTCACTTGGCCCGAAATTGTCCTAACCTGGGAGGGCCACAGAACACTATGGGGAGACCTTCAGACAGGCCAGCGCAGCAGAGACCACCATTTGCACCGAGGCCATTGGGAGGACAGTCGTTGGGGCCACCTCAAGGGCAAGTGTTTTCCCTCACCAGGGAGCAGGCTACAGCAGCTCCAGAGGAAGTGATAGCGGGTACGTGTTATTTATTTACGCACCCTTCTTATATTTTGATAGATACAAGTGCGTCACACTCCTTTGTGTCGACGAGTTTTGTGGAGAGGCACCGTATATGCACGACTCCGTCACCCATGCCTCTTGTGGTTTCGACACCCGCATGAAAGAGTGTGATTGCAGATCGGTTTGTTGATGGCGGCCTCATTTATTTTGAGGGCAACGAGTTGAAGTCAGATTTGATTGTTCTGGGAATGTCGGACTTCGACTGCATTGTGGGTATTGATGTGCTGAACAGATATCAGGCAGTAGTGGACTGCAGTCAGAGGACAGTACGGTTCAGATCTGATTTAGGGGTTCGGTGGACTTTTTATGGGGATGGTTCCCGCTCAAGAATTCCGTTGATATCGGCCTTAAAGATGACTCAGTTATTGGAACGTGGGCATGAGGGTTATCTTATTTATGCCATTGACATTGCTGGAAAGAAAGAAGAGTTAAGAGTCGAAGATATACCCGTGGTTGCCGAGTTTGCCGATGTATTTCTGGAGGAGATTCCCGGATTCCCGCCGGTTAGGGAAGTTGAGTTCGGGATCGAATTATTACCGGGGACATCCGCTATTTCTCGTGTCCCTTACAGGATGGCACCATCGGAGTTAAGAGAGCTGAAAGAGCAGCTACAGGAACTACTTGATAAGGGTTACATACGCCCCAGCGTGTCACCTTGGGGTGCGCCTGTATTATTCGTGAAAAAGAAAGATGGGTCGATGAGATTGTGCATCGACTACAGGCAATTGAATAAGGCCACAGTGAAGAATAAATACCCTTTTCCGCGGATCGATGACTTGTTTGATCAGTTGCAGGGCACGAGGTTGTACAGTAAGATTGATTTGAGGTCGGGGTACCACCAGATCCGAGTTAGAGAGGATGATGTGCAGAAGACAGCCTTCCGGACCCGTTATGGTCACTATGAGTTTTTGTTCATGCCGTTTGGAGTGACAAACGCCCTGGCTGTGTTTATGAGCTTGATGAATCGAGTGTTCTAACCCTATTTGGATCAATTCGTCATTGTATTTATTGACTATATACTTATCTATTCTCGGAGCGAAGAAGAACACAAGAATCATTTGAGGACAGTGCTCCAGATTCTGAGGGACAATCAGTTGTATGCAAAGCTGAGAAAGTGTGAATTTTGGTTGAGCAGCGTGGTATTTTTGGGGCATGTGATCTCTAGTGATGGGATATCTGTGGATCCCAGGAAAGTGGAGGCAGTGATGGATTGGTCTGCGCCTACATCTGTACCCGAGATCCGTAGCTTCCTCGGTTTAGCGGGTTATTACCGACGTTTCGTCGAGGGATTCTCTAAGATCGCTAAGCCGTTGACGCAGTTGACTCAGAAAGGTGTTCCGTTTTCATGGTCTGTGGCATGTGAGCAAAACTTCCAAGAGTTGAAGCACCGGTTGACTACAGCACCTGTTCTGGTGATCCCCTCGGAGAACGAGAGATTTGCTTTGTACACGGATGCATCACTGCAGGGGTTGGGCTGTGTACTGATGCAGGACAAGCATGTAGTGGCTTATGCATCGAGGCAGTTGAAGCCTCATGAGACCAGGTACCCGGTTCATGATTTGGAACTGGCGGCCATTATTTTCGCTTTGAAAATTTGGCGGCATTATCTTTATGGTACTTCTTTTACCATTTACACGGACCATAAGAGCTTGAAGTTCCTATTTACCCAAGCGGAACTGAATATGAGGCAAAGGAGGTGGATGGACTTGCTCAAGGACTATGATTGCGAGATAGAGTACCATCCAGGGAAGGCGAACCTGACAGCTGACGCCTTAAGTAGGAAGGTGAAGTATGCGGCAGAGGATGTTATTCAGTTATCGGCCTTGATGACCTCTTGTTGTCATTTGGGATATGACTTTGATTTAGATGTATCGCCGGTGCTGGTATCGACCCTATTGGCAGAACCGGACATCTTTGAACTTATCAGGAAAGCTCAGGTGACAGACGTTGAGGTACAGAGATGGTTATCATATTTACGTCTGGGTCAGTTATCGAAGTTCAGAGTAGCAGAAGATGGTTCCTTGAGGCTTGGTAACCATTGGGTAGTAACGAGGGCACCAGAGTTGCGTCAAGGAATCTTGCATCGTGCTCATAGTAGCAGATTTAGCATCCATCCAGGTGGGAGAAAGATGTACAAGGACTTGTGTGATCAATTTTGGTGGAGACGGATGAAGAGAGACGTTATGTCATTCGTTAAGAAGTGCCTGATTTGCCAACAAGTGAAAGCAGAAAGGCAGAGGCCCGGAGGCGAGTTGAAGAGTTTAGAGATACCAGAGTGGAAGTGGGAACACATCTCTATGGATTTCGTGACCCACTTGCCAAGGACTGCCTCGGGATCCGATGCGATCTGGGTGATTGTGGATCGACTGACGAAGGTGGCTCACTTCATCCCATATTGTATGTCTTACACATACTTAAAGATGGCCCAGTTGTATGTACGGGATGTGGTGAGATTGCCTCGGGATTCTGATAGAGACCCGCGGTTCACATCACACTTTTGGGAGGGTCTTCAATCGGCTTTGGGTACATAAGTGAGGCTGAGTACGGCTTATCACCCTCAGATAGATGGTCAGACAGAGCGTACCATACAGACGCTTGAGGACATATTGAGGGCATGTGTTTTGGAGTTCGATACTCCGTGGCAAGATTCAGTGCCACTAGTGGAATTCTCTTATAACAACAGTTATCAGGCGAGCATTCAGATGGCTCCATTCGAGGCCCTTTACGGTCGACGATGTAGGTCACCGTTGTACTGGGAAGATTTGACTAGTAAGACGGTCGGAGGACCGGAATTGATTCGTGAAATGGAAGAGAAAATCAAAGTGATCCGTCAGAAAATAAAAGCGGCTCAAGATAGGCAAGCGGCCTATGCTAATAAACGACGGCGACCATTGGAATTCCAAGTGGGAGACAGAGTCTTTCTGAAAATCTCACCTTCAGAGGTGTAGTTAGTTTCGGTATGCGCGGGAAGTTGTCTCCGAGATATGTTGGGTCGTACGAGGTATTGCAGTGCATCGGCACTTTGGCTTATCGTTTGGCCCTACCGCCGTCCTTGTCTAGTATACATGATGTCTTCCATGTATCTATGTTGAGGAAGTATGAACCAGACCCGTCTCATGTGTTGCAGCCTTCAGAGGTTCAGTTGAGTTCAGATGTATCATATGTTGAACGGCTAGTCAGAATTCTGGATCGAGAGTATCGCAGACTTCGAAGCAAGGTTATACCGATGGTCAAGGTTCAGTGGGATCGTCGGGGTGTCGAAGAGGCCACGTGGGAGACGGAACGGCATATGGTGCAGCACTACCTGGAACTATTCTCTGGTATGTGTTTATGTTTAGTTTCTTTTGGGGTAAGTGCATGCGATTTCGAGGACGAAATCTTCTAAGTAGGGGAGTATTGTGATGTCCCCGAAATGATTAATTGTGTTTAAGGCATTAATTGTGTTCATATGATTAAATATGATTAATTATGGTGGTAATTGCCTTATGTGTTAGAATTAATTGCCATGTGGAAATGCTTGGTCATGTGGGCTGGTAGAGCATTTCAGGGTGCATGTTATGCATGTTGGGTAATTGGGTGTTACAATGGCTTACATGTGTTGGTAGTCATTTATTTTGTGAAACATGCAGTTAATTGGAATTTGGTGCATTGTGGTGAAATGTGTTTAAAATACCATGTTGGGGTATAATTTACATCATGTTATTTGTTGGGGTACAAATTTAATTAAAAGTTTAACTTTTACCCCACCACCTCATTCCACTTTACTCTTTACACTCAAAATCCCCAATCTCTCCCAAACCCTTATTTTTCTCCTCAAACCCGATTTTTGCTCCAAAGTGGGAAGGAAGTTCTTGCAAAAACTTCATTTTAGTGATTCTTGGTAAGATTTACTGCCTATGATGTTTATATATCACTTCTTGATGTTCTTGAAGTGTTTGGTTGAGTTTTGGAAGGGTTTTAAAAGGGTTTGAAATGGGTTTGTTTGGGTTAGTGTGATTTTTGGTGGGATGTTGGATTTTTAGTGGTTTTATGATGTGTGTTGAAGGTTTTAAGTGTTTTAATGTTTTTGAGTTGTTGGTATAAATGGTGTTGAGGTTGGTGAAGGTTTAAATGTGCAAAAATGGTGATTTTCGTGGTACAGGGGCTGGCGATCGATCGCCCGTTTTTGGCGATCGATCGTGAGCAGGCAGTAGGCTCCAGAAGCCTTTGGCGATCGATCGCCACTTTTGGGTGATCGATCGGTGAGCTTGGCGATCGATCGCGCCAAAAGTGGCGAGCGATCGCCGAAAGCAAAAATTTGTTGGTTCGGGCAGTGTGATCTCGCGATCGATCGGGACGTCTTGGCGATCGATCGCGTGACACACAAAAGTGTGTTTTTGGCATTTTTGTGGTATTTTTGGATATTGGACTATAATTGGCATCTAATATTGATTTGATGGTTGTGTAGAACCATCCCAGGTACCAACAACATCGAGGAGATAAAGTTGTACAACTTCTCCACTTTTGAAACTAAGGTACGTAGTGAGACGTACGAGCATCGGACGGTAAAACGTGTTACAACTTTGATGATGTATATTGTGAATATTGTGTCCTCATATGTGATGAAATATGTGAAATGATAGTGTTATATCATGATATTGGAATCAATTGTGTTTGATTATTGTGGTGGAATTGATGAATGTTCTGGTAGCCTTTATCTCCGAGCGAGGGAGGTACTTGCCGCTGTCATATGAAGCGATGGTAGTATGATATTTGCCGCTGTCATGTCTAAGCGAGGTTTGTAATAGCTCAATTTTAAAGGAATTATTGACCCAAAAGATGTGTAAGTTATAAATTATAAATAATAATAATAATAATGATATTAATAATAATATTTAATAATATTAATGATAATTGATGAGTGATAACCGAACACTTTTACACTTTTTCAGAGCATGCTGTTCGCTCATTTCAGGTCACCTTCGCCTCTTCTTCCCTTCCGTTTCATTCGCTTGTTTCGCCTTCCATCTTCCCCAGAAATCAATCGATCTTCGTCCCTTTATCTACTCCTATTTGTAACTGGCATGAATCCTATTAAGTTCCTAGATTCCTTAGCCATTTTCCCGTCTGTTATCAAGTTCCGAAAAAGGAAAATTTCCAGATTTCGTTGGTTTTGATTTTCGACTTCGGAAATCACTTCTAAATCCAAGTAGTAGCAAGCAATCAAGAGGAATTCGGATTTGGGCATCAATTGGTATGAAATTCGATTTTATTTTAAGTTTCGAAAAAATTTCTGTTTTCAATTTTTAATTTCTGTTTCGATTTTTAAATATTGTGTTTAGGTTAGTTGGATTTAAATTGAAGTTTTAGGGTTTTTATTTGTCAAGAACAAATTTTTAAGAATTAATTCGAAAATTTCTGGAATTGGGGTCGAAAATGTATTCTGGAAATTTTGTCCGAAAATGTTATTTGAAATTTTGAAGAAAATCTGAGATGGTGTTTCGAAATTATTTTTGAAATTTGAGGATGGGATGAGTATGTAATTCGAAGGTTATTTTGGAATTTAGATCAAATATGTATTTGGAATTTTGAAGAATTCGAATATTGGGATATTTTTTCGGAAATGGAATTTTGGTTCGAAAAATATTCTGGAATTTTGTATGTTAATTTGAAAATGATGATGGATTTCAAAGAGTTAGGATTGTGTTAGGATATTATAGAACCAAGATAATTAGATATGGTTTTGATAATGTTGAATTGGATAATAGGAAATCCTTGACATATCGGAGATTGTGGGAAGGTTTGTAGCTTGAACATTGTTAAGAAGCTTTGAGGTACGTAAAGGAAGTTGCAATTTTACGCAAATTATTTTGAGTATATTTTGTTGTTTATTTTGAAATGTTTTGAATAGTAAGCATGAAAGATTATTTTGAAATATGATTTTTTGATAAGAAATGTATTTTGTTGAAAATTAGAATTTTGAATGACATTTTATTGTGTGCGAAAAAATTATTTTGAAAGGCCATGTTTGTCTTGATTCGGTGAATACGATTTGAAGTTTGTGAACTGTGGATATTTTCGTTTCGTTGTGGCTCGCATTGCGACGAGGATAAAAACGCGCATGCTTTCGGCTCGTTGGCGACGAGAATAAAGAAACGCATTTCGTTTTGCCCGAAGACAGAGGGGGTATAATATCTGTCGATACCCTTCCAGCGGGTATAGTCTGGAATGATATCATTGTGTCACATCCATAATTGAGTATGCATTTGTTTCATTACAGCATGGCTATGTCTAAGAATTAATTCTATAATGTTAAAACATTATATGATATTGTTATTTATTTCCGTTATGTTTCATTGGTTATCTGAACAGTTATTTCCGTTATGATTCCGTTTTGTGAAATTTAGCTTCGTTGACTGTTCGGATTAAACCATATATGTGTGAAAGTTATTTTGATATAAAATTGTATTATTTTTCGTCACATTATGAAAAATGATGTTTTTGATCTTTTATCAAATGTTTATTATGCTTACTATAAAATGCTGCAACTTACATTTACCTGTAATGTGACATATTACAGATGGAGTTGAAGACTTAGACGATGCGGAGGATATTTAGATTTATTATGAAGTTTTGAGTATGTTGGCATGTTTAAGTTTTATTTTGAGGATATGAAACATTTACTCATGTTTTAGTTGGATATTGATATTTGAAGTTTATTTTGGTTTAGTTTTTGTTTTTATGATTTTGTTATTGTGGTTGTAGTGATCTGGTAGATCACAGGGCACAATTTTTTAAGAGGAGACTCTGCCCAAATTTTTCTAAGATAAAAGTCACGGGTAATAAGTTATTAAGTCAACATCCGATAAGAATTAAAACGTTTCCGCTAAATAAAAGTTCAAAGTGATAACAAGATTTTGAATTGAGTGAAGCCTTGTATTCAAGCAATTGAATACAGCGGGCGACCCATCTGGGCGGGCCGTCACAGTTGGTATCAGAGCCTTAGTTTGTATGTTTGGGATTAGACCTTTGCCTTAAGACTAAGCTTATTTAAGTTTGACTTGTTGGGAAAAGTTTTGGATTTAGAGTAATGGAGTTAAGCTTGAATCAGTACCTAAGATTTTATATGTGTGTGTGTTTGAACTTATGTGCCTGCTTGTTTTTACTTGCCTTAAACATTTTATTTGTTTTGTTTAAACTAGTATCATTTATTCCGATAAAACTCTATTTTTACCGATAAAACTCTATTTTAAGATTTCAAATGGCTAGAGGAAGAACCAGTAGCAATCAGAGTGGTAGCCAAGAGCAGGACTCGAATCGCGACTCAGGAGATGGTCAGGATAGGAATGTGAATCAAGGTCAAGATGGAATCCCAAATATAAACGTGGGATCAATGAATGAGGTGGACATCACGAACATATGTCGTATCATAGCTGGAGTGTTACAACAAAATGTTGTTTCGGCACCACTACAGCCGGAAACACAGAGAAGGACTGAATTTGAGAGATTTCGGGCACTCCGACCACCGTACTTTGGAAACGAGACTGATCCAATGAAAGCTGAGGAATGGCTAACCAAGATTGAAGAATTACTGAAAGCCATAAACATTGCCGATGGAGAAAAAGTTACAGTGGTGACTCCATTTTTGGAAGGAAATGCAAAGCATTGGTGGACCTCAGTGGAAGTAAGTATGGAACGAAACTCCATTACCTGGACGATTTTATAGAGAGAAATTTCTGCAACAATATTTTCCTGACGCTGTCCGAATGGCTAAAGAAGATGAATTTTTGAGGCTGAGGCAAACTGAGAATATGACTGTGCTGGAATATCTGAGGAAGTTCCAAGAGCTGGGCAGATTCTGTCCTTTATATTTGCAGTCTGAGAACAGCAAGATTACAAGGTTCAGACAAGGTCTTCGCACTGGCATCAGGCTCAAAGTAGCACCTCTCATGGATACCAAATTTGATATACTCATGGAGAGGGCATTGTTCGTGGAATCTGAACTGAGGAATCTTGAGGCTCCTCAAAATCGAAAGAAGCCTGAATTCAGAAACAGAGATCAGAGACCGCCAGCTCGCAGACAGATGATAGTTGAAACTAAGAAGAATGAAGTTTGTCCCAAGTGTAATCGGAGTCATACTGGGGAATGTTACTGGAACTCTCGAGGTTGCTTTAAATGTGGATCTAAAGAACATCGGATTAGAGATTGTCCCAGCTTGAAGCAAACCTCAGGAACAAATCAACCACGTGGACAACAACAGCGCAATCCAACTAGATTGTATGCTGTCCGTACTGAAGAGGATCATGAGTTGATCGGAGGTAAATTTAAATTCCTGAATCAAGATGTTTATGTGTTATTTGATTCTGGCGCTTCAAATTCCTTTATCTCTGAATCTTGTGTGGAGAAACTTGATTTACATTTCAGTCCACTGTTACATTTAATGCAAGTATTGAGTCCATTAGGAAAGACAGTCACAATTAAATATGTATGCAATGATGTAACACTGATTGTGGAAAGCGAAGAATTCAAAGCCAACCTGTTCATCATCAACATGAAAGAATTTGACATAATTCTTGGGGTGGATTGGTTGAGTAGTGCAAAGGCTCGCATTGACTGTTACCGAAGGATCATAACTCTACAAACGAATTCGGGTAAAGAGATCTGTTATGAAGGCGTGAGCCTGCATGAACGATTTTGTGGCAATGTCTCTGAAGTGGAAGCAAAAATAAATAAGATTTGCACGGTGAAAGAATTCTCAGATGTTTTCCCAGAGGATTTGCCAGGACTGCCACCAATTCGAAGCACGGAATTTTCTATTGATATTATTCCGGGATCGGAACCGATATCCAAAGCACCTTACAGGATGGCACCAGCAGAGCTAAAAGAATTGAAAAGTCAATTGAAGGAACTACAAGATAAAGGTTTCATAAGGCCTAGTGTGTCACCTTGGGGAGCACCGGTACTGTTTGTAAAGAAAAAGGATGGCAGCATGAGAATGTGCATTGACTACAGGGAGTTGAATCAAATCACTGTGAAGAATAAATATCCGCTACCAAGGATTGACGATTTGTTCGATCAATTACAAGGTGCACAAATATTCTCGAAGATTGATTTGAGATCTGGGTATCATCAACTCAGAATCAAGGAGCAAGATATTCACAAAACTGCATTTCGAACCAGATACGGACATTATGAATTTCTGGTGATGCCTTTCGGACTTACGAATGTACCTGCAGCATTTATGGCATTAATGAATCACGTATTCCGAGAATGGCTCGACAAATTCATCATAGTATTCATTGATGACATATTGATTTATTCCAAATCAAAGGAAGAACATGAAGAACATTTGAAGATGACATTGGAGAGACTACGACAACATCAATTATTTGCAAAGTTCGAGAAATGTGACTTCTGGTTGGATTCTGTATCATTTCTTGGACACATCATTGATACTCAAGGAATCCGAGTAGACTCAGCAAAGATTCAAGCCATTACCAATTGGAAAGTTCCGACATCAGTAACAGAAATTCGAAGTTTTCTGGGATTGGCTGGATATTACCGAAAATTTGTGGAAGGATTTTCTCGAGTTACATTACCACTTACAAAGTTGACTAGAAAGGGAGTAAAGTTTGAATGGGATTCTAAGTGTCAGGCAAGTTTTGAGAAGTTGAAAGATCTACTTGTGACGGCACCTATTCTTACACTGCCAGATGGACATGAAGGATTTGTATCTACAGTGATGCATCAAAGGAGGGGTTAGGTTGTGTACTTATGCAAAATGGAAAGGTGATTGCATATGCTTCACGACAGTTGAAAGAACACGAGATAAGGTACCCCACTCATGATCTAGAACTGGCAGCAGTGGTTTTTGCACTGAAATTATGGCGACACTACTTGTACGAAACCACATGTGATATCTACACTGATCACAAGAGTTTAATACTCAAAAGGAGTTGAATATGAGACAAAGAAGATGGTTAGAGCTGATCAAGGACTATGATGTGAAATTGCACTATCATCCTGGAAAGAGTAATGCGGTAGCTGATGCATTAAGCAGGAAGAGTTACGGATCAATGCTATTGACTACGCAACAGAAACTCATTGACGATATGTCAAAGTTAAATCTGAATGTTGAATCAAGAGACGACCAAAACGGGGCGACGGTATTGTGTAATCTCATGGTACAACCTGATCTTATTCTCAGGATTAAGGAAGCACAATCAAAGGATCCTATGTGGCAGACTTTATCACAAAAGGCTCAATCAAACCAAGAAAGTTTTAGAATGCATGAAGATGGGACTTTGAGATTCAATGATAGACTATTCGTTCCAGCTGTATCAACACTCAGGGGCGAAGTCTTACAAGATTCACATCAGACAATATTGGCCATGCATCCAGGACAGAATAAAATGTATCAAGATATGAAGCAATTATTTTGGTGGCCAGGAATGAAGCAAGATGTTGTGAAGTTTGTGTCCAAGTGTTTAGTGTGTCAACAAGTGAAAGTTGGAAGGCAAAAGCCGGCAGGGACACTGAGAAACTTGGATATACCAAACTGGAAATGGGAGCATATTACTATGGACTTTGTGACCGGATTACCCAAGACTACGACACAAAAGGATTCAGTTTGGGTTATTGTTGATCGACTTACTAAGTGTGCTCACTTTATACCGATGAAGAAGACTACATCAATGAATGATTTAGCAAAGCTTTACATTGATCAAGTGGTGTGTTTGCACGGGATACCAGTTAGTATCATATCTGATCGAGATGCTCGATTCACCTCACAATTCTGGAAGAGTTTACAATCTGTGTTGGGAACGAATTTGAAATACAGTACAGCTTTCCATCCACAGACGGACGGACAGTCTGAGAGAACGATTCAGATCCTCGAGGATTTACTTAGAACATGTATTTTGGATTTTCAAGGACAGTGGGATCGTCATCTGAAACTGGCCGAGTTTGTGTACAATAACAGTTATCAATCCAGTATTCAAATGGCACCATTCGAAGCTTTGTATGGGAGGAAATGTCGAACACCTCAGTGTTGGTTTGATGTTGGAGAGAAAGTATTGGAAGGACCAGAGTTGATCAAACTCACGAATGAAAAGGTTTCCATCATCAAACAGAGATTACTTACAGCTCAGAGTCGACAGAAAAGTTGGGCTGATGTTCGCAGACGAGATTTAGAATTTCAGCAAGGGGATAAGGTATACTTGAAAGTATCACCATTCAGAGAAGTAATGAGATTTGGCAAGAATGGGAAGTTAAGTCCAAGATTCATAGGACCATATGAAATTCTGGAAAGAATCGGAACCTTGGCTTATCGACTTGCTCTACCTCCGGAACTAGATCGAGTACATAATGTGTTTCACGGATGCTCAGGAAGTATGTTCCAGATGAAAGTCATGTGCTTAAGGCAACAGAGATTGAGATATCGAAGGAATGCACATATTCAGAATATCCTATCAAGATACTCGACCGTCAAGAGAGAATTCTACGAACTAAGACAATTCCTTTTGTTAAAGTTCAATGGAGTAATCATTCGCCTGTGAAGCAACATGGGAAAAAGAAGAAGAACTATATGCTAAGTATCCAGATATAAAATGCGATGCAAGTTTCGAGGACGAAACTTTTTAGAATGTATGGAGATTGTAATAGCTCAATTTTAAAGGAATTATTGACCCAAAAGATGTGTAAGTTATAAATTATAAATAATAATAATAATAATAATGATATTAATAATAATATTTAATAATATTAATGATAATTGATGAGTGATAACCGAACACTTTTACACTTTTTCAGAGCATGCTGTTTCGCTCATTTCAGTTCACCTTCGTCTCTTCTTCCCTTCCGTTTCATTCGCTTGTTTCGCCTTCCATCTTCCCCAGAAATCAATCGATCTTCGTCCCTTTATCTACTCCTATTTGTAACTGGCATGAATCCTATTAAGTTCCTAGATTCCTTAGCCATTTTCCCGTCTGTTATCAAGTTCCGAAAAAGGAAAATTTCCAGATTTCGTTGGTTTTGATTTTCGACTTCGGAAATCACTTCTAAATCCAAGTAGTAGCAAGCAATCAAGAGGAATTCGGATTTGGGCATCAATTGGTATGAAATTTGATTTTATTTTAAGTTTCGAAAAAATTTCTGTTTTCAATTTTTAATTTCTGTTTCGATTTTTAATATTGTGTTTAGGTTAGTTGGATTTAAATTGAAGTTTAAGGGTTTTTATTTGTCAAGAACAAATTTTTAAGAATTAATTCGAAAATTTCTGGAATTGGGGTCGAAAATGTATTCTGGAAATTTTGTCCGAAAATGTTATTTGAAATTTTGAAGAAAATCTGAGATGGTGTTTCGAAATTATTTTTGAAATTTGAGGATGGGATGAGTATGTAATTCGAAGGTTATTTTGGAATTTAGATCAAATATGTATTTGGAATTTTGAAGAATTCGAATATTGGGATTTTTTTTCGGAAATGGAATTTTGGTTCGAAAAATATTCTGGAATTTTGTATGTTAATTTGAAAATGATGATGGATTTCAAAGAGTTAGGATTGTGTTAGGATATTATAGAACCAAGATAATTAGATATGGTTTTGATAATGTTGAATTGGATAATAGGAAATCCTTGACATATCGGAGATTGTGGGAAGGTTTGTAGCTTGAACATTGTTAAGAAGCTTTGAGGTACGTAAAGGAAGTTGCAATTTTACGTAAATTATTTTGAGTATATTTTGTTGTTTATTTTGAAATGTTTTGAATAGTAAGCATGAAAGATTATTTTGAAATATGATTTTTTGATAAGAAATGTATTTTGTTGAAAATTAGAATTTTGAATGACATTTTATTGTGTGTGAAAAAATTATTTTGAAAGGCCATGTTTGTCTTGATTCGGTGAATACGATTTGAAGTTTGTGAACTGTGGATATTTTCGTTTCGTTGTGGCTCGCATTGCGACGAGGATAAAAACGCGCATACTTTCGGCTCGTTGGCGACGAGAATAAAGAAACGCATTTCGTTTTGCCCGAAGACAGAGGGGGTATAATATCTGTCGATACCCTTCCAGCGGGTATAGTCTGGAATGATATCATTGTGTCACATCCATAATTGAGTATGCATTTGTTTCATTACAGCATGGCTATGTCTAAGAATTAATTCTATAATGTTAAAACATTATATGATATTGTTATTTATTTCCGTTATGTTTCGTTGGTTATCTGAACAGTTATTTCCGTTATGATTCCGTTTTGTGAATTTAGCTTCGTTGACTGTTCGGATTAAACCATATATGTGTGAAAGTTATTTTGATATAAAATTGTATTATTTTTCGTCACATTATGAAAAATGATGTTTTTGATCTTTTATCAAATGTTTACTATGCTTACTATAAAATGCTGCAACTTACCTTTACCTGTAATGTGACATATTACAGATGGAGTTGAAGACTTAGACGATGCGGAGGATATTTAGATTTATTATGAAGTTTTGAGTATGTTGGCATGTTTAAGTTTTATTTTGAGGATATGAAACATTTACTCATGTTTTAGTTGGATATTGATATTTGAAGTTTATTTTGGTTTAGTTTTTGTTTTTATGATTTTGTTATTATGGTTGTAGTGATCTGGTAGATCACAGGGCACAATTTTTTAAGAGGAGACTCTGCCAAATTTTTCTAAGATAAAAGTCACGGGTAATAAGTTATTAAGTCAACATCCGATAAGAATTAAAACGTTTCCGCTAAATAAAAGTTCAAAGTGATAACAAGATTTTGAATTGAGTGAAGCCTTGTATTCAAGCAATTGAATACGGCGGGCGACCCATCTGGGCGGGCCGTCACAAGGTTACATGCCGCTGTCATTGTCGAAGCGAGGGATATCATATGATGCCGCTATATGTCGAAGCGAGGGGTCCTAAAATTCCGTTGTTGTATTGGGACCAGAACAGTCACAATTCTAGTGATTAATGTGGAATATTGTGCATATAATTGGAAACGCGTTATCGATCGTTCTATTTGTGCATAAGTTTGTGAAACAGGAACAACAATGAAATGTGCTAATGTGGTGATCAAGGAGCATATCTATTAATTGTCTCATGCGCTTAATTATTTTATTAAGTTGAATTGTGTTAAGTGGTGATACATATATGCTCATGGTGAGTTGTTCCTGTAGGTACGCTTTTGGACAAAGGGGCTAAGGGTTGGGTTGAACTGTGAGCTGAAGGAGGCATGAACGATGATAGAATACAGGATTTTTGATAGTCTTAACATTCATATTGGGAATGTAATTAATTAACTGTTGAAGTTTTATTTTGGCCTGTAATTTCTTTGAGCTCACATAACAACCAGAACTCTAAGATGTCTCTAATACATATTTAGCCCTGTTTATATCTTGATTTCACCGTTAAGGAACTAGGGTCCTTACAGCCTCAAAAGGAGCCATCTGAATACTCGCCTGGTAGCTATTATTATAAGAGAACTCTACCAAGGGTACCGAATCTTGCCAAGAAACATCGAACTCCAAAACACAAGCTCTCAACATGTCCTCGAGCGTCTGGATAGTACGCTCGGTCTGGCCATCCGTCTGAGGATGGTATGCAGTGCTCAATCTAACTTCAGTTCCCAAGGCTGACTGAAGACCCTCCCAAAAGTGAGATGTGAATCGTGGATCTCGATCCGACACTATGGAATGGGGATCCCATGCAATCTCACCACATCTCGGATATACAGTTGAGCCATCCTCAAAAAGGTGAAAGTCATGCTATAGGGTATAAAATGAGCTACCTTAGTCAATCGATCCACAATCACCCAAATAGCATCAAAGCCTGAAGTACTCCTCGGCAGGTGAGTCACGAAGTCCATGGAAATGTGCTCCCACTTCCACTTCGGTATCTCCAAGCTTTTCAACTCGCCGCCAGGTCTCTGTCTCTCTGCCTTAACTTGCTTGCAGATCAAGCACCTCTTAACAAAAGCGACGACATCAAACTTCATCCTTTTCCACCAAAACTGACCACGCAGATCTTTATACATCTTCTTCCCGCCTGGGTGGATGCTAAGTCTGCTACTATGAGCTCGCTCCAAGATCCCTCTACGCAACTCCGGCGTACTCGGAACCACCCAACGGTTACCCAACCTCAAAGATCCGTCATCGGCCACTCTGAATTTTGTTGGCTGACCAAGATGTACTAAAGATAACCACCTCTGAACCTCATCATCTGACCTCTGAGCTCTCCTGATGTTCTCATAGATATCTTGTTCAGCTAACAAGGTCAATACATGTACAAGTGATGCATCTATGTCAAAATCATAGCCCAGATGGCAATAGGAGGTCATCATAGCCGACAAATGGATGACGTCCTCAGCAGAACTCCTCACTTTCTGTAAGGACACCCACGCCCTTAACCCGTTATTAGTGCATTAATCCATACCATTAGTGCACATAATCATATATTCATGGGGAAAAGCCAGGTGCAAGAGCTACACCATTTAGTGATTCCATAAAATTTCTTGCATTCAACCACATAATATGCAAATCCCCCAACCCAGATTACATATATGACATGCACCCTCATAATACACTAACATGCTCTTAGTTCATTTAGCAATTCCACATTTAATTGCATGCAACCCCTAAATGAACAGAGAAAAGTCGTAGCCCATTTATACATTCCATATACACGTAAAATGTACTCACATAAGAGCACCCAATGAATGAGCGTGTATCTGATGTATAAAAGACTCTACCGGATACTGTGACATCCCCGAAATGGTTAATTGCTAATTGGTGCATTAATTGTGATTACATGATTAATTATGTGGTAATTGATTATGTGTTGGGATTTATTTATCTTATGTGGAAATGCATGGTCATGTGGATAGGGTGACCCGGAATTGCATTTTAGGGTGCATGTGGTGCATGTTGGGTAAATATTATGGGAAGCATGATTTATTTGCCTTGGTTAGCAATTTATGAGAAATCATGTGTTAATTGATATTATGGTGCATTTTGAGTAAATGCTTTGAAAAATATCATGTTGGGGTGTTTTATACACCATGGAATTGCTTTGGTTGGCTTTTAATTAAATATACTCATTTTATCCCCAAACCCCACTTTACATCCCTCACTCTTACTTTACCAAAATATCACCCAAACCCTTCCCTTCCCCTTAATTTTCGAGTTCCACCTTTGAGGTGAAGAGGAGACCTTGCAAACTTTGATTTGTGGAAGATTGTTGGGTGATTTGAGATCCCCAAGAGGTATGGGTACCTCATGTATTAATTTTGTAAGGTTTTGGTTGAGTTTAGTTTGGTTTTAAAGGGTTTAAAATGGGTTGTGTTGGGTGTTGTGATTTTGGTAGTGTTTTGGTTGGATGTTGTTTATTTGAGTTTATGTTGATGTTTAGTGTTGGTTTTGAGTTATTGGTATTGGTTGATGTTGGTGTATGTGGGTTTAGATGAGTTGGGGTTGAAGATGGGTGAATAGTGCCCAAATCCCGCTTGACCACAGCTCGGCGATCGATCGGCGATTTTCTCGCGATCGATCGCGAGCATCAGGGCTGAGGCAGTGAGCCTCAGCGATCGATCGCGAGCTTGGCGCGATCGATCGGCGAGGCCGCGATCGATCGGCGCTAGCTCCGCGATCGATCGCGGATTGTGCAATTTTGTTGCCCGAGACAGTGTGTCCTCGCGATCGATCGGGGCTTGATGGCGATCGATCGCGAGACACCAAAAATGGTGTTTTTGGGTGTTTTTGTGGGATTTTTGGTATTGGACTATTATTGGGTTCTAATATTGGTATTTGTGAATATGTAGAACCAACCCAGGTGGCAACGCAGCCAAGGAATTGAGGTCCAATCACATTCCACATTTTGGAAAGGTACGTAGTGGACGTACGGGCACCCAACGGTAACATGTATTTTATATGCTCATTGTTTATGCATTGTGGATGCGAGTATATATGTGGTATTGCATAGTGGATGCACATACATGTTTATTTATGCCATATGAGGTATTGCATAGTGGATGCATATACATGGTAATTTATGCATATTGATGTTAGATGCATATTATGATTATTGGATGCACATCCCATGAGTCGTGGTCATCCTTTGATGATTTTAATGCTTGCCGCTTTTTGTATTGGTTCGCTAAATGTGAAGCGAGGGGTGGGAGCGCCGCATGTCACATTTGAGCGTGGTTGTCATATGGGGCGAGGAAAGGGTATTTGCCGCTCTCTGTGAAGCGAGGGGTGGGAGCGCCGCATGTCCATTGTAGCGAGGTTATCCTATGCCGCCCATATGAATATAAGCGAGGGGCATTAAAATACACTGTGATGGACAGACTAGGGAATGGTGACCAATATGTGGTACAGTTGAGATGGTATATGATGTCATGACATATTTTGGCCATTAAAAATAATCTGTTGATTATACTCATGAGTTATGGTACAGGGACAACCAAACGGGAAGCGTTTGAAATGCATGGAAAACAGGAAGTGTTTTATATTGATTATGCATTTACGCTTTATCTTCATATTGTGTTGAATATGAATGATTATTATTGCTCATGTTTGGGGGTTGTCCTTGTAGGTACCTTTTTGGCATGATAGATGGGCTTGAACGGGTTGAGACAGTGAGCTTCACGAGCATCTTTGGTAGATGAAAGGACAGGATTCTTTTGTATAGTGCCTACTCTAGGAGTAGCGTAAAACTATAGTGGACACATTCATTTGTTGGAATGTAATTAATCCTTTTGGTAGTCCTTTATTTTGGCATGTAAATGCTTAAAGCTCATAGACTCAACTTGTTTACTCTACTCTGATCATTTATTTAGCTCTATTATGCCTTTATTCCGCACTTAAGGTTTAGGGTCCTTACATTAGTGGTATCAGAGCCAGGTTAGAGAACCCGGGAACGAGTGAAGGGTAGCCTTAGCATGGTTGGCTAGGTGCTTACATTTGGAGCATGTTTATGCATGTGGTGCATATTATTGTATATCCTGTTATACTAACATGCTTATATCACTCCTGTTATCTAACGACATGTTATATATTGCTTTGGATTGTTGTTAACATTTGTGTTACAGCATGGCTGCTAATGAGGAAGTCGGAGATGTTGGGAGTGTAAATGCGAGTATTGGACAGGCTAATCCTCTACCTCCACCGGCTGTAGGAGTGGAACCAGTGGTCCAGTTACTGCTACCGGGTGAGATTAGCTTGACGCAGTTTCTGTCTTATCATCCACCCCGGTTTGAGGGGACAGAGTCCGGAGAAGAAGCTGAAGAGTGGCTGGAGAGGCTTGAGCAGATCTTTGTATCGGCTCCGTGTGCTATTACTGCTTGGCTGAGGCTGGCGGAGTTCCAGTTGGCTAAGAAACCATTGATGTGGTGGAGGAGCACAGTGATGGAGATGAGAGCACTGGGTGCTGTGATTGACTGGACGCTCTTCAGGACCAGATTCTTGAACCGATACTTCTCCGCGGCAGCAAGACAGACAAAAGAGGATGAATTTGCAAGTCTGAGGCAGGGGAACATGACAGTGGCAGACTATGCCACACAGTACTCATCACTACTGAGGTATGTCCCCCATATTGCATCTGATGGACGTGCCAAGATGAGAAATTTCATGAAAGGACTGCGACCGGAGCTCTATGACCGGGTTATCATCAATAACCCAACTTCTTTTGATGATGCTCTCACAAGAGCGGAGCTTGCTGAGCTAGGAGTGGGAGCTTGTGCCATGCCACCACCGGTACCGCAACAGAGGCAGACTAGTGACAGTTTGAGGCCTCGGGGTGAGCCATTTAAGCCCCGTGGTGCCTCTTCATCTTCGCGGTATGGTGGGAAGAAACACTTTGGACAGAAGCAGGATAACAAGAAGGGTAATTGGTCGGCCAATCGAGGATCTTCACAAGGGGAGAGGCCGGGAGAGCCTAGGTGCAACAATTGTGGAGGACCGCATTCTTCAAATAAGTGTCCTGCATGTTATGTCTGTGGCAAGATGGGCCACATTGCTCGGTATTGTCCCACCAGGGGAGGCCAGTCAGAGTATCAGGGCAACAGGCCAAGGTTTGAGGACAGGACAGTGCAGCAGAGGCAGCAATTTGGGCCTCGTCCATCGGGAGGTCAGACAGTGGGACCACCCCAGGGACAAGTATATGCACTGACCAGGGAGCAGGCTCAGGCAGCCCCGGAGGAGGTGATTGCCGGTACGTGCCATTTATTTACGTACCCTGCTTTTGTTTTGATAGATACAGGTGCCTCCCATTCCTTTGTGTCAGTAGGATTTGTGGAAAGACACCATATGCGCACGTCTTCCTTGCCCACGCCTCTTTTAGTCTCGACACCCACTGGAAGAAACGTCGTTGCTGATCAGTTTTTGGTAGATGGCCTCATTTATTTTGAGGGCAACGAGTTGAGATCAGACTTGATTGTGCTGGGTATGTCAGACTTCGACTGCATCTTGGGTATTGATGTTCTGAACAGATATCAGGCAGTGGTAGATTGCCGACAGAGGACAGTGAAGTTCAGACCTGAGTTGGGCAGTCAGTGGACTTTCTTTGGCAACGGGTCTCGTGCGAAGATTCCGTTGATTTCAGCGATCAAGATGTCTCAGCTGTTGGAACGTGGGCACACGGGCTATCTTATTTATGCCGTGGACACGTCTGGAAAGAGTAAAGAACTGAGGGTTGAGGATGTACCAGTTGTGGCAGAATTTGCTGATGTATTTCCAGAAGAGATCCCAGGATTTCCACCGGCCAGGGAAGTTGAATTTGGGATCGAGTTACTGCCAGGGACATCCGCTATCTCTCGTGCACCTTATAGGATGGCACCGGCTGAGTTGAGAGAGTTGAAAGAGCAGTTGCAGGATCTCTTGGACAAGGGGTATATACGCCCGAGCGTGTCGCCATGGGGCGCACCAGTTCTCTTTGTGAAGAAGAAGGACGGTTCGATGCGGCTGTGCATCGATTACCGGCAACTGAACAAGGCGACAGTGAAGAACAAGTATCCTCTGCCCAAGGATAGACGATTTGTTTGATCAGTTGCAAGGTACCAGGGTGTATAGCAAGATTGATCTGAGATCCGGGTATCATCAGATTCGGGTCAGAGAGGAAGATGTGCAGAAGACAGCGTTCCGGACTTCGATACGGGCATTATGAGTTCCTAGTAATGCCGTTCGGTGTGACGAACGCCCCGGCCGTCTTTATGAGTCTGATGAACAGAGTGTTTCAGCAGTATCTTGATCAGTTCGTCATCGTGTTCATCGACGATATTCTTATCTACTCCCGGAGTGAGGAGGAGCATGTGAAACACTTGAGGACAGTGCTTCAGATTCTTAGAGAGCATCAGTTGTATGCTAAGCTCAGTAAGTGCGAGTTTTGGCTGAGCAGTGTAGTGTTTCTGGGGCATGTCATTTCGAGCAGCGGGATATCAGTGGACCCCAAGAAGATTGAGGCTGTGATGGAGTGGGCTGCCCCCACTTCTGTGCCTGAGATCCGGAGTTTTCTTGGTTTGGCCGGGTATTATCGGCGCTTTGTTGAGGGCTTTTCGAAGATTGCCAAGCCGCTGACTCAGTTGACTCAGAAGGGTGTGCCTTTCTTTTGGTCAGAAGCTTGTGAGGAGAGCTTCCAGGAGTTGAAGCACCGGTTGACGACGGCGCCAGTGTTAGTGATCCCGACGGAGAACTCCAGATTTGTTCTTTATACTGATGCATCACTGCAGGGCCTTGGATGTGTTCTGATGCAAGATAAGCATGTGGTAGCTTATGCATCGAGGCAGTTGAAGCCGCATGAGACCAGATATCCAGTTCATGACTTGGAATTGGCGGCTATCATCTTCGCCCTGAAGATCTGGAGACATTACTTATATGGCACTTCATTCACCATATACACGGATCACAAGAGCCTCAAGTTTCTATTTAATCAGGCGGAACTGAATATGAGGCAGAGGAGATGGATGGACCTACTCAAGGACTATGATTGCGAGATTGAGTACCATCCTGGGAAGGCCAATTTGACAGCAGACGCTTTGAGCCGGAAAGTGAGGAGTTCTGCTGAGGACGTCATTCATTTGTCGGCTATGATGACCTCCTATTGCCATCTCGGCTATGATTTTGATATAGATGCATCACCAGTGTATGTCTCTACCTTATTAGCTGAGCCAGATATTTATGAGAACATCAGGAGAGCTCAGAGATCAGATACTGAGGTTCAGAGATGGTTGTCTATAGTGCATCTTGGTCAGCCGACGAAGTTCAGAGTGGCCGACGACGGATCTTTGAGATTGGGTAACCGCTGGGTAGTTCCAAGTACGCCGGAGTTGCTTAAGGAAATCTTGGAGCGAGCTCACAGTAGCAGACTTAGCATCCACCCAGGCGGGAAGAAGATGTACAGAGATCTGCGTGGTCAGTTTTGGTGGAAGAGAATGAAGTCCGATGTCGTCGCTTTTGTGAAGAGGTGTTTGATCTGCCAGCAGGTTAAGGCATAGAGGCAGAGACCTGGCGGCGAATTGAGGAACTTGGAGATACCGAAGTGGAAGTGGGAGCACATTTCCATGGACTTCGTGACTCATTTGCCGAGGAGTACTTCAGGCTTCGATGCTATTTGGGTGATTGTGGACAGATTGACCAAGGTAGCCCACTTTATCCCCTATAGCATGACGTTCACATTTTTGAGGATGGCGCAGTTGTATATTAGAGATGTGGTGAGATTGCATGGGATCCCCGTTTCTATTGTGTCAGATCGAGATCCGCGATTCACATCTCATTTTTGGGAAGGCCTTCAGTCAGCTTTGGGAACTGAGGTCAGATTGAGCACTGCTTATCATCCTCAGACGGATGGCCAGACCGAGCGCACTATTCAGACGCTCGAGGACATGTTAAGAGCTTGTGTTTTGGAGTTCGATGCCTCTTGGCAGGATTCAGTGCCTTTGGTAGAGTTTTCGTATAACAATAGCTACCAGGCAAGTATTCAGATGGCTCCGTTTGAAGCTCTTTATGGCAGACGATGTAGATCACCCTTATGTTGGGATGATTTGGACAGTAGATCAGTCGGAGGGCCTGAGTTGATCCGGGAAATGGAAGAGAAGATAAAGACTATAAGGCAGAAAATGAAAGCAGCCCAAGACAGACAGGCAGCTTATGCAAATAAACGGCGGAGACCGTTAGAATTTCAGTTGGGAGATAAGGTCTTTTTGAAGATCTCGCCTTTCAGAGGCGTTGTGCGGTTTGGGATGCGCGGGAAACTGTCTCCGAGGTTTGTGGGACCGTACGAGGTTTTGCAGCGCATTGGCACCTTAGCTTACCGACTGGCTTTGCCGCCTTCTTTATCTGGTATACATGATGTGTTTCATGTATCGATGCTGCGAAAGTATGAGCCGGATCCGTCTCACGTGTTACAGCCTTCCGAAGTTCAGTTAGAGTCAGATGTATCTTATGTGGAACGGCCTGTTAGAATTCTGGACAGAGCAGACCGTAGACTTCGGAACAAAGTGATACCGATGATCAAGGTTCAGTGGGATCGCAGGGGTGTCGAGGAGGCTACGTGGGAGACGGAGCAGCATATGGTGCAGCACTACCCGGAACTATTCTCTGGTATGAGTTTATGTTTAGTTTCTGTTGGGGTAAGTGCATGTGATTTCGAGGACGAAATCTTATAAGTAGGGGAGTATTGTGACATCCCCGAAATGGTTAATTGCTAATTGGTGCATTAATTGTGATTACATGATTAATTATGTGGTAATTGATTATGTGTTGGGATTTATTTATCTTATGTGGAAATGCATGGTCATGTGGATAGGGTGACCCGGAATTGCATTTTAGGGTGCATGTGGTGCATGTTGGGTAAATATTATGGGAAGCATGATTTATTTGCCTTGGTTAGCAATTTATGAGAAATCATGTGTTAATTGATATTATGGTGCATTTTGAGTAAATGCTTTGAAAAATATCATGTTGGGGTGTTTTATACACCATGGAATTGCTTTGGTTGGCTTTTAATTAAATATACTCATTTTATCCCCAAACCCCACTTTACATCCCTCACTCTTACTTTACCAAAATATCACCCAAACCCTTCCCTTCCCCTTAATTTTCGAGTTCCACCTTTGAGGTGAAGAGGAGACCTTGCAAACTTTGATTTGTGGAAGATTGTTGGGTGATTTGAGATCCCCAAGAGGTATGGGTACCTCATGTATTAATTTTGTAAGGTTTTGGTTGAGTTTAGTTTGGTTTTAAAGGGTTTAAAATGGGTTGTGTTGGGTGTTGTGATTTTGGTAGTGTTTTGGTTGGATGTTGTTTATTTGAGTTTATGTTGATGTTTAGTGTTGGTTTTGAGTTATTGGTATTGGTTGATGTTGGTGTATGTGGGTTTAGATGAGTTGGGGTTGAAGATGGGTGAATAGTGCCCAAATCCCGCTTGACCACAGCTCGGCGATCGATCGGCGATTTTCTCGCGATCGATCGCGAGCATCAGGGCTGAGGCAGTGAGCCTCAGCGATCGATCGCGAGCTTGGCGCGATCGATCGGCGAGGCCGCGATCGATCGGCGCTAGCTCCGCGATCGATCGCGGATTGTGCAATTTTGTTGCCCGAGACAGTGTGTTCTCGCGATCGATCGGGGCTTGATGGCGATCGATCGCGAGACACCAAAATGGTGTTTTTGGGTGTTTTTGTGAGATTTTTGGTATTGGACTATTATTGGGTTCTAATATTGGTATTTGTGAATATGTAGAACCAACCCAGGTGGCAACGCAGCCAAGGAATTGAGGTCCAATCACATTCCACATTTTGGAAAGGTACGTAGTGGACGTACGGGCACCCAACGGTAACATGTATTTTATATGCTCATTGTTTATGCATTGTGGATGCGAGTATATATGTGGTATTGCATAGTGGATGCATATACATGTTTATTTATGCCATATGAGGTATTGCATAGTGGATGCATATACATGGTAATTTATGCATATTTATGTTAGATGCATATTATGATTATTGGATGCACATCCCATGAGTCGTGGTCATCCTTTGATGATTTTAATGCTTGCCGCTTTTTGTATTGGTTCCGCTAAATGTGAAGCGAGGGGTGGGAGCGCCGCATGTCACATTTGAGCGTGGTTGTCATATGGGGCGAGGAAAGGGTATTTGCCGCTCTCTGTGAAGCGAGGGGTGGGAGCGCCGCATGTCCATTGTAGCGAGGTTATCCTATGCCGCACATATGAATATAAGCGAGGGGCATTAAAATACACTGTGATGGACAGACTAGGGAATGGTGACCAATATGTGGTACAGTTGAGATGGTATATGATGTCATGACATGTTTTGGCCATTAAAAATAATCTGTTGATTATACTCATGAGTTATGGTACAGGGACAACAAACGGGAAGCGTTTGAAATGCATGGAAAACAGGAAGTGTTTTATATTGATTATGCATTTACGCTTTATCTTCATATTGTGTTGAATATGAATGATTATTATTGCTCATGTTTGGGGGTTGTCCTTGTAGGTACCTTTTTGGCATGATAGATGGCTTGAACGGGTTGAGACAGTGAGCTTCACGAGCATCTTTGGTAGATGAAAGGACAGGATTCTTTTGTATAGTGCCTACTCTAGGAGTAGCGTAAAACTATAGTGGACACATTCATTTGTTGGAATGTAATTAATCCTCTTGGTAGTCCTTTATTTTGGCATGTAAATGCTTAAAGCTCATAGACTCAACTTGTTTACTCTACTCTGATCATTTATTTAGCTCTATTATGCCTTTATTCCGCACTTAAGGTTTAGGGTCCTTACAGATACCGTTACTGGTACTTCAATCCTGGAAGCACCTCCCAAGCACAGCTCGATCTCAACACTGGACCTATGTACTTATTCAACCAGCTCTGGTACCTCGATCCTGGAAGTACCTCTATCATCAGCCCGAGCTCAACTCCAAAGCTAATGCTGCTGCACCTGTGTTACCTGCCCCAACAGAGACAGCCCCCACACGGGGTGAGCATACCAATACCACCAATCCAATAAGCATAACATTGCAATTCAAATACAGAATGTAAATGCTATAATTTAAATGATACTCCCTGGATGGTAACACCCTCATCCGGGATCCCCGTGTATTGTCCCTGTTCTCAAAATAACCAAACTCATCAAATTCCCAAAGATAGTTAATCGCCACATAGATTAACTAATACCGTCCTATTATGCCAGTTCCATGATCAATATGGTAAAAACATAATGTAAAAGACCATAGATATCACATATATCTAACCAATAATTCCATGTTCATATTTCATTGCTCGCTCCACAATAGCGACATACTAACCTCGCGCACGCTCAACAATAGCGGCGTCATAACCGATGGTCGCTCAACAGCGATCGCATCCCAAATCATTGCTCGCTCAACAATAGCGGCACTGTATGGTTCCCAATGTATAACCATTTGACGCAAATACAATTTACCATGCATATTGTTATCCATTTATAGCAAATATCATGCACCATGCATTTCAATACCTATCCGATGCAATTACCACATGCCACATATTTCAATGTCCATATAACGCAATTATCACACACCATGTGTTCCAATACCCATTTGGTACAATTATCACACACCATGCATTTTACAGTTGCAACACTACAATAGGCCATGCTCGTACGTCATACGTACTTTAGAATTTCGTAGTCCATGTCAAGCCTGGCTTGAGTTCCATGCCCCGAGAAACATGTGCTAAAACACATAAATATTTCACAATTAAACATAGGCATGCAATCACGTGTCCTAGTACGATCACAACACCAAATCGTATCGTCAATCCATGACGATAACCGAATTATAAAAGTTCCCGGCTAAGCATTCATAATACCCCAAAAATATAGTCAATCCTTGACAATTAACCTTTTTAAAATAACCCGGGGCGAAGCATGCAAGACACCCAAAAAGAGCCAAGAAACCACAAAAAGGGGAACCAACACACTGGCCATCTCGATCGATCGAAATTTCATCTCGATCGATCGAGAACCGCCTTCCGATCAATCGGTCAAAATACCGATCGATCGGTGAACTGTTCCAATGCCACAAAACACATTCTGCCATGCTCGATCGATCGAAAATATTTTCGGATCGATCGAGCAGCCCTGTATGCGCGAGAAACCTCCAAGAATGAGCTTCCAACAACACCCTAACTCACACACCACCAAGATCAACCATCCAACACAAAACTAAACTACAAAACAATCTTAAAATACATCCCCCAAACATAAACCACATGTTGGACCAAGATCCACCCTTATAACCCCAAAAACAAGCTACAAGCCCAACCAAAACTGGACAAAACTTTACCATAATGAAAGCTTACCACTTGAGCTCCAAGTTTTTAGCAAGAAATCACAAAAAGATCTCTTTTTCAAAGCTTTCTCCTCCTCTCTTGTTGCAGAAACGAAAATGGGGGTTTTGGATAATGGATGGGGTTGAATGGACATCAAAATTGATAGAGAGGGGTGATGGGATATAAAGTAGGTGCAAGTGGCTCATTAGCCATGTATGGGATTTAAATGTGTATCAAGACACAAGCATGATATATAAAATACCTCAACATGATATTTTAAAAGCATTTTACTACAATGCATCAAAATCACCATTAAAATCATGCTTTACCAAAATTACAAATTATAACACCCAAACACCCAACATGTATAACATGCACCCCGAAATGCACCCCAGGTCACCCATACCACGTGACTAAGCATTTTTACCAAGATAAGTAATTATCACCGCAAGAATTATATAACCACAATTAATTCCTAATTGCCACAATAAAAGAAAATCTATTAAAGATTAATAATCCTCCGGGATTAATACCAATAATCCCAGGACATCACACTTTCCGGCTCAAAGCGTCTGCTGTCAAATTAGCTTTTCCGGGATGGTACTCAATCTCACAATCATAGTCTTTGAGTAAGTCCATCCACCTCCTCTGCCTCATGTTCAGCTCCGCCTGAGTGAATAAAAACTTGAGGCTCTTGTGATCCGTGAATATGGTAAATGAAGTACCATACAAATAGTGTCTCCAAATCTTCAGGGCGAAGATGATAGCCGCCAATTCCAAGTCATGGACTGGGTATCTAGTGTCATGCGGCTTCAACTGTCTCGATGCATAAGCTACCACATGCTTATCTTGCATCAGTACACCCAAGGCCCTGAAGTGATGCATCGGTATACAAAACAAATCTGGAGTTTTCCGTAGGGATCACTAACACTGGCGCCGTGGTTAAACGGTGCTTCAACTCCTGGAAGCTCTCCTCACAAGCTTCTGACCAAAAGAATGGTACTCCCTTCTGGGTCAACTGTGTCAACGGCTTGGCAATCTTCGAAAAGCCCTCGACGAAGCGTCGATAATAACCGGCCAAACCAAGGAAGCTCCGTATCTCAGGCACAGAAGTGGGTGCAGCCCACTCCATCACAGCTTCAATCTTCCTAGGGATCCACTGATATTCCGCTGCTCGATATGACATGCCCCAGAAATACTACACTGCTCAACCAAAACTCACACTTACTGAGCTTGGCATACAACTGGTGATCTCTGAGAATCTGGAGCAATGTCCTCAAGTGTTTCACGTGCTCTTCCTCGCTCCGGGAATAGATGAGAATGTCGTCGATGAACACGATGACGAACTGATCAAGATACGGCTGAAACACTCTGTTCATCAGACTCATAAAGACCGCTGGAGCATTCGTCACGCCGAACGGCATCACTAGGAACTCATAATGTCCATATCGAGTCCGAAATGCTGTCTTCTGCACATCTTCCTCCCTAACTCAAATCTGGTGATACCCGGACCTCAAATCAATCTTGCTATAAAGTCTGGTACCTTGCAACTGATCAAACAAGTCATCAATCCTTGGGAGAGGATATTTGTTCTTTACTGTGGCTTTATTCAGTTGCCGGTAATCGATGCACAACCGCATCGAACCGTCCTTCTTCTTCACAAAGAGAACCGGTGCGCCCCATGGCGATACGCTCGGGCGTATATATCCCTTGTCAAGGAGCTTCTGCAACTGCTCCTTCAATTCTCTCAACTCTGCCGGTGCCATCCTATAAGGTGCACGAGAGATAGCGGATGTCCCCGGTAACAACTCGATCCCAAACTCAACATCTCTAGCCGGTGGAAATCCTGGAATCTCCTATGGGAATACATCATCAAATTCTGCTACCACTGGCACATCCTCAACTCTCAGTTCTTTATTCTTCCCAGACGTGTCCACGGCATAGATGAGATAGCCCGTGTGGCCACGTTCCAACAGTTGAGTCATCTTGATTGCTGAAATCAACGGAATCTTCGTACGAGAATCGTTGCCATAAAAAGTCCACTGACTACCCAAATCAGGTCTGAACTTCACTGTTTTCTGCCGGCAATCTACCACTGCCTGATATCTGTTCAGAATATCAATACCCACAATGCAGTAGAAGTCTGACATGCCCAACACGATCAAGTCTGCCTTCAACTCGTTGCCCTCAAAATAAATGAGGCAATCTGCCATAAACTGATCAGGCAACGACATTTCTTCCAGTGGGTGTCGAGACAAAGAGAGGCGTGGGTAGAGAAAACGTGCGCATATGGTGTCTCTCCACAAAGCCAACAGATACAAAAGAGTGGGAGGCACCTGTATCTATCAAAATAAAAGCAGGGTACGTAAATAAATGACACGTACCGGCGATCACCTCCTCTGGGGCTGCCTGAGCCTGCTCTCTGGTCAGCGCATACACCTGTCCCTGGGACGGTCCCACTGTCTGACCTCCCGATGGTCGAGGCACAAACTGCTGCCTCTGGTGTACTGTCCTGTCATCAAATCTCGGCCTGTTGCCCTGAAACTCTGACTGTCCTCCCCGGGTGGGGCAATACCGAGAGATGTGGCCCATCTTGCCACAGCTATAACAGGCAGGGCACTTATTTGAAGAATGTGGCCCTCCACAATTGTCGCACGTTGGCTCCCCCGATCTATTTCCATGCGTAGACCCTCGGTTGGTGGACCAATTGCTCTTCTTGTTCTCCTGCTTCTGACCAAAGAATTTCTTCCCACCAAACTGTGAAGATGAAGAGGCACCACGAGGTTTAAATGGCTCTCCCCGGGGCCTCAAGCTGTCAATAGCTTCCCTCTGTTGTGGTACTTGTGGTGGCACAGCACTAGGATAAGCTCCTACTCCAATCTCGGCAAGCTCCGCTCTTGTGAGAGCATCATCAAAAGAAGTGGGTTATTGGTGATAACCCGGTCAAAGAGCTCCGGTCGTAACCCCTTCATAAAATTCCTCATCTTTGCGTGCCCATTGGTGGCAATGTGGGGCACATACCTCTGCAACGAAGAGTACCGCATGGCATAGTCTGACACTATCATGTTCCCCTGTTTCAAACTTGCAAACTCATCCTCCTTTGTCTGTCTCACCGCTGCGTAGAAGTACCGGTTCAGAAACCGGGTCCTAAAGAGTGTCCAATCAATCACTGCATCCAGTGCTCTCAGTTCCATTACCGTGCTCCTCCACCACATTAGAGGTATCTTTGCCAACTGGAACTCTGCCAGCCTCAGCCAAGCTGTAACAGCACAAGGAGCCGATACAAATATCTGCTCAAGTCTTTCCAGCCACTCCTCAGCTTCCTCTCCTGATTCTGTTCCCTCAAACCGGGGCGGGTGGTAAGACAGAAACTGAGTCAAGCTAATCTCACCAGGTAGCAATAACTGAGCCACTGGTTCCATGCCTACTGCTGGTGGAGGTAGAGGGTTTGCCTGACCAATGCTAGAGTTAACACTGCCCACATCGCCAACTTCTTCATTAAGGTTCCCCGCATTCATAGCAGCCATGCTGTAACACAAAGGTTAACAACAATTCTAAAACAAATATATATGTTATGCCGTTAGATAACAGGAATGATAATGATCATGTTAGTATAACAGGATATACATCAATATGCACCACATGCATAAACATGCTTCAAATGTAAGCACCTAGCTAATCATGCTAAGGCTACCCTTCTCTCGTTCCCGGGTTCTCTAACCACTGCTCTGATACCACTAATGTAAGGACCCTAGTTCCTTAAGTGCGGATTAAAGGCCTAATTAGAGCTAATATAAATGATCAGAGTAAAATAATCGTGTTGAGACTATGAGCCTTAAGAATTACATGCCAAAAATAAGGACTATCAATGGATTAGTTACATTCCCAAATCAAATGAATGTTATCAATTATAGCTTTACACTACTCCTAGAGTAGATACTATACAAAATTTAATCCTGTCCTTCCTTTCTCAAAAGAATTCTTCACAAGCTCACCACCTCAACCCGCTTAGCCCTTCTTATCATGCCAAAAGTGTACCTACAAGGACAACCCCCAAACATGAGCAATAATATCATTCATATTCAACACAATATGAATATGAAGCGTAAATGCATAAATCACAATAAAACACTTCCTGTTTTCCCATGCATTTCAAAACGCTTTCAGTTTGGTTGTCCCTGTACCATAACTCATGAGTATAATCAATAGATTATTTAATGGTCTACACATGTCATGACACAACATGTGATGTCCTGGGATTATTGGTATTAATCCCGGAGGATTATTAATCTTTAATAGATTTTCTTTTATTGTGGCAATTAGGAATTAATTGTGGTTATATAATTCATGCGGTGATAATTACTTATCTTGGTAAAAAAATGCTTAGTCACGTGGTATGGGTGACCTGGGGTGCATTTCGGGGTGCATGTTTTACATGTTGGGTGTTTGGGTGTTATAATTTGTAATTTTGGTAAAGCATGATTTTAATGGTGATTTGGGTGCATTGTAGTAAAATGCTTTAAAAATATCATGATGGGTTATTCTATATACCATGCTTATGTTTTGGCTACACATTTAAATCTCATGTGAGTTGGCAAAGGAGCCACTTGCATCTTTACATCACATCACCCCCTCCCTATCAGCTTTTGTCCCCAAAACCTCATCCTTTCACCTAAGAACTCCCATTTTCGTTTCTGAATCAAGAGGAGAGGAGAAAACTTGGAAAAAGGAGTCTTTTTGTGTTTTCTTGCTTGAAACTTGGAGCTCAAGTGGTAAGCTTCCACTATGGTAGAGTTTTGTTGAGTTTTGGTTGGGTTGTAGCTTGTTTTTGGGGTTAAAAGGGGTAGATATTGGTCCAACATCTTGTTTATGTTTGGGGGTTGTATTTTAAGGTTGTTTTGTAGTTTAGTGTTGTGTTGGATGGTTGATCTTGGTGGTGTGCGAGTTAGGGTGTTGTTGGAAGCTCATTCTTGGAGGTTTCTCGCGCATACAGGGCTGCTCGATCGATCCGAAAATATTTTCGATCGATCGAGCATGGCAGAATGTGTTTTGTGGCGTTGGAACAGTTCACCGATCAATCGGTATTTTGACCGATCGATCGGAAGACGGTTCTCGATCGATCGAGATGAAATGTCGATCGATCGAGATGGCCAGTGTGTTGGTTCCCCTTTTTGTGGTTTCTTGGCTCTTTTTGGGTGTCTTGCATGCTTTGCCCCGGGTTATTTTAAAAGGTTAATTGTCATGGATAGACAATATTTTTGGGGTATTATACATGCTTAGCCGGGAACTTTTATAATTGGGTAATCGTCATGGGAGTTTTGAACGTGCTTGGGTACGTGGTTGCATACTTATGCTTGATTGTGGGTTGTTTATGTGTTTTAGCACATGTTTCACGGAGCATGGAACTCAAGCCAGGCTTGACATGGACTACGGAATTCTAAGGTACGTATGACGTACGAGCATGGCCTATTGTAGTGTTGCAACTGTAAAATGCATGGTATATGGTAATTGTAATAAATGGGCATTGAAATGCATGGTTTGTGGTATTTACAATAAATGGGCATTGAAATGCATGGTTTGTGGTATTTACAATAAATGAGTATTGAAATGCACGGTATATGGTATTGGAATAGATGGATATTGAAGTGCACGGTTTATGGTACTTGCAATAATTGGATAGTGAAATGCATGGTATATGGTAACTGTAATAAATAGACATACATTGGAAGTAATATGGTACCGCTTTCGAGCGAGCAATGATTTGGGATGCGATCGCCGGTAAGCGACCATAGGTTATGACGCCGCTATTGTTGAGCGTGCGCGAGGTTAGTATGTCGCTATTGTGGAGCGAGCAATGAAATATGAACATGGAATTATTGGTTAGATATACGTGATATCTATGGTCTTTTACATTATGTTTTTACCATATTGATCATGGAACTGGCATAATAGGACGGTATTAGTTAATCTATGTGGCGATTAACTGTCTTTGGGAATTTGATGAGTTTGGTTATTTTGAGAACAGGGACAATACAGGGGATCCCGGATGAGGGTGTTACCATCCAGGGAGTATCATTTAAATTATAGCATTTACATTCTGTATTTGAATTGCAATGTTATGCTTATTAGATTGGTGGTATTGGTATGCTCACCACGTGTGGTGGCTGTCTCTGTTGGGGCAGGTGTTACAAGTGGAGCAGCAGCTTTGGATTTGAGCTCGGGCTGTTGATTTGAGGTACTTCCAGGATCGAGGTACCAGAGCTGGTTGAATAAGTACATAGATCCAGTGTTGAGATCGAGTTGTGCTTGGGAGGTGCTTCCAGGATTGAAGTACCAGTAACGGTATCCGGTAGAGTGTTTTATACATCAGATACACGCTTATCCATTGAGTACTCTTATGTGAGTACATTTTACGTGTATATGGAATGTATCAATGGGCTACAGCTTCTCTCTGTTCATTATGGTTGCATGCAATTAATTATGGAATTGCTAAATGAACTAAGAGCATGTTAGTGTATTATGTGGGTGCATGTTATATGAATAATCTTGGTTGGGAAATCTGAATATTATGTGAATTGAATGCAAGAAATTTTTTGGGTAGCATACGATGTTGCACTTGCACATGGTTTTCCCCATGATGGTATGATTATATGCACTAATGGTATGGCTTAATACACTAATAACGGGTTAAGGGCACGGGGGTCCTTACATTAGTGGTATCAGAGCAGTGGTTAGCTCTTTGGGGCTGTTGAGGGCCTAGGAACATGTTAATGGGAATGAGAAGCACATACTTATGCATGATTGCTTATGTGCATTTATGATATGTGTTCATAATTGGAATATGCTATTGCTAACCATGGTGGTTGCAGGGTCTTATGAGACATGGACTATGCATTACGGTTGCATAGATATACATCGGAGTGATGATTTTAATGCTTTGCCGCTAAATGTTGGAGCGAGGTGCATGAAAATACAATCATGGCGATGTTTATGGGAATACGGATTATGCATTACGGTTGCATGCACGTCGAAGCGATGATGCCGCTGTCGTGTCGGAGCGATGGTAAATGCCGCTGTCACGTCGAAGCGATGATGCCGCTGTCATGCCGAAACAATTATTGGAACACGGGATATGCATTACGGTTGCATGCGTGGCGTAGCGATGTGAATACTTGCCGCTGTCATACCGTAGCGATGAGGGAATATTTGCCGCTAATATGAAGCGAAGAACACGGCCGCTGTAATATTAATAACGAGGGATATTATTTTCCGCTGGTATTGTCGAAGCGAGGGGTATTTTCGCTGTTATGTAAAGCGAGGGGTATTTTCCGCTGTCATGCCGGAACGATGGTAAATGCCGCTGTCGTGTCGAAGCGATGGTAAATGCCGCTGTCACGTCGAAGCGATGGTACCACCGTCATGTCGAAGCGATGATGCCGCTGTCGTGTCGAAGCGATGATACATGCCGATGTCACGTCGAAGCGATGATGCCGCTATCATGACGTAGCGATGCGATCGGGAACAAAGTACTACATGGGTGTGAGTACCTCTTGAGTCCGCGATTATTCCGGGTATTTTATTGGCGATGGTTCATGCCGCCGGGTATTTTATTGGCGATGGTTCATGCCGCCGGGAATTATATTGGCGATGGTTCATGCCGCCGGGAATTCTATTGGCGATGGTTCATGCCGCCGGGTATTTTATTGGCGATGGTTCATGCCGCCGGGAATTATATTGGCGATGGTTCATGCCGCCGGGTATTTTATTGGCAATGGTTCATGCCGCCAGGTATCATATAGCGATGGTACATTCTGCTACAGCTATGGCGATGCTTCATACCGCCGGATATTCTTTGGAGATGTTTTATGCCGCTGATTCTATAGCGATGGATTATACCGCTAAGTGTGTAGCACTGGGTTATGCCGCCTACGAGCGATGGATGCTGCTTGTGTACCGCCGGTGGACGATGGATACAGGTATTCCGCTATCTTGATAGCGATGAGGTATGGCATATTACTTTTGTTATTATTATTGTGAATACTATGTGTTGTTTATACCGTCATGTGTTTGACGATGAGATTTTGAGTGTCGTGTATCGACAGGTACCATCATAGGTTTGACGATATTATTTGGGACGTCTATGTGGACGCGTGGCATCATTTTGGTGATTAATGCGTTCATGTTTATGTATTTGGCTGTATGGTTTGAGTGCCGATGGTGGGCACATGGTAGAGTCTGGGTCACTAGTTGACGAGACTTTTTCCGAGCAGGTTTGCTCGATGGAGCATTGGATGCATTGTACCGGTGAGTGTACCATATCATGTTATAGGAGTAAATATTTGTCGAGCAATGATACCCTTGGGTATGCTCGCAGGGTTGGCTAAGGCCAAGTAATTGGTGGTAATAGTAGTCATTGAGGAAACTACTCGCTTATTATTGTGATGAGGAGTAAGCATGGTTACACCCACCATGGTATTTGGTGTTTTAGAGATATGTTGGGCGATGACCCACAACTCTAATGGTTACGGCATGGTATACCGGGATGGAACGTGTGTCACGTTGATAGGTTGGTATGAGCCTATGGGGCCAGCGAATCGCTAACCAGGTATTGTTGCAGTACTTTAGCGTGCTTGTGTTAGCCATTATAATGCTCGTTGGATTCGAGTTTGGTGAATCGTATGGTGATACGATGAGGGTCATGGTAGACTCTTGTAGTCTCTATGTGGCATGGTGTCTATGTGGCATGGTATTTGAGGTAGGGAATACCTCACGGGGACGTTTATACGTCAAATGTTTGAGAGACTTGCTTTGGGGCAGCTCAATTCTGTTGGGAATGCCAACGTGAGTGTCGTCAAGTCGTGATTACCTCTGGTTGAGCATCTTTGCATATGGAATGCAACGGGAGTCACAATGGTTTGTGAGATATAGTTAGTGGGGTGACACTACTATATTGATTTTTTCGCTTGGAGAGTTTTGGATTGTACTGTCTTGGAGACAGCTTGCATCGGTCGTGGATTGATTGTGAATCAGCCAGGGTAAGCATTACTAGTGTTGGGCCGAGTAATGGATTTCTTACCTCGGTGAGACGTTTGAGGAGACGTCTTTGGGGAGATGCTCGATTGTGGAGTACTATGGCATTAGTACAGAGCATTGTTTGGATGTGTATACATGGCGTATACGGATTTTGGATCGGGTATTGGTGGCATTGATGCACTACTCTAACCAGTTGTGTATTTCTAGGTTCCGGGATATGTTTCGGTATAAATATATCCAGGTCTTCCGAACGGTGGTTCGAGGATTGGAGGATCATGGATTCATGACTTTTTCCTTGAGAGGAAGGCGATATTATGATACCTACCGGTTGAATCTTTTGGGGGGATTCGTTATTTTGGTTCGTGTGGTGGTGATGTTGAAATCACACCCTTTGGTTTTGGTTTGTCAACCATCATTCTCCGTGGGGTGAGAATAATTGAGGTTTGACAGTTGGTTTTGGGATTTGGGTATGTTTGGAGATACCCGAGTCTATTGCATTGTGTATGCATGTTGTGATTGGTGTTTGGGCATGTATGCCGTGAGCGTATACGAATGCCAACGTTATTTTGTTCATTGTCGAACGCCGGGTTGTATGCTTGGTTTGGTGAATCTCCGGTGTGAGATTGTGGAACCTCGAGATCGGTAATCTCGATGGCACGATGCATTCTGATGAATGATCGTGAGGGTTGTTTGACTTCCCTCTGAGGAGGGATTGTCGTGTTTTGAGACCATGGTAGTTCTTGCTGGTTAATTCGATAGCCTCCCTGTTTTAGGATTGTTAAATCCCAGGATAGACAAGGGGTTGCCAGGACTCGGATTTGTTTGGTGTCGTGGTTGACACGCGTGGCGGGGATGCAAATTGATTGTTTTGCGTGACCTCTGTGGAACTTGCGACTTTGTGGAGTCTTGATGGTGTGTCGGGACCAAGATATGATTTCTTGGAACACACCGTTGTAAACGTCCTTGGTGATTTGTTTTGTGTGGATCAGTGACCGTGGGTAACCCGGTCTGGATTGCAATTGGTGCAACTACTCCTTTGGAGGAGATGGACTGGGAAGCAGAAACTGAATTTTTCTGTGAGTATACTGTTTATACTAGTGGTTCCCATCATAACGATGCGTGTCAGCATCGTGGGCAAGTGGTGAATACCATGGAATGATATCTATGTCAGAACCAAGGGAGATTTGGTTGATTTGAAATTGTGGTGGAATGACTTCTGGGACGATTCACATCGAGGTATGTTGTTATCTTATGGGTTTGTGTGGATTTTGACGTTTGCGCTATTTTAGAACTTGGTGCGAGATTGGTGTTCTCGTAGTTGTTAATTCGATTCTAATGTGATCCAGAATCGGGCTCGTGGTTTTATTTTGGTTGGTGTAGCCTTGGTGTTACGTGGAGTACACCGGTGCAAATTTCGAGGACGAAATTTTATTAGTGGGGGATAATTGTGATGTCCTGGGATTATTGGTATTAATCCCGGAGGATTATTAATCTTTAATAGATTTTCTTTTATTGTGGCAATTAGGAATTAATTGTGGTTATATAATTCTTGCGGTGATAATTACTTATCTTGGTAAAAAAAATGCTTAGTCACGTGGTATGGGTGACCTGGGGTGCATTTCGGGGTGCATGTTTTACATGTTGGGTGTTTGGGTGTTATAATTTGTAATTTTGGTAAAGCATGATTTTAATGGTGATTTTGGTGCATTGTAGTAAAATGCTTTAAAAATATCATGATGGGTTATTGTATATACCATGCTTATGTTTTGGCTACACATTTAAATCTCATGTGAGTTGGCAAAGGAGCCACTTGCATCTTTACATCCCATCACCCCCTCCCTATCAGCTTTTGTCCCCAAAACCTCATCCTTTCACCTAAGAACTCCCATTTTCGTTTCTGAATCAAGAGGAGAGGAGAAACTTGGAAAAAGGAGTTTTTTTGTGTTTTCTTGCTTGAAACTTGGAGCTCAAGTGGTAAGCTTCCACTATGGTAGAGTTTTGTTGAGTTTTGGTTGGGTTGTAGCTTGTTTTTGGGGTTAAAAGGGGTAGATATTGGTCCAACATCTTGTTTATGTTTGGGGGTTGTATTTTAAGGTTGTTTTGTAGTTTAGTGTTGTGTTGGATGGTTGATCTTGGTGGTGTGTGAGTTAAGGTGTTGTTGGAAGCTCATTCTTGGAGGTTTCTCGCGCATACAGGGCTGCTCGATCGATCCGAAAATATTTTCGATCGATCGAGCATGGCAGAATGTGTTTTGTGGCATTGGAACAGTTCACCGATCGATCGGTATTTTGACCGATCGATCGGAAGGCGGTTCTCGATCGATCGAGATGAAATGTCGATCGATCGAGATGGCCAGTGTGTTGGTGCCCCTTTTTGTGGTTTCTTGGCTCTTTTTGGGTGTCTTGCATGCTTCGCCCCGGGTTATTTTAAAAGGTTAATTGTCATGGATAGACAATATTTTTGGGGTATTATACATGCTTAGCCGGGAACTTATATAATTTGGTAATCGTCATAGATAGACGATATGTTTGGGAGTTTTGAACGTGCTTGGGCACGTGGTTGCATACTTATGCTTGATTGTGGGTTGTTTATGTGTTTTAGCACATGTTTCACGGAGCATGGAACTCAAGCCAGGCTTGACATGGACTACGGAATTCTAAGGTACGTATGACGTACGAGCATGGCCTATTGTATTGTTGCAACTGTAAAATGCATGGTATATGGTAATTGTAATAAATGGGCATTGAAATGCATGGTTTGTGGTATTTACAATAAATGGGCATTGAAATGCATGGTTTGTGGTATTTACAATAAATGAGTATTGAAATGCACGGTATATGGTATTGGAATAGATGGATATTGAAGTGCACGGTTTATGGTACTTGCAATAATTGGATAGTGAAATGCATGGTATATGGTAACTGTAATAAATAGACATACATTGGAAGTAATATGGTACCGCTTTCGAGCGAGCAATGATTTGGGATGCGATCGCCGTTGAGCGACCATAGGTTATGACGCCGCTATTGTTGAGCGTGCGCGAGGTTAGTATGTCGCTATTGTGGAGCGAACAATGAAATATGAACATGGAATTATTGGTTAGATATACGTGATATCTATGGTCTTTTACATTATGTTTTTACCATATTGATCATGGAACTGGCATAATAGGATGGTATTAGTTAATCTATGTGGCGATTAACTGTCTTTGGGAATTTGATGAGTTTGATTATTTTGAGAACAGGGACAATACAGGGGATCCCGGATGAGGGTGTTACCATCCAGGGAGTATCATTTAAATTATAGCATTTACATTCTGTATTTGAATTGCAATGTTATGCTTATTAGATTGGTGGTATTGGTATGCTCACCCCGTGTGGGGGCTGTCTCTGTTGGGGCAGGTGTTACAAGTGGAGCAGCAGCTTTGGAGTTGAGCTCGGGCTGTTGATTTGAGGTACTTCCAGGATCGAGGTACCAGAGCTGGTTGAATAAGTACATAGATCCAGTGTTGAGATCGAGCTGTGCTTGGGAGGTGCTTCCAGGATTGAAGTACCAGTAACGGTATCCGGTAGAGTGTTTTATACATCAGATACACGCTTATCCATTGAGTACTCTTATGTGAGTACATTTTACGTGTATATGGAATGTATCAATGGGCTACGGCTTCTCTCTGTTCATTATGGTTGCATACAATTAATTATGGAATTGCTAAATGAACTAAGAGCATGTTAGTGTATTATGTGGGTGCATGTTATATGAATAATCTTGGTTGGGAAATCTGAATATTATGTGAATTGAATGCAAGAAATTTTCTGGGTAGCATACGGTGTTGCACTTGCACATGGTTTTCCCCATGATGGTATGATTATATGCACTAATGGTATGGCTTAATACACTAATAACGGGTTAAGGGCACGGGGGTCCTTACACAACACCATCTCATCAATACCAAATACCAGTCACCAATCCCTAGTCTGTCCATCACAATGTATTTTAATGCCCCTCGCTTATTTACATTTAGGCGGCATAGAATAACCTCGCTTCAATGGACATGCGGCGCTCCCACCCCTCGCTTCACATTGAGCGGCAAATATTCTTTCCTCGCCCTATATGATAACCATGCTCAAATGTGACATGCGGCGCTCCCACCCCTCGCTTCACATTTAGCGGAAACAAACCAAATAGCGGCAAGCATTAAAATCATCAAGGGATGACCACGACTCATGGGATGTGCACCAATAACCATCATATGCATATACAATCATCATGCATAATTCAACATGTATTTGCATCCACAATGCATAATCACATATATACTCGCATCCACAATGCATAACAATGAGTATACTAGATACATGTACCGTTGGGTGCCCGTACGTCCTCTACGTACCTTTCCAAAAAGTAGGATGTGGTAGGACTTCAATTCCTTGGCTGTGTCGCCACCTGGGATGGTTCTACACATTCACACAAATCAATATTAGAACCCAATAATAGTCCGATACCAAAAATCCTACAATAAAATCCAAAAACACCATATTTTGTGACTCGCGATTGATCGCGGCAAAGGGCCGATCGATCGCGAGATCACACTGCCCGAACATGAATTTTTGTTCCTTCGGCGATCGATCGCCACATTTGGCGCGATCGATCGCCACCCTCGCCGATCGATCGCTCAAACGTGGCGATCGATCGCCAAATGCTTCTGGAGCGTACTGCCTCTTCGCGATCGATCGCCAAAAACGGGCGATCGATCGCCGAGCCCTGTATCGCGAAAAATCGCCATTAATGCTCCAAAACTTCATTCCAACCCATTCCAACTCCCCTACCAACAAACCAACAACATCAAATACATAATAACCTTCCATAAACACTTTAAGCACCTCAAAAATCCAACATTCAACCAAAACCACAACAACCCAACACAAACCCATTTTAAAACCCTTCAAAACCATACCAAACTTAAATAAAACATTACAAAATCAACAATGAGGTATCCATACCTCTTGGGGACTTCAAATCTCCCAATAAACTCCACAAATCAAGATTTTTGGAAGGATTTTCTTCACCCCTAAGCTCAAGAACGAAAATGAGGAGGGTAGGGTTTGTGGGAAGTGATTTTGGGGGAAAATGAAAAGTGTTTTGGTAAAGGTGGGGGGTAAAGGTATTAAAACAAGTTTAATTGTATCCCCACAACTAACATGATGTATTAAACATCCCAACATGATATTTAAAAGGCATTTCACCAAAGTGCACCATAATCACAATTAAACTCATGCTTTACAATTAATTGCTAACCATGGCAAATAAATCATGCTAATAACAATTTTCCCAACATGCACAACCTGCACCCTGAAATGCACTCCCGGGTCGCCCTTTCCATATGACTATGCATTTCCATAAGATAAATAAATCCAACACATAATTAATTACAACCATAATTAATCATATAAACACAATTAATGCCTAAATTGCAATTAATCATTTCGGGGATATCACAGATTATCGGGTTGGACAAAATTCCAGTTAATCTTATAAGTATTCCCATTCCTGATTCCTACAAGCATGGTTCTACCATCTGATGATTTGACAGTGCAAGTGTGTTTGTGAAATTCTACAGTATAACCATTATCACATAATTGACTTATACTAATTATATAATAGCATAAATTTTCAACTAAGAGTACATCTTTATAATAATGTTACCATGGACACTTTTACCCTTGCCCACGGTCTTACCCTTTGAGTTATCCCCGAAAGTAATCTTAGGACCAATGCATTGTGTGATTTCAGACAACAGCTCGATGTTTCCCGTCATGTGTCGAGAACATCCACTGTCTAAGTACCAGTCAGACACTTGCTTCTGCAGTACCTGTTATCAAACAAAATTACTGTTGGTACCCAATCCTACTTGGGTTCGGAGCGTATTAGCCCTTTGGGAACCCATACTTGAATCAGCTTTATTGGCTTGTGTGTGTCTGGTATGGTGTTTGCTGATCTGTTTCGGTGTTGTGTGTGATAATGTGTGTGAAATGGAGGCCTTTGGTTCCTGTTAGGCAACATATATCTTCGTTGAACCGGTTGTGAGTTGTGGTAGTTGGGTGGTCTTCCTTGCCTTAGATCTTGCACCTTTGGGTTTGGTCCGATAAACACAAAGCTCGCCGGTGCTTTTTCCTTGGCTTGGTCAACATACCCAATGCCCTTTCTCAAACCTTTATCCTTGAAGGAGATTCCCGTTTGAAGTGTAGGCACTTCGGATTCATATATTGTGCTGGATCTAACAAATGTCATTTGTTTGATTTTGTTCCTTTCCAGCAATAACTCATATTCATCTTTGGTGCTTTCATTGGTGCCAAAGCCTATGCCGGTGATGTCACCGACACTTCTTTGTACCTCTTGCAACTCTTCCAATGAGGCTCTTGATTTTGTCCATGTTTTGAAAATGTGAGAAAGTTAAGCATTTTGTGTGCTAATTCTCTGATTTTCTTCATGGAGGTGTTCATAAGAGATTTTCAGCTTATCCAGCTCGATCTTCAGACTGTTGCATTCACCTAGCTTAGAACAGCTTTGTTTGATATGCTTGTCTGTTTGATCTTTGGCTTCAGCTTTAGTTTTCTCAAACGATTCAGCTAATATTCTGTAATCATTAGTCATGTCTTGTAGTGCAGACACAGGCTCTTCTCGTGTGAATTCATTTGAGTCAAAGTCGAATAGCTCGTCATTCTGACTCGTCTCCTTGTCTGCCATTAGGCATTGGATTTCCTCCTCGCTTTCACTTGATGAACATTCTGAGCTCTCTGATTCTGAGTCAGTCTGAGCCCACTTGCTGTTACTTTCATCTGCTACCAGAACCTTTTGAGCCATTCCGTGATGACTTTTTTTATCTTTGTAATGCTTCTTTTTCTTGTTATCATGATGCCTTTCTTTTCTTTCATCTTTCTTCGGCTTGGTGCAATCTGCAATAAAATGTCCGGTCTTACCACAATTGTAGCAAGCCTGATCGTTAACAGTATCATCGTTTCTTGATTTATACTGATGAGAAGGTTTAAAATTCCTTTTATTCTTTGACATGAATTTACCAAATTTTTTGATGAATAATGACATAGTATCATTACTTATTTGTTCGATAGATCGGTTTGTGGAAGGGGTGGACTGGTCTGGAATGGCTGCAAGTGCCTTGTTTGGCTGAGAGGTGGATGGCTCTGCTTCACCTCTGGTGATCAGCTCAAACTCGTACGCCTTCAGGTCAGCGAACAAATCATGGAGTTCGACCTTGTTCAGATCTTTAGACTCCCTCATGACAATTGTCTTGACGTCCCATTCCTTTGGCAATGCTCTCATCACCTTCAGAGCAATCTCTCTGTTGGAATAGTCCTGGCCAAGACCGTTCAGTTCATTGATGATGCAGTAACTCTTTCATCAAACTCGTTTAGAGTTTCTCCAAGCTTCATCTTTATGCTTTCAAATTTTTGTAGAGCTACGTTCAGCTTGTTTTCCTTTGTCTGGTCGTTCCCTTCACAGAGCTGGCAATTTTCTCCCAAATTTCTTTGGCGTGGAGCACATCTTAATATTGCTGAACATGTTCTTGTCCAAAGTCTTGAGTAGGATGTCATTGGCTACATTGTCTAGATTGGCTTTCTTTCTTTCTTCATTTGTCCAGGTAGCCCTTTCTTTCTCGATCATTTGAGGTTTGCCACTTGACACTCCTAGTGCAGGATTCACTTTTAAGATTTTCATTGGTCTGGCTGTAATGACGTACCACATATCATCATCCTGAGCTGCCAGGTGAGCTTGCATTCTGATTCTCCAATCATCATAATCTTCTTTTGAGAACATGGGAATCTTGTTGAAGGATGCATCAGTCCAAGTATTCTATTGATTAAGAATGCCTGCTCTGATACCACTTGTTAGGATCGGACGGGAGTGTTTAGAGGGGGGGGTGTGAATCAACACTCCTCAAAAATTAATTCTTGTTGATTTCACTCAGGTTAGTAAATGAAATTTGTTTCTTAACCAGTACTTAAGCAGAACAAACCACTGAAATGAAAGTGCGGAAACGGCCTGTTCTTAGCTAGTAAGAACGGTTGACGGCTATTGTGATATCCCCGAAATGATTATGTGATTTTAATCATTTAAGTTATATTGTGATGTTAATGTGTTAATTCATGGGATTGGATGAATTATATTGGGGAGAATTACTTCAGGGTGCATGTAACATGTATTGGGTTTTTGGGGTGTGTATTGTTGTTTTGGTAAAGCATGCAAAAAGGGTAATTGAAGTATTTTGTTGAGAAAATACTATAAATATCATGTGGGGATATTTTAAGTACATCGTGCCAAATCGGGACCAAAACATAACACATCAAACCACCCAACACTTAACCACCCCCCCAACCCATACTTTGACTCAGCATGAGCTGGCCATGCTTCCACTTGGCTCAATAATTTAACACCTTTCCAGCACTCCAAATTTCGAACCTCCTCTTCCAAAATACCATCCAGCAGCTGCTAAGCAATTTTAGGAGGAGCCCTTCCATTTCCATCGCCTGGAAATCCTTCAAAAATCGGGGCAAAGTAGGGTGAGGAACTACCCTGTTTCTTTCTGGAAAAACTGGTTTGGTTCTACTTTTGAGCATGGTGAAAAACGGCATGTTAGCATATGTTTCTTGAAACCTGTGATTTAAATGCTTACATGGTGTTTTTATGAGTCTCTCTGTAATTTTCCTTAAGCATGATGTATGTTTTATGTGGAAGATTTAAGCTTGTGAAAAGTAGTGCTCAAAAATCTGGGTAGAGATTTACTCTGTTTTTCTGGAAAACGTGGGTTGGGAGTGTTTTTGAGGAGGTGTTATCATGCATGATAAGCTTATATATTGGAGAAACTTTGATGTAAAAACATGCTTGGTAGTTTTGTGAAACCCATGGCATGTTTAGTTGAGCAAGGTTTATGTTATATGTGTTAGTTTTAATAGCATGAAAAGAGGTGCTCAAGAATTCTGGAAATGAAAATGTGCCCTGTTTCCAGAAAAAGTTGATCCAGTACTTGTTTTAATGATCGATGTTTATGCATGTAGGTTTATGCTAAGGGTGTATATTTGGTTTGAATACACTCAGGGTAGTGTAGTTCAAATGCTAGCATGATGGTCTTGGTATGTATATTGTCCTACATGTTAGATTTAAGGGTATGATTATCGGTGTTAAGCAATTCTGGAAAATCGCCGAAGGAACAAGGTTGGCGATCGATCGCCAAGGAGGCAGGATCGATCGCGACGTTCCAGTAAGTTTTGGCGATCGATCGCCAATATAGTGGCGATCGATCGCGGATTGAATTTTTCTGGTATGCGAGGCAGTAGCATCTCGCGATCGATCGGGGCTCATGGGCGATCGATCGCGAGATGATATTAAAGGATTTGTTTGGTTTTTTATTTGGTTTTGCTTCCGGATTATTATGAGGTGCCTAATATTGTGTTGTGTGGCTATGTAGAACCATCCCAGGTGCCAGCACAACCGAGGAGATAAAGTCGATTGACTCCTCTATCTTTTGAAAGGTACGTAAGCGACGTACGGGCATCCCAACGGTAACATGTACTTTATGTTTGTCTTTATGACACATGATGAATGCAATGTGGTGCATTAAGATTATGATACATGTTTTTATGCATTGTTTTTGCATATGTATGTTGTGAAATATAAGAGGTGTATTTCACGAGTCAAAGTTATCTTAGTAAGGATTTTAATGGCTTACGCTAAAGTCCATTGGAAGCGATGAAGAATTCCGCTTACATGGAGTAGCAACGCTAAAGTCCATTGGAAGCGATGAAGAATTCCGCTTACATGGAGTAGCAACGCTAAAGTCCATTGGAAGCGATGAAGAATTCCGCTTACATGGAGTAGCAAGAAGCATTAAAATGTACTAATGATAAGGGCTCAGGATGAAATAAGGATTTAAGGGAAAAGGAATGTCATGACATTGCATATCCATACATTCATATAATGTGTTTCTATTATGAATTATGGTACAGGGACAACCAATGGGCGATATAAATGCTGGAAATACAGGAAGGACTTGTGTTTAAGATTTGCATTTATGCCTTACTTTCATATTATGTTAAATATGAATTGTGTTATGCTCATGTGTTGGGGGTTGTCTTTGTAGGTGCTTTTGTTGACGAGAACCAGGGCCGGGGTTGATATGCTGAGCTGTAAGGAGTGCTACAGGATTAGCATGTTAGAGTTTTTGTATAGCTTCTACTGAGTAGAGTAAGACTATGATGTAGTACCTTTGTAGGATGTACGTCTTTCCTTTTGGAACATTTTGGTACTGTAATCTCTAAAGCTCAGGTTAATCAACACGGCACATTACTCTGATATAATCGCAGGTATGTTTAGTTCTCTAAATTGCACCTTAATATCTTGATGTGATAACGGGGTCTCACATTTAGTGGTATCAGAGCCAGGTTAGATAACCAGGGAAGAGTGAAGGGTAGCCTTTAGAGACAAGTTGGCTAGGTATTCATTTAGGCATGCTTATGCATGTGATGCATATGGTTGTATACGTGTTATACTAACATGCTTTGAATATTTTACTCTTGTTATCTAACGGCTTATATTATGAACTGCTTTTGGTATTGTTGTTAACTATTGTGTTGCAGCATGGCGGACCTCAATGAAGAGGTAGGAGATATGGATAGTAGACATGCCAGTATTGCTCAGCCGAACCCCTTACCACCACCTGCTGTGGGCGTGGAGCCCAGTGTACAGATATTACTGCCAGGGGAGCTCAGTTTGAAGCAGTTTCTGAGTTTCCATCCGCCCATGTTTGAGGGGACTGAGTCTGGTGAAGTAGCTGAGGAATGGTTGGAACGTATAGAGCAGATACTTGTGACTGCACCTTGTGCACTCACGGCATGGCTGAGGTTAGCAGAGTTTCAGCTGGCTAAGAAGCCTGCTATGTGGTGGAAGACCACCGTGATGGAGCTGAGAGCTCTAGGTATGGCAGTTGACTGGACTGTATTCCGGACCCGGTTCCTTAACCGGTATTTCTCTGCGGCTGCCAGACAATTGAAGGAAGATGAGTTCAACAGTTTGAAGCAGGGTAGCATGTCCGTAGCAGACTACGCTATGCAGTATTCCTCACTGCTGAGGTATGTACCTCATATTGCTGTCAGCAGCCATGCCAAGATGAGGAACTTTCTGAAAGGTCTGAGGCCGGAGCTATTCGATAGGGTTATCTCTAACAACCCCAGCTCGTTTGACGACGCCCTGACACGGGCAGAGTTGGCAGAGATTGCCGTAGACGCATACAAGGATGCTGTACCCCCTTTTGTACCATCACAGAGGCCTACTACTGATAGTCTGAAGCCACGAGGGGATCAGTTTAAGGCTCGTGGGGCCTCATCATCTTCCAGGTTTAGTGGGAAGAAGTCTCATGGACAGAAACAGAACACCCGGGGGCATCCACAGGGAAACAGGACAGAGGTAACCAGGTGTACCAACTGCGGAGGATGGCATTTGTTACGTGACTGTCGAGGTTGCTATATCTGTGGCAAGATGGGCCACATAGCTCGGGGTTGCCCCAATCGGGCAGTTCAGACGGATTCAGGGCCGAATAGGCCAAGGTTTGATGCTGGGAGGGCACCACAGAGGCAGCAGTTTGCACCACGACCCCTGGGAGGTCAGACGACAGGACCGCCGCAGGGACAGGTGTATGCACTGACCAGGGAGCAGGCCGAGGCAGCCCCAGAGGAGGTCATTGCTGGTACGTGTCATTTACTTACGTACCCTGCACTTATATTGATAGATACAGGTGCTTCCCATTCCTTTGTATCTACTGCCTTTGTGGAAGGACACCATTTGTGCTCGTCTCTGTTACCCACGCCTCTCATGGTCTCGACACCCACGGGGAAGCATGTGATTGCGGATCGACAGTTATCAGATTGCCTCATTTATTTTGAGGGCAATGATCTGAGGGCCGATTTGATTCAGTTAGAGATGGCAGACTTTGACTGCATTATCGGCATTGATGTGTTGAGCAGATACCGAGCTATGGTAGATTGCCAAAAGAGGATGGTTCGTTTTCTGTCTGATCAGGGGTTCCAGTGGACTTTTTATGGGGACGGCTCTCGTCCAAGGATACCAGTAATCTCGGCGGTTAAGATGTCGCGGTTATTGGAACGTGGTCATACTGGGTACCTTATTTATGCTATGAATGCTTCAGAGGAGAAGGAAGTGAGAGCCGAGGACATTCCAGTTGTGGCGGAGTTCAGTGATGTGTTTCCAGATGAGATTCCGGGATTTCCGCCAGTCAGGGATGTGGAGTTTGCTATTGAGCTGCTGCCAGGGACATCAGCCATTTCTCGTGCCCCATACAGGATGGCACCGGCAGAGCTGAGGGAGCTGAAGGTACAGTTACAGGAGCTCCTCGACAAGGGATACATCCGCCCTAGTGTATCGCCTTGGGGTGCGCCAGTCTTGTTTGTGAAAAAGAAGGATGGATCAATGCGTCTGTGCATTGACTACAGGCAACTGAACAAGGCTACAGTGAAGAACAGATATCCGCTTCCGAGGATTGATGATCTGTTCGACCAACTTCAGGGTACGGAGGTGTACTCCAAGATAGATTTGAGGTCAGGCTATCACCAGGTACGGGTTAGAGCTGGTGATGTTCAAAAGACGGCTTTTAGAACTCGGTATGGGCACTATGAGTTCTTGGTGATGCCGTTCGGTGTGACAAATGCACCTGCAGTCTTTATGAGCCTGATGAACAGAGTATTTCAGGAGTACCTCGATCAGTTTGTGATCGTGTTTATTGATGACATCCTAGTCTATTCGAGGAATGAGGAGGATCATGCCGATCATCTGAGGATAGTACTCCAGATCCTCAGAGATCATCAGTTATACGCCAAACTCAGCAAGTGTGAGTTTTGGCTGAACAGTGTTGCATTTTTGGGCCATATCATATCCCGAGAGGGGATATCAGTAGACCCGAGGAAGATAGAGGCAGTTATGGATTGGTCTACCCCTACTTCAGTCAGTGAGATTCGAAGTTTTCTTGGTCTGGCTGGCTATTATCGACGTTTCGTCGAGGGTTTCTCAAAGATCGCCAAGCCACTTACCCAGCTGACTCAGAAGGGAGTCCCATTTTGTTGGTCAGAGGCTTGTGAGCAGAGTTTCCGGGAATTAAAGCACAGACTGACTACTGCGCCAGTTCTAGTGATACCCAAGGAGAACAAAGGATTTGTTCTTTATACCGATGCATCTCTACAGGGATTAGGGTGCGTGCTGATGCAGGACAAACATGTAGTGGCTTACGCTTCGAGACAGTTGAAGCCACATGAGACGAGGTATCCAGTCCATGATCTGGAGTTGGCAGCTATAGTGTTCGCCTTGAAGATATGGCGACACTACTTATACGGTACCTCATTTACCATCTTCACTGATCACAAGAGCCTGAAATTCTTGTTTACACAGGCTGAGCTGAACATGAGGCAGAGGAGATGGATGGACCTGCTGAAGGACTACGATTGTGAAATCGAATATCACCCGGGAAAAGCAAATTTGACAGCCGACGCTTTGAGTCGGAAGGTGAGGAGCACAGCAGAGGATGCTATGTCTCTGTCAGCTATGTTTGGCTCCTACTGCCAATTGGGATTCGATTATGATGTATCTTCTTCACCAGTACAGGTTTTGACCTTGCTAGCTGAGCCTGTTATATTTGATCACATCAGGAAGGCTCAGGGGACCGATGTAGAGGTTCAGAGATGGATGTTAGTGGTTCATTCAGGACAGCCATCGAGATTCAGAGTGGCTGATGACGGTTCTCTGAGGCTCGGCGACAGATGGGTGGTTCCAGATACACCCGAGTTACGCCAAGGTATATTACAGCGAGCTCATTGCAGCAGGATGAGTATCCATCCAGGTGGGAAAAAGATGTATAAGGATCTACGCAGCCAGTTCTGGTGGAGGCGTATGAAACAGGATGTCACCTCTTTTGTCAAGCGTTGTTTGATTTGTCAGCAAGTAAAAGCTGAGAGACAAAGGCCTGGAGGTGAACTAAGAAGTTTAGAAGTACCCGAGTGGAAGTGGCAGCACGTATCTATGGATTTCGTGACCCACTTGCCGAGGACTGTTTCGGGTTTTGATGCCATCTGGGTAGTCGTGGACAGGTTGACTAAGAGTGCTCATTTCATTCCCTACTGTATGACCTTCACGCATTTAAGAATGGCGCAGTTATATGTCAAAGATGTGGTGAGACTGCACGGGATCCCTGTTTCGATTGTGTCAGATCGAGATCCGCGGTTTACATCTCACTTTTGGGAGGGTCTGCAGACAGCTCTAGGTACAGAGTTGAGGTTGAGCACAGCCTATCATCCCCAGACGGACGGACAGACCGAGCGTACGATACAGACGCTCGAAGATATGTTGAGGGCTTGTGTGCTGGAGTTCGACACTTCGTGGCAGGACTCGATAGCCTTGGTGGAATTTTCTTACAACAACAGCTACCAGGCAAGTATTCAGATGGCTCCTTTCGAGGCCCTCTATGGTAGGCGTTGTAGGTCACCCTTGTGTTGGGATGACATGGACCGTAAGTCGGTTGGAGGACCTGAGTTGATTCAGGAAATGGAAGAGAAAGTTAAGGTTATCAGAACAAAGATGAAGGCAGCTCAGGATAGACAGGCAGCATATGCCAATCAGCGGCGTAGACCGTTGGAGTTTCAGTTAGGCGACAGAGTGTTTTTAAAGATCTCACCCTTCAGAGGCGTAGTACGGTTTGGGATGCGAGGGAAGTTATCCCCGAGGTATGTAGGGCCGTATGAGATCTTACAGCGTATTGGTACTCTGGCGTACCGGTTGGCTTTACCGCCCTCTCTGTCTGGCATACACGACGTTTTTCATGTGTCTATGCTGAGGAAGTATGAGCCAGATCCCTCACATGTGTTGCAGCCTTCAGAGGTTCAGATTGAGTCCGATGTTTCTTATGTGGAGCGGCCTATCAGGATTTTGGATAGAGCAGACCGCAGACTTCGGAACAAGGTTATTCCTATGATCAAGGTACAGTGGGATCGTAGGGGTGTCGAGGAGGCCACGTGGGAGACAGAGCGACACATGGTGCAGTACTATCCAGAACTGTTTTCTGGTATGCGTTTATTTACTGTTTTATTTCTGGATAGTAGCATGTTTGATTTCGGGACGAAATCCTATAAGTAGGGGAGTATTGTGATATCCCCGAAATGATTATGTGATTTTAATCATTTAAGTTATATTGTGATGTTAATGTGTTAATTCATGGGATTGGATGAATTATATTGGGGAGAATTACTTCAGGGTGCATGTAACATGTATTGGGTTTTTGGGGTGTGTATTGTTGTTTTGGTAAAGCATGCAAAAAGGGTAATTGAAGTATTTTGTTGAGAAAATACTATAAATATCATGTGGGGATATTTTAAGTACATCGTGCCAAATCGGGACCAAAACATAACACATCAAACCACCCAACACTTAACCACCCCCCCAACCCATACTTTGACTCAGCATGAGCTGGCCATGCTTCCACTTGGCTCAATAATTTAACACCTTTCCAGCACTCCAAATTTCGAACCTCCTCTTCCAAAATACCATCCAGCAGCTGCTAAGCAATTTTAGGAGGAGCCCTTCCATTTCCATCGCCTGGAAATCCTTCAAAAATCGGGGCAAAGTAGGGTGAGGAACTACCCTGTTTCTTTCTGGAAAAACTGGTTTGGTTCTACTTTTGAGCATGGTGAAAAACGGCATGTTAGCATATGTTTCTTGAAACCTGTGATTTAAATGCTTACATGGTGTTTTTATGAGTCTCTCTGTAATTTTCCTTAAGCATGATGTATGTTTTATGTGGAAGATTTAAGCTTGTGAAAAGTAGTGCTCAAAAATCTGGGTAGAGATTTACTCTGTTTTTCTGGAAAACGTGGGTTGGGAGTGTTTTTGAGGAGGTGTTATCATGCATGATAAGCTTATATATTGGAGAAACTTTGATGTAAAAACATGCTTGGTAGTTTTGTGAAACCCATGGCATGTTTAGTTGAGCAAGGTTTATGTTATATGTGTTAGTTTTAATAGCATGAAAAGAGGTGCTCAAGAATTCTGGAAATGAAAATGTGCCCTGTTTCCAGAAAAAGTTGATCCAGTACTTGTTTTAATGATCGATGTTTATGCATGTAGGTTTATGCTAAGGGTGTATATTTGGTTTGAATACACTCAGGGTAGTGTAGTTCAAATGCTAGCATGATGGTCTTGGTATGTATATTGTCCTACATGTTAGATTTAAGGGTATGATTATCGGTGTTAAGCAATTCTGGAAAATCGCCGAAGGAACAAGGTTGGCGATCGATCGCCAAGGAGGCAGGATCGATCGCGACGTTCCAGTAAGTTTTGGCGATCGATCGCCAATATAGTGGCGATCGATCGCGGATTGAATTTTTCTGGTATGCGAGGCAGTAGCATCTCGCGATCGATCGGGGCTCATGGGCGATCGATCGCGAGATGATATTAAAGGATTTGTTTGGTTTTTTATTTGGTTTTGCTTCCGGATTATTATGAGGTGCCTAATATTGTGTTGTGTGGCTATGTAGAACCATCCCAGGTGCCAGCACAACCGAGGAGATAAAGTCGATTGACTCCTCTATCTTTTGAAAGGTACGTAAGCGACGTACGGGCATCCCAACGGTAACATGTACTTTATGTTTGTCTTTATGACACATGATGAATGCAATGTGGTGCATTAAGATTATGATACATGTTTTTATGCATTGTTTTTGCATATGTATGTTGTGAAATATAAGAGGTGTATTTCACGAGTCAAAGTTATCTTAGTAAGGATTTTAATGGCTTACGCTAAAGTCCATTGGAAGCGATGAAGAATTCCGCTTACATGGAGTAGCAACGCTAAAGTCCATTGGAAGCGATGAAGAATTCCGCTTACATGGAGTAGCAACGCTAAAGTCCATTGGAAGCGATGAAGAATTCCGCTTACATGGAGTAGCAAGAAGCATTAAAATGTACTAATGATAAGGGCTCAGGATGAAATAAGGATTTAAGGGAAAAGGAATGTCATGACATTGCATATCCATACATTCATATAATGTGTTTCTATTATGAATTATGGTACAGGGACAACCAATGGGCGATATAAATGCTGGAAATACAGGAAGGACTTGTGTTTAAGATTTGCATTTATGCCTTACTTTCATATTATGTTAAATATGAATTGTGTTATGCTCATGTGTTGGGGGTTGTCTTTGTAGGTGCTTTTGTTGACGAGAACCAGGGCCGGGGTTGATATGCTGAGCTGTAAGGAGTGCTACAGGATTAGCATGTTAGAGTTTTTGTATAGCTTCTACTGAGTAGAGTAAGACTATGATGTAGTACCTTTGTAGGATGTACGTCTTTCCTTTTGGAACATTTTGGTACTGTAATCTCTAAAGCTCAGGTTAATCAACACGGCACATTACTCTGATATAATCGCAGGTATGTTTAGTTCTCTAAATTGCACCTTAATATCTTGATGTGATAACGGGGTCTCACAGCTATGAAATGCAAGATAGTGCGAAATGTAAGTAGACGATATATGTTTCTGGAAGTTTGAAGGAAAATCCTTCTACGTCTCCCCTTCTTCCAATCAAGGAAGGATTCACTAGAAGACTTTGAGTAATACAATACAACCCCGATTCAGCTGGATTTACCCCACTACCAGACTGAAACTCCTAATCTGTGAATATGTTCAGACACAATCTGTCTGACAGTTACCAAGGAATCTTGCTTCTGTCTTAGAACAAAATACAATTGAAAGAGTGGTTTAATCTAAGCACAAATGATCCTTAAGTAATCAAATAAAATGATAAGCTATGCTTCTAATTTTGAGCAGATCAATACGTTGAAATCTTTCGATGATAGCGTTCTGCTCAACTGAATACTCGATAAAGTTGATTGATCTTTTATGCGTTTTTGAATCTCTTGTGTCTCATGCTCTATTTGAGCTTTTGAAGTTACATATATATAATCGTCTGTGCCAACGATAATATTTCCTTTTGTGTGTAACTCTATACTTTGTTCAATATCTGAACAAGCTGCAGTCTTCTACTTTAGGTACTTTCCCTTCTGGTCTGTTCTTTCAGGGCTTGTCAGACAGACTCTCCTTTGTCTATTTACCATTTAAGGTAATCTTCAGTCATTGGTCTTGTTCAGCATTAAATGCACCATTAAATGCTTCAATAAATAGCCGTTAATTATTCGGGTTGAAGAACGAAGCTTACTAACTTTGTCTGTTCTGATTTGATCTGTATCGAGCTGGTCTAGTCTTGTTGATCGATCCTGATCTGCGTCGATCTGGTGAGTCTGGTTTACATCGATCTGGTCTGTTTTGAGATAGACTTTATTGGTCTGATCTATTTTGTCATAGGCTCGATCGGTCTGGTCTGTTTTGTCATCTTTAAAATCCGGAACTAACAATCAATATTAACGGGAAGGATTGGTCTATGATCTTGAATGATGCATTATGGATGTACAAAGATGCATTTAAAACGCCCATTGGAATGTCTCCATATGGATTGATTTTTGGGAAGGTGGCCAGTTACTCGTAGAGTTGGAGCATCGAACAATTTGTGCAGTGAAGAAATAAAAACAAAAAGAACATAAAACAACAGCCTCAAGTCGTGAAATGACTTAATTGCAAAGGCCTCAAAGAGTGGCGATCTAAGTTTTCAAGTCAAGTATGAATTCCACTCTACTCAAGGGTTCTCGCGTGTGTGAATTACCATTTTCGTTTAACCATGTTAATGCCCAAATAGATTATGGAAACTAGTGAACTTTACGAACTCATGAATCTATTCATATTACTTTCCACCATAGGAGACCACCATTCACATGGATCAATAGGACTTTACGTGTTAGCTTTAGGTTCAATTACATCCTCCAAGAATATAGTAAGATTGTAAAAAATGAACAAGAATAAACCAAATGAGGGGTGTGTGTGTGATTCTAAAAACTATTACTGATTAAATGCCTTTTCTTGAGAGTCCATATGCTTAACTTTCATAACCTTCTGCACTAGATATTAGATGAACATGGTCCGGTCAATATGTCTTCAAAGTTTATAACATGAGATCTTGGCACATGGCTTCGATAAAAGGATAGGAAGTTCAACAAGAAAGTGAGCCAAATAAAACAATGCGCATTCTGATCTCAATTATCAATTCCAATCTATTGACAACTCAACATTTTTCTTTTGATTTCTCCCTCTATCTCATTCCCCTCATCATTCACCTCATTTGTTTTACATTCATTCACCATCTCTTCACCTCTTCAGATTTTTTTCTTGGCATCCAACCCTTTTCTTCATTTCTCCAGTTCTATTTTTTTACAATTATACTCATGAGAGATTTTGGTTTAAAGTGCATAAGGATATTCTCACTCGAGGGTATGAAAATAGTGTATAAGTTGTAAACAATGTGGTTAATATGGGATTTTGAAAGATGTCGAATGAGAGTCGATCATGTGCTTTTGCACATGCCATTCGTTTTTTTCAACAAGTTCAAAGGGTCACTATGGATAAAATGATATTATTTGATGGCTCGAAAGGCTCACACTGATAAAACAAAAAGCTATGAAAGACTTCCTGTGAAGTGCTCTGTTTTACTCTGCTGTTGAACTGCTGAACTGATCCTTCTTCGAGCTGGATTGATTTCTTTGTTCTTCTCTACCGGCTCTGGATTTTCAACTGTTTTACTTTGATTATATCAAAACATAGATATTATAATTTCCCCTTTTTGGTATAATCAAAGCGAGAGTTCTTCATTAATTATACTAAACTCATCGGTTTCCAATAACAGTTAGAGCTTGACACTTATAACAATTTCCACATAAGATATTCTTTGCAACTGTTTCAAGCACGTCAACTGAATGAAGTTTTTTCGTTGGCTGAGTTGAATTTGTTTTCCTCCTATTGGACTGACCCAAAGTTTTCTCTTGTTTTTATGTTTCTTATTGGAAATGTTAATCTTGACGTTTCATATTCTGGTAATATATAGTCATCAAAAATAGATTTCTTATTCAATCCTTTACTCATATGATATATAGCTATTTTACATATATAACGCATGTGCTACGATCACTAATATACATATGTAGGAGTTGAACGACTTCTATTTGCTCCAAGCGTACCTTCAATCAGTGAAGCTATTGTATCTGTTATCTGCACAACTAAAAATTAACCTTTGGTCCCAAACTAGATGTTATTTTGGGCCTGAGAAACATTATAACATGGGCCTATACTTGTGCTTTCACCGCATCACGTAAATAAAGCCCAAAAAGTTCACAGCATAATCTCCTGCGTAGCAGCCTATCATTTCTCCAAACCCTGTCAAAATCCAAATCAGAAACAAAGCATCAATATGGCTTGGCGTGGTTCGTTTTCCAGATCTTTCATCTCCTCGGCCAGGGCCTCCGCCTTCCGCTCATCGCCGGCGCTCCCATCCATTCGACGATTCCGTTCGACGTCCCTCCAATCCCGCCGCCTATCGTTTTCCAATCCCAGGTCCTAAATTTCGATAATATTTAAGACTCGCCATCACTTTTAGTTCAATGCGATCGATTTATCCAATATTCTCACGCGTTTGTCTACTCTCCTTGATTTTAGTCCACTTCTGATTGTTTTTTTCTTTTAAAAAAAGTTATCATTGGGATCCATTTCTTATCCAGTTGCGTGCATCCATTTCCCGTATGTATATATCAGTTCAGGGTAAAATGGATTTTTTAAAATAGAAACTTACCAAGTTAATTATACTTAGATTTTCATTTCTCTTCATCACTTTTTGTTAAATGCATTTGATTTATCCAATTTCTCACGCCTCTGTGTACTTCCTTGATTTTAGTCCGATTTCTTAATTTTTTTTTTTTTTTTGTGAATTCCTCATTGATTCAGCATTATTATCCCAAATGTGCAAGTCAGGTCATGGTAAAATGGATCCTTTATAGAAACTCACCAAATTATGTGATGCAGGACGTTGGGGGAACTTGGATGTATTGAATCGCTGATGCCACTGCATAATGTATTGGCGGGCGCACGGCTGACATCGCACTTGGCAGCCAATGCGCGGGCGTGCTGTGAGCTGTATCACGGTACCTTCTGCCGTTCTTGTCAGGATCGCTAGTAGTTTCTTTGTGAGTCCAATGTTAGGATACAGTCGTGGTGGTAATTGCTTTATAGGAAATTGAAAACTTTTATTTTTTAATATATTTTAGTTGATTTCGCCGAATGTGGTTTACTTTTATATTTGTTCTATTAAGGGGTGAAGTAGTTACATTATGTGTTAGCTTCGTAAAAATTGGTTATAAAAGAGAATTGGAAATACTGGGATTGATAGGGAGGAATGGAAAAAGATGGGTGATGTCAGCAGCGCTTCACATCAAGCAATGACAGGATTCTGACTCTGAATTGTAGGTTAATGTTTTCACTTCAATAGTTCGGTCCAGCGTAGGTTTTGTAATAAGTATTGATATTGATATTACGTGAATATAAGAAAAAATGATGCTTTTGAGGATGTGTTGCAGAGTAAGATAATCTGCGTGAAACAGAAACTGTAAACTGGTAGATTAATAGTTCGTTTTGTTCTTTATCCAATTAATACAATTGTTCTGACATCTGAGGTGTCCTCTCATTGTGTTTTTATTGCTTGCTTCCCTTTGGAACTCATCAAATAGCAGAACACACAATGCTTTTGCTAATATCAGGAAGTTGAGCATGCTTCTATTGTCTCTCTTTCATATCATAGAAAATATTTGAAAGAATGTAGGAGGCTGAAGACCTTTAGGAACTGAAGCAGCTGGGAAGTTTTATTTAAGCTGACTCGCACTTCTGTTCATCACTGTTCGTGCTTATTTTTTTTTGGACTTTAATAGTTTTAATTTCTTTTTATCACTGTCTGTCTCAAGCCAGGGTAAATAAGGAGTGTGGTGGTAGGCCTATGACAGCCAGCCGGATAAATAAGTCACATCTCAATGACATAAACTATAAGATGAATTGCGTTGGGGCGTACCCTACAGCGACGCGCTGCACCGGATCCCAGGTGTAGTGATAAGTTGGCAAGGGCTGCTAGGTCGTCGCCCAGAAGCGATGCGCCACATCGACGCCTGGGTGTGGTGTCAAATGAGCAAGGGTTCCCTTGCCTCGAGCATGTGGGTGTAAAGAAGTTAGCTCAAAACCAAGACAATAGGATTCGTTTAGCCTCTTGGAATGTAGGTTCTCTTACCGGTAGATAACCATAGTTAGTAGAGACTATGAGTAGAAGTAGTATTATGTGTATGCAGGAGACCAAATGGGTAGGTGAGAAAGCAAGAACTATAGCTCCTTGGGCTATAAACTTTGGTACATAGGTAAGGATAAGAATCGTAATGTGGTAGGTGTAATCGTAGAAAATAAACTACTCGAGTATGTAGTTGAAGTTAGGTGGAATGGAGATAGGATAATATTTGTTAAGCTAGTTTTAGACAATGATATTTTTAATATCATTAGTGCCTATGCACCCCAAATTGGTCTAGAGGAGGCTATTAAACAAAAATTTTGGAAAGATCTAGACGATGTGGTGCAAAGGATATCCCTTAATGAGAAAATCTTCATCGGGGGAGATTTCAATGGGCACGTAGGTTCTGATCGGGATGGTTATGATAGGGTTCATGGAGGCTATGACACTAGGACAGGAACGCCGCAGGTAATTCACTTTTGGATTTTGCCATGCCATATGACTTAGTCTTAGTGAATACCTGGTTCAAGAAGAGGTCCTCTCATCTAGTTACTTTTAGAAGTGGGTCTAGTGCAACCCAAATAGATTATTTTTTTTTTTTGGTTAGAAGGAAAAATAGAGTTAAATGCTTGGACTGTAAGGTAATTCTAGGAGGGAGTGTAGTTACCCAACACCGACTTTTAGTTCTAGATGTTATGATTAAGAATAAAGCTACTAGAATTAAGCATAAGTTAGAACCTAGAATTAAGTGGTGGCGGTTAAAAGAAGGTAACTTTGGAGCTTTTGTAGATAAGGTAGGCGAGGAAGTTAATTGGACGCCAAGAAATGATCCTGATACCACTTGGAATAAAATGGCTCGTGGCATTAAGATGGTAGCTAAAGAGGTTCTTGTTGAGTCAAGAGGATATGCTCCACCAGGTAAGTACGCATCATGGTGGAATGAAGACGTAAAGAAGGGTATCCGAATCAAGAGGGATGCTTACAGAGAGCTGAAGAAGAACAACAATGTCACAACGAAAGTTATAAGCTTTCTAAAAAAGAAGCGAAGACACCGGTTCGAGATGCTAGAGCTAAAGTCTACAAAGAAGTGTACGATAAATTGGATACCAAGGTGGCATAAGAAGATATCTAAAAGATTGCCCAAGCGAGGGAGAGGAAGACAAGATACTTATGTGCAGTGAAATGCATAAGATATGAGAATCATAAAGTCTTGGTTAGAGATGAAGACATCAAAACAAGATGGAAGAATTATTTAACAGCTTGTTCAACGGTAGCTTTAGCCAAGATTTAGGTGATCTTAACATCCATCAAAATGATTTAAACCTTGAGTTTACTAGCAGAATTAGAGAATCTGAGGTTAAAGAAGCTTTGAACAGAATGAAAGTACGAAGAGCAGTTGGTCCTGATGAAATCCCTATTGAAGTATGGAGATGTTTAGGACCGATGGGGATAAAGTGGCTAACAGATCTATTTAACAATATTTGGAGGAGTAACAAAATTCCAAATGAATGGAGAAAGAGTACTCTCATCCCTATCTATAAGAACAGACATTCAGAGTTGCACCAACTATTGTGGTATAAAACTCATATGTCGCACAATGAAGCTTTGGGAGAGGATAATTGAATGCCGTTTAAGGAGGGATGTTAAGATATCGGAGAACCAGTTTGGGTTCATGCCAGGACGGTCAACTACTGAAGCTATCCATTTGTCAACTTGTTCAGCGCTATCGTGATATGAGTAAAGATTTGCATATGATCTTTATACACTTGGATAAGGCCTACGATAAAGTACCAATGGAGATATTATGGTGGGCTTTGATGAAGAAAAAAGTTCACATCAAGTATGTCAATATAATCAAAGACATGTATGACGAAGTAGCATCCAATGTGAGAACGTGCAGTGGGGTGACAAGTGAGTTCTCGATCACTATTGGATTGCATCAAGGGTCTGCGTTGAGTACTTTCCTGTTCGCCCTAGTGATGGATGAGATAACAAAAGACATACAGACTGAATTACCTTGGAACATACTTTTTGCTGACGATGTTGTGTTAATCGACGAGACAATTGCAGGGGTAAAGGCCAAATTGGAGTTATGGAGAGAGACATTGGAATCAAATGGTTTTAGATTAAGTAAGTCTAAAACGGAATATATCGAGTGCAGATCTAGTGGTCGTTCCTTTCGGGATTCCGGTGTTGTAGCACTCGGTGGTCAGGAGGTATCGATAAGCAGCAAGTTTCGATACTTAGGTTCAGTTATCAAAAAGGATGGAGAGATGGACAATGACGTTAACCACATGATTCAGGCTGGCTGGTTGAAATGGAGAAACGCCACCGGAGTTTTATACGATCGTAATATACCGCTGAAATTGAAGGGAAAGTTTTATAGAACCGTCGTTAGACCCGCATTGTTGTATGAGACGGAAGGCTGGGCACCCAAGAGGAATCATATCCAAAAGATGAGTGTGGCAGAGATGCGTATACGTCGTTGGATGTGCGGTAAGACCAGAAGAGAAACTAAGGAACAAAGAAATTCGAGCTGAAGTAGGTATAGCTTGTATAGAAAAGAAGATGGAAGAAAGCCGCTTACGCTGGTTTGGTCATGTTCGACGTAGGCCCGACAGTGCACCTGTGCGTCGAGTGGAGTACATGGAATTCGGCCAGTTCACGAGAGCGAGAGGACGACCGAAGAAGACATGGCTCAAAGTTATACGCAAAGAGTTGGAATGCTGGTGGATTACAGAAGATATGTTGACCGATAGAAGCGTTTGGAGAAGACTGGCGCATGTGTGCGACCCGACTTGATTCTCTCTATTGTTCATGTAGTCTATCCCAATTCATTGGAATTAAAGGCTTAGTAGTTGTTGTTGTAATAGTTTTAATTTTTTTGGTTTGAGAGAGGATGAAAATGTTTTTTTCTTCTTATTTCTAATAATAATTCTTGCTCTCTCTTAGTTCTTATTTTTCTCCTTATTAAATTTATTTATGCACATCTTCACTAGCAGAAAAACTATTTTGAGTTTTAACTTTGTGGTATTCACTATTAGTTTATTATCTCGCCAACAAATTTCAATATCTGCAAAAATGCACTTTTCCGAGGCTATCTACTGTTTTCGACTCTCGAGTCCAATGATGATACTAAAGGTAGTTTTATTTATGCTACTGTAATTTACTTTCCTTGAATTTTTGGTGTCGCCCTTTTTTGAGGCAGCAAATAAAAAAATATTTGTATATTATGGGAATGAGAGGAGCATTGATAGTGGGTAAAGGCGGAGTAGTTCATTTGTTCTATCTCAAGGCGATAGATGTGTACTTAATTAGCTCTTACCGTCGATCCGAGTGTGAATCTTGCATGAAATTCGCTTACGTTGGTTTGGTCACGTAAGGCGTAGGCAAGCAATGCACCTGTACGTCGAGTGACGTCCATGATTTCTGCCATTTCACGAGAGCGAGAGGACGATCGAAGAAGACATGGCTCAAAGTTATATGCAAAGACTTGGAGCTTAAGGGATTAAAGAGGATATTCTGACCGATTGGAGCGCTTGGAGACTGACACACATGTTCGACCAGACTTGATTCTCTCTAATGTTTATGTAGCATATCCCAATTCATGGGTGTTAAATGTTTAGTTGTTGTAATAATGTCGGTAGCTGTTATGGATATGGGCCAGAATAAATCAAAAGCCCAGGATCCAATATGTTATTCTACAAGAGGAAAAAGAACACGTGAAAGGGAGCAATATAAAAGATAGAGGAAAGAGATGGTTGAGCATGCTGTTGTTTTTCATTTGAGTAGTTATTACTAGCTGAAACTAGGGAGAGGATTATTATTTATACTATCTATATGCATCTATGGTTGACCGTCAATAAAAATCTTATTTGTTGTACCATATTTGACATGACCCTAGATCAATCAATTCTGGTGGAGCTAATTTAGGTTTGATATCCAAATATTTCCTCCTTAAAATTAGAATTGGAAATAGACTGACTCGAGTTCGAGTCCCGCTGTGTGCAGAAAAATATTTATCCCTCCTCCACAAAAAAAAAAAAAAACAGAGTTGGAAATACACTTGTGTTCGAGTCCGCCTTCCTCCCAATGCATTGAAAAAAATGAATACGAAAGTAGGCGATTGGCTTGGGAGTCCCCATTAGAAAGGCACTTGCATCCTACACACTTTTCTTTTTTTTTTTTTTTCTCAAAGAGCAAGGAAAACCTTGGCTGATCACCAGCTTTTGACTTGTCTCAAATAGCAAAAGATTTGGAACTAGTCCCCCTTCGATTTGAATTTGAATTTATTTTTCCCCTTTGCCTTGGTCTATTGATCCAAAAATATTGTCGGCAAAATCTTCTTAATTTATTCGAATCTGGCAAACCGAGACATTAATTGGTAATTTTTGACCTAATGTTTTTACATGACATAAAATGTGTAATGCACACTTTACTACATCAGTTGCATTGTAAGATTTGGAGTCACTGTCATGTGTTGGAACCATCAAATTTCTTGGATTAGGTGGGAGTTCCATTCTCAACTTTTGGATATCTGTCCAGTTCCCCACTAAATTAGAGCCGAGAAAACAAGTGGCTCTCCTGAGTATGAAGTAGATTTAAGTATTCTTAAATACCCCTCTCCAACCCAAATGAATGTTCCATTAGCTACAAATACGACCAAATCGTTTAACATTTTGACCAGATTAATTTGTCAAATGTTCCATACGATAGTAAAGTTGACTAGTTCTATTTTTTTCAAATAGTTCGAGAGAGATAGGTTTACATATTTAATATAACCATGCAAATGTTACATTGTGGCAGGTACTTGAACATATTGTTGGATCAACACAGTGAGTGCTAGAGGATTGGGTTAAGGTGTGTCCTGCAGCAACTCTTTAGAAATAAAGAAAATTTCTATAACGAATTGAGCACTAGATTTTGTGTTTTAGTAGACCACTGTTTTTTACTTTATTATTTGTCATTCATCATATTTAATATATCTTGAAGAGTTAGGACTAACTCGTTTGTTTGTATTTTTGACTATTTTTTGAGATTTTTATGAAGGTCCAGTTACTATCTTTTGTGTACTTGTTGATGAGTCAAATTTTTGATTAGGTTGGATGGCTTTGGAAGAGAACATTTAAATTTTTTAGAATAAAATATTGGGATATGTATATTGAACATTGATCATCCATGACCGTTCACAGTCAACCGGGGAGCTCTTGACAACAAGGCATTAAATGCCCAGTGATTGTCATCTATTTCTCAATATAAGAGGTCTCATGTTCGAATTCTACCCCTCTCCCCTAAACAATGGTTTTTTTAAAAAAAGCCAAGGAGCTCTTTATTTTTTGGCGGATCAACTTTATTCCGAACCACATTTTGGATTAAAAATATAAATAATACGTCATCTATTGATCAGAATATGAGAAGCTACACTGTTTATTTGGATATATTTGAAGTTCTGATGTCAAAAAATATATATAAAACTTTATGGTGTTAAGAAGCAAGTGGCTCTCTTACAAGTTTCCATCTCCAATATTTTCGGGGGCCACGATGAAATTGCCATCCTTTTATACCAATTAGTTACTTGAGGAACTGATCCCATGAATACAACTCATGTTGTATCTTTATATAATCGTTTGTTGTTAAATACATTATTTGGAGCTAAATCAATTAATGTTTAAATGATTAAGAACAATAAGCAGTGGGTTTTTATAAGAGTGTTTTATAATAACTTTTGAGTAATGCTCTTTGGTTATTTTAACGTGTAATTATTTTGTGGATCGTCATAAAGGTAGAATAATTTTTACAATAAGGTTATTTTGGGTGTTTAAAAAAATTGACACATCACAGCACCAAAATAAATTATTCTACACCCCTCGTCATATATATGTATATAATTTCTCTCTCAAAAAAGGTACAAGTTTCAATGAAAAACGCGTACACAATCAAATATTTTTTGAACGATGAACTAAGTTGAAGTTATATAGAGGTAGTTGTCAATCATCCAAATTTTATAAAATGCGAACGATCTTAGGTCTCCATTAAATTGTACGAAATATTGTGGTCAAAACTCGTATATTTTAACAAAAGGCTGCAAACATAGATATTTCAAGATTTTAATTCATGGTAATTATGAAGACGAATACCGTCAACATCGTCTCATTCGTGCCAATCCTTGCATGCTCTTAGCATAATTTGATGTCAAGTTCCTATTTATGATAAAAATCATTCGTGCCAATCCTTGCATGCTCTTAGCATAATTTGATGTCAAGTTCCTATTATGATAAAAACCTTGTCCTCTCGAACAAGGTGGCAGTGGTCCACTAATATTCCCAATCCCAATTCCCAATCCTAGCATGGATAATCATCTCTTTGCTTCTCTCATTTTTCCTATTCACCAAGTGTTGGCCTTCAAAAGCCGACCTCAAAGTTTGCAGTATCATCCATATCTTGTTATAAAAAAATGTAATCATGTTCGCTTGTATACTGCATTTTTTGACTTTTTGATACGTTGTGGCTTGTTCGAGAAAGCACAACCTCCAGGAATTCAGAGAAGCAATGCGAAGAAGAAAGAAGAATCGAAAAAATTTGTATTCACTTCAAAATCAAAAATGTACATAACCTTCCAAGCTTCTCGGTGCATTCTTGACACGCTTGTTCCTTGTTACCTTTACAATGGATCCTTTTCATACTCTTATCGTTGTCTTCCCTGTCAAACAACACCTTGTCCTCAAGGTGCTGAGTGGTAGATTGCTTCTTTTAGGCTGTCAGATCTTTCCAGGAAATCACCACATTGGTTAGTAGACCGCCCGTGGATTCCAATGGCAAACAGCTTAAGCTAGCTGCAAGGTTAGCCAATTCCCTTACTTGGCGAAATCCTTGTCTGTCCTTTTTGTATTGTCCTTTGAGTATGGTCGGTAGGAGTTTGAAGATTAGCTGATTGTTTAAGCTCCAGCCCTGACTTTGAAGTGTTGTATGAATTTCTCTAGCAACGTGTATCTTAGGAATGTAGTACAAAAATAACAATAGCTTCAAAGTTTATGTCGAGGCGAGATTTGTTATTTCTTTCCTTAAAACAATATTGCTCCGTCTTGGTGCTAACGATTTGCGTTGACAATTTGTCTCCCAAGATACAACGACTATGACTTGTGATAGGAGCACTCCAAATCACAAGTCCTCAAACCACAAAAGTTCAAGCACCTAATAAAAAGAAATTTGATGAACAAACAAAATGCTCTGAATTTGATCTTTAATTCTGATGGAAATCTCGAAAAAATATTATGTTTAAACAAGTGGGGAATATCTTATTTATAGTAAACCAAAGATATGTGTCCAAAAGACACCATTTAGTGGTATCAAGGAAAAAACGCACACCAACATGAATGGACACACCATTCTTGTCAACAGACACAGAGCTCGATCGATCGGTGCCTGGTACTCAATCGAACGTGCCACTGTTTCCAACAAACGGAATTTTACCGCCTTGCTCGATCGATCGAGACCTTGGTCTCGATCGATCGAGTGCTATTTTTTTTTTCTTTAATTTACTTCAAAAAAATTCCAACAATCCCCCACATGAACTAAATTAATGCATGTATGCAATTGAGTGCTTTGACGAACTATTATGGCATCTAGAGAAATAGCTTGCGACTTTGAATCTTCCATAGTAGTATTCATCGGATTTACTTGACTTAATAGTGAACTTATAGTCTTGAACTATTTAGTCGTTCGTCTAAACCAAGACAATTGAACCAACACAATAACAATTCTAACCTTCATATAGGTTTCTTACGGTTGTGTCCATTTCGGCCATGGACCACGCTTGGTTTCATAAGTGCTTTCCATTCTTTGAAGCGGCCAAACTTTGCACGTACGTAGGTGATCTCCTAAAAGAGCATCCCGCTATACTCCAGCATATCCTAATATGTCTTAGGAATCATTAAAGGCCTTTTGCCTATCCTCGTACCCTTTTTGCAGGATACACCTGTGATGTCCGGGAATTACTGGTGTTAATCCCGGTGTAGTGATAATCCTTTATGGATTTTTAATAGTTGCAATTAGGAATTAATTGTAGTGTTAGGTCTCCCGAGGTTGTTAAATCGGGCATTTGGGATCGTTGGATCCAAATGTTGAGATTGTATTTTCATTTTGGTGGAAAACCTATGAGTTGGGTTTTTGGTGGGACTTGGAGTCTGGGGTGCTTTTTGTTGGGGCTGATATGGGGATTTGATGTTGGAGAGAGAGTTTTTGAAAACAGATGATTTTTAATGTATCATGATGTATTTGTGGAAGTATTGGTATGTTGGGGTATTTTTGCTATATATACCCGTTGGACTCGAGATTTCCGTCATTTTGGCACGGAATCACTTCTCTCCCTCTCCTCTCCCCTTCTATCGAGCCAACCCCTCTTTCCCCTAACCCTTATCCTTTCTCTTTGGAGAAAAATGACCGGTGGCTCGATTTAGGAGCTGGATGAACAGTCTCGCCGATCGATCGCAAGAAGTAGGCGATCGATCGCGAGGGGCTTGGCGATCGATCGCGGAAGGCAGTGCTGCGGGCAGTGTGCTCGCGCGATCGATCGCGCCTTATGGGGAATCGATCGCGGCACTGTTTGGTTTGATTTTTTTTGGAATTTTGGAAAACGTCAGGATTTTGGAATCGAGGTTTTTAGGGGCCGTTTTCGGGGCATGTTTGCATTCCAATGAGAATGCTACACCTTTTAAATGGATTGATTGGATCCAAATTTTAATAAAACGAAATTCTCGGTTGGGTTTTTGGCTATCTTTTAAACATGAAAAATGGAATATTTTGGGTTTTATGTATGCTTAGCCGAGGGGCTTTTATTTTGATAATCGTCATGGAGAGGCGATAGTTTTGGAAGTTGTGAACGTGCGTGGGCACGTGATTGCATGCCTATGTTTAATTGGGAGTTATTTGCATGTTAGCACTTAACTCATCGGGTCGTGGGACTCAGGCAAGGTTGGACTCAAACTACGGAATTATAAGGTACGTATGACGTACGAGCATAGCCCTTTTATTATAATTGCAATTGTGAGTGCATGGTATGCTATATTGCAATAAATGTATGTTGAATTGCATGGTTTATGATAATCACTATGAATGGACATATATACATTGGGAATTATATGGTGCCGCTTTTGAGCGAGTAATGATTGGGATGTTGTCGCCTTTGAGAGAACATCAGTTATGACGCCGCTGCTGTTGAGCATGCGTGAGAATGAAATGCCGCTATTGTAGAGCGAGCAATGATGTAGAACCATGAAACCATAAATGAGATAAATGGGATAATTGCAATCATTGTTTAATGGTTTGATATTATGGTTATGATATCGGTATTGTGATGACCAGGGATTATAGATGTTAATCCCGGAGTGTTAATAACCCCTAAAGTTGTTTTACGTGGCGATTTGGAGTTTAATCGTAGTGTTGGGCCTTTCGGGCTCGTTCTTTTGGGTAGTTGGGATCGTTGGATCCCGAGGTTGAGATTGTATTCTCATTGCGGTGTAAAACCTAAGAGTTGGGTTTTTTATGTGTCTCGGGATCTGGGGTGCTTTGTGTGGGCACCGGTAGGGGGTTTTGGAGTTAGAGAGAGAATTTTTGAAAACAGATGATTTTTGATGAATCATGATGTATTTGTGGGGCTACTAGTATTTCGGGGTATTTTTTCTATAAATACCAGTTGAACCCGGGATTTTAATTTTAGAAATCATTTTTAAGCCTTGCCGTCTCTCTCTTTCCCCCCCGTCTGTTTCCCGTTTTCGCCCCAACCCTCGCCGCTTCAAGGCTTGCGCCCGCCGCCGTCCGGCGCGTCCGACCCACCGTTGGCTTCGTCTCTCCGAGGCGCAGCTTCCCGCACCAGCAAATCAGAGTTCCGTGGTGAATCGCGCTTGGGTTTTCCAGAATTGCGCCGACGCCCAAAATTCTAGGGTTCTTCGATTTTGAGCGATTTTCCTTCCGATCTTCGTATGGGTAACCTTCCTTACCCCTTTTTCATGCTTATCATGTAATTCCCTGTATTTTGGTGATGTATGGTTCGAAAATTTGCCCTAATTTCGTGAGGTTGGGGTTCGAATTTTGGGGGTTTTGGGCAGGGGGTGATGATTCTTGTTATTGATCGATTATTACATGTTTTAGATGTATTATGTGATGCCCCGAAATTAATTGATGACAATCTGAACATTAATTATGTTTATATGACGATTTATTACGATGATTAAGATATGTGTGGAAAATGAAGAATTAACATGATTTAAGAATGTTGATTTTAATTATGAGGATGATATGGATTTAATGAAGTTGGTTGCATTTTGTAAATGCTTACCATGTTAATGTATTTTATATACATCATGTTAATTATTGGGGTACAAGTTAAATATAAAGATTTAACACTTAACCCACCATTTTTACCTCACTTTACTCTTTACACTCAAATCCCCAAAATCACTCTCCCAAAAACCCTCTTCCCCTCATTTTCGATTTTTGACTGAAAGGTGGGAAGGAATCCTTGTAAAAGCTTTGTTCTTGCATTTCTTGGTAAGATTTAGGACCTAAGATGTTTGTATATCACTCCTTAATGTATTTGAAATGTTTGATTTAAGTTTAGAATGGTTTTGAAGGGTTTTTGAGATGGGTTTGTTGGGGGTTGGGATGACTTTTGCAATGATGTTTGTTTTGGTGGTTTAATGATGTTTGAGGAAGGTTTTGAATGTTTTTATGTTGTTGAGTTGATGGAATAAATGATGGTTGAGGTTGGTGAGGTTTTAATGTGTAAAAATGGTGGATTTTCGAAGTGCACAGGCTGGCGATCGATCGCCCGTTTTTGGCGATCGATCGCGAGCCAACAGTAGGCTCCAGAAGCCTTTGGCGATCGATCGCCACTTTTGGGCGATCGATCGATGACGATGGCGATCGATCGCGCCAATTATGGCGATCGATCGCCGAAGAAGGAAATTTTCACCCCCCGTCCAGTGGGATCTCGCGATCAATCGCGCCTGGGCGACGATCGATCGCGAGATGAAAAAAATGTGGTTTTTGATATTTTTGTGGGATTTTTGAATATTGGACTATGATTAGCTTCTAATATTGAATTGTATGGTTGTGTAGAACCATCCCAAGGACCCACGACTTCGAGAAGATAAAGTACTACAACTTCACCACATTTTGAAAAGGTACGTAAGAAACGTACGGGCATCAAACGGTAACATATTCCTAAACTATGACTTTGCATTAATTGCATAAGTATTTATGATGATGATTATGATGAATAAATTTATGATGATGATGTTGTGATAAACGAAGATGATATGATATTACGATGACAATTATGATAAGATGATGATGTTTGAGATGATGATGCTTATAAAATGATGACGCATGTTTAACTATGCTATTTAGAAATGGTTGAATGTCCGGTGGCTATTATGGGCAAGTGAAGAAGGTACTTGCCGCTCACATGACTAAGCGATGGGATACATCCGCTATCAAGGCGTAGCGATGGGTATCATCCGCTAAGCGAGGGGGTACATCCGCTATCAAGGAGTAGCGAGGGGTATCATCCGCTGAATAAAGAGATACATCCGCTATCAAGGCGTAGCGATGGGTATCATACGATGTGTTATGTCGAGCGAGGGGGCCAATTGTACCGCTATCATAATAGAACCCGGATAGTCCCATTACGAAGTAACATGGATTGTTGTGTGCATACGTGCGAAGTATGATGTTAATCATTTACATCTTGAACTAATGATTATATGCATAACTATGAAACAGGGACAACCAAAGAAGTATAATACGATTAATCAGGAAGTATATGTTATCAATTATTTCTGTACATTTATTTATATGCCATATGATATCAAGTAACGATGTACATGCTCATGATGGTTGTTCCTGTAGGTACACATTTTGGACCAAGGCTAAGGGTCGGGTTGAGGAAGTGAGCTAAGGGAGCATAAAAGAAGATAGATTACAGAATTTCTTTTGGGATAGTTTCTACTCTAGGAGTAGCATAATCCTATCGATACACATTTATTTTGAGGATGTAATGAACTTAACTTTGAAAAATTCTTTTTGGCCTGTAATCTTAATAGCTCAAGCTACAACCGAACCCTAAGAATGTCTTTAATGAATGTTTAGCCCTATTTATGTCTTGATTTCACTGTTAGGTAGGAGGACCCTACATTAGTGGTATCAGAGCAGTGGTTAGAGAACCCGGGTATGAGTGAAGGGTAGCCTTAGCAATAGGTTGGCTAGGTGTTCACTTTTAACATGTTATATTACATATGAAGTATATAACTGTTATGACAACATGTTATGGCTTTCTAACGATGTATATATGAACTGCTTTTGGGTCTTGTTGTTAACCTTTGTGTTGCAGTATGGCAGCAAATATCGACATTGGCGACGCGGTAAGTGTTAATGCTAGTGCGGGGCGCACGAACCCCCTACCCCCGCCAGCCCTAGGCGAAGAGCCGTCCAAGCAACAGTTATTGCCGGGAGAGTTGAGTTTGACTCAATTTCTAGCGTATCGGCCCCCGACTTTTGAAGGGACTGAAACAGGGGAGCGAGCCGAAGAATGGCTAGAAAGAATAGAACAAATATTTGTGGCAGCCCCGTGTGCAAAGACGGCCTGGATAAGGCTAGCAGAGTTTCAATTAGCCAAGAAAGCACTGATGTGGTGGAAAACCACTGTGATTGAACAGGAGGCACAGGGTCAAGAGGTAAACTGGAAACTGTTTAGAACTAGATTTCTGGCCCGATACTTTTCAGCGGCTGCACGTCAAGCTAAAGAGGATGAGTTTACTAAATTAAAGCAAGGTACCATGCCGGTGTCAGATTATGCCCTCCAATACTGTTCTCTACTCAGGTATGTACCACATATCGCCGCCGACACTCAAGCAAAAATGAGGAACTTTATGAAGGGCTTGAGGCCAGAACTTTATGATAGGGTGATTACATATGGCCCTACTTGCTTTGATGATGCACTCACACGGGCTGAGTTAGCCGAACTGGGGGTTGGTGCATACCCTGATACTGTACCACCTCCAGCACCCCCTCAGAAATCTACTCCCGACCATTTAAAGCCAAGGGGAGATCAGTTTAAGCCTGGAGGGAACACTTCAGCGTCTAGATTCAGTGGAAGGAGGCCCGAGAACCGATGGAGAGGAAACCGCAGGAATGACGCCCCGCCAAGAAGAGGACAGTCTCGGGGAGGCAGTGTTGGGGAGGTTCAATGCTCTCTTTGTGGGCAACCACATCTGACGGAGAATTGTGTAGGATGTTATGTTTGTGGCGACAGGGGCCACTTTGCTCGACAGTGTCCCAACAGGGGAAGGCAACAGAACTCTACAGGGAGGTCTACGGACAGAGCAGCACAGCATAGACCCCCATATGTACCGAGGCAGTATGGAAGTCAGCCTACGGGGCCACCTCAAGGGCAAGTATATGCTTTGACAAGGGAGCAAGCTACAGCAGCTCCGGAGGAGGTTATAGCGGGTACGTGTCTTTTATTTACGCACCCTGCCTTTATATTGATCGACACAGGTGCGTCACACTCTTTTGTGTCGACGAGTTTTGTGGAAAGACACCACATATGCACTTCTCTGTCGCCCACGCTTCTTGTAGTCTCGACACCCGCTGGAAGGAGTTTGATTACTGATCAGATTGTCTATGATGGCCTCATTTATTTTGAGGATAACAAGTTAAGGTCGGATTTGATAGTTCTGGGAATGTCAGACTTTGACTGTATATTGGGTATTGATGTTCTGAATAGGTACCTGGCAGTTGTGAACTGCAGGCAGAGGACTGTCCGATTCAGATCTGATAAGGGAGTTCAGTGGACGTTCTATGGGGATGGTTCTCGTTCAAGGATTCTGTTGATATCCGCGGTCAAGATGACACAATTATTGGAACGAGGCCATACATGATATCTTATTTATGCTGTTGATATTTCTGGAAAGAAGGAAGAACTAAAGGTTGAAGATGTGCCCGTAGTGGCGGAGTTTCCTGATGTATTTCCTGAAGAGATTCTCGGATTCCCACCGGCGAGAGAGGTCGAGTTTGGAATCGAATTACTACCGGGGACGTCAGCCATTTCCCGTGCCCCGTATAGGATGGCACCAACGGAGCTAAAGGAATTAAAAGTTCAGTTGCAAGAGCTCCTTGACAAGGGCTACATACGCCCTAGCGTGTCGCCCTGGGGTGCACCAGTTTTGTTTGTCAAAAAGAAAGATGGCTCGATGCGTCTGTGCATCGATTACAGACAACTGAACAAAGCCACAGTAAAGAACAAGTATCCGCTTCCGAGGATCGATGATTTATTTGATCAGTTGCAGGGTACGAGACTCTACAGTAAAATCGATCTGAGGTCGGGGTACCATCAGATTCGGGTAAGAGAGGATGATGTACAGAAGACAGCTTTCAGAACCAGATATGGGCACTATGAATTCTTAGTCATGCCCTTTGGGGTGACGAATGCCCCATCTGTTTTCATGAGTTTAATGAACAAGGTATTCCAGCCATATTTGGACCAGTTCGTTATAGTCTTCATTGATGATATACTTATTTACTCCCGGACTGAAGAAGAGCATGTTGAACACTTGAGGACAGTACTTCAGATCCTTAGAGATCATCAATTATATGCAAAGCTTAGCAAGTGCGAGTTTTGGTTGGATAGTGTGGTATTCTTGGGTCATGTTATATCTAGCAGTGGGATATCCGTAGATCCCATAAAGATTGAAGCTGTTATAGAGTGGGCTGCACCCACTTCTGTGCCCGAAATACGGAGTTTCCTTGGTTTAGCGGGTTACTACCGACGTTTTGTCAAGGGATTCTCTAAGATCGCTAAGCCGTTGACACAGCTGACTCAGAAGGGAGTCCCGTTTTATTGGTCCGAAGCTTGTGAGGAGAGCTTCCAAGAGTTGAAGCGTCGCTTGACGACAGCGCCAGTGTTGGTAATTCCTTCTGAGAATAAGAAGTTTGCCTTGTACACGGATGCATCATTGCAAGGTTTGGGCTGTGTGTTGATGAAAGATAAGCATGTGGTGGCTTATGCTTCGAGACAGCTGAAGCCGCATGAGACTCGATACCCAGTCCATGACCTGGAACTGGCGGCCATCATTTTCGCCTTGAAGATTTGGCGTCATTATCTTTATGGTACGACGTTTACCATCTTTACAGACCATAAGAGCTTGAAATTCTTATTCACCCAAGCAGAACTGAATATGAGGCAAAGAAGATGGATGGACTTACTCAAGGATTATGATTGTGAAATAGAGTACCATCCGGGTAAAGCAAATATGATAGCAGATGCCTTAAGTCGAAAAGTGAAGAGCACCGCTGAGGATACTATGAGCTTATCAGCTATGATGATTTCTTATTGCCATTTAGGCTATGATTTTGATGTAGACACGTCGCCGGTGCGAGTGTCGACCTTATTGGCTGAGCCAGACATATTTGAGGCTATTAGGAGAGCTCAGAGGTCGGACGATGAAATTCGGAGATGGTCATCGATAGTACTTCAAGGGCAACCATCAAAGTTCCGAGTGGCTGAGGATGGTTCCTTGAGACTTGGCAACCGTTGGGTGGTGCCAAAGACACCATAATTACGCCAAGGAATCTTGCACAGTGCCCACAGTAGCCGGTTCAGTATCCACCCAGGAGGAAGAAAGATGTACAAGGACCTATGTGGTCAATTTTGGTGGAGACGCATGAAGCGTGAAGTAATTGCTTTTGTTAAGAGGTGTCTGATCTGCCAGCAAGTAAAGCCAGAAAGACAGAGGCCTGGTGGTGAGTTGAAGAGCTTAGAGGTACCTAAATGGAAGTGGGAGCATATATCTATGGACTTCGTGACCCACTTGCCAAGGTCGGCCTCTGGATTTGATGCGATCTGGGTGATCGTGGATAGACTGACAAAGGTAGCCCATTTCATCCCTTACAGTATGACTTTCACATATTTAAAGATCGCCCAACTTTATGTGCGGGATGTGGTGAGGTTACATGGTATTCCAGTCTCAATATTGTCTGACAGAGACCCGAGGTTCACTTCACATTTCTGGGAGGGTCTCCAAACAGCTTTGGGCACAGAGGTGAGGTTGAGTACAGCCTATCACCCTCAGACAGACGGTCAGACAGAGCGTACCATTCAGACGCTCGAAGATATGTTAAGGGCATGCGTTTTAGAGTTTGATACTGTGAGACCCCGTTATCACATCAAGATATTAAGGTGCAATTTAGAGAACTAAACATACATGTGATTATATCAGAGTAAAGTGCCGTGTTGATTAACCTGAGCTTTAGAGATTACAGTACCAAAAAGTTCCAAAAGGAAAGACATACTTCCTACAAAGGTACTACATCATAGTCTTACTCTACTCAGTAGAAGCTATACAAAAACTCTATCATGCTAATCCTGTAGCACTCCTTACAGCTCAGCATATCAACCCCGGCCCTGGTTCTCGTCAACAAAAGCACCTACAAAGACAACCCCCAACACATGAGCATAACACAATTCATATTTAACATAATATGAAAGTAAGGCATAAATGCAAATCTTAAACACAAGTCCTTCCTGTATTTCCAGCATTTATATCGCCCATTGGTTGTCCCTGTACCATAATTCATAATAGAAACACATTATATGAATGTATGGATATGCAATGTCATGACATTCCCTTTTCCCTTAAATCCTTATTTCATCCTGAGCCCTTATCATTAGTACATTTTAATGCTTCTTGCTACTCCATGTAAGCGGAATTCTTCCTCGCTTCCAATGGACTTTAGCATTGCTACTCCATGTAAGCGGAATTCTTCATCGCTTCCAATGGACTTTAGCGTAAGCCATTAAAATCCTTACTAAGATAACTTTGACTCGTGAAATACACCTCTTATATTTCACAACATACATATGCAAAAACAATGCATAAAACATGTATCATAACCATAATGCACCACATTGCATTCATCATGTGTCATAAAGACAAACATAAAGTACATGTTACCGTTGGGATGCCCGTACGTCGCTTACGTACCTTTCAAAAGATAGAGGAGTCAATCGACTTTATCTCCTCGGTTGTGCTGGCACCTGGGATGGTTCTACATAGCCACACAACACAATATTAGGCACCTCATAATAATCCGGAAGCAAAACCAAATTAAAAACCAAATTAATCCTTCAATATCATCTCGCGATCGATCGCCCATGAGCCCCGATCGATCGCGAGATGCTACTGCCTCGCATACCAAAAAAAAACATTCAGCGATCGATCGCCCCAATATTGGCGATCGATCGCCCCAATATTGGCGATCGATCGCCAAAACCCACTGGAACGTCGCGATCGATCGCGCCTCTTTGGCGATCGATCGCCAACCTTGTTCCTTCGGCGATTTTCCAGAATTGCTTAACACCGATATTTATACCCTTAAATCTAACATGTAGGACATAATACATACTAAGATCATCATGCTAGCATTAGAACTACACTACCCTGAGTGTATTCAAACCAAATATACACCCTTAGCATAAACCTACATGCATAAACATCGATCATTTAAACAAGTACTGGATCAACTTTTTCTGGAAACAGGGCACATTTTCATTTCCAGAATTCTTGAGCACCTCTTTACATGCTATTAAAACTAACACATATATCATAAACCGTGCTCAACTAAACATGCCATGGGTTTCACAAAACTACCAAGCATATTTTTACATCAAAGTTTTTCCAAAACTTAAGTTTATCATGCATGATAACACCTTCAAAAAAGTACTCTCCGCACATATATTTCCAGAAAACAGGGCACTTGAACCTTGCCCAGAATTTTCGAACACTACCTTTCACATGATTAAATCTTTCACATAACACATGCAACATGCTCAAGGAAATATACTGGTACCTTCAACAAGTTACCATACATAAAAACACATCAAAGGTTCAACCAAAACCTAAGTTAGCATGCTTCGAAACATCATGGTAAAACCCTTCCTAACATGGAAAACAGAGTACTTCTCTGCTCGGATGTTCGAGGAGCCCTTTTCTCTACCACAAATCTAGCACATAAAGCATGCAAGTTCTTTAACTAAACATGCTAAAGGCTTCACAAACATCCCAAAAAGGTATTCATAACAAGATAACATCATACTCTAAACTATCATGCCAAATCTGCTACAAAGAACAAGCATGCCAGGAAACTTGAAAACTGGGAAAAAATGTGACTCCTCACCACTTTTGCCCTTCGATTTTCTATATGAAAAGAAGCATGAAACCCGATCACTTTTCTCCTGGAACTCGACCAAGTTGCAGAGAAATGAAGGGAAAAAGAAGGAAGCTTTTGGAAGAGGCAAGACCCAAAATATCTAAGTCCAAACATGCCTACAAGTCAATCTGCTTTCCCAGAAAACAGGGGAAGGGCGTGGGTTTGGCTGCAAGTGGGGGTTGGGTGGTTGCATGTGGGGTGGTTTGTGGTGTTTAATTGTGTCCCGGTATTTCATACGATGTATAAAAATATCCCTCCTCGATATTTTATTATTCTACCACATCAACACAACAATTAAAAACACCTAACATGCTTCCTAAACCACATCATCAAATTAAATAAATTAATCCCACATACAAACGCTTTAAACATATAGGTTCATAATTAACCACCCTTAAATGCATGATTACCCACATAATCATTTCGGGGATATCACAATACTCCCCTACTTATAAGATTTCGTCCCGAAATCAAACATGCTGCTAACTAGAAATAAAACAATACATAAACGCATACTAGAAAACAGTTCTGGATAGTACTGCACCATGTGTCGCTCTGTGTCCCACGTGGCCTCCTCGACACCCCTACGATCCCACTGAACCTTGATCATAGGAATAACCTTGTTCCGAAGTCTGCGGTCTGCTCTATCCAAAATCCTGATAGGCCGCTCCACATAAGAAACATCGGACTCAATCTGCACCTCTGAAGGCTGCAACACATGTGAGGGATCTGGCTCATACTTCCTCAGCATAGACACATGAAAAACGTCGTGTATGCCAGACAGAGAGGGCGGTAAAGCCAACCGGTACGCCAGAGTACCAATACGCTGTAAGATCTCATACGGCCCTACGTACCTCGGGGATAACTTCCCTCGCATCCCAAACCGTACTACGCCTCTGAAGGGTGAGATCTTTAAAAACACTCTGTCGCCTAACTGAAACTCCAACGGTCTACGCCGCTGATTGGCATATGCTGCCTGTCTATCCTGAGCTGCCTTCATCTTTGTTCTGATAACCTTAACTTTCTCTTCCATTTCCTGAATCAACTCAGGTCCTCCAACCGACTTACGGTCCATGTCATCCCAACACAAGGGTGACCTACAACGCCTACCATAGAGGGCCTCGAAAGGAGCCATCTGAATACTTGCCTGGTAGCTGTTGTTGTAAGAAAATTCCACCAAGGCTATCGAGTCCTGCCATGAAGTGTCGAACTCCAGCACACAAGCCCTCAACATATCTTCGAGCGTCTGTATCGTACGCTCGGTCTGTCCGTCCGTCTGGGGATGATAGGCTGTGCTCAACCTCAACTCTGTACCTAGAGCTGTCTGCAGACCCTCCCAAAAGTGAGATGTAAACCGCGGATCTCGATCTGACACAATCGAAACAGGGATCCCGTGCAATCTCACCACATCTCTGACATATAACTGCGCCATTCTTAAGTGCGTGAAGGTCATACAGTAGGGAATGAAATGAGCACTCTTAGTCAATCTGTCCACGACTACCCAGATGGCATCAAAACCCGAAACAGTCCTCGGCAAGTGGGTCACGAAATCCATAGATACGTGCTGCCATTTCCACTCGGGTACCTCTAAACTTCTTAGTTCACCTCCAGGCCTTTGTCTCTCAGCTTTCACTTGCTGACAAATCAAACAACGCTTGACAAAAGAGGTGACATCCTGTTTCATACGCCTCCACCAGAACTGGCTGCGTAGATCCTTATACATCTTCTTCCCACCTGGATGGATACTCATCCTGCTGCAACACAATAGTTAACAACAATACCAAAAGCAGTTCATAATATAAGCCGTTAGATAACAAGAGTAAAATATTCAAAGCATGTTAGTATATCACGTATACAACCATATGCATCACATGCATAAGCATGCCTAAATGAATACCTAGCCAACTTGTCTCTAAGGCTACCCTTCACTCTTCCCTGGTTATCTAACCACTGCTCTGATACCACTAAATGTGAGACCCCGTTATCACATCAAGATATTAAGGTGCAATTTAGAGAACTAAACATACATGTGATTATATCAGAGTAAAGTGCCGTGTTGATTAACCTGAGCTTTAGAGATTACAGTACCAAAAAGTTCCAAAAGGAAAGACATACTTCCTACAAAGGTACTACATCATAGTCTTACTCTACTCAGTAGAAGCTATACAAAAACTCTATCATGCTAATCCTGTAGCACTCCTTACAGCTCAGCATATCAACCCCGGCCCTGGTTCTCGTCAACAAAAGCACCTACAAAGACAACCCCCAACACATGAGCATAACACAATTCATATTTAACATAATATGAAAGTAAGGCATAAATGCAAATCTTAAACACAAGTCCTTCCTGTATTTCCAGCATTTATATCGCCCATTGGTTGTCCCTGTACCATAATTCATAATAGAAACACATTATATGAATGTATGGATATGCAATGTCATGACATTCCCTTTTCCCTTAAATCCTTATTTCATCCTGAGCCCTTATCATTAGTACATTTTAATGCTTCTTGCTACTCCATGTAAGCGGAATTCTTCCTCGCTTCCAATGGACTTTAGCATTGCTACTCCATGTAAGCGGAATTCTTCATCGCTTCCAATGGACTTTAGCGTAAGCCATTAAAATCCTTACTAAGATAACTTTGACTCGTGAAATACACCTCTTATATTTCACAACATACATATGCAAAAACAATGCATAAAACATGTATCATAACCATAATGCACCACATTGCATTCATCATGTGTCATAAAGACAAACATAAAGTACATGTTACCGTTGGGATGCCCGTACGTCGCTTACGTACCTTTCAAAAGATAGAGGAGTCAATCGACTTTATCTCCTCGGTTGTGCTGGCACCTGGGATGGTTCTACATAGCCACACAACACAATATTAGGCACCTCATAATAATCCGGAAGCAAAACCAAATTAAAAACCAAATTAATCCTTCAATATCATCTCGCGATCGATCGCCCATGAGCCCCGATCGATCGCGAGATGCTACTGCCTCGCATACCAAAAAAAAACATTCAGCGATCGATCGCCCCAATATTGGCGATCGATCGCCAAAACCCACTGGAACGTCGCGATCGATCGCGCCTCTTTGGCGATCGATCGCCAACCTTGTTCCTTCGGCGATTTTCCAGAATTGCTTAACACCGATATTTATACCCTTAAATCTAACATGTAGGACATAATACATACTAAGATCATCATGCTAGCATTAGAACTACACTACCCTGAGTGTATTCAAACCAAATATACACCCTTAGCATAAACCTACATGCATAAACATCGATCATTTAAACAAGTACTGGATCAACTTTTTCTGGAAACAGGGCACATTTTCATTTCCAGAATTCTTGAGCACCTCTTTACATGCTATTAAAACTAACACATATATCATAAACCGTGCTCAACTAAACATGCCATGGGTTTCACAAAACTACCAAGCATATTTTTACATCAAAGTTTTTCCAAAACTTAAGTTTATCATGCATGATAACACCTTCAAAAAAGTACTCTCCGCACATATATTTCCAGAAAACAGGGCACTTGAACCTTGCCCAGAATTTTCGAACACTACCTTTCACATGATTAAATCTTTCACATAACACATGCAACATGCTCAAGGAAATATACTGGTACCTTCAACAAGTTACCATACATAAAAACACATCAAAGGTTCAACCAAAACCTAAGTTAGCATGCTTCGAAACATCATGGTAAAACCCTTCCTAACATGGAAAACAGAGTACTTCTCTGCTCGGATGTTCGAGGAGCCCTTTTCTCTACCACAAATCTAGCACATAAAGCATGCAAGTTCTTTAACTAAACATGCTAAAGGCTTCACAAACATCCCAAAAAGGTATTCATAACAAGATAACATCATACTCTAAACTATCATGCCAAATCTGCTACAAAGAACAAGCATGCCAGGAAACTTGAAAACTGGGAAAAAATGTGACTCCTCACCACTTTTGCCCTTCGATTTTCTATATGAAAAGAAGCATGAAACCCGATCACTTTTCTCCTGGAACTCGACCAAGTTGCAGAGAAATGAAGGGAAAAAGAAGGAAGCTTTTGGAAGAGGCAAGACCCAAAATATCTAAGTCCAAACATGCCTACAAGTCAATCTGCTTTCCCAGAAAACAGGGGAAGGGCGTGGGTTTGGCTGCAAGTGGGGGTTGGGTGGTTGCATGTGGGGTGGTTTGTGGTGTTTAATTGTGTCCCGGTATTTCATACGATGTATAAAAATATCCCTCCTCGATATTTTATTATTCTACCACATCAACACAACAATTAAAAACACCTAACATGCTTCCTAAACCACATCATCAAATTAAATAAATTAATCCCACATACAAACGCTTTAAACATATAGGTTCATAATTAACCACCCTTAAATGCATGATTACCCACATAATCATTTCGGGGATATCACAATACTCCCCTACTTATAAGATTTCGTCCCGAAATCAAACATGCTGCTAACTAGAAATAAAACAATACATAAACGCATACTAGAAAACAGTTCTGGATAGTACTGCACCATGTGTCGCTCTGTGTCCCACGTGGCCTCCTCGACACCCCTACGATCCCACTGAACCTTGATCATAGGAATAACCTTGTTCCGAAGTCTGCGGTCTGCTCTATCCAAAATCCTGATAGGCCGCTCCACATAAGAAACATCGGACTCAATCTGCACCTCTGAAGGCTGCAACACATGTGAGGGATCTGGCTCATACTTCCTCAGCATAGACACATGAAAAACGTCGTGTATGCCAGACAGAGAGGGCGGTAAAGCCAACCGGTACGCCAGAGTACCAATACGCTGTAAGATCTCATACGGCCCTACGTACCTCGGGGATAACTTCCCTCGCATCCCAAACCGTACTACGCCTCTGAAGGGTGAGATCTTTAAAAACACTCTGTCGCCTAACTGAAACTCCAACGGTCTACGCCGCTGATTGGCATATGCTGCCTGTCTATCCTGAGCTGCCTTCATCTTTGTTCTGATAACCTTAACTTTCTCTTCCATTTCCTGAATCAACTCAGGTCCTCCAACCGACTTACGGTCCATGTCATCCCAACACAAGGGTGACCTACAACGCCTACCATAGAGGGCCTCGAAAGGAGCCATCTGAATACTTGCCTGGTAGCTGTTGTTGTAAGAAAATTCCACCAAGGCTATCGAGTCCTGCCATGAAGTGTCGAACTCCAGCACACAAGCCCTCAACATATCTTCGAGCGTCTGTATCGTACGCTCGGTCTGTCCGTCCGTCTGGGGATGATAGGCTGTGCTCAACCTCAACTCTGTACCTAGAGCTGTCTGCAGACCCTCCCAAAAGTGAGATGTAAACCGCGGATCTCGATCTGACACAATCGAAACAGGGATCCCGTGCAATCTCACCACATCTCTGACATATAACTGCGCCATTCTTAAGTGCGTGAAGGTCATACAGTAGGGAATGAAATGAGCACTCTTAGTCAATCTGTCCACGACTACCCAGATGGCATCAAAACCCGAAACAGTCCTCGGCAAGTGGGTCACGAAATCCATAGATACGTGCTGCCATTTCCACTCGGGTACCTCTAAACTTCTTAGTTCACCTCCAGGCCTTTGTCTCTCAGCTTTCACTTGCTGACAAATCAAACAACGCTTGACAAAAGAGGTGACATCCTGTTTCATACGCCTCCACCAGAACTGGCTGCGTAGATCCTTATACATCTTCTTCCCACCTGGATGGATACTCATCCTGCTGCAACACAATAGTTAACAACAATACCAAAAGCAGTTCATAATATAAGCCGTTAGATAACAAGAGTAAAATATTCAAAGCATGTTAGTATATCACGTATACAACCATATGCATCACATGCATAAGCATGCCTAAATGAATACCTAGCCAACTTGTCTCTAAGGCTACCCTTCACTCTTCCCTGGTTATCTAACCACTGCTCTGATACCACTAAATGTGAGACCCCGTTATCACATCAAGATATTAAGGTGCAATTTAGAGAACTAAACATACATGTGATTATATCAGAGTAAAGTGCCGTGTTGATTAACCTGAGCTTTAGAGATTACAGTACCAAAAAGTTCCAAAAGGAAAGACATACTTCCTACAAAGGTACTACATCATAGTCTTACTCTACTCAGTAGAAGCTATACAAAAACTCTATCATGCTAATCCTGTAGCACTCCTTACAGCTCAGCATATCAACCCCGGCCCTGGTTCTCGTCAACAAAAGCACCTACAAAGACAACCCCCAACACATGAGCATAACACAATTCATATTTAACATAATATGAAAGTAAGGCATAAATGCAAATCTTAAACACAAGTCCTTCCTGTATTTCCAGCATTTATATCGCCCATTGGTTGTCCCTGTACCATAATTCATAATAGAAACACATTATATGAATGTATGGATATGCAATGTCATGACATTCCCTTTTCCCTTAAATCCTTATTTCATCCTGAGCCCTTATCATTAGTACATTTTAATGCTTCTTGCTACTCCATGTAAGCGGAATTCTTCCTCGCTTCCAATGGACTTTAGCATTGCTACTCCATGTAAGCGGAATTCTTCATCGCTTCCAATGGACTTTAGCGTAAGCCATTAAAATCCTTACTAAGATAACTTTGACTCGTGAAATACACCTCTTATATTTCACAACATACATATGCAAAAACAATGCATAAAACATGTATCATAACCATAATGCACCACATTGCATTCATCATGTGTCATAAAGACAAACATAAAGTACATGTTACCGTTGGGATGCCCGTACGTCGCTTACGTACCTTTCAAAAGATAGAGGAGTCAATCGACTTTATCTCCTCGGTTGTGCTGGCACCTGGGATGGTTCTACATAGCCACACAACACAATATTAGGCACCTCATAATAATCCGGAAGCAAAACCAAATTAAAAACCAAATTAATCCTTCAATATCATCTCGCGATCGATCGCCCATGAGCCCCGATCGATCGCGAGATGCTACTGCCTCGCATACCAAAAAAAAACATTCAGCGATCGATCGCCCCAATATTGGCGATCGATCGCCAAAACCCACTGGAACGTCGCGATCGATCGCGCCTCTTTGGCGATCGATCGCCAACCTTGTTCCTTCGGCGATTTTCCAGAATTGCTTAACACCGATATTTATACCCTTAAATCTAACATGTAGGACATAATACATACTAAGATCATCATGCTAGCATTAGAACTACACTACCCTGAGTGTATTCAAACCAAATATACACCCTTAGCATAAACCTACATGCATAAACATCGATCATTTAAACAAGTACTGGATCAACTTTTTCTGGAAACAGGGCACATTTTCATTTCCAGAATTCTTGAGCACCTCTTTACATGCTATTAAAACTAACACATATATCATAAACCGTGCTCAACTAAACATGCCATGGGTTTCACAAAACTACCAAGCATATTTTTACATCAAAGTTTTTCCAAAACTTAAGTTTATCATGCATGATAACACCTTCAAAAAAGTACTCTCCGCACATATATTTCCAGAAAACAGGGCACTTGAACCTTGCCCAGAATTTTCGAACACTACCTTTCACATGATTAAATCTTTCACATAACACATGCAACATGCTCAAGGAAATATACTGGTACCTTCAACAAGTTACCATACATAAAAACACATCAAAGGTTCAACCAAAACCTAAGTTAGCATGCTTCGAAACATCATGGTAAAACCCTTCCTAACATGGAAAACAGAGTACTTCTCTGCTCGGATGTTCGAGGAGCCCTTTTCTCTACCACAAATCTAGCACATAAAGCATGCAAGTTCTTTAACTAAACATGCTAAAGGCTTCACAAACATCCCAAAAAGGTATTCATAACAAGATAACATCATACTCTAAACTATCATGCCAAATCTGCTACAAAGAACAAGCATGCCAGGAAACTTGAAAACTGGGAAAAAATGTGACTCCTCACCACTTTTGCCCTTCGATTTTCTATATGAAAAGAAGCATGAAACCCGATCACTTTTCTCCTGGAACTCGACCAAGTTGCAGAGAAATGAAGGGAAAAAGAAGGAAGCTTTTGGAAGAGGCAAGACCCAAAATATCTAAGTCCAAACATGCCTACAAGTCAATCTGCTTTCCCAGAAAACAGGGGAAGGGCGTGGGTTTGGCTGCAAGTGGGGGTTGGGTGGTTGCATGTGGGGTGGTTTGTGGTGTTTAATTGTGTCCCGGTATTTCATACGATGTATAAAAATATCCCTCCTCGATATTTTATTATTCTACCACATCAACACAACAATTAAAAACACCTAACATGCTTCCTAAACCACATCATCAAATTAAATAAATTAATCCCACATACAAACGCTTTAAACATATAGGTTCATAATTAACCACCCTTAAATGCATGATTACCCACATAATCATTTCGGGGATATCACAGATACTCCGTGGCAGGATTCAGTACCACTGGTGGAGTTCTCCTATAATAACAGCTATCAGGCGAGCATTCAAATGGCTCATTTTGAAGCTCTTTATGGACGACGATGTAGGTCACCGCTGTATTGGGAGGACTTGACGAGTAAAGCAGTCGGAGGACCATATATGATTAAAGATATGGAAGAAAAGATCAAGACGATACGCTTAAAGATGAAAGCGGCCCAAGATAGGCAAGCAGCCTATGCCAATAAGCGGCGACGACCGCTAGAATTCCAAGTAGGAGATAAGGTCTTCTTGAAAATCTCGCCCTTCAGGGGTGTCGTTCGGTATGGTATGCGGGGGAAGTTATCTCCGAGGTATGTTGGGCCATATGAGATACTGCAGCGCATCGGTACTCTGGCCTACCGTTTGGCTCTACCACCGTCTTTATCCGGTATTCATGATGTCTTTCACGTATCTATGTTGAGGAAGTATGAGCCAGATCCGTCTCATGTATTGCAGCCTTCAGAGGTTTAGTTGAGTTCAGATGTATCCTATATTGAGCGACCGGTCAAAATTCTGGATCGTGAGGATCGCAGGCTACGAAGCAAGGTTATACCGATGGTCAAAGTTCAGTGGGATCGTCAGGGTGTCGAGGAGGCTACGTGGGAGACGGAACGGCATATGGTGCAGCACTACCCGGAACTATTTTCTGGTATGATTTATGTTTAGTTTCTTTTTTTGGGTAAGTGCATGTGATTTCGAGGACGAGATCTTATAAGTAGGGGAGTAATGTGATACCCCAAAATTAATTGATGGCAATCTGAACATTAATTATGTTTATATGACGATTTATTACGAGGATTAAGATATGTGTGGAAAATGAAGAATTAACATGATTTAAGAATGTTGATTTTAATTATGAGGATGATATGGATTTAATGAAGTTGGTTGCATTTTGTAAATGCTTACCATGTTAATGTATTTTATATACATCATGTTAATTATTGGGGTACAAGTTAAATATAAAGATTTAACACTTAACCCACCATTTTTACCTCACTTTACTCTTTACACTCAAATCCCCAAAATCACTCTCCCAAAAACCCTCTTCCCCTCATTTTCGATTTTTGACTTAAAGGTGGGAAGGAATCCTTGTAAAAGCTTTGTTCTTGCATTTCTTGGTAAGATTTAGGACCTAAGATGTTTTTATATCACTCCTTAATGTATTTGAAATGTTTGATTTAAGTTTAGAATGGTTTTGAAGGGTTTTTGAGATGGGTTTGTTGGGGGTTGGGATGACTTTTGCAATGATGTTTGTTTTGGTGGTTTAATGATGTTTGAGGAAGGTTTTGAATGTTTTTATGTTGTTGAGTTGATGGAATAAATGATGGTTGAGGTTGGTGAGGTTTTAATGTGTAAAAATGGTGGATTTTCGAAGTGCAGAGGCTGGCGATCGATCGCCCATTTTTGGCGATCGATCGCGAGCCAACAGTAGGCTCCAGAAGCCTTGGGCGATCGATCGCCACTTTTGGGCGATCGATCGCCACTTTTGGGCGATCGATCGGTGACGATGGCGATCGATCGCCGAAGAAGGAAATTTTCACCCCCCGTCCAGTGAGATCTCGCGATCGATCGCGCCTGGGCGACGATCGATCGCGAGATGAAAAAAATGTGGTTTTTTATATTTTTGTGGGATTTTTGAATATTGGACTATGATTAGCTTCTAATATTGAATTGTATGGTTGTGTAGAACCATCCCAAGGATCCACGACTTCGAGAAGATAAAGTACTACGACTTCACCACATTTTGAAAAGGTATGTAAGAAACGTACGGGCATCAAACGGTAACATATTCCTAAACTATGACTTTGCATTAATTGCATAAGTATTTATGATGATGATTATGATGAATAAATTTATGATGATGATGTTGTGATAAACGAAGATGATATGATATTACGATGACAATTATGATAAGATGATGATGTTTGAGATGATGATGCTTATAAAATGATGACGCATGTTTAACTATGCTATTTAGAAATGGTTGAATGTCCGGTGGCTATTATGGGCAAGCGAATAAGGTACTTGCCGCTCACATGACTAAGCGATGGGGTACATCCGCTATCAAGGCGTAGCGATGGGTATCATCCGCTAAGCGAGGGGGTACATCCGCTATCAAGGAGTAGCGAGGGGTATCATCCGCTGAATAAAGAGATACATCCGCTATCAAGGCGTAGCGATAGGTATCATACGATGTGTTATGTCGAGCGAGGGGGCCAATTGTACCGCTGTCATAATAGAACCCGGATAGTCCCATTACTAAGTAACATGGATTGTTGTGTGCATACGTGCGAAGTATGATGTCAATCATTTACATCTTGAACTAATGATTATATGCATAACTATGAAACAGGGACAACCAAAGAGGATAATACGATTAACCAGGAAGTATATCTTATCAATTATTTCTGTACATTTATTTATATGCCATATGATATCAAGTAACGATGTACATGCTCATGATGGTTGTTCCTGTAGGTACACATTTTGGACCAAGGCTAAGGGTCGGGTTGAGGAAGTGAGCTAAGGGAGCATAAAAGAAGATAGATTACAGAATTTCTTTTGGGATAGTTTCTACTCTAGGAGTAGCATAATCCTATCGATACACATTTATTTTGAGGATGTAATTAACTTAACTTTGAAAAATTCTTTTTGGCCTGTAATCTTAATAGCTCAAGCTACAACCGAACCCTAAGAATGTCTTTAATGAATGTTTAGCCCTATTTATGTCTTGATTTCACTGTTAGGTAGGAGGACCCTACATATTATGATGCTTAATTGGGTTCGAATTGAGATGTTAGGGTTCGAAATTTTAGAGGTGGTTCTTGAGCAATTTTTGATAATGTCTCATTCGATTTCCCTCCCTGTATATGACCTGCACCGGGTCTTTTAAATCGTAAATTGTCGTGTGTTGACAATAATTTTCTGTATGAGGATTATGGGTGTGCTTGAGCATGGGTTTCATGTTCGTAAATAATTGTGAATTATTTATCGTGTTAGCACATCGTTCCTCGGGGCATGGAACTCGAGCAAGGTTTGGCTCGGACTTCGGAGATTTAAGGTACGTGCGACGTACAAGCATTACTTTATATTAGAGCATTTGTGAAATGCATAATGTATTTTGATTGCATTAAATGGTTGTGCGCATGGGTATATGTATGTGTTGAGATAGCTATGGGGCGACGAAATCTTGATATCGCTGCCACAAGCGTGCGTGATACTAGAGTAGTATAACCTTACATGATATATGGGGTACTGGATTTATATGACCATGGTAGGGCATTGAGATGCCTGAGAACGACCGTAGAATCATGTAATCATTATAAGACATTTGAGATGTCTGAGTATAAAGGGGGAATTAGTAAAATAAATGCGAGGCATTTGAGCTATCTGTGATTGATAGCGAAGTTGAGAAATCAGTATTTGATATTGAGATATCTATATTTGCATGAATAATGAATTTGGAATCACTATTTATTGATATTCGAGAATCAGGCATGCAATGAGTTAAATCAATGTGTTTATGAAATTCTGGATGAGGACGTTGCCATCCAGGGAGTATCATTTAAAATTCATTAGTATTTACTTTTGTTGTAAATTATGAATTTCATTACTGTGATTATGGGATTTTGTGTATTGGTAAGCTCACCCCGTTGGGGGGTGTCTCTGTTGGGGCAGGTGAACAGGTACATCGATGGCTGTGGAGCTGAGCTCGAGCTGTTGATTGGATGTACTCCCAGGATCGTGGTACCAGGGCTTGATGGAGCACGGTATCGTATATAGTACTTATATACACCTGGGGGTTATATAGATATTCATGATGCTCGCATGTGAGCACGGTTATACTTGTACATGGGTTGTATATAAAGGCATGAGCCTTTCTCTCTTTCATTCTATGTTGCATGCAATTAAGGGTAGAATTGCTAATGATATGAGAGTCATTGTTGTATTATGTGGGTGTTGAAACTCACTTATGTTGTCTTATGTGTGGTGTCTTCCCTGGCTGGGAATTTACTTAGTGTTGCTGTATTCTGTTGAATATTGTGTTTTCCCTGGCCGGGAACTATGTTATGTGATGTGCTTTTGTTTCGGGATAGCTCAACTTATAGGGAGACTCTGCCCAAATTTTTATAAAAGTCCTCAATGTAAAAAGTGGTGTAATGGGGATGGAAATGGGCGAAGTCTATGAGTCTATTTGTGGGTAGAGATGATCTTATAACGTTGAATATTAAAGAAATTTTGTAATTGCCATTCAATGCTAAAGTATCATATGAGTTTCCCGATTGATTATTATTGAAAGCATGTGCCACACATAGTGGTTAATACACTAATCAAGGGTTAAGGGCTTGGGGTCCTTACATTAGTGGTTCAGAGCAGTGGTTGCTCATTGGGGCTGTTAAGGGCCTAGGAAGTTGTTGATAGCACATATTTATGCATGATGTCATTAATGTTGTACGACATAACTAATTGTTTGTGTGCTTTTATGATATGAAAAGTGGTATTGCTAACCATTGTGGTTGCAAGAATCGTGTGGAACACGATAGGATGGCATTAATAGTGATGTCTGGCACTCCGTGTGTTACGTGCCAAGGAATCTGATTTTGTAAGAGAATCAGGTAAAGGGATATTTCCGAGGTAACATGTCTTGGTATACGTATTGACTTGCAAGTGGTTGCATATATGCATTGAATGTTTGATGCATAGCGTATATGGCTATTGTTGCTAACCATGATGGTTGCAGGTTACAGGAAATACGGAGTATGAAAAGGAATGATGATTATACATTCCAGGAGTCTTGTTTATCACAGTGAAAAATTTTATGCTTAAACTGGTTTTGTAGTAATGAAGCAGGGAAGATTTGTACCGCTCATTATGAGATTTTATAGTAATGAAGCGGGGAAGATTGTACCGCTCATTATGAGATTTTGTAGTAATGAAGCGGGGAAGATTGTACCGCTCATTATGAGGTTTTGTAGTAATGAAGCGGGGAAGATTGTACAGCTCATTATGAGGTTTTGTAGTAATGAAGCGGGGAAGATTGTACCGCTCATTATGAGGTTTTGTAGTAATGAAGCGGGGAAGATTGTACCGCTCATTATGAGGTTTTGTAGTAATGAAGCGGGGAAGATTGTACCGCTCATTATGAGATTGTGTAGTAATGAAACGGAGAGTTATGGTACCGCTTGTATTGATGATGATTCATCTCTTTATGATGATTGGCGACGATCTATACCGCAGGACACGGTTGATAGCGGTGATGTATTCCGCTGTGTCGATTTATATTCATTTCTTTATGAGGACACGTATGATAGCGGTGATGTATTCCGCTGTGTCGATTTATATTCATTTCTTTATGAGGACACGGATGATAGCGGTGATGTATTCCGCTGTGTCGATTATATTCATTTCTTTATGAGGACACAGATGATAGCGACGATGTATTCCGCTGTGTCGATGATGATGATTCATTCCTCTATGATGATGGGCAATGATTCATACCGCCAGACACATGTATAGCGATGAGACATTCTGCTGTGTCGGTTGATGATGGTTCACGCCATTGAGCATATGTATATGATGATTTAGGATGACTCATTCTTCTATGAGGATTGGCGATGATTCGTGCCCCCGGATATGTTGATAGCGATGCCTCTTTCCGCTATTATGTGGACGATGATTCATGCTCAGGTGTATAGCGAGGTTTCATGCCACTTATTATATGACGAGGTATCATGCCGTCGATTCTATTGCGATGGATTGTGCCGCTATGTACTCAGCACAGGATTTTACCGCCTTCGAGCGATGGGTGCTGATTACGCACTATTATTGAGTGACGGAGACAGGTATGCCGCTATCTTGTTAGCGATGAGGTATGAGAAATTTCTATTCTATTAGCATTATTATAGCTGGCATGCGTTGATATGCATGTTTTATTATGACTATTTTATTAGCATGATGATGGATGACATACGTTGATGTACATGGACCGTCACGAGTTGACTGGGTTGTTTAGATGTCATTGTTGACATGTATCGTCACTAGTTGACGATGCCTTAGATGCCATGAGTGGGCATGTGTCGTCACGGGATGACGATGACGATGGTGTAGGAGATGTCTTATTAGACATGCATCATCGTTACGATGAACAATGCGTTGAGTATACGTATTCAGTGGTATGCCTTGGGTGCCAGTGCCGAGCACAAGGTGATGTTTACGTCACCGATTGACGTGACGCTTATATCGAGGGGGTTACTCGAGGAAAGGATGGACGCGCTGTACATGCGATTGTACCGCAGCATATGTTTGAGATGATCATATTACGAGTGGTGATACCCTTGAGGTATGCTCGTTGGAATGGCTTTTGGCCATGTAATTTGATGACATGAGTAATCGTGGAGGAAATTACTCGCTTTCTATTGATATGACATGTGGTAGACATGGTCACACCACCCATGAGGGTGTAGGATGGGTCCTAAGGGAGTAGGATCAGGTTATGTTAAGTACATAGGGACATAGGAGTGTCCAGGGTGTATCAGCATTAGAGGAATGTTGGGTAAAGACCCACTACTCTATTGATTTTTCTTCCCATGGTATGGTATGCCATGTGGAAACGTCCGTCTTGTTGGTAAGTTTGAGGTAAACCTAAAAGAGGCAGCGACTAGTTTGTCTGCCGCGTGTGTGCAGCACCATGATGGGCTTGCTAGAGCCGTTATACTGCTCGTTGGAACCAAGTTTGACAAATCGTAAGGTGATACGATGTGGATTGTGGTGGACTCTAGTAGTCACCACGTCATTTGAAGTTGAGGTTGTGTATGCCTCACTGAAACGTGTATACGTTATGTTTAATTTTGGTGGGACTTGTCTGGGACAGCTCACAATGTTGGAGTACCAACAAGAGAGTCATCAAGTCGTCGTTGACTCGATCTGGGGAATCCGTGTACTTGAGATGCAATGGGTGTTATTGTATCCAGTTTTTCCGAAAGGTGGTTCGAGACTAGTGGATCTCGAGTTCGATAGCACTTCCCTTGTGGGGAAGGAGGTAGTATTATACCTATTTGGGAATCTTTGAAAGATTCGGTAAGTTGGTACGTGTGGTGTTGATTTTGGGAATCACGCCGTGTTGTTGATCGTCGATTATCATTCTCCACTGGATGGGAATGACTCAGAATTGACAGTTGTGTTTGGGGCTTAGGGGTATGTTGTAGATACCCGAGCCAAGTGCATTGAGTATGCATGTGATGTCAGTGCTTAGGCAGGTATACCGGTGAGTATACGGATGCCAGTTATTGTGTGATTTCCCCGAAATGATTATGTGGGTAATCATACAATTAAGGGTTGTTAATTGTGAGCCTATGTGCTAAAGGCGAATTTTATGTGGGAGTGATTTATTTATTTTGATGATGTGGTTTAGGGAGCATGTTAGGTGTTTTTAATTGTTGTGTTGATGTGGTAAAATAATAAAATATCAAGGAGAGATATTTTTATACATCGTATGAAATACCGGGACACAATTAAACACCACAAAACCACCCTACATGCAACCACTCCACCCCCACTTGACTCAAGCCACGCCCCTCCCCTGTTTTTCTGGAAAGCAGATTGACTAAGTAAGCCTCTTTGCACTAAGATATTTTCATTTTGCCTCTTCCAAAAAGACCCCTTCTTCTTCCCTTCATTTTGTCTGCAACTTGGTCGGTTTCTAGGAAGAAAGTTATCGGATTTCGTTCATCCCTTCACATAGAAAATCGAAGAGCAAAAGTGGTGAGGAGTCACTTGTTTTTCCCAGTTTTCTGATTTCTAGCATGTATGTTCTTTGTAGCAGATTTGGCATGCTAGTGTAGGGTTTAAAGAAATATTGTTATGAGTACTTTTATGTGATGTTTATGAAGCTCTCTGTATTTTTCCTTGAGCATGTTGCATGTTTTATGTAGAGGAAATAAGCATGTAAAGTAAGGTGTTCGAAAATATGGGTAAGGCTGTGCCATGTTTTCTGGAAAAATATGAGTGGGGAGTGTTTTTATGAAGGCGTTATCATGCACGTTAAGCTTAGGTTTTGGTAAACCTTTGATGTGAAAATATGCATGGTAGTCTTGTGAAGCCCTTGGCATGTTTTTTTTAGCATTCTTTATGTTATATGTGATAGTTTTAATAGCATGAAAATAGGTGCTCAAGAAATCTGGAAATTAATATGTTGCCCTGTTTCCAGAAAAGTTGATCCAGTACTTGTTTAAATGGTCGACGTTTATGCATGTGGGCTTATGTTTAGGGTGTAAATTTGGATTGAATACACTCAGGGTAGTGTAGTGCAACTGCTAGCATGTTGGTCTTGGAATGTATTATGTCTTACATGTTAGATTTAAGGGTATGAATATCGGTGTTAAGCAATTCTGGAAAATCGCTCAAAGGAACAGGGTTGGCGATCGATCGCCAAGGAGGCGAGATCGATCGCGACGTTCCAGTGTGTTTTGGCGATCGATCGCCAATATTGAGGCGATCGATCTCTGACTGCAATTTTTTTTTTTGGCATGCGTGGCAGTAGCATCTCGCGATCGATCGGGGCTCAGGGGCGATCGATCGCGAGATGACATTGTTGGATAAATGTGGTTTTTAATTGAGTTTTGATTCCGGATTATTATGAGGTGCCTAATATTGTGTTGTGTGGCTATGTAGAACCATCTCAGGTGCCAGCACAGCCGAGGAGATAGTCGATTGACTCCTCAATCTTTTGGAAAGGTACGTAAGCGACGTACGGGCATCCCAACGGTAACATGTACTTTATGTTTATCTATTTGACACATGATGAATGCAATGTGGTGCATTAAGGTTATGATACATGTTATTATGCATTGTTTTTGCATATGTATGTTGTGAAATATAAGAGGTGTATTTCACGAGTCAAGGTTATCTTAGTAAGGATTTTAATGCTTACGCTAAGGTCCATAGGAAGCGAGGAAGAATTCCGCTTTCATGGAGTGGCAAGAAGCATTAAAATGTACTAATGATAAGGACTCAGGATTGAAATAAGGATTTAAGGAGGAAGGATGTCATGACATTTATTTATAAAACCATATGTTCATATAACGTGTCATTATGAGTTATGGTACAGGGACAACCAATGGGCGTTGTAAATGCTTGGAAATACAGGAAGTGCTTTGTATTTATGATTTTGCATTTACGTCTTCCATTCATATTATGTTAAATATGAATTGTGTTATGCTCATGTGTTGGGGGTTGTCTTTGTAGGTGCTTTTGATGATGAGAACCAGGGTCGGGGTTGAAATGCTGAGCTATAAGGAGTGCTACAGGATTAGCATGTTAGAGAATTTTGTATAGCTTCTACTTGTAGTAGAATGAGACTATAACGTAGTACCCTTTTTGTAGGAATATGTGAAATTCCTTTTTGAACTTTTGGTACTGTAATCTCTTAAGCTCAGGTTAATCAACACGACATTACTACTCTGATTTATGCATGTGAATGCTTAGTTCTCTTAATTGCACCTAAATATCTTGATGTGAAAACGGGGTCTCACATTTAGTGGTATCAGAGCAGTGGTTAGATAACCAGGGAAGAGTGAAGGGTAGCCTTTAGAGACAAGTTGGCTAGGTATTCATTGTTGGGCATGTTATGCATGTGATGCATATTGTGTATAAGTGTTGTACTAACATGCTTTTGAATAAGATACTCTTGTTATCTAACGGCTTATATTATGAACTGCTTTTGGTATTGTTGTTAACTTTTGTGTTGCAGCATGGCGGCTGTTAACCCGGAGAACCTCAATGAAGAGGTAAGGGATATGGGCAGCATGAATGCTAGTATTGCTCAGATGAATCCATTACCGCCACCTGCTGTAGGCTTGGAGCCTGTAGCACAGATACTGCTACCAGGGGAGATAAGTCTGACCAAGTTCTTGAGTTATCATCCACCGCTATTTGAAGGGACAGAGACTGGGGAAGCAGCCGAGGAATGGCTTGAGCGACTGGAGCAGATATTCGTATCGGCGCCCTGTGCACGGACTGCCTGGCTAAGGTTGGCAGAGTTCCAGTTATCGAAGAAGTCTTCCATGTGGTGGAAGACCACAGTCATGGAGCTGAGAGCTCAGGGTATGACGGTAGATTGGACAGTATTCAGGACCCGGTTCCTTAACCGGTACTTTTCGGCAGCTGCTAGACTGTTGAAGGAAGATGAGTTTAATAGTTTGAAGCAGGGCAGCCTGTCAGTGTCAGATTACGCTATGCTGTATTCCTCACTACTGAGGTATGTACCTCATATTGCTGTCAGCAGTCATGCCAAGATGAGGAACTTTCTGAAGGGTCTGAGGCCAGAGCTGTTTGATAGGGTTATCTCCAACAACCCCAGCTCATTTGATGATGCCCTGACACGGGCAGAGTTGGCGGAGATTGCCGTGGGCGCGTACAAGGATGTTGTACCCCCTTTCGTACCACCACAGAGGCCTGCTGCTGATAGTCTGAGGCCACGAGGGGATCAGTTCAAGGCTCGTGGGGCCTCATCATCTTCCAGATTTAGTGGGAAGAAGCCACAGGGGCAGAAGCAGAACAATCGGGGACCCACACAGGGAAGCAAGACAGGGGGAAGCAGGTGTACCAACTGTGGAGGATGGCACTTGTTACGTGACTGTCAGGGTTGCTATATTTGTGGCAAGATGGGCCACATGGCTCGAGGTTGCCCCAATCGGGCAGGTCAGACAGACTCAGGGCCGAATAGGCCAAGGTTTGATGCTGGGAGAGCACCACAGAGACAGCAGTTTGCACCGCGACCACAGGGAGGTCAGACGGCAGGACCGCCGCAGGGACAGGTGTATGCACTGACTAGGGAGCAGGCTGAGGCAGCCCCAGAGGAGGTCATTGCTGGTACGTGCCATTTATTTACGTACCCGCACTTATATTGATAGATACAGGTGCTTCCCATTCGTTTGTATCTACTGCTTTTGTGGAAAGACACCGCTTGTGCTCGTCTCTGTTACCCACGCCTCTTATGGTCTCGACACCCACGGGTAAGCATGTGATTGCAGACCGACTGTTATCTGATTGCCTCGTTTATTTTGAGGGCAATGATTTGAGGGCCGATCTGATTCAGTTAGAGATGGCAGACTTTGACTGCATTATCGGCATTGATGTGTTGAGCAGATACCGAGCTGTGGTAGACTGCCGACAGAGGATAGTACGTTTCCTATCTGATCAGGGGTTCCAGTGGACTTTTTATGGGGACGGCTCTCGTCCAAAGATACCAGTGATCTCGGCGGTTAAGATGTCGCGGTTATTGGAACGCGGCCACACTGGGTACCTTATTTATGCTGTGGATGCTTCAGAGGAGAAGGAAGTGAGAGCCGAGGACATTCCGATCGTGGCGGAGTTCAGTGATGTGTTTCCATATGAGATTTCGGGGTTTCCGCCTGTCAGGGATGTGGAGTTTGCTATTGAGCTGCTGCCAGGGACTTCTGCTATCTTCCGTGCTCCTTATAGGATGGCACCGACAGAGCTGAGGGAGCTGAAGATACAGTTACAGGAGCTCCTTGATAAGGGATACATTTGTCTTAGTGTATCGCCTTGGGGTGCACCAGTCTTGTTCGTGAAAAAGAAGGATGGATCAATGCGTCTGTGCATTGACTACAGGCAATTGAACAAGGCTACAGTGAAGAACATATATCCACTTCCGAGGATTGATGATCTGTTCGACCAGCTTCAGGGTACAGAGGTGTACTCCAAAATAGACTTGAGGTCAGGCTATCACCAGGTACGGGTTAGAGCTGGTGATGTCCAAAAGACGGCTTTTAGAACTCGGTATGGGCACTATGAGTTCTTGGTGATGCCTTTCGGTGTGACAAATGCACCTGCAGTCTCTATGAACCTGATGAATAGAGTATTTCAGGAGTACCTTGACCAGTTTGTGATCGTATTCATTGATGACATCCTTGTCTATTCAAGGAGTGAGGAGGACCATGCCGATCATCTGAGGATAGTACTCCAGATCCTCAGAGATCATCAGTTGTATGCCAAACTCAGCAAGTGTGAGTTTTGGCTGAACAGTGTAGCATTCTTGGGCCATATCATATCACGAGAAGGGATATCAGTAGACCCGAGGAAGGTAGAGGCAGTTATGGATTGGTCTGCCCCTACTTCAGTTAGTGAGATTCGGAGTTTTCTTGGTCTGGCTGGCTATTACCGACGTTTCGTCGAGGGTTTCTCAAAGATCGCCAAGCCACTTACGCAGCTGACTCAGAAGGGAGTCCCATTTGTTGGTCTGAGGCTTGTGAGCAGAGTTTCCATGAATTAAAGCACAGACTGACTACTGCACCAGTTCTAGTGATTCCCAGAGAGAACAAAGGATTTGTTCTCTATACGGACGCATCGTTACAGGGCCTAGGGTGCGTACTGATGCAGGACAGACATGTAGTGGCTTATGCTTTGAGACAGTTGAAGCCACATGAGACGAGGTATCCAGTCCATGATTTGGAGTTAGCGGCTATAGTGTTCGCCTTTAAGATATGGCGACACTACTTGTACGGTACCTCATTCACCATTTTCACTGATCACAAGAGCTTGAAGTTCTTGTTTACACAGGCTGAGCTAAACATGAGGCAGAGGAGATGGATGGACCTGCTGAAGGACTACGACTGTGAAATCGAATATCACCCGGGGAAAGCAAACTTGACAGCCGACACTTTGAGTCGGAAGGTGAGGAGCACAGCAGAGGATGCTATGTGTCTATCAGCTATGTTTGGCTCGTACTGCCATTTGGGATTTGATTATGATGTGTCTACTTCACCATTACAGGTTTTGACCTTGCTAGCCGAGCCTATTATTTATGATCACATCAGGAAGGCTCAGGGGACTGATGCAGAGGTTCAGAGATGGAATTAAGGGTTCATTCAGGTCAGCCATCGAGATTCAGAGTGGCTGAGGACGGTTCTCTGAGACTTGGCGACAGATGGGTGGTTCCAGATACACCCGAGTTGCGCCAGGGTATATTACAGCGAGCTCATTGCAGCAGGATGAGTATCCACCCGGGCGGGAAGAAGATGTATAAGGATCTACGCAGCCAGTTCTGGTGGAGGCGAATGAAACAGGATGTTACTTCATTCATCAAGCGCTGTCTGATTTGTCAGCAGGTGAAGGCTGAGAGGCAAAGGCCTGGAGGTGAATTAAGGAGTTTGGAGATACCCGAGTGGAAGTGGCAGCACGTGTCTATGGATTTCGTGACCCACTTACCAAGGACTGTTTCGGGTTTCGATGCTATTTGGGTAGTCGTCGACAGATTGACTAAGAGTGCTCATTTCATTCCCTACTGTATGACCTTCACGTACTTGAGGATGGCACAGTTATATGTCAGAGACGTGGTGAGACTGCATGGGATCCCTGTTTCGATTGTGTCTGATCGAGATCCGCGGTTTACATCTCACTTTTGGGAGGGTCTACAGACAGCTCTAGGTACAGAGTTGAGGCTGAGCACATCCTATCATCCCCAGACGGACGGACAGACCGAGCGTACGATACAGACACTCGAAGACATGTTGAGGGCTTGTGTACTAGAGTTCGACACTTCATGGCAGGACTCGATAGCCTTGGTGGAGTTCTCTTACAACAACAGCTACCAGGAAAGTATACAGATGGCTCCTTTCGAGGCCCTCTATGGTAGGCGTTGTAGGTCACCCTTGTGTTGGGATGACATGGACCGTAAGTCGGTTGGAGGACCAGAGTTGGTTCAAGAAATGGAAGAGAAAGTTAGGGTTATCAGAAGAAAGATGAAGGCAGCTCAGGACAGACAGGCAGCATATGCCAATCAGCGGCGAAGGCCGTTAGAGTTTCAGTTAGGCGACAGAGTGTTTTTGAAGATCTCACCTTTCAGAGGCGTAGTACGGTTTGGGATGCGAGGAAAGTTATCCCCGAGATATGTAGGGCCGTATGAGATCTTACAGCGTATTGGTACTCTGGCGTACCGTTTGGCTTTACCGCCCTCTCTGTCTGGTATACACGACGTATTTCATGTGTCTATGCTGAGGAAGTATGAGCCGGATCCTTCACATGTGTTGCAGCCTTCTGAGGTTCAGATAGAGTCCGATGTTTCTTATGTGGAGCGGCCTATCAGGATTTTGGATAGGGCAGACCGCAGACTTCGGAACAAGGTTATTCCTATGATCAAGGTTCAGTGGGATCGTAGGGGTGTCGAGGAGGCCACGTGGGATACAGAGCGACACATGGTGCAGCACTATCCAGAGCTGTTTTCTGGTATGCATTTATGTATTGTGTTATCTTTTATTTGACAGCATGTTTGATTTCGGGGACGAAATCTTATAAGTAGGGAGTATTGTGATATCCCTGAAATGATTATGTGGGTAATCATACAATTAAGGGTTGTTAATTGTGAGCCTATGTGCCAAAGGCGTATTTGATGTGGGAGTGATTTATTTATTTTGATGATGTGGTTTAGGGAGCATGTTAGGTGTTTTTAATTGTTGTGTTGATGTGGTAAAATAATAAAATATCAAGGAGAGATATTTTTATACATCGTATGAAATACCGGGACACAATTAAACACCACAAAACCACCCTACATGCAACCACCCCACCCCCACTTGACTCAACCCACGCCCCTCCCCTGTTTTTCTGGAAAGCAGATTGATTGGTCGGTTTCTAGGAAGAAAGTGATCGGATTTCGTTCATCCCTTAACATAGAAAATCGAAGAGCAAAAGTGGTGAGGAGTCACTTGTTTTTCCCAGTTTTCTGATTTCTAGCATGTATGTTCTTTGTAGCAGATTTGGCATGCTAGTGTAGGGTTTAAAGAAATATTGTTATGAGTACTTTTATGTGATGTTTATGAAGCTCTCTGTATTTTTCCTTGAGCATGTTGCATGTTTTATGTAGAGGAAATAAGCATGTAAAGTAAGGTGTTCGAAAATATGGGTAAGGCTGTGCCCTGTTTTCTGGAAAAATATGAGTGGGGAGTGTTTTTATGAAGGCGTTTACATGCACGTTAAGCTTAGGTTTTTGTAAACCTTTGATGTGAAAATATGCATGGTAGTTTTGTGAAGCCCTTGGCATGTTTTTTTGAGCATTCTTTATGTTATATGTGATAGTTTTAATAGCATGAAAAGAGGTGCTCAAGAAATCTGGAAATTCATATGTTGCCCTGTTTCCAGAAAAGTTGATCCAGTACTTGTTTAACTGGTCGACGTTTATGCATGTGGGCTTATGTTTAGGGTGTAAATTTGGATTGAATACACTCAGGGTAGTGTAGTGCAACTGCTAGCATGTTGGTCTTGGCATGTATTATGTCTTACATGTTAGATTTAAGGGTATGAATATCGGTGTTAAGCAATTCTGGAAAATCGCTCAAAGGAACAGGGTTGGCGATCGATCGCCAAGGAGGCGAGATCGATCGCGACGTTCCAGTGAGTTTTGACGATCGATCGCCAATATTGAGGCGATCGATCGCTGACTGCAATTTTTTTTGGCATGCGAGGCAGTAGCATCTCGCGATCGATCGGGGCTCAGGGGCGATCGATCGCGAGATGACATTGTTGGATAAATGTGGTTTTTAATTGAGTTTTGATTCCGGATTATTATGAGGTGCCTAATATTGTGTTGTGTGGCTATGTAGAACCATCTCAGGTGCCAGCACAGCCGAGGAGATAGTCGATTGACTCCTCTATCTTTTGGAAAGGTACGTAAGCGACGTACGGGCATTCCAACGGTAACATGTACTTTATGTTTATCTATTTGACACATGATGAATGCAATGTGGTGCATTAAGGTTATGATACATGTTATTATGCATTGTTTTTGCATATGTATGTTGTGAAATATAAGAGGTGTATTTCACGAGTCAAGGTTATCTTAGTAAGGATTTTAATGCTTACGCTAAGGTCCATAGGAAGCGAAGAAGAATTCCGCTTTCATGGAGTGGCAAGAAGCATTAAAATGTACTAATGATAAGGACTCAGGATTGAAATAAGGATTTAAGGAGGAAGGATGTCATGACATTTATTTATAAAACCATATGTTCATATAACGTGTCATTATGAGTTATGGTACATGGACAACCAATGGGCGTTGTAAATGCTTGGAAATACAGGAAGTGCTTTGTATTTATGATTTTGCATTTATGTCTTCCATTCATATTATGTTAAATATGAATTATGTTATGCTCATGTGTTGGGGGTTGTCTTTGTAAGTGCTTTTGATGATGAGAACTAGGGTCGGGGTTGAAATGCTGAGCTATAAGGAGTGCTACAGGATTAGCATGTTAGAGAATTTTGTATAGCTTCTACTTGTAGTAGAATGAGACTATAACGTAGTACCCTTTTTGTAGGAATATGTGAAATTCCTTTTTGAACTTTTGGTACTGTAATCTCTTAAGCTCAGGTTAATCAACACGACATTACTACTCTGATTTATGCATGTGAATGCTTAGTTCTCTTAATTGCACCTAAATATCTTGATGTGATAATGGGGTCTCACATATTGATTTCCTTTTGTCAAGCATAGAGTTATGCTATTTTTTTTCTTGGATGGTTAAATCTCTGATGAGAGATATGGGACACCTTGAGATTGGGAATCTCCATGGCACGATAATTATGAGGAATAATCGTGAAGTTAGTTGACTCCCTTTGAGGAAGGATTATCTTGTGTGGGTTAAGGTATTTCCTTGTTGGTGTTTCCTCCGAGTTATGCGATAGCCTTCCCAAGTTTGGATTGTTAAATCCTAGGATTATTAAGGGATGGCAGGAATTCGGATTGGTTGGGTGTCGCTGTGACACAAGCGTTGAGGATGCCATGGGTTTATTTGCATGTCCTTTCAGAATTTGAACTCTGTGGAGTCTCGATTGTTTATTTATAATTAAGATGTGATTCTTGGAACATCCGGAGGTGGACATCTTGTGAGATGTCTTTTGTATGAATCTGTGGCCGTGAATTGCCCAAATTGAGTTGCAATGATGCGACTGCTCCTTCGATGGAGGAGGTTTGAAAGTGGAAACCAGGTTTGGTATGTATACACCATGGTATACTAGTGTTTCCCTCGTAACGGTGTATGTTAGACATCGTGAGTCATAATAGAGATGTCATTGAATGATATCTACGATGGAATCGGGAGCGATTCGAATCCTTGCAGTTTCAGTTGACTAACTGCTTTTGGATTGTTAGCGTTGAGTTGTGCTGACGCTCATTGACGTTGTGATGGATTTGGAAGTCTATTCCACTCCAGAGTTTGACACGAGGTCAACGTTCTCACGGTTGAGGTGTCATTCATGATGCGTTCATACTAGTTGTATTAGAACGAAGGATGACTGTCCGATCTACCGTCGTAAGTATTGGTTGTTTTGCAGTCATGAGAGACTGACTTTTGGGATGAACCGCATCGAGGTACGTTTTGCCTCTTGGGTGATATGTTGGTTTTGGTAAGTCGCTCTGTTTCAGAGTTTGATGTGAGGTAAGTATCCTCGCGTTTATTAAGACGATTCTAATATGGTCAAGGATCGAGGTTATGGCTTCATGTTGTTTTGTAGCCTGGGTGTTACGTGATACACCGGTGCTAATTTCGAGGACGAAATTCTTTTAGTGGGGGATATTGTGATGACCAGGGATTATAGATGTTAATCTCGGAGTGTTAATAACCCCTAAAGTTGTTTTACGTGGCGATTTGGAGTTTAATCGTAGTGTTGGGCCTTTCGGGCTCGTTCTTTTGGGTAGTTGGGATCGTTGGATCCCGAGGTTGAGATTGTATTCTCATTACGGTGTAAAACCTAAGAGTTGGGTTTTTGATGTGTATCGGGATCTGGGGTGCTTTGTGTGGGCACCGGTAGGGGGTTTTGGAGTTAGAGAGAGAATTTTTGAAAACAGATAATTTTTAATGAATCATGATATATTTGTGGGGCTATTAGTATTTCGGGGTATTTTTGCTATAAATACCAGTTGAACCCGGGATTTTAATTTTAGAAATCATTTTTAAGCCTTGCCGTCTCTCTCTTTCCCCCCCCCCGTCTGTTTCCCGTTTTCGCCCCAACCCCCGCCGCTTCAAGGCGTGCGCCCGCCGCCGTCCGGCCGCCATCCGGCGCGTCCGACCCACCGTTGGCTTCGTCTCTCCGAGGCACAGCTTCCCGCAACAGCAATTCAGAGTTCCGTCGCGAATCACGCTTGGGTTTTCCAGAATTGCGCAGACGCCCAAAATTCTAGGGTTCTTCGATTTTGAGCGATTTTCCTTCCGATCTTCGTATGGGTAACCTTCCTTACCCCTTTTTCATGCTTCTCATGTAATTCCCTGTATTTTGGTGATGTATGGTTCGAAAATTTGCCCTAATTTCGTGAGGTTGGGGTTCGAATTTTGGGGGTTTTGGGCAGGGGGTGATGATTCTTGTTATTGATCGATTATTACATGTTTTAGATGTATTATGATGCTTAATTGGGTTCGAATTGAGATGTTAGGGTTCGAAATTTTAGAGGTGGTTCTTGAGCAATTTTCGATAATGTCTCATTCGATTTCCCTCCCTGTATATGACCTGCCCCGGGTCTTTTAAATGGTAAATTGTCGTGTGTTGACAATAATTTTCTGTATGTGGATTATGGGTGTGCTTGAGCATGGGTTGCATGTTCGTAAATAATTGTGAATTATTTATCGTGTTAGCACATCGTTCCTCGGGGCATGGAACTCGAGCAAGGTTTGGCTCGGACTTCGGAGATTTAAGGTACGTGCGACGTACGAGCATTACTTTATATTAGAGCATTTGTGAAATGCATAATGTATTTTGATTGCATTAAATGGTTGTGCGCATGGGTATATGTATGTGTTGAGATAGCTATGGGGCGACGAAATCTTGATATCGCTGCCACAAGCGTGCGTGATACTAGAGTAGTATAACCTTACATGATATATGGGGTACTGGATTTATATGACCATGGTAGGGCATTGAGATGCCTGAGAACGACCGTAGAATCATGTAATCATTATAAGACATTTGAGATGTCTGAGTATAAAGGGGGAATTAGTAAAATAAATGCGAGGCATTTGAGCTATCTGTGATTGATAGCGAAGTTGAGAAATCAGTATTTGATATTGAGATATCTATATTTGCATGAATAATGAATTTGGAATCACTATTTATTGATATTCGAGAATCAGGCATGCAATGAGTTAAATCAATGTGTTGATTTACTGATTTTTTGATATTTGATGAGTTTGATGATTGTGAGAACAGGGACAGTACACGGAATCCCGGATGAGGACGTTGCCATCCAGGGAGTATCATTTAAAATTCATTAGTATTTACTTTTGTTGTAAATTATGAATTTCATTACTGTGATTATGGGATTTTGTGTATTGGTATGCTCACCCGTTGGGGGCTGTCTCTATTGGGGCAGGTGAACAGGTACATCGATGGCTGTGGAGCTGAGCTCGAGCTGTTGATTGGATGTACTCCCAGGATCGTGGTACCAGAGCTTGATGGAGCACGGTATCGTATAGAGTACTTATATACACATGAGGGTTATATACATATTCATGATGCTCGCATGTGAGCACGGTTATACTTGTGTATGGGTTGTATATAAAGGCATGAGCCTTTCTCTCTTTCATTCTATGTTGCATGCAATTAAGGGTAGAATTGCTAATGATATGAGAGTCATTGGTGTATTATGTGGGTGTTAAAACTCACTTATGTTGTCTTATGTGTGGTGTCTTCCCTGGCTGGGAATTTACTTATTGTTGCTGTATTCTGTTGAATATTGTGTTTTCCCTGGCCGGGAACTATGTTATGTGATGTGCTTTTGTTTCGGGATAGCTCAACTTATGGGGAGACTCTGCCCAAATTTTTATAAAAGTCCTCAATGTAAAATGTGGTGTAATGGGGATGGAAATGGGCGAAGTCTATGAGTCTATTTGTGGGTAGAGATGATCTTATAACGTTGAATATTAAAGAAATTTTGTAATTGCCATTCAATGCTAAAGTATCATATGAGTTTCCCGATTGATTATTATTGAAAGCATGTGCCACACATAGTGGTTAATACACTAATCAAGGGTTAAGGGCTTGGGGTCCTTACAGGTATATAGCATATGGATTCGTTAATCAATGTAATGATTAACTGGCATTTGGGAATTTGATGATTTTAGTTGTTTTGAGAACAAGGACAGTACAGAGAATCCCGGATGAGGATGATACCATCCAGGGAGTATATTTTGTATTTCATAGCATTTACATTGTTGTAAATATGAATTGTATTACTATGATTGTTGGGTTTGGATATCGATATGCTCACCCCGTGTGGGGGCTGTCTCCGTTGGGGCAGGTTATTAGGTACATCGATGGTTGGGAGTTGAGCTCGAGCTGTGGATTTGAGGTGATTCCAGGATCGAGGTACCAGCGACGGTATTGAGTATGATAATTTATACACTAGATACACGCGTACTTATTCGATGCTCGCATGTGAATAGTGTTATGCGCATATGGGTTGTATAAAGAAGGCAAGGGCCTTTCTCTTTTCATTTATGTGTTGCACGCAATTACTTATTGAATTGCTAAATGAACTGAGAACATGTTAGTGTATTATAATGGTGCATGACATGTATGTTGACTCGGGCAGGGGAACTAGACATTATATGGAATAATGTAAAGAAATTTTATTATATGCATGATTTGGTATGGCGACAAGTATATTTCCCCTACGTGTATGATTATATGCACTAATGGCATGGATTAATATACTAATAATGGGTTAAGGGCACGGGGGTCCTTGCATTAGTGGTATCAGAGCAGTGGTTAGCTCTTTGGGGCTGTTGAGGGCCTGGAACATGCTGATAGGAATGTGTAGCACATATTTATGCATGACAGTAGTTAGTGTTGTGTGACACAACTATTTTGCCTATGTGCATTTATGATATGTGATCATAGAGGAACAATTATATGTCATGACATCTATGGAATCATAATATAACCTGTTGATTATGATTTTAAGTTGTGGCACAGGAACAACCAAAGGGAGCATTTTGAAATGCATTGGGATACAAGAAGGACTTTGTACTCATAGTTTATGCATTTACTCGTTATAATCATATTGTGGTGAATATGGATTGTTATATGCTCATGGTTTGAGATTGTTCCTGTAGGGGCACTATGACACGAACGGCTTGCCAGGGTTGAAAGACACGAAACGGTAACTTGTGTTTTATATACATCATGGATTATGCGTTAATGTGCACAATGGAGTGATGATTTTAATGCTTTGCTGCCAAATGTTGAAGCGAGGGTGTTGCCGCATGTCGCATTTGAGTGAGGTGCATTAAATACACTCATTGTGGTTGTATATATATAGGAGTGATGATTTTAATGCTTTGCCGCCAAATGTTGAAGCGAGGGTACATGTCGCATTTGAGCGAGGTGCATTAAAATACACTCATGGTGCTGTATATTGGATATGGTATATGCATTGTATTGCAGGTATGGATGGAATGCTTGGTGAATATCCCATGAGTCGTTGTTATGGATGAGTGATGATTTTAAATGCTTGCCGCTATTTATTTTGTGCCGCTAAATGTGAAGCGAGGGGTGGGAGTACCGCATGTCACATTGAACCGAGGTTATCAAATGAAGCGAGGAAAGAATATTTGCCGCTACAATGTGAGGCGAGGGGTGGGAGTTGTGATGTCCCCGAAATGATTAATTGTGTTTAAGGCATTAATTGTGTTCATATGAGTAACTATGATTAATTATGGTGGTAATTGCCTTATATGTTAGAATTAATTGCCATGTGGAAATGCTTGGTCATGCGGGCTGGTAGAGCATTTCAGGGTGCATGTTATGCATGTTGGGTAATTTGGTGTTTCAATGGCTTACATGTGTTGGTAGTCATTTATTTTGTGAAACATGCATTTAATTGGAATTTGGTGCATTGTGGTGAAATGTGTTTAAAATACCATGTTGGGGTATAATTTACATCATGTTAATTGTTGGGGTACAAATTTAAATAAAAGTTTAACCCTTACCCCACCACCTCATTCCACTTTACTCCTTACACTCAAAATCCCCAATCTCTCCCAAACCCTTACTTTCCCCTCAAACTCGATTTTGGCTTCTAAGTGGGAAGGAAGTGCTTGCAAAAGTTTCATTTTGGTGATTCTTGGTAAGATTTAATGCCTAGGATGTTTATATATCACTTCTTGTTGTTCTTGAAGTGTTTGGTTTGAGTTTTGGTAGGATTTAAAAAGGGTTTGAAATGGGTTTGTTTGGGTTAGTGTGATTTTTTGGTGGGATGTTGGATTTTTAGTGGTTTTATGATGTGTGTTGAAGGTTTTAAGTGTTTTAATGTTTTTGAGTTGTTGGTATAAATGGTGTTGAGGATGGTGAAGGTTTCAAAGTGCAAAAATGGTGATTTTCGTGGTACAGGGGCTGGCGATCGATCGCCCGTTTTTGGCGATCGATCGTGAGCAGGCAGTAGCCTCCAGAAGCCTTTGGCGATCGATCGCCACTTTTGGGCGATCGATCGGTGAGCTTGGCGATCGATCGCGCCAAAAGTGGAGATCGATCGCCGAAAACAAAAATTTGTTGGTTCGGGCAGTGTGATCTCGCGATCGATCGGGACGTCTTGGCGATCGATCGCGAGACACACAAATGTGTGTTTTTGGCATTTTTGTGGAATTTTTGGATATTGGACTGTAAGGACCCCAAGCCCTTAAAACCTTGATTAGTGTATTAACCACTATGTGTGGTACATGCTTTCTATAAAATGTCAATCGGGAAGCTCTGATGATACTTAATCATTGCCTGTCAATAAAAGACTCATATGTTTGCCCTTTACCAATCCCTTGGTGCCACTTTTCACATTGTAAACTTTTACAAAAATTTGGGCAGAGTCTCCCCATAAATAGAGCTATCCCAAAACAGAGTACAACACATAACAAAATTCCCGGCCAGGGAACACATAATACTCAACAGAAAGCAGTAATACAAGTAGATTCCCAGCCAGGGAAGACACCACACATACGTCAACAAAAGTGGGTTCCAACACCCACATAATACACCAATGACTCTCATATCATTCTAGCAATTCAACCTAATTGCATGCAACCTTAAATGAAAGAGAGAAAGGCTCATGCCTTTATATACAATCCATATACAAGTATAATCGTGCTCACATGCGAGCATCATGAATATGAATATGTATAAATCCTCAGGTGTATATATAGGTACTCTATACGATACCGTGCTCCATCAAGCCCTGGTACCACGATCCTGGGAGTACCTCAAATCAACAGCTCGAGCTCAGCTCCATAGCCATCGATGTACCTGTCCACCTGTCCCAACAGAGACAGCCCCCAACGGGGTGAGCATACCAATACACAAAATCCCATAATCATAATAATGAAATTCATAATTTACAACAAAGGTAAATGCTAATGAATTTAAATGATACTCCCTGGATGGCAACATCCTCATCCGGGATTCCGTGTACTGTCCCTGTTCTCACAACATCAAACTCATCAAATCTCATAAATCAGTAAATCAACACATTGATTTACACATCGCATGCCTGATCCTCGAATATCAACATATAGTGATTACAAATTCATTAAACATGCAATTACAGATATCACAATATCTAATACTGATTTCACAACCTTGCTATCAATCACAGATAGCTCAAATGCCTTAGCATTTATTTTACCAATCCTTCATTATACTTAGACATCTCAAGTGTCTTATAATGAATACATGAGTCTACAAACCTAGACATCTCAAATGTCTCATAATGAATACATGATTCTACGAACCTAGACATCTCAAATGTCTTACGAAGAATGCATGATTCTACAAACCTAGACATCTCAAATGTCTCATAATATAGTCATATAAACCCAGTACCCCATATATCATGCAAGAGTCATCCTACTCTAGTGTCACGCACGCTACAAGCGGCGATATCAAGATTTGGGTCATTCCTTGGCTATATCAACATATATGTATAACCATACGCAAAACATTCAATGCAATCAAAAACACCTTATGCATTTCACATATATATAGTAATGCTCGTACGTCGCACGTACCTTAAATCTCCGAAGTCCGAGCCAAGCCTTGCTCGAGTTCCATGCCCCGAGGAAATGATGTGCTAACACGATAAACAATTCACCATTATTTACGAACATGTAACCTATGCTCAAGCACACCCATATCCCTCACAACATTGTCAATACACGACAATTATCCTCTTAAAAGACCCGGGGCAGGGTACATGCAGGGAAGGAAATAAATGAGACAATCGAAATTTGTTCAAGAATGCCCTACAAAAATCGAACCTTAATCTCACAATTTCGAACCCAATAAAATACCATAATACATCTAAAATGTCAATTAAGCTATCCAAGCAAGAATCAACATCCCTTGACAAAAACTCCCCATTTTCGAACTCAACCCCCATAATTTCGAATCCAAACAAGCCCTTAAATTCAAACCCTTAAAATCCTTCAAATTCGAACCAAAGCTTCTCAATTCAATCTCAATCAAGCATCATAATACTCTTAAAACATGCAATAATCGATCAATTGCACGAAATAATACCCCTGCCAAAAACCCCCAAAAATCGAAATCAAACCCTACAATTTTCGAAAATAATTTCGAACCAAAACCACCGAATTTAGTAGGGAATAACATGAGAGGGATGCAAAAGGGGTAAGGGAGGCTATCCAAACGAAATCGGAAGCAAAATCAAACGAAAATCGAAGAACCCTAGAAATTGGGGATCGACGCTTACCAGCAAAATTCGACTTCCACACGCGACGAAACCTCGAATTGATGGAGGGGAAAGAAGCGCCTCGTCGAGACGAAGACGGCGGTAGGTCGCACGCGCCGATCGGCGGCCGGACGGCGGCTGGCGCAGCGCCTGAAACGGCGGGGGTCCTGTAGCAGCGGAACACGCATCGCGGGAGAGAGGGGAAGAAATGGGGCTGAAATGATTTTCTCTTAAAATCTTGGGTTCAAATGGTATTTATAGCAAAAATACCCCGAAAAATTAATAGCCCCACAAATACATCATGATTCCTTAAAAATCATCTGTTTTCAAAAACTCTCTCTCTAACTCCAAAACCCCCTACCGGTGCTCACAAAGCACCCGAGATTCCGAGACACATCAAAAACCCAACTCTTAGGTTTTACACCGTAATGTGAATACAATCTCAACCTCTGGATCCAACGATCCCAACTACCCAAATAAACGAGCCCAGAAGGCCCAACACCTCGATTAAATCCCAAATCGCCACGTAAAACCACTTTAGGGATTATTAATACTACGGGATTAACACCTATAATCCCTGGTCATCACAATATCCCCCACTAAAAGAATTTCGTCCTCGAAATTAGCACTGGTGTATCACGTAACACCCGGGCTACACCTCAACCTGAAGCCATAACCTCGATTCTTGACCAAACAGAATCGTATTAATAAACGCGAGGATACTTACCTCTCATCTAACTCTGAAACAGAGCGACTTACCAAAACCAACATATCACCCAAGAGGTAAAACGTACCTCGATGCGGGTCATCCCAGAAGTCAGCCTCATGACTGCGAAACAACTGATACTTACGACTGTAGATCAGACAGTCATCCTTCGTTCTAATATAACAGTACGAACACGTCCTGAATGACACCTCAACCGTAAGAACGTTGACCTCGTGTCAAACTCTGGAGTGGAATAGACTTCCAAATCCATCATAACGTCAAAGAGCGTCAGCACAACTCAACGCTAACAGTCCAAAAGCAGTTAGTCAACTGAAACTGCAAGGATTCGAATCGCTCTTGATTCTATCGTAGATATCATTCCATGACATCTCTATCAAGACTCACGATGTCTAACATACATCGTTACGAGGGAAACACTAGTACAACCACGGTGTACACATATCAAACCTGGTTTCCACTTTCAAACTTCCTCCATCGAAGGAGTAGTCGCCTCATTGCAACTTAATTTGGGCAACTCACGGCCACAAATTCAAACAAAAGACATCTCACAAGATGTCCACTTACGGATGTTCCAAGAATCACGTCCTGATCATAAATAACAACCGAGACTCCGCAGAGTTTACATTCTTAAGGGGCATGCAATAAACCCATTGCATCCTCAACGCTTGTGTCGTCAGCGACACTCAACCAATCCGAAATCCTGCCATCCCTTGAAAATCCTCGGATTTAACAATCCAAACTTGGGAAGGCTGTCGCATAACTCGAAAGAAAACACTAGCAAGGGAAATACCTTAACCCTCACAAGAAAATCCCTCCTCAAGGGAGTCAACTAACTTCACGATTATCCCTCAATCATCGTGCCATGGAGATTCCCAATCTCAAGGTGTTCCATATCTCTCATCAGAGATTTAACCATCCAAAAATAGCATAACTCTATGCTTAACAGAGAGGAAATCAATAACTGGCATCCGTATACTCACCGGTATACCTGCCTAAGCACTGATGTCGCATGCATACTCAATGCACTCGGCTCGGGTATCTACCACATATCCCTAAGCCCCAAACACAACCGTCAATTCTGAGTCATTCCTTACTCAGTGGAGGATGAAAATCGACGATTAACAATACACGGTGTGATTCCCAAGATCAACACCACTTGCACCAACTTACCGAATCTTTCAAGATTCCCAAATAGGTATAATACTACCTCCTTCCTCGCAAGGGAAATGCCATCGAACTCGAGATCCACAAGTCTCGAACCATCGTTCGGAAAAACTGGATACAATAACACCCATTGTATCCCAATACACGGGTTCCTTTAGATTGAGTCAATAACAACCTGATGACTCTCTTGTTGGTACTCCAACATCCTGAGCTGTCCCAGACAAGTCTCCAAGATTTAAACATAAACGTATACACGTTTCAGCGAGGCACGAACAACCTCAAATGATGTGGTGACTACTAGAGTCCACCACGATCCACATCGCATCACCTTACGATTTGCCAAACTTGGTTCCAACGAGCAGTGTAACGGCTCTAGCAAGCCCATCATGGTGCTACACACACGCGGCAGACAACCTAGTCTCTGCCTCTTTAGGTTTACCTCAAACCTACCAATAAGACGGACGTTTCCACATGGTATAACATACTATGGGAGGAAAACTTCATAGAGTAGTGGGTCTTTATCCAACATTCCTCAATGCTGATACACCCTGGACACTCCAATGTCCCTATGTACTTAACATAACCTGATCCTACTCCCTTAGGACCCATCCTACACCCTCAAGGGTGGTGTGACCATGTCCACCACATGTCACATCGACAGAAAGCGAGTACTTTCCTCCATGATTACTCCTGTCGTCAAATCACATGGCCAAAAGCCATTCCAACGAGCATACCTCAAGGGTATCACCACTCGTAAAATGATCGCCTCAATCGTAAGCTGCGGTACAATCCCATGTACAGCGCATCCATCCATTCCTCGAGCAACCCGCTCGGTATAAGGGTCACGTCCATCGGTGTCGCACACACCACCTTGTGCTCGGTACTGGCACCCAAGGCATACCACTGAATACGTATACTCAACGCATCGATCATCGTAACGATGATGCATGTCTAATAAGACATCTCCTACACCATCGTCATCGTCATCCCGTGACGACACATGCCAACTCATGGCATCTAAAACATTGCCCACTAGTGACGATACATGTACCTCAGCGTATGTCATCCACTATCATGCTAGTAAAATAGGCATAATAAAACATGTATATCAATGCATGCCAGCTACAATAAAGCTAATAAAATAGCAATATCTCATACCTCATCGCTAGTGATATAGCGTCATACCTGTCTCCGTCGCTCAATAATAGTGCGTAATCAGCACCCATCGCTCGAAGGCGGCAAAATCCTGTGCTGAGTACATAGCGGCAAAATCCCTCGCTATAGAATCGACGGCATGACACCTCGTCATATAATAAGTGGCATGAAACCTCGCTATATACCTGAGTATGAATCATCGTCCACATAGTAGCGGAAAGAGGCATCGCTATCAATACACCTGGCGGAATGAACCATCGCCAATAGATATAGCGGAATGAACCATCGCTATAAATACACCTGGCGGAATGAACCATCGCCAATCAATATAGCGGAATGAACCGTCGCTATAAATACACCTGGCGGAATGAACCATCGCCAATAAATATAGCGGAATGAACCGTCGCTATCAATACACCTGGCGGAATGAACCATCGCCAATAGATATAGCGGAATGAACCATCGCTATCAATACACCTGGCGGAATGAACCATCGCCAATAAATATAGCGGAATGAACCGTCGCTATAAACCGTGTCCTCATAGAGAAATGAATATAAATCGACACAGCGGGACACATCACCGCTATCATCCGTGTCATCACAAAGGAATGAATCATCATCCTAACAAGCGGCATCTCATCCTCGCTTCTTCATACAAGCGGTATCTCATCCTCGCTTCGTATGGCATACCCCGCCTCCATGTGCAAGCGAGCATCCCTGCCCGCTCCACATTTTTAGCGGTACAAGCATAAGCTTCTTCATACAAGCGGTATATCATCCTCGCTTCGTATGGAATACCCCGCCTCCATGTGCAAGCGAGCATCCCCGCCCGCTCCACATTTTTAGCGGTCAAGCGTAAGTATAAAAATTCTCACTGTCATAAGCAGGACTCCTGGAATGTATAATCATCATTCCTTTTTATACTCCATATTTCCTGTAACCTGCAACCATCAGGGTTAACAACAATAGCCATATACGCTATGCATCCACATTCAATTCATAATAAAAACACATTATGAGAATGTATGGTTTCACAAATAAATGTCATGATATCCTTCTTTAAATCCTTATTTCATCCTGAGCCCTTATCATTAGTACATTTTAATGCTTCTTGCTACTCCAGGAAAGCGGAATTCTTCCTCGCTTCCACTGGACTTTAGCGTTGCTACTCCATGTAAGCGGAACTCTTCATCGCTTCCAATGGACTTTAGCGTTGCTACTCCATATAAGCGGGACTCTTCATCGCTTCATATGGACTTTAGCATAAGCCATTAAAATCCTTACTAAGATAACTTTGACTCAAGACATGCATATGCAAAAACAATGCACAATAACATATATCATAACCTCAATGCACCACTTTGCATTCATCATGTGTCAACAAGACAACGTAAAATACATGTTACCTCGGAAATATCCCTTTATCTGATTTTCTTAAAACCAGCTTCCTTGGCACATAACACACGGAGTGCCAGACATCCCCATAAATGTCATCCTATCGTGTTCCACACGATTCCTGCAACCACAATGGTTAGCAATACCACTTTTCATATCATAAGAGCACATAAACAATGTGTTATGTCATACAACATTAATGCCATCATGCATAAATATGTGCTATCAATAACTTCCTAGGCCCTTAACAGCCCCAATGAGCAACCACTGCTCTGATACCACTAATGTAAGGACCCCAAGCCCTTAAAACCTTGATTAGTGTATTAACCACTATGTGTGGTACATGCTTTCTATAAAATGTCAATCGGGAAGCTCTGATGATACTTAATCATTGCCTGTCAATAAAAGACTCATATGTTTGCCCTTTACCAATCCCTTGGTGCCACTTTTCACATTGTAAACTTTTACAAAAATTTGGGCAGAGTCTCCCCATAAATAGAGCTATCCCAAAACAGAGTACAACACATAACAAAATTCCCGGCCAGGGAACACATAATACTCAACAGAAAGCAGTAATACAAGTAGATTCCCAGCCAGGGAAGACACCACACATACGTCAACAAAAGTGGGTTCCAACACCCACATAATACACCAATGACTCTCATATCATTCTAGCAATTCAACCTAATTGCATGCAACCTTAAATGAAAGAGAGAAAGGCTCATGCCTTTATATACAATCCATATACAAGTATAATCGTGCTCACATGCGAGCATCATGAATATGAATATGTATAAATCCTCAGGTGTATATATAGGTACTCTATACGATACCGTGCTCCATCAAGCCCTGGTACCACGATCCTGGGAGTACCTCAAATCAACAGCTCGAGCTCAGCTCCATAGCCATCGATGTACCTGTCCACCTGTCCCAACAGAGACAGCCCCCAACGGGGTGAGCATACCAATACACAAAATCCCATAATCATAATAATGAAATTCATAATTTACAACAAAGGTAAATGCTAATGAATTTAAATGATACTCCCTGGATGGCAACATCCTCATCCGGGATTCCGTGTACTGTCCCTGTTCTCACAACATCAAACTCATCAAATCTCATAAATCAGTAAATCAACACATTGATTTACACATCGCATGCCTGATCCTCGAATATCAACATATAGTGATTACAAATTCATTAAACATGCAATTACAGATATCACAATATCTAATACTGATTTCACAACCTTGCTATCAATCACAGATAGCTCAAATGCCTTAGCATTTATTTTACCAATCCTTCATTATACTTAGACATCTCAAGTGTCTTATAATGAATACATGAGTCTACAAACCTAGACATCTCAAATGTCTCATAATGAATACATGATTCTACGAACCTAGACATCTCAAATGTCTTACGAAGAATGCATGATTCTACAAACCTAGACATCTCAAATGTCTCATAATATAGTCATATAAACCCAGTACCCCATATATCATGCAAGAGTCATCCTACTCTAGTGTCACGCACGCTACAAGCGGCGATATCAAGATTTGGGTCATTCCTTGGCTATATCAACATATATGTATAACCATACGCAAAACATTCAATGCAATCAAAAACACCTTATGCATTTCACATATATATAGTAATGCTCGTACGTCGCACGTACCTTAAATCTCCGAAGTCCGAGCCAAGCCTTGCTCGAGTTCCATGCCCCGAGGAAATGATGTGCTAACACGATAAACAATTCACCATTATTTACGAACATGTAACCTATGCTCAAGCACACCCATATCCCTCACAACATTGTCAATACACGACAATTATCCTCTTAAAAGACCCGGGGCAGGGTACATGCAGGGAAGGAAATAAATGAGACAATCGAAATTTGTTCAAGAATGCCCTACAAAAATCGAACCTTAATCTCACAATTTCGAACCCAATAAAATACCATAATACATCTAAAATGTCAATTAAGCTATCCAAGCAAGAATCAACATCCCTTGACAAAAACTCCCCATTTTCGAACTCAACCCCCATAATTTCGAATCCAAACAAGCCCTTAAATTCAAACCCTTAAAATCCTTCAAATTCGAACCAAAGCTTCTCAATTCAATCTCAATCAAGCATCATAATACTCTTAAAACATGCAATAATCGATCAATTGCACGAAATAATACCCCTGCCAAAAACCCCCAAAAATCGAAATCAAACCCTACAATTTTCGAAAATAATTTCGAACCAAAACCACCGAATTTAGTAGGGAATAACATGAGAGGGATGCAAAAGGGGTAAGGGAGGCTATCCAAACGAAATCGGAAGCAAAATCAAACGAAAATCGAAGAACCCTAGAAATTGGGGATCGACGCTTACCAGCAAAATTCGACTTCCACACGCGACGAAACCTCGAATTGATGGAGGGGAAAGAAGCGCCTCGTCGAGACGAAGACGGCGGTAGGTCGCACGCGCCGATCGGCGGCCGGACGGCGGCTGGCGCAGCGCCTGAAACGGCGGGGGTCCTGTAGCAGCGGAACACGCATCGCGGGAGAGAGGGGAAGAAATGGGGCTGAAATGATTTTCTCTTAAAATCTTGGGTTCAAATGGTATTTATAGCAAAAATACCCCGAAAAATTAATAGCCCCACAAATACATCATGATTCCTTAAAAATCATCTGTTTTCAAAAACTCTCTCTCTAACTCCAAAACCCCCTACCGGTGCTCACAAAGCACCCGAGATTCCGAGACACATCAAAAACCCAACTCTTAGGTTTTACACCGTAATGTGAATACAATCTCAACCTCTGGATCCAACGATCCCAACTACCCAAATAAACGAGCCCAGAAGGCCCAACACCTCGATTAAATCCCAAATCGCCACGTAAAACCACTTTAGGGATTATTAATACTACGGGATTAACACCTATAATCCCTGGTCATCACATGGACTATAATTGCCATCTAATATTGATTTGTATGGTTGTGTAGAACCATCTCAGGTACCAACAACATCGAGGAGATAATGTTATACAACTTCTCCACTTTTGAGACTAACGTACCTAGTGAGACGTACGAGCATCGGACGGTAAAACGTGTTACAACTTTGATGATGTATATTGTGAATATTGTGTCCTTATATGTGATGAAATATGTGAAATGATAGTGTTATATCATGATATTGGAATCAATTGTGTTTGATTATTGTGGTAGAATTGATGAATGTTCCGGTAGCCTTTATCTCCGAGCGAGGGAGGTACTTGCCGCTGTCATATGAAGCGATGGTAGTATGATATTTGCCGCTGTCATGTCTAAGCGAGGTAACATGCCGCTGTCATTGTCGAAGCGAGGGATATCATATGATGCCGCTATATGTCGAAGCGAGGGGTCCTAAAATTCCGCTGTTGTATTGGGACCGGAACAGTCACAATTCTAGTGATTAATGTGGAATATTGTGGATATAATTGGAAACGCGTTATCGATCATTATATTGTGAACTAATGATTTTGTGCATAAGTTTGTGAAACAGGAACAACAAATAAATGTGCTAATGTGGTGATCAAGGAGCATATATATTATTTGTCTCATGCGCTTAATTATTTTATTAAGTTGAATTGTGTTAAGTGGTGATATATATATATGCTCATGGTGAGTTGTTCCTGTAGGTACACTTTTGGACCAAAGGGGCTAAGGGTTGGGTTGAACTGTGAGCTGAAGGAGGCATGAAAGAAGATAGAATACAGGATTTTTGTTAGTCTTAACATTCATTTTGGGAATGTAACTAACTAACTATCGAAGTTTTATTTTTGGCCTGTAATTACATTGAGCTCACATAACAACCAGAACTCTAAGATGTCTCTAATACATATTTAGCCCTGTTTATATCTTGATTTCACTGTTAAGGTAGAGAGGCCTTACATTAGTGGTATCAGAGCAGTGGTTAGAGAACCCGGGAACGAGTGAAGGGTAGCCTTAGCAATAAGTTGGCTAGGCATCTACTTTTAAACATGTTGTGCGCATATGAAGTATGTGATTGTTATGCTAACGTGTTATGGCTTTCTAACGATGTATTATGTGAATTGTTTTTGGATATTGTTGTTAACCCTTGTATTGCAGTATGGCAGCAAATGTCGATGTTGGTGATGCAGTAAGTGTAAATGCTAGTGCTAGGCACACAAATCCCCTACCGCCGCCAGCCTTGGGCGAAGAGCCGTCCGAACAGCAGTTACTGCCGGGAGAGCTGAGTTTGACTCAATTTCTAGCTTATCGACCCCCGACTTTTGAAGGGACTGAAACATGGGAGAAGGCCGAAGAATGGCTAGAGAGGTTGGAGCAGATATTTGTAGCTGCCCCGTGCGCAAAGACAGCTTGGATACGGCTAGCAGAGTTTCAATTTGTGATGTCCTGGGATTATTGGTATTAATTTCGGAGGGTTATTAATCTTTAATGGATTTTATTGTGGCAATTAGGAATTAATTGTGTTTTTATGATTCTTACGGTGATAATTAATATATGTATTGGAATTAATTATCTTGGTAAAATGCTTAGTCACATGGTATGGGTGACCTGGGGTGCATTTCGGGTCACATGTTGGGATATTGGGTGTTAGAATGATTTAAATGAAATGGGTTGTGTTTATTTGGTAAAACATGATTTTAATAGGGATTTTGATGCATTGTGGTAAAATGCTTCTAAAATATCATGTTGAGGTATTTTATATATCATGCTTGTGTCTTGATACACATTTAAAATCCCATACATGGCAAATGAGCCACTTGCACCTACTTTATATCCCATCACCCCTCTCTATCAATTTGGATGTCCATTCAACCCCATCCATTATCCAAACCCTTATTTTCGTTTCTGCATCTAGAGAGGAGGGGAAAGCTTTGAAAAAGGGATCTTTTTGTGGTTCTTGCTAAAAAACTTGGAGCTCAAATGGTAAGCTTCCACTATGGTAGAGTTTTGTTGAGTTTTGATTGGGTTGTAGCTTGTTTTGGGGGTTAAAAGGGTGGATCTTGGTCCATTATGTTGTTTATTCTTGGGGGATGCATTTTCATGTTGTTTTGTGGTTTAATGATGTGTTGGATGGTTGATCTTGGTTGTATATGAGTTTAGGTGTTGTTGGAAGCTCATACTTGGAAGTTTCTCGCGTTTACAGGGCCGCTCGATCGATCCGAAAATATTTCGATCGATCGAGCATGGCAGAATGGGTTTTGTGGCGTTGGAACAGTGGACAGATCGATCGGGATTTTGACCGATCGATCGGAGGGTGGTTCTCGATCGATCGAGATGAAATTTCGATCGATCGAGATGGCCAGTTTGTTGGTGCCTCTTTTGTTGTTTCTTGGCTCTTTTTGGGTGTCTTGCATGCTTCGCCCCGGGTTATTTTTAAAAGGCTAATTGTCATGGATAGACAATATTTTTGGGGTATTATACATGCATTATAATTTGGTAATCGTCATGGATAGACGATATGTTTGGGAGTTTTGAACGTGCTTGGGCACGTGGTTGCATGCTTATGCTTGATTGTGGGTTGTTTATGCGTTTTAGCACATCTTTCTCGAGGCATGGAACTAAAGCAAGGTTTGGCTCGGACTACAGAAACTCAAGGTACGTATGACGTACGAGCATAGCCTATTATAATGTTGCAACTGTAAAATGCATGGTATGTGGCAATTGGTTAAATGGATATGGAAATGCATGGCATGTGGTATTTGGTTAAATGGGTATGGAAATATGTGGCATGTGGTAATTGCATCGAATAGGTATTGAAATGCATGGTGCATGATACTTGCTATAAACGGATCATGATATGCATGGTAAATGGTATTTATGTCAAATGGTTTATACATTGGGAACCATATGGTGCCGCTATTGAGCGAGCAATGAATTGGGATGCTGTCGCCATTGAGCGATCATCAGTTATGACGCCGCTATTGTTGAGCGTGCGCGGGGTCTAGAATGCCGCTATTGTGGAGCGAGCAATGAAATAGGAACATGGAACCATTCATTTGATATATGTGACATCTACGGTCTTTTATATAATAATTGTACCATATTGGTTATGGAACTGGCATAATAAAACGGTATTAGTTAATCCATGCGCCGATTAACTGGCTTTGGGAATCTGATGAGTTTGGTTATTTTGAGAACAGGGACAATACAGGGGATCCCGGATGAGGGTGATACCATCCAGGGAGTATCATTTAAATTATGGCATTTACATTCTGTAAATTATGAATTGCAATGTTATGTTATTGGATTGGTGGTATTGGTATGCTCACCCCGTGTGGGGGCTGTCTCTGTTGGGGCAGGTGTTACAGGTGTAGCAGCAGCTTTGGAGTTGAGCTCGGGCTGTTGATTTGAGGTACTTCCAGGATCGAGGTACCAGAGCTGGTTGAATAAGTACATAGATCCATTGTTGAGATCGAACTGTGCTTGGGAGGTGCTTCCAGGATTGAAGTACCAGTAACGGTATCCGGTAGAGTGTTTTATACATCAGATACACGCTTATCCATTGGGTACTCTTATGTGAGTACATTTTACGTATATATGGAATGTATCAATGGGCTACAGCTTCTCTCTGTTCATTATGGTTGCATGCAATTAATTATGGAATTGCTACATGGACTAAGAGCATGTTAGTGTATTATGTGGGTGCATGTTATATGAATAATCTTGGTTGGGGAATCTGAATATTATGTGAATTGAATGCAAGAAATTTTCTGGGTAGCATACGGTGTTGCACTTGCACATGGTTTTCCCCATGATGGTATGATTATATGCACTAATGGTATGGCTTAATACACTAATAACGGGTTAAGGGCACGGGGGTCCTTACATTAGTGGTTAGCTCTTTGGGGCTGTTGAGGGCCTATGAACATGTTAATGGGAATGAGAAGCACATACTTATGCATGATTGCTTATGTGCATTTATGATATGTGTTCATAATTGGAATATGCTATTGCTAACCATGGTGGTTGCAGGGTCTTATGAGACATGGACTATGCATTACGGTTGCATAGATATACATCGGAGTGATGATTTTAATGCTTTGCCGCTATATGTTGGAGCGAGGTGCATGAAAATACACTCATGGCGATGTTTATGGGAATGCGGGTTTTGCATTACGGTTGCATGCACGTCGAAGCGATGATGCCGCTGTCGTGTCGAAGCGATGGTAAATGCCGCTGTCACGTCGAAGCGATGATGCCGCTGTCGTGCCGAAACAATTATTGGAACACGGGATATGCATTACGGTTGCATGCGTGGCGTAGCGATGTGAATACTTGCCACTGTCATACCGTAGCGATGAGAGAATATTTGCCGCTAATATGAAGCGAAGAACACGGCCGCTGTCATATTAATAGCGAGGGATATTATTTCCGCTGTCATGTAAAGCGAGGGGTATTTCCGCTGTCATGCCGGAACGATGGTAAATGCCGCTGTCGTGTCGAAGCGATGGTGAATGCCGCTGTCACGTCGAAGCGATGGTACCACAATCATGTCGAAGCGATGATGCCGCTGTCGTGTCGAAGCGATGTTACATGCCGCTGTCACGTCGAAGCGATGATGCCGCTGTCATGACGTAGTGATGCGATCGGGAACAAAGTACTACATGGGTTTGAGTACCTCTTGAGTCCGCGATTATTTCGGGTATTTTATTGGCGATGGTTCATGCCGCCGGGTATTTTATTGGCAATGGTTCATGCCGCCGGGTATTTTATTGGCGATGGTTCATGCCGCCGGGTATTATATTGGCGATGGTTCATGCCGTCGGGTATTATATTGGCGATGGTTCATGCCGCCGGGTATTTTATTGGCGATGGTACATTCCGCCAGGTATTTTATTGGCGATGGTACATTCCGCCAGGTATCATATGGCGATGGTACATTCTGCTACATCTATGGCGATGCTTCATACCGCCGGATATTCTTTGGAGATGTTTTATGCCGCTGATTCTATAGCGATGGATTATACCGCTATGTGTGTAGCACTGGATTATGCCGCCTACGAGCGATGGATGCTGCTTGTGTACCGCTGGTGAACGATGGATAAAGGTATTCCGCTATCTTGATAGCGATGAGGTATGGCATATTACTTTTGTTATCATTATTGTGGATATTATGTGTTGTTTTATACCGTCATGTGTTTGACGATGAGATTATGAGTGTCGTGTATCGACGGGTATCGTCATGTGTTTGATGTCTATGTGGACGCGTGGCGTCGTTTTAGTGAATAATACATTCGTGTTTATGTATTTGGTTGTATGGTTGAGTGCCGATGGTGAGCACATGTTAGGATCTGGATCATTAGTTGTCGAGACCTCTTTGCCGAGCAGGTTTGCTCGATGGAGCATTGGATGTATTGTACCGGTGAGGGTACCGCATCATGTTATAGAGGTAAACGTTTGTCGAGCAATGATACCCTTGGGTATGCTCGTTGGGATGGCTAAGGCCAAGTGATTGGTGATAAGAGTAGTCATTGAGGAAACTACTCGCTTGTTGTTGTGATATGTGATAGGCATGGGCACACCCACCGTGAGGGTGTGGAATAAATCCTAATGGATTAGGATTGCATGGTAATTAAGCATGGACGCCGGGTTGTCCAGTGTGCTTTGGTGTTTTAGAGATATATTGGGCGATGACCCACAACTCTAATGGTTACGGTATGGTATACCGGGATGGAACGTGTGTCACATTGATAGGTTGGTATGAGCCTATGGGGCCAGCAAATTGCTAGCCATGTATTGTTGCAGTACTTTAGCGTGCTTGTGTTAGCCATTATAATGTTCGTTGGATTCGAGTTTGGTGAATCGTATGGTGATACGATGAGGGTCATGGTAGACTCTTGTAGTCTCTATGTGGCATGGTATTTGAGGTAGGGAATACCTCACGAGGACGTTTATACGTCAAATGTTTTGAGAGACTTGCTTTGGGGCAGCTCAATTCTGTTAGGAATGCCAACGTGAGTGTCGTCAAGTCGTGGTTAGCTCTGGTTGAGCATCCTTGCATATGGAATGCAACGGGAGTCACAATGGTTTGTGAGATATAGTTAGTGGGTGACACTACTATATTGATTTTGTCTCTTGGAGAGTTTTGGATTGTACTGTCTTGGAGACAGCTTGCATCGGTCGTGGATTGATTGTGAATCAGCCATGGTAAGCATTACTGGTGTTGGGCCGAGTAATGGATTTCCTACCTCGGTGAGACGTTTGAGGAGACGTCTTCGCGGAGATGCTCGATTGTGGAGTACTATGGCATTAGTACAGAGCATTGTTTGGATGTGTATACATGGCGTATACGGATTTTGGATCGGGTATTGGTGACATTGATGCACTACTCTAACCAGTTATGTATTTCTGGGTTCCGGGATATGTTTCGGTATAAATATATCCAGGTCTTCCGAACGGTGGTTCGAGGATTTGAAGATCATGGATTCATGACTTTTTCCTTGAGAGGAAGGCGGTATTATGATACCTACCGGTTGAATCTTTTGGGGGGGGGGATTCGTTATTTTGGTTCGTGTGGTGGTGATGTCGAAATCACACCCTTTGGTTTTGGTTTGTCAACCATCATTCTCCGTGGGGTGAGAATAATTGAGGTTTGACAGTTTGTTCTGGGATTTGGGTATGTTTGGAGATACCCGAGTCTATTGCATTGTGTATGCATGTTGTGATTGGTGTTTGGGCATGTATGCCGTGAGTGTATACGAATGCCAACGTTATTTTGTTCATTGTCGAACGCCGAGTTGTATGCTTAGTTTGGTGAATCTCCGGTGTGAGATTGTGGAACCTCGAGATCGGTGATCTCGATGGCACGATGCATTCTGATGAATGATCGTGAGGGTTGTTTGACTTCCCCCTGAGGAGGGATTGTCGTGTTTTGAGACCATGGTAGTTCTTGCTGGTTAATTCGATAGCCTCCCTGTTTTAGGATTGTTAAATCCCAGGATAGACAAGGGGTGGCCAGGACTCGGATTTGTTTGGTGTCGTGGTTGACACGCGTGGCGGGGATGCAAATTGATTGTTTTGCGTGACCTCTGTGGAACTTGCGACTTTGTGGAGTCTTGATGGTATGTCGGGACCAAGATATGATTTCTTGGAACACACCGGTGTAAACATCCTTGGTGATGTGTTTTGTGTGGATCAGTGACCGTGGGTAACCCGGTCCGGATTGCAATTGGTGCAACTACTCCTTTGGAGGAGATGGACTGGGAAGCAGAAACTGAATTCTTCTGTGAGTATACTGTTTATACTAGTGGTTCCCATCATAACGATGCGTGTCAAGCATCGTGGGCAAGTGGTGAATATCATGGAATGATATCTATGTCAGAACCAAGGGAGATTTGGTTGATTTGAAATTGTGGTGGAATGACTTCTGGGACGATTCACATCGAGGTATGTTGTTATCTTATGGGTTTGTGTGGATTTTGACGTTTGCTCTATTTTAGAACTTGGTGCGAGATTGGTGTTCTCGCAGTTGTTAATTCGATTCTAATGTGATCCAGAATCGGGCTCGTGGTTTTATTTTGGTTAGTGTAGCCTTGGTGTTACGTGGAGTACACCGGTGCAAATTTCGAGGACGAAATTTTATTAGTGGGGGATAATTTTGATGTCCTTGGATTATTGGTATTAATTCCGGAGGGTTATAAATCTTTAATGGATTTTTATTGTGGCAATTAGGAATTAATTGTGTTTATATGATTCTTACGGTGATAATTAATATATGTATTGGAATTAATTATCTTGGTAAAATGCTTAGTCACATGGTATGGGTGACCTGGGGTGCATTTCGGGTCACATGTTGGGATATTGGGTGTTAGAATGATTTAAATGAAATGGGTTGTGTTTATTTGGTAAAACATGATTTTAATAGGGATTTTGATGCATTGTGGTAAAATGCTTCTAAAATATCATGTTGAGGTATTTTATATATCATGCTTGTGTCTTGATACACATTTAAAATCCCATACATGGTAAATGAGCCACTTGCACCTACTTTATATCCCATCACCCCTCTCTATCAATTTGGATGTCCATTCAACCCCATCCATTATCCAAACCCTTATTTTCGTTTCTGCATCTAGAGAGGAGGGGAAAGCTTTGAAAAAGGGATCTTTTTGTGGTTCTTGCTAAAAAACTTGGAGCTCAAATGGTAAGCTTCCACTATGGTAGAGTTTTGTTGAGTTTTGATTGGGTTGTAGCTTGTTTTTGGGGTTAAAAGGGTGGATCTTGGTCCATTATGTTGTTTATGCTTGGGGGATGCATTTTCATGTTGTTTTGTGGTTTAATGATGTGTTGGATGGTTGATCTGGGTTGTATATGAGTTTAGGTGTTGTTGGAAGCTCATACTTGGAAGTTCTCGCGTTTACAGGGCTGCTCGATCGATCCGAGAATATTTCGATCGATCGAGCATGGCAGAATGGGTTTTGTGGCGTTGGAACAGTGGACCGATCGATCGGGATTTTGACCGATCGATCGGAGGGTGGTTCTCGATCGATCGAGATGAAATTTCGATCGATCGAGATAGCCAGTTTGTTGGTGCCTCTTTTGTTGTTTCTTGGCTCTTTTTGGGTGTCTTGTGTGCTTCGCCCCGTGTTATTTTAAAAGGTTAATTGTCATGGATAGACAATATTTTTGGGGTATTATACATGCTTAGCAGGGAACTTTTATAATTTGGTAATCGTCATGGATAGACGATATGTTTGGGAGTTTTGAACGTGCTTGGGCACGTGGTTGCATGCTTATGCTTAATTGTGGGTTGTTTATGCGTTTTAGCACATCTTTCTCGAGGCATGGAACTAAAGCAAGGTTTGGCTCGGACTACAGAAACTCAAGGTACGTATGACGTACGAGCATAGCCTATTATAATGTTGCAACCGTAAAATGCATGGTATGTGGCAATTGGTTAAATGGATATGGAAATGCATGGCATGTGGTATTTGGTTAAATGGGTATGGAAATATGTGGCATGTGGTAATTGCATCGAATAGGTATTGAAATGCATGGTTCATGATACTTGCTATAAACGGATAATGATATGCATGGTAAATGGTATTTATGTCAAATGGTTTATACATTGGGAACCATATGGTGCCGCTATTGAGCGAGCAATGAATTGGGATGATGTCGCCATTGAGCGACGATCAGTTATGACGCCGCTATTGTTGAGCGTGCGCGGGGTCTAGAATGCCGCTATTGTGGAGCGAGCAATGAAATAGGAACATGGAACCATTCATTTGATATATGTGACATCTACGGTCTTTTATATAATAATTGTACCATATTGGTTATGGAACTGGCATAATAAAACGGTATTAGTTAATCCATGCGCCGATTAACTGGCTTTGGGAATCTGATGAGTTTGGTTATTTTGAGAACAGGGACAATACAGGGGATCCCGGATGAGGGTGATACCATCCAGGGAGTATCATTTAAATTATGGCATTTACATTCTGTAAATTATGAATTGCAATGTTATGTTATTGGATTGGTGGTATTGGTATGCTCACCCCGTGTGGGGGCTGTCTCTGTTGGGGCAGGTGTTACAGGTGTAGCAGCAGCTTTGGAGTTGAGCTCGGGCTGTTGATTTGAGGTACTCCAGGATCGAGGTACCAGAGCTGGTTGAATAAGTACATAGATCCAGTGTTGAGATCGAACTGTGCTTGGGAGGTGCTTCCAGGATTGAAGTACCAGTAACGGTATCCGGTAGAGTGTTTTATACATCAGATACACGCTTATCCATTGGGTACTCTTATGTGTGTACATTTTACGTATATATGGAATGTATCAATGGGCTACAGCTTCTCTCTGTTCATTATGGTTGCATGCAATTAATTATGGAATTGCTACATGAACTAAGAGCATGTTAGTGTATTATGTGGGTGCATGTTATATGAATAATCTTGGTTGGGGAATCTGAATATTATGTGAATTGAATGCAAGAAATTTTCTGGGTAGCCCTTGATGGTATGATTATATGCACTAATGGTATGGCTTAATACACTAATAACGGGTTAAGGGCACGGGGGGTCCTTACACAATTGGCCAAAAAGGCACTGATGTGGTGGAAGACCACAGTGATTGAACAGGAGGCTCAGGGTCAGGAAATAAACTGGAAGCTGTTTAGGACTCGATTTCTGACCCGATACTTCTCAGCAGCGGCACGACAGGCTAAAGAGGATGAATTCACTAGCTTGAGGCAAGGTACTATGCCGGTGTCTGACTATGCTCTCCAGTACTGTTCCTTACTTAGATATGTGCCTCATATCGCCACTAGCACCCAAGCAAAGATGAGGAACTTTATGAAAGGCTTGAGGCCGGAGTTGTATGATAGGGTGATCACTTATGGCCCTACTTGTTTTGATGACGCCCTGGCACGAGCTGAACTGGCAGAATTAGGAGTGGGTGCATATCCGACTGTGGCACCGCCTCTAGCACCATCACAGAGGCCGACCCCTGAAAACTTGAAACCAAGGGGCGATCATTTTAAGTCAAAGGGAAACTCATCATCTTCCAGATTCAGTGGTAGATGGTCGGATGCTCGTGGAAGGGGTGGTCGTGGAAGTAATGCTCCGCCTAGGGGACAGTCGCAAGCTAGCAGCTTCGAAAAAGTTAAGTGTTTTCTGTGCGGAGGACCCCATTCAGTGAAAGGATGCTCTGCTTGTTATGAATGTGGGAACCATGGTCACTTGGCCCGAAATTGTCCTAACCGGGGAGGGCCACAGAACACTATGGGGAGACCTTCAGACAGGCCAACGCAGCAGAGACCACCATTTGCACCGAGGCCATTGGGAGGACAGCCGTTGGGGCCACCTCAAGGGCAAGTGTATGCCCTCACCAAGGAGCAGGCTACCGCAGCTCCAGAGGAAGTGATAGCGGGTACGTGTCATTTATTTACGCACCCTGCTTATATTTTGATAGATACAGGTGCGTCACACTCCTTTGTGTCGACGAGTTTTGTGGAGTGGCACCGTATATGCACGACTCCGTCACCCACGCCTCTTGTGGTTTCGACACCCGCTGGAAAGAGGGTGATTGCAGATCGGTTTGTTGATGGCGGCCTCATTTATTTTGAGGGCAACGAGTTGAAGTCAGATTTGATTGTTCTGGGAATGTCAGACTTCGACTACATTGTGGGTATTGATGTGCTGAACAGATATCAGGCAGTAGTGGACTGCATTCAGAGGACAGTACGGTTCAGATCTGATTTGGGGGTTCGGTGGACTTTTTATGGGGATGGTTCCAACTCAAGAATTCCGTTGATATCGGCCTTAAAGATGACTCAGTTATTGGAACGTGGGCATGAGGGTTATCTTATTTATGCCATTGACATTGCTGGAAAGAAAGAAGAGTTAAGAGTCGAAGATATACCCGTGGTTGCCGAGTTTGCCGATGTATTTCTGGAGGAGATTCCCGGATTCCCGCCGGTTAGGGAAGTTGAGTTCGGGATCGAATTATTACCGGGGACATCCGCTATTTCTCGTGCCCCTTACAGGATGGCACCATCGGAGTTGAGAGAGCTGAAAGAGCAGCTACAGGAACTACTTGATAAGGGTTACATACGCCCCAGCGTGTCACCTTGGGGTGCGCCTGTATTATTCGTGAAAAAGAAAGATGGGTCGATGAGATTGTGCATCGACTACATGCAATTGAATAAGGCCACAATGAAGAATAAATACCCTCTTCCACGGATCGATGACTTGTTTGATCAGTTGCAGGGCACGAGGTTGTACAGTAAGATTGATTTGAGGTCGGGGTACCACCAGATCCGAGTTAGAGAGGATGATGTGCAGAAGACAGCCTTCCGGACCCGTTATGGTCACTATGAGTTTTTGGTCATGCCGTTTGGAGTGACAAACGCCCCGGCTGTGTTTATGAGCTTGATGAATCGAGTGTTCCAGTCTCGATTGTGTCTGATAGAGACCCGCGGTTCACATCGCACTTTTGGGAGGGTCTTCAATCGGCTTTGGGTACAGAAGTGAGGCTGAGTACGGCTTATCACCCTCAAACAGATGGTCAGACAGAGCGTACCATACAGACGCTTGAGGACATATTGAGGGCATGTGTTTTGGAGTTCGATACTCCGTGGCAAGATTCAGTGCCACTTGTGGAGTTCTCTTACAACAACAGTTATCAGGCGAGCATTCAGATGGCTCCATTCGAGGCCCTTTACGGTCGACGATGTAGGTCACCGTTGTACTGGGAAGATTTGACTAGTAAGACGGTCGGAGGACCGGAATTGATTCAAGAAATGGAAGAGAAAATCAAAGTGATCCGTCAAAAAATGAAAGCGGCTCAAGATAGGCAAGTGGCCTATGCTAATAAACGACGGCGACCATTGGAATTCCAAGTGGGAGACAGAGTCTGTCTGAAAATCTCACCTTTCAGAGGTGTAGTTCGTTTCGGTATGCGCGAGAAGTTGTCTCCGAGATATGTTGGGCCGTACGAGGTATTACAGCGCATCGGCACTTTGGCTTATCGTTTGGCCCTACCGCCGTCCTTGTCTGGTATACATGATGTCTTCCATGTATCTATGTTGAGGAAGTATGAGCCAGACCCGTCTCATGTGTTGCAGCCTTCAGAGGTTCAGTTGAGTTCAGATGTATCCTATGTTGAACGGCCAGTCAGAATTCTGGATCGAGAGGATCGCAGACTTCGAAGCAAGGTTATACCGATGGTCAAGGTTCAGTGGGATCGTCGGGGTGTCGAAGAGGCCACGTGGGAGACGGAACGGCATATGGTGCAGCACTACCCGGAACTATTCTCTGGTATGTGTTTATGTTTAGTTTCTTTTGGGGTAAGTGCATGCGATTTCGAGGATGAAATCTTCTAAGTAGGGGAGTATTGTGATGTCCCCGAAATGATTAATTGTGTTTAAGGCATTAATTGTGTTCATATGAGTAAATATGATTAATTATGGTGGTAATTGCCTTATGTGTTAGAATTAATTGCCATGTGGAAATGCTTGGTCATGCGGGCTGGTAGAGCATTCCAGGGTGCATGTTATGCATGTTGGGTAATTGGGTGTTTCAATGGCTTACATGTTGGTAGTCATTTATTTTGTGAAACATGCATTTAATTGGAATTTGGTGCATTGTGATGAAATGTGTTTAAAATACCATGTTGGGGTATAATTTACATCATGTTAATTGTTGGGGTACAAATTTAAATAAAAGTTTAACCCTTACCCCACCACCTCATTCCACTTTACTCCTTACACTCAAAATCCCCAATCTTTCCCAAACCCTTACTTTCCCCTCAAACTCGATTTTGGCTTCTAAGTGGGAAGGAAGTGCTTGCAAAAGTTTCATTTTGGTGATTCTTGGTAAGATTTAATGCCTAGGATGTTTATATATCACTTCTTGTTGTTCTTGAAGTGTTTGGTTTGAGTTTTGGTAGGATTTAAAAAGGGTTTGAAATGGGTTTGTTTGGGTTAGTGTGATTTTTTGGTGGGATGTTGGATTTTTAGTGGTTTTATGATGTGTGTTGAAGGTTTTAAGTGTTTTAATGCTTTTGAGTTGTTGGTATAAATGGTGTTGAGGATGGTGAAGGTTTCAAAGTGCAAAAATGGTGATTTTCGTGGTACAGGGGCTGGCGATTGATCGCCCGTTTTTGGCGATCGATCGCGAGCAGGCAGTAGGCTCCAGAAGCCTTTGGCGATCGATCGCCACTTTTGGGCGATCGATCGGTTAGCTTGGCGATCGATCGCGCCAAAAGTGGCGATCGATCGCCGAAAGCAAAAATTTGTTGGTTCGGGCAGCGTGATCTCGCGATCGATCGGGACGTCTTGGCGATCGATCGCGAGACACACAAATGTGTGTTTTTGGCATTTTTGTGGAATTTTTGGATATTGGACTATAATTGGCATCTAATATTGATTTGTATGGTTGTGTAGAACCATCCCAGGTACCAACAACATCGAGGAGATAAAGTTATACAACTTCTCCACTTTTGAGACTAAGGTATGTAGTGAGACGTACGAGCATCGGACGGTAAAACGTGTTACAACTTTGATGATGTATATTGTGAATATTGTGTCCTTATATGTGATGAAATATGTGAATGATAGTGTTATATCATGATATTGGAATCAATTGTGTTTGATTATTGTGGTAGAATTGATGAATGTTCCGGTAGCCTTTATCTCCGAGCGAGGGAGGTACTTGCCGCTGTCATATGAAGCGATGGTAGTATGATATTTGCCGCAGTCATGTCTAAGCGTGGTAACATGCCGCTGTCATTGTCGAAGCGAGGGATATCATATGATGCCGCTATATGTCGAAGCGAGGGGTCCTAAAATTCCGCTGTTGTATTGGGACCGGAACAGTCACAATTCTAGTGATTAATGTGGAATATTGTGGATATAATTGGAAACGCGTTATCGATCATTATATTGTGAGCTAATGATTTTGTGCATAAGTTTGTGAAACAGGAACAACAAATAAATGTGCTAATGTGGTGATCAAGGAGCATATCTATTATTTGTCTCATGCGCTTAATTATTTTATTAAGTTGAATTGTGTTAAGTGGTGATATATATATATGCTCATGGTGAGTTGTTCCTGTAGGTATGCTTTTGGACCAAAGGGGCTAAGGGTTGGGTTGAACTGTGAGCTGAAGGAGGCATGAAAGAAGATAGAATACAGGATTTTTGTTAGTCTTAACATTCATTTTGGCAATGTAACTAACTAACTATCGAAGTTTTATTTTTGGCCTGTAATTACATTGAGCTCACATAACAACCAGAACTCTAAGATGTCTCTAATACATATTTAGCCTTGTTTGTATCTTGATTTCACTGTTAAGGTAGAGAGGCCTTACAGGAGTACCGCATGTCCATTGAAGCGAGGTTATTCTATGCCGCTTATATGTGAAGCGAGGTGCATTAAAATACACTACCGTAACAAGACTAGGGATCCCTTATTCTATTGGCGATGGTTCATTCAGCTATTCTATTGGCGATGGTTCATGCCGCCGGGTATTCATAGCGATGGTTCATTCCGCTATTCTATTAGCGATGGTTCATGCCGCCGGGTATCTATATAGCGATGGTTCATTCCGCTATTCTATTGGCGATGGTTCATGCCGCCGGGTATCTATATAGCGATGGTTCATTCCGCTATTCTATTGGCGATGGTTCATACCGCCGGGTATCTAGATAGCAATGGTTCATTCCGCTATTCTATTGGCGATGGTTCATGCCGCCGGGTATCTATATAGTGATGGTTCATTCAGCTATTCTACTGGCGATGGTTCATGCCGCCAGTATCTACATAGCGATGGTTCATTCAGCTATTCTATTGGCGATGGTTCATGCCGCCGGGTATTCATAGCGATGTTTCATTCCGCTATTCTATTAGCGATGGTTCATGCCGCCGGGTATCTATATAGCGATGGTTCATTCCGCTATTCTATTGGAGATGGTTCATGCCGCCGGGTATCTATATAACGATGGTTCATTCCGCTATTCTATTGGCGATGGTTCATGCCGCCAGGTATCTACATAGCGATGGTTCATTCCGCTATTCTATTGGCGATGGTTCATGCCGCCGGGTATTCATAGCGATGGTCCATTCCGCTATTCTATTGGCGATGGTTCATACAGGCGTATATTTATAACGATGTTTTATGCCACCGACTCTATGGTGAGGAATCAGGCAACTGATTCTGTGGCGATGGGTTATACCGCTATGTACGTAACACTGGATTATGCCGCCTACGAGCGATGGGTGCTGATTGCGTACCACTGTGGGATGACAGAGACAGGTATGCCGCTATCTCATTAACGATGAGGTATGGTTTATTACTGTTTTGTTAGCATTATTGTGGATGATATGCGTGGATATACATATGCCATCATATGTTTGACGATGTTATTTGGGATGTCTATGTGGACGCAAGGCGTCGTTTTGGTGAAAAATACATTCATGTTATGTATTTGGTTGTACGGTTTGAGTGCTGATGATGAGCACATGGTAGATTCTAGGTCACTAGTTGACGATACCTTTTGCCGAGAAAGTTTGCTCAATGGAGCATTGGATGCATTGTACCGGTGAGTGTACCACATCATGTTATAGAGGTAAATATTTGTCGAGCAGTGATACCCTTGGGTATGCTTGCTGGGATGGCTAAGGCCAAGTGATTGGTGGTAAGAGTAGTCATTGAGGAAACCACTCGCTCGTTGTTGTGATGTGGAGTGGCATGATCACACCCACCCCGAGGGTGTAGAATAAGTCCTAATGAATTAGGATTGCATGGTAGTTGAGCAAGGACACCTGGATGTCCATTATACTTGGTGTTTTAGAGATATGTTGGGTGATGACCCACAACTCTAATGGTTTGTACGGTATGGTATCCATAGATGAGATGTGTGTCACGTTGGTAGGTTGGTATAAGCCTATGGGACCAGTGAATCACTAGCCAGGTATTGTTGTAGTGCTTTAGTGTGCTTGTGATAGCCATTATACTGCTCGTTGGATTCGAGATGGGTGAATCGTATGGTGATACGATGAGGGGTATGGTAGACTTTTGTAGTCTCCTTGTGGCATGATGATGAGGCAGAGAGTACCTCACGGAGACGTTTATACATCAAATGTTTTGAGGGATTTGTTTTGGGACAACTCAATTTTGTTGGGAATACCAACGTGAGTGTCAACAAGTCGTTGTTAGCTCTGGTTGAGCATTCTTGCATATGGCATGCAATGGGAGTCACAATGGTTTGTGAGATATAGTTAGTGGGGTGACACTCTATATTGATTTTATCTCTTGGAGAGATTTGGATTGTGCTGTCATGGAGACAGCTGAAATTGGTTGAGGGTGGATTATGAATCAACCGGGGTAAGCCCTACTAGTGTTGGACTAGGTGATGGCTTCGCATTTCCGATGAGACGTTCGAGGAGACATCCTTGGGGAATACTCGAGGTTTTGAAGTACTATGGCATGGGTACTGAGCGTCTTCAAATTGAGTATACATGGTGTATACGGATTTTGATTTGGTAATAGTGGCTTTGATGCCCTATTTTGAACCAGTTGCGTATTATGGTTCTGGGATATGTTTGGTATAACATATCCAGTTTTCCGAACAATGGTTCGAGGTTGGAGAGTCATGGATTCATGACGTTTTCCTTGTGAGGAAGGTAGTATTGTTGTACCTACCGATTTGGGAATCTTTGGGAGATTCAATGAGTCGGGTCATGTGGTGTTGTTGTTGGAATCACACCGTTGGTCGTTGGACTGTCAAGCATTATTCTCCGCGAGGTGAGAATAGCTGGGGATTGACAGTTGGTTTGGAGACTTTGGGTATATTTAGAGATACCCGAGTCTATTGCATTGAGTATGCTTGGTTTGATGAATCTCCGGTGAGAGATCGTGGCACCTGGAGATCGGTAATCTCGATGACACGATGGATTTTGAAGATTAATCGTGAGGATTGTTTGGCTTCCCCGAGGAGGGATTGTCGTGTTTTAGAACTATGGTAATTCTTGATGGATAATTCGATAGCCTTCCTGTTTTAGGATTGTTAAATCCCAGGATAAACAAGGGATGGTCAGGATTCGGATTTACTTAGTGTCATGGTTGACACGTGTGGTAGGAATGCAATTGATTGTCTTGCATGTCCTTTGTGGAACTTGAGACCTTGTGGAGTCTCGATGGTGTGTTTGGGACCAAGATGTGATTTCTTGGAACACACGGATGTAGACATCTTGTGAGATGTGTTTTTGTGTCTATTGGTGACCGTGAGTTTTCCGATCCGCGTTGCAAGTGGTGCAGCTACTCCTCTATTGGAGATGGATTTGGAAAATGAGAACGGGATGTAGTTCAGGTACACTGTTGTGTACTAATGGTCACTTTGGTAGCGATGTATGCTTAACATCGGTGGCTATGTCTTGGAGATATCATTAGGACGATACCTATTTTAGAATCATGAATGATTCGTTTTGTTGCAGTTATGTTTGGTTGACTGCCTTTGAGATGGTTAGCATCGGGAAATGCTGATGTCTTTCGTGGATCTGGGTCGGTTGGAGAGGTTACTCCATTCCAGGTTTGGTGCGAGGTCGGTATCCTCGCGGTTGGTGTGTCGTTCATGTTATGTTCATGATTCAACATCGTGGATCCGTTTGGATTGCGTATTTTCAGGGTTACGTGGTGTAGGCCGTGCAAATTTCGAGGATGAAATTTTATTAGTGGGGGATAATTGTGATGTCCGGGAATTACTGGTGTTAATTCCGGTGTAGTGATAATCCTTTATGGATTTTTAATTGTGGTTATTAGGAATTAATTGTAGTGTTAGGTCTCCAGAGGTTGTTAAATCGGGCATTTGGGATCGTTGGATCCAAATGTTGAGATTGTATTTTCATTTTGGTGGAAAACCTATGAGTTGGGTTTTTGGTGGGACTTGGAGTCCGGGGTGCTTTTTGTTGAGGCTGGTATGTGGATTTGATGTTGGAGAGAGAGTTTTTGAACAGATGATTTTTAATGAATCATGATGTATTTGTGTAAGTATTGGTATGTTGGGGTATTTTTGCTATATATACCCGTTGGACTCGAGATTTCCGTCATTTTGGCACGGAATCACTTCTCTCTCTCTCCTCTCCCCTTCTATCGAGTCTACCCCTCTTTCCCCTAACCCTTATCCTTTCTCTTTGGAGAAAAATTATAGGAGGCTCGATTTAGGAGCCGGATTCTTCGAAGATAAGTTGATAATCTCATTCTCCTCTCTTTTAGCTTCGATTTGGTAGTAGTATGGTAGATTTTGGTTGTTATGGATTTTGGGGGGTTTTTGATAAAAATCCAAAATTGAGTTTTTGAAGTTTTTATGTGTTTTAAATGTTGTATTTGAGGTGTTGAGGTTGTATGGGGTGTTGGTTTGGAGTTTGGGTGTGAAAAACACCATTGAAGCTCGAAATTTTCAAAAACCCGCAGGTCGCGATCGATCGCGGCTTGGCGCCGATCGATCACGACATGTCACTGAATTAGGAAGGCGATGAACAATGTCGCGCAATCGATCGCGAGAAGTAGGCGATCGATCGCGAGGGTCTTGGCTATTGATCGCGAGGCGTGGCGATCGATCGCGGAAGGCAGTGCTGCGGGCAGTGTGTCGCGGCACTGTTTGGTTTGATTTCTTTTGGAATTTTGGAAAACGTCGTGATTTTGGAATCGAGGCTTTTAGGGGCCGTTTCCGGGGCAATGTTTGCATTCCAATGGGAATGCTACACCTTTTAAATGGATTGATTGGAGCCAAAATTTAATAAAACGAAATTATCGGTTGGGTTTTTGGCTATCTTTTAAACATGAAAAATGGAATATTTTGGGTTTTATGCATGCTTAGCCGGGGGGCTTTTATTTTGATAATCGTCATGGATAGGCGATAGTTTTGGAAGTTGTGAATTTGCGTGGGCACGTGATTGCATGCCTATGTTTAATTGGGAGTTATTTGCATGTTAGCACTTAACTCATCGGGTCGTGGGACTCAGGCAAGGTTGGACTCAAACTACGGAATCATAAGGTACGTATGACGTACGAGCATAGCCATTTTATTATAATTGCAATTGTGAGTGCATGGTACGCTATATTGCAATAAATGTATATTGAATTGCATTGTTTATTATAATCACTATGAATGGACATATATACATCGAGAATTATATGGTGCCGCTTTTGAGCGAGTAATGATTGGGATGTTGTAGCCTTTGAGCGAACATCAGTTATGACGCCAGTGCTGTTGAGCATGCGTGAGAATGAAATGCCGCTATTGTAGAGCGAGCAATGAGGTAGAACCATGGAACCATAAATGAGATAAATGGGATAATTGTAATCATTATTTAATGGACTGATATTATGGTTATGATATTGGTATATAGCATATGGATTCGTTAATCAATGTAATGATTAACTGGCATTTGGGAATTTGATGATTTTAGTTGTTTTGAGAACAGGGACAGTACATAGAATCCGGATGAGGATGATATCATCCAGGGAGTATATTTTGTGTTTCATAGCATTTACATTGTTGTAAATTATGAATTGTATTACTATGATTGTTGGGTTTGGGATATCGGTGTGCTCACCCCGTGTGGGGGCTGTCTCTGTTGGGGTAGGTTATTAGGTACATCGATGGCTGGGAGTTGAGCTCGAGCTGTGGATTTGAGGTGATTCCAGGATCGAGGTACCAGCGACGGTATTGAGTATGATAGTGTATACACTAGATACTTTATGCGCATATGGGTTCTATAAAGAAGGCAATGGTCTTTCTCTCTTCATTTATGTGTTGCACGCAATTACTTATTGAATTGCTAAATGAACTGAGAACATGTTAGTGTATTATAATGGTGCATGACATGTATGTTGACTCGGGCTGGGGAACTAGACATATATGGAATAATGTAAAGAAATTTTATTATATGCATGATTTGGTATGGCGACAAGTATATTTCCCCTACGTGTATGATTATATGACCGAATGGCATGGATTAATACGCTAATAACGGGTTAAGGGCACGGGGGTCCTTGCAACACCCCTTATCATAGGAATTAGTCGGAGATTAATTCTCATAGTTTGGTTGTCCCTTTTGAACCTAGATCTTTTGGGATCTCTAGTCACATATGTTGGGTATCCACTACAAGATTTTGATTGTAGGGTTTTAATCACATTCCACTCGATAAACTATATACTTAATCTCTAGGCAAGTCCTTTGTAAGCGGATCCGTAATATTTTCCTTTGACTTCACGTAGTCAATGTACATAATGTCATTTGAGATCAATTGTTTAATAGTATTGTGTCTACGATGTATATGTCTAGACTTACCATTATACATGCTACTCCGTGCCCTTCCTGTAGCAGATTGACTATCACAATGTATTTTAATTGCAGGCACATGTTTTTCCCAACAAGGAATTTCTTCCAAGAAACTTCTAAGCCATTCGACTTCTTCTCATGCTTTATCCAAAGCTATGAATTCAGATTCCATAGTGGATCTAGCAATACAAGTTTGCTTGGTAGATTTCCACGATACTACATCCCCTCCAATGGTAAACACATAACCACTTGTCGACTTGGAGTCTTGCGTGTCCGATATCCAATTTACATCACTGTATCCTTCCAATACAACATTATATCTTGTATAGTGCAATCCATAGTTCAGGGTGTATCTTAAATATTTAAGTACCCTCATCAATGCGTTTCAATAATCATTGTTTGGATTGCTCGTGAATCTACTTAGTTCGCCAACCACATATGTAATATGAAGACGTGTACAGTTCATGAGATACATGAGACTGCCAATTATCCTTGAGTATTCTAATTGCGTGACAGGGTCTCCTTTATTTTTAACCAAATGTAGATTTGGGTCATAAGGTGTCTTTACAGACGACGTGTCATTCGCGAGAAATTTCTCGAGTATTCTCAACATAATAAGATTGTGACAACACTCGTCCTTCGGATATCTTGGAGATTTTAATTCCATGTATCACATCAGCTTCACACATATCTTTCATTTCGAAATGTTTTATTAACAATTTCTTTGTTGCGTTGATGAGTTCTAAGTTGCTTCCCACTATGGGAATATCATCAACATACAAGCATACTATTACATATGCTTTAGGCGTGTTTTTCATATATACGCATTTGTCACACTCGTTAATTTTGAAACCATTTGACAACAATGTTTTGTCAAATTTTTTATGCCATTGTTTCAGCTCTTGCTTAAGCCCATACAATGACTTAACGAGTCTACACACCTTTTTCTCTTGTCCGGGAACCACAAACCCCTCGGGTTGTTTCATATAAATTTCCTCCTCAAGTTCCCATTGAGAAATGTTGTTTTTACATCCATTTGATGTATCTCTAAATTGTTTAGAGCAGCGATAGCAATGATCACTCTAATGGACGTAATTCTCGTGACTGGTGATTATGTATCAAAGTGATCAAGGCCTTCCTTTTGTCTATATCCCTTTGCCACGAGTCTCGCCTTGTACTTATCAATTGAACCATCAGACTTATGTTTCCTTTTAAGAACTCATTTGCATTCTAATGGTTTACTTCCAGTTGGAAGGTATACCAATTCCCACGTGTGGTTTTGCATTATGGATTCTATTTCACCATTAATAGCCTCTTTCCACATAGGAGCATCAGAGCTAGATAATGCGTAACTAACCGATCTTGGTTCATTGTCCAACATATATGTCATGAAGTCAGGACCATAAGTCTTAGCTACTTTGCTTCTCTTGCTGTGATATCCCCGAAATGATTATGTACTTTTAAACATTAATTATGTTATGAAGATTATGGTATTAATTCATTTGGGTTGAGTTAATAATATTGGGGAAATGCGTTTCAGGGTGCATGTGATATATGTTGGGAATTTGGGTTATGGCATGATTATTTGGGGTGGTGTTGTTTGTTTTGGTGAAGCATGTTTAATTGGAATTTGAAGTATTTTATTGATTAAATACAATAAAATATCATGTGAGGATATTTAATACAGCGTGCTAAATACCGGGACCAAAACATAACACATCACACCACCCACCACCCAACCACCCCCCAACCCATGCAGCATTTGCGGAATTCACCGATGTGTTTCCGGATGAGATTCCAGGATTTCCGCCAATCAAAGATGTTGAGTTTGCGATTGAATTACTGCCAGAGACATCTGCTATTTCCCGTGCCCCTTATAGGATGGCACCGGCAGAGCTGCGGGAGCTGAAATTGCAGTTACAGGAGCTCCTCGACAAAGGATACATTCGCCCTAGTGTATCACCATGGGGTGCTCCAGTCTTGTTCGTAAAGAAAAAGGATGGTTCGATGCGTCTGTGCATCGATCAGTCAATTGAATAAAGTGACGATTAAGAACAAGTACCCCCTTCCGAGGATTGATGACTTATTTATCAGCTTCAGGGCACAAAACTTTACTCGAAGATTGACTTGAGGTCAGGCTATCACCAGATACGAGTTAGAGCTGATGACATACAAAAGACAGCCTTTCAAACTCGGTATGGGCACTACGAGTTCTTAGTGATGCCATTCGGGGTGACGAATGCCCCTGCAGTATTTATGAGCCTGATGAACAGAATATTTCAGAGGTATCTTGATCAGTTCGTGATCGTGTTTATTGACGATATTCTTGTCTACTCGAGGAGTAAGGAGGAGCATGCCAATCATTTGAGGATGGTGCTTCAGATCCTCAGAGATCATCAGTTGTACGCCAAGCTCAGCAAGTGTGAGTTTTGGCTGAGCATTGTAGCGTTATTGGGTCATATTATCTCTCGAGAGGGGATATCAGTAGATCCCAGGAAGATAGAGGCAGTTATGGATTGGCCTGCGCCGACTTCAGTCACTGAGATCCGAAGTTTCCTTGGTTGGCTGGGTATTATCGACGCTTTGTCGAAGGGTTTTCAAAGATTGCCAAGCCATTAACTCAGTTAACTCAGAAGGGAGTTCCATTCTTTTGGTCGGAAGCTTGTGAGCAGAGCTTCCAGGAATTGAAGCACATATTGACTTCAGCGCCAGTATTGGTAATTCCCAGGGAGAACAAGGGTTCGCTCTCTATACTGACGTATCACTTCAGGGTCTAGGATGCGTACTGATGCAGGATAAGCATGTAGTGGCTTATGCTTCGAGACAATTGAAGCCACACGAGACGAGGTATCCAGTCCATGATTTGGAGCTAGCAGCTATAGTGTTTGCCTTGAAGATATGGCGACACTACTTATATGGTACCTCATTCACTATCTTCACTGATCACAAGAGCCTGAAGTTCTTGTTTACGCAGGCTGAGCTGAATATGAGACAGAGGAGATGGATGGACCTGCTGAAGAATTATGACTGTGAAATCGAATACCATCCAGGAAGAGCAAATCTGACAGCCGACGCTTTGAGTCGAAAGGTGAAGAGCACGGCAAAGGATGCCATGTGTCTATCAGCTATGATGGGCTCCTACTTTCAGTTGGGATTTGATTATGAAGTGTCTGCTTCACTGGTACAGGTATTGACCTTATTAGCTGAGCCAGTTATTTATGAACACATCCGGAAGGCTCAGGGGGCAGACGAAGAGGTCCAGAGGTGGTTGTCATTGGTTCGTCTTGGTCAGTCGTCAAAGTTCAGGACGACTGAGGATGGTTCCTTGAGGTTAGGTGATCGATGGGTGGTTTCGAATACACATGAGTTGCGTCAGGGAATATTAAAGCGAGCCCATTGCAGCAGGATGAGTATCCACCGGGACGGAATGAAAATGTATAAGGACTTATGTAGCCAGTTTTGGTGGAACTGAATGAAACAAGATGTCACCACATTTGTCAAGAGATGTCTGATTTGTCAGTAAGTGAAGGCTGAGAGGCAGAGGCCTGGTGGTGAGCTTAGAAGTTTGGAGATACCAGAATGGAAGTGGGAGCACGTATCCATGGACTTCGTGACCCACTTACCGAGGACTGTTTCGGGTTTTGATGCCATCTGGGTAGTCGTGGACAGATTGACTAAAGTGGCTCACTTCATTCCATACGGTATGACCTTCACGTACGTGAAGATGGCTCAGTTATATGTCAGAGATGTAGTGAGACTGCATGGGATCCCTGTTTCGATTGTGTCTGATCGAGATCCGCGGTTTACATCTCACTTTTGGGAAAGTCTTCAGTCAGCTCTGGGTACAGAATTGAGGTTGAGCACAACATACCATCCCCAAACGGACGGACAGACCGAGCGTACCATACAGACGCTCGAAGATATGTTACGGGCTTGTGTGTTGGAGTTCGATACTTTGTGGCAGGATTCAGTGGCCTTGGTAGAATTTTCTTATAACAATAGCTACCAGGCAAGCATACAGATGGCTCCTTTTGAGGCCCTCTATGGTAGACGTTGTAGGTCGCCTTTATATTGGGATGATGTGGACCGTAAATCGGTCGGAGGACCAGAGTTGGTCCAAGAAATGGAAGAAAAGGTAAAGGTGATCAGAAGGAAAATGAAAGCAGCTCAGGACAGACAGGCAGCGTATGCTATTCAACGGCTTCAGCTGTTAGAGTTTCAGTTGGGCGATAGGGTCTTTTTGAAGATCTCACCTTTCAGAGGTGTAGTACGTTTTGGGATGCGGGGGAAGTTATCCCCGAGATATGTTGGGCCATACGAGATCTTACAGCGTATTGGTACTCTGGCATATCGGTTGGCTTTACCGCCCTCTCTGTCCGGTATACACGACGTATTTCATGTGTCTATGTTGCGGAAGTACGAGCCAGATCCTTCTCATGAGTTGCAACCTTCTGAGGTTCAGATAGAGTCCGATGTTTCCTATGTGGAGCGGCCTATCAGGATTCTGGATCGGGCAGATCGCACACTACGAAACAAAGTGATTCCTATGGTCAAAGTTCAGTGGTATTGTAGGGGTGTCGAGGAGGCCACGTGGGAGACGGAACGACACATGGTGCAGCACTATCCGGAACTATTTTCTGTTATGTGATTTATGTTTGTTTTGTTTTGGGTAAGTGCATGCTGATTTCGAGGATGAAATCTTATAAGTATGGGAGTATTGTGATATCCCCAAAATGATTATGTACTTTTAAACATTAATTATGTTATGAAGATTATGGTATTAATTCATTTGGGTTGAATTAATAATATTGGGGAAATACGTTTCAGGGTGCATGTGATATATGTTGGGAATTTGGGTTATGGCATGATTATTTGGGGTGGGTGTTGTTTGTTTTGGTGAAGCATGTTTAATTGTAATTTGAAGTATTTTATTGATTAAATACTATAAAATATCATGTGAGGATATTTAATACATCGTGCTAAATATCGGGACCAAAACATAACACATCACACCACCCAACCACCCCCCCAACCCATGCTGCAATTGCTGAACCCATACCTCACTTCTCCACTCTCCCACTCCACCTTCCCATCTCAGAATCTCTTCCCTTTTTCACCCCCATTTTCGTCCAGCATATGATAAGCATATAGGAGGAGGAGATCTACCATTTTATTGCTTGGAACCTTGTGATATCCCCGAAATGATTAAGTGTTATTTAAACATTAATCATTGTTGTGAAAATTATGGTATTAATTCTTTGTGTTGAATTAATAATATTGGGAGATGCATGTGAGGGTGCATGTGTTATATGTTGGGATTTTGGGGTTGTGGCATGATTAATTGGGGTGTGTGTTAATCGTTTTGGTAAAGCATGTTTAAAAAGGGAATTGAAGTATTTTATTGAGAAAATACTATAAAATATCATGTGAGGATGTTTTAATACACCGTGCTAAATACCGGGACCAAAACATAACACATCATACCACCCACCACTCAACCACCCCCCTTGACCCATACCCTGCTGCCAGCTGCTGCCCATACCCTTTTCCCCCATCTCCCACTTCACCTCACAAGTCTGAAATCACTTCTTTCTTCCTCACCAAACTCGTCCAACACTTGCTGAGCAAGATAGGAAGGAGCTCAACTAATTTTACTGCCTTGAAGCTTGCAAAAATCGGAGCCAAAAGGGGGTGAGAAACCATTTCTGGGTTTGAAAAATTTGTTGTTGAGTTCATACTTTTGCTTGTGTGAAAAATGGCATGTTAGTTTAGGTTTTGTTAAACCTTCGATTCATGTTCATTTATGATGTTTTTATAAAGCTTCCAGTATTTTTCCTTGAGCATATTACATATTTTATGTAGAAGATTTAAGCATGTAAAGAGGAGTGTTCGAAAATCTGGGTAGATATTTCCCCTGTTTTTCTGGAAAAACGTGGACTGGGAGTGATTTTGAGGAGGTGATATTATGCATATTAGATGGGTTTTAGAGTAAACCTTCGATGTGAAAATATGCATGGTAGTCTTGTGAAGCCCTTGGCATGTTTGTTCGAGCATGATTTATGAGATATGTTATAGTTTTTATAGCATGAAATGAAGTACTCGAAAATCTGGAAACGAAATGTGTTGTCCTGTATCAGGAAATGTTGATTTGGGTACCTGTGTAAATGGTCGATTCCAATGCATGTGGGCTTATGTTAGAGTGTAATTTTGGTATAAATACACTCAGGGTAGTGTGTTGTAACTGCTAGCATGTTGGTCTTGGCATGTTGTATGTCTTACATGTTAGAATGAAAGGTGTGAATATCAGTGTTGAACATTCTGGAAAAATATCGCGCACAGACCATGTGGCGATCGATCGCCGAGGTCCAGTAGCCAAAATCAAAGGCACGCGATCGATCGCCATGAATGGCGCGATCGATCGCCATGGGACAGTGGAGTTTGGCGATCGATCGCCAGAAGCAAAATTTTGAAATATTGATTTTTGTTGGATTTTTGATTTTGGATCATATATTGGCATCTAATATTGTGTTGTACACTGGTGTAGAGCCTTCACAGACGGCTACACAACGCAGGGGATAGAGTCCCACCACACACTACTTTTTGGAAAGGTACGTAAGCGACGTACGGGCATCCCAACGGTAACATGTATTTATGTTTGTCTGTGTGACACATGATGAATGCAATGCGATGCATTATGAGTTGATACATGTTATTATGCATTGTTGTTGCATATTATGCATTGTTGTTGCATATTGTGATGTGGGATAAAGAGATGTATTCCACGAGTCAGGGCGATCACGGTTAAGGTGTTAATGCTTACGCTTTACAGCTAAAAATGTGGAGCGGGAGGGGGGAGGCTCGCTTGCACATGGAGGTGGGTTTATACCATACTGAGCGAGGATGAGATACCGCTAGTATGAAGAAGCGAGGATGAGATACCGCTTGTTTTGAGACATGAAAGCGAAGAAGCATTAAAATAACTGATGATGACTGACTCAAGAAAAAGAGGAAATGTCATGACATTCATTTGTGAAACCATACATTCATATAATGTGTTATATTATGAATTATGGTACAGGGACAACCAATGGGCATTGTAAATGCGATGGAAATATTGGAAGTGATTTGTATTTTATGATTGTGCATTTACGCCTTATTATCATATTATGTTGAATATGAATTGTGTTATGCTCATGTGTTGGGGGTTGTCTTTGTAGGTGCTTTTGATGTTGAGAACCAGGGTCGGGGTTGAGAAGCTGAGCTGTAAGGAGAGCTACAGGATTAGCTACATAATTTGAGAAAATTTTATATAGCTTCTACTTGTGGTAGAATAAGACTATAGTGTAACACCTTTTGTAGGAATTTGTGAAATTCCTTTGAAACTTTTACTACTGTATCCCTTAAGCTCAGGATAATCAACATGACTCATTACTCTGATTTATTCATATGAATGTTTAGTTCTCTTAAATCGCACCTATTAGTATATTGAGATATCGGGGTCTCACATTTAGTGGTATCAGAGCAGTGGTTAGATAACCAGGGAAGAGTGAAGGGTAGCCTTTAGAGACAAGTTGGCTAGGTATTCATTGTTGGGCATGTTATGCATGTGATGCATATTATTGTATAAGTGTTATACTAACATGCTTTTGAATATGATACTCTTGTTATCTAACGGCTTATTCTATGAACTGCTTTTGGTATTGTTGTTAACTCTTGTGTTGCAGTATGGCGGCTATTAACCCGGAGATCCTCAATGAAGAGGTAGGGGACATGGGCAGTATGAATGCTAGTGTTGCTCATGTGAATCCTTTACCGCCACCTGCTGTGGGAGTGGAGCCCAGTGCACAGATGTTATTACCCGTGGAGCTCAGTTTGACACAGTTTCTGAATTTCCGTCCACCCATGTTTGAGGGGACCGAGTCTGGAGAAGGGGCCGAAGAGTGGCTAGAACGGATAGAGCAGATACTTGTGACTGCGCCTTGTGCACGTACCGCATGGCTGAGGTTAGCCGAGTTTCAGATGGCGAAGAAGCCTTCTATGTGGTGGAAGACCACTGTGATGGAGCTGAGAGCTCAGGGCATGGTAGTAGACTGGACTGTATTCAGGACCCGGTTTCTTAACCGGTATTTTTCTGCTGCTGCTAGACAAGTAAAGGAGGACGAGTTCACGAATTTGAGGCAGGGCGACATGTCAGTTTCAGACTTTGCCTTGCATTATTCCTCACTGTTGAGGTATGTCCCCCATATCGCTGTGAGCAGCCATACAAAGATGAGGCATTTCCTGAAAGGACTCAGGCCAGAACTATTTGACCGGGTTGTCTCCAACAACCCTAGCTCTTTTGATGACGCCCTGACACGGGCAGAGTTAGCAGAAATTGCAGTGGGAGCATACAAGGATGTTGTACCCCCTTCAGTACCATCACAGAGGCCTGTTGCTGATAGTTTGAAACCACGAGGGGATCAGTTCAAGGCTCGTGGAGCCTCATCATCTTCCAGATTTAGCGGGAAGAAATCTCAGAGTCAGAAACAGAGCAATCGAGGACCTACACAGGGGAGTAAGGCAGGAGGGGACAGGTGTGACCGCTGTGGAGGATTTCACTTGTCACGTGACTGCCGAGGCTGTTATGTTTGTGGCAAGGTGGGCCACTTAGCTAGGAACTGCCCCAATCGGGCAAGTCAGGCAGACTCAGGGCCGAATAGGCCAAGGTTTGATGCTGGGAGGGCACCACCGAGACAACAGTTTGCGCCTCGACCGCAGGGAGGTCAGGCGGCAGGACCATCGCAGGGTCAGGTGTATGCACTGACTAGGGAGCAGGCTGAGGCAGCCCCAGAGGAGGTCATTGCTGGTACGTGTCATTTATTTACGTACCCTGCATTTATTTTGGTAGATATAGGTGCTTCTCATTCCTTTGTATCTATTGCTTTTGTGGAGAGACACCACTTGTGCTCGTCTCTGTTACCCACGCCTCTCATGGTCTCGACACCCACGGGGAAGCATGCGATTGCGGATTGGCTGTTGTCTGATTGCCTCATTTATTTTGAGGGCAATGATCTGAGGGCTGATTTGATTCAGTTAGAGATGTCAGACTTTGACTGTATTATCGGCATTGATGTGTTGAGCAGATACCGAGCTGTGGTAGACTGTCGGCAGAGGACTGTTCGTTTTCTATCTGATCAGGGTTCCAGTGGACTTTTTATGGGGACGGCTCTCGTCCAAGGATTCCACTGATCTCAGCGGTCAAGATGTCGCGGTTATTGGAGCGCGGCCACACAGGTTATATCATTTATGCGGTGGATGTATCTGAGGAAAAGGAAGTGAGAGCCGAGAACATTCCAGTTGTGGCGGAGTTCATTGATGTGTTCCCAGATGAGATTCCGGGATTTCCGCCTGTCAGGGATGTTGAGTTTGCTATTGAGCTGCTGCCGGGGACATCAGCCATTTCTCGTGCCCCATACAGGATGGCACCGGCAGAGCTGAGGGAACTAAAGGTACAGTTACAGGAGCTCCTTGACAAGGGATACATTCGTCCTAGTGTATCGCCTTGGGGTGCACCAGTCTTGTTCGTGAAAAAGAAGGATGGATCAATGCGTCTGTGCATTGACTACAGGCAATTGAACAAGGCCACAGTGAAGAACAGATATCCACTTCCGAGGATTGATGATCTGTTCGACCAGCTTCAGGGTACAGAGGTGTACTCGAAGATAGACTTGAGGTCAGGCTATCATCAGGTGCGGGTTAGAGCTGGTGATGTTCAAAAGACGGCTTTTAGAACTCGATATGGACACTATGAGTTCTTGGTGATGCCTTTCGGTGTGACAAATGCACCTGCAGTTTTTATGAGCCTGATGAACCGAGTATTTCAGGAGTACCTCGATCAGTTTGTAATCGTATTCATTGATGACATCCTTGTCTATTCAAGGAGTGAGGAGGATCATGCCGATCATCTGAGGATAGTGCTCCAGATTCTCAGAGATCATCAGTTGTACGCCAAACTCAGCAAGTGTGAGTTCTGGCTGAGCAGTGTATCATTCTTGGGCCATATCATATCGCGAGAGGGGATATCAGTAGACCCGAGAAAGATAGAGGCAGTTATGGATTGGTCTACCCCTACTTCAGTCAGTAAGATTCGGAGTTTTCTTGGGTTGGCTGGCTATTATCGACGTTTCGTCGAGGGTTTCTCAAAGATCGCCAAGCCACTTACACAGCTGACTCAGAAGGGAGTCCCTTTTTGTTGGACAGAGGCTTGTGAGCAGAGTTTCAGGGAATTGAAGCACAGACTGACTACTGCACCAGTTCTAGTGATTCCCAAGGAGAACAAAGGATTTGTTCTTTATACCGACGCATCGCTACAGGGCTTAGGGTGTGTACTGATGCAGGACAGACATGTAGTGGCTTATGCTTCGAGACAGTTGAAGCCATATGAGACGAGGTATCCAGTCCATGATTTGGAGTTGGCAGCTATAGTTTTCGCCTTGAAGATATGGCGACACTACTTATACGGTACCTCATTCACCATCTTCACTGATCACAAAAGCCTGAAGTTCTTGTTTACACAGGCTGAGCTAAACATGAGGCAGAGGAGATGGATGGATCTGCTGAAGGATTATGATTGTGAAATCCTATACCATCCCGGGAAAGCAAACTTGACAGCCGACGCTTTGAGTCGGAAGGTGAGGAGCACAGCAGAGGATGCCATGTACCTATCAGCTATGTTGGGCTCCTACTGCCATTTGGGATTCGATTATGATGTGTCTACTTCACCAGTACAGGTTTCGACCTTGTTAGCCGAGCCTGTTATTTTTGATCACATCAGAAAGGCTCAGGGGACCGATACAGAGGTTCAGAGATGGATGTCAGTGGTTCATTCAGGGCAGCCATCGAGATTCAAAGTGGCTGAGGACGGTTCTCTGAGACTTGGCGACAGATGGGTAGTTCCAGATACACCCGAGTTGCGCCAGGGTATCTTACAGCGAGCTCATTGCAGCAGGATGAGTGTTCACCCAGGCGGGAAGAAGATGTATAAGGATCTACGCAGCCAGTTCTGGTGGAGGCGAATGAAACAGGATGTTACTTCATTCGTCAAGCGCTGTTTGATTTGTCAACAGGTGAAGGCTGAGAGGCAGAGGCCTGGAGGTGAACTAAATAGTTTGGAGATACACGAGTGGATGTGGCAGCACGTGTCTATGGATTTCGTGACCCACTTACCGAGGACTGTTTCGGGTTTTGATGCCATCTGGGTAGTCGTGGACAGATTGACTAAAGTGGCTCATTTCATTCCCTACTGTATGACATATACGCACTTGAGGATGGCACAGTTATATGTCAGAGATGTAGTGAGACTGCACGGGATTCCTGTTTCGATAGTGTCTGATCGAGATCCGCGGTTCACATCTCACTTCTGGGAGGGTCTGCAGACAGCTCTAGGTACAGAGTTGAGGCTGAGCACAGCATATCACCCTCAGACGACGGACAGACCGAGCGTGTGATACAGACGCTCGAGGATATGTTGAGAGCTTGTGTGTTAGAGTTCGACATATCATGGCAGGACTTGATAGCCTTGGTGGAGTTCTCTTACAACAACAGCTACCAGGCAAGTATACAGATGGCTCCTTTCGAGGCCCTCTATGGTAGGCGTTGTAGGTCACCCTTGTGTTGGGATGACTTGGACCGTAAGTCGGTTGGAGGACCAGAGTTGGTTCAAGAAATGGAAGAGAAAGTTAAGGTTATCAGAAGAAAGATGAAGGCAGCTCAGGATAGACAGGCAGCATATGCCAATCAACGGCGAAGACCATTGGAGTTTTTGTTGGGCGACAGAGTTTTTCTGAAGATCTCACCCTTCAGGGGTGTGGTACGGTCTGGTATGCGTGGGAAGTTGTCTCCTAGATACGTGGGGCCGTATGAGATCTTACAGCGTGTGGGTACTCTGGCGTACCGTTTGGCTTTACCGCCTTCTCTGTCTGGTATACACGATGTATTCCATGTGTCTATGCTGAGGAAGTATGAGCCGGATCCTTCACATGTATTACAGCCTTCTGAGGTTCAGATTGAGTCCGATGTTTCCTATGTGGAGCGACCTATCAGGATTTTGGATAGGGCAGATCGCAGACTGAGAAACAAAGTTATTCCTATGGTCAAAGTTCAGTGGGATCATAGGGGTGTCGAGGAGGCCACGTGGGAGACGGAGCGACACATGGTGCAGCACTACCCAGAACTGTTTTCTGGTATGTGATTTATGTTTCACTTTTTATTGGGTAAGTGCATGCTGATTTCGAGGGCGAAATCCTATAAGTAGGGGAGTATTGTGATATCCCCGAAATGATTAAGTGTTATTTAAACATTAATCATTGTTGTGAAAATTATGGTATTAATTCTTTGTGTTGAATTAATAATATTGGGAGATGCATGTGAGGGTGCATGTGTTATATGTTGGGATTTGGGGTTGTTGCATGATTAATTGGGGTGTGTGTTAATCGTTTTGGTAAAGCATGTTTAAAAAGGGAATTGAAGTATTTTATTGAGAAAATACTATAAAATATCATGTGAGGATGTTTTAATACACCGTGCTAAATACCGGGACCAAAACATAACACATCATACCACCCACCACTCAACCACCCCCCTTGACCCATACCCTGCTGCCAGCTGCTGCCCATACCCTTTTCCCCCATCTCCCACTTCACCTCACAAGTCTGAAATCACTTCTTTCTTCCTCACCAAACTCGTCCAACACTTGCTGAGCAAGATAGGAAGGAGCTCAACTAATTTTACTGCCTTGAAGCTTGCAAAAAGCGGAGCCAAAAGGGGGTGAGAAACCATTTCTGGGTTTGAAAAATTTGTTGTTGAGTTCATACTTTTGCTTGTGTGAAAAATGGCATGTTAGTTTAGGTTTTGTTAAACCTTCGATTCATGTTCATTTATGATGTTTTTATAAAGCTTCCAGTATTTTTCCTTGAGCATATTACATGTTTTATGTAGAAGATTTAAGCATGTAAAGAGGAGTGTTCGAAAATCTGGGTAGATATTTCCCCTGTTTTTCTGGAAAAACGTGGACTGGGAGTGATTTTGAGGAGGTGATATTATGCATATTAGATGGGTTTTAGAGTAAACCTTCGATGTGAAAATATGCATGGTAGTCTTGTGAAGCCCTTGGCATGTTTGTTCGAGCATGATTTATGAATATGTTATAGTTTTTATAGCATGAAATGAAGTACTCGAAAATCTGGAAAGGAAATGTGTTCTCCTGTTTCAGGAAATGTTGATTTGGGTACCTGTGTAAATGGTCGATTCCAATGCATGTGGGCTTATGTTAGAGTGTAATTTTGGTATAAATACACTCAGGGTAGTGTGTTGTAACTGCTAGCATGTTGGTCTTGGCATGTTGTATGTCTTACATGTTAGAATGAAAGGTGTGAATACCAGTGTTGAACATTCTGGAAAAATATCGCGCACAGACCATGTGGCGATCGATCGCCACAAATGGCGCGATCGATCGTCGAGGTCTAGTAGCCAAAATCAAAGGCACGCGATCGATCGCCATGAATGGCGCGATCGATCGCCATGGGACAGTGGAGTTTGGCGATCGATCGCCAAGAGGTAGCGATCGATCGCCAGAAGCAAAATTTTGAAATATTGATTTTTGTTGGATTTTTGATTTTGGATCATATATTGGCATCTAATATTGTGTTGTGCACTGGTGTAGAGTCTTCACAGACGGCTACACAACGCAGGGGATAGAGTCCCACCACACACTACTTTTTGGAAAGGTACGTAAGCGACGTACGGGCATCCCAACGGTAACATGTATTTATGTTTGTCTGTGTGACACATGATGAATGCAATGTGATGCATTATGAGTTGATACATGTTATTATGCATTGTTGTTGCATATTATGCATTGTTGTTGCATATTGTGATGTGGGATAAAGAGATGTATTCCACGAGTCAGGGCGATCACGGTTAAGGTGTTAATGCTTACGCTTTACCGCTAAAAATGTGGAGCGGGAGGGGGGAGGCTCGCTTGCACATGGAGGTGGGTTTATACCATACTGAGCGAGGATGAGATACCGCTAGTATGAAGAAGCGAGGATGAGATACCGCTTGTTTTGAGACATGAAAGCGAAGAAGCATTAAAATAACTGATGATGACTGACTCAAGAAAAAGAGGAAATGTCATGACATTCATTTGTGAAACCATACATTCATATAATGTGTTATATTATGAATTATGGTACAGGGACAACCAATGGGCATTGTAAATGCGATGGAAATACAGGAAGTGATTTGTATTTTATGATTGTGCATTTACGCCTTATTTTCATATTATGTTGAATATGAATTGTGTTATGCTCATGTGTTGGGGGTTGTCTTTGTAGGTGCTTTTGATGTTGAGAACCAGGGTCGGGGTTGAGAAGCTGAGCTGTAAGGAGAGCTACAGGATTAGCTACATAATTTGAGAAAATTTTATATAGCTTCTACTTGTGGTAGAATAAGACTATAGTGTAACACCTTTTGTAGGAATTTGTGAAATTCCTTTGAAACTTTTACTACTGTATCCCTTAAGCTCAGGATAATCAACATGACTCATTACTCTGATTTATTCATATGAATGTTTAGTTCTCTTAAATCGCACCTATTAGTATATTGAGATATCGGGGTCTCACAAACCTTGCCAAAAATCGGACCAAAAGAGGGTGAGGAACCATAGCTTCCTTTGGGTAAATTTTGGTTAAGTTTGGGTTTAGTAGTGATGATTTTGATGCATGCTAGCTTAGGTTTTGTTAAATCTTTGATTTAAGTGCTTACATAGAAGTTGTATGAAGCTCCTAGCATGTTTGTTTGAGCATGTTATATGTGTTATGTGGTAGATTTGTTGGTATGAAAGGAAGTGCTCAAAAATATGGAAAAGAATTATGATACCCTGTTTTCAGAAAGCTTGGGTGAGTACTGATAAAATTGGGCGATTTTGATGCATGTGGGTTTAAATTTGGGTAGAACTTTGATTTGAATACATTCATGGTAGTGTATTGTAGCTCTTAGCATGCTTGTTCAAGCATGTTGTATGTCTAATATGCTAGATTGGATGGTATGAAGATGGGTGTTAAAAAAATCTGGAGAAATCGCGCACACAGCGTGTGGCGATCGATCGCTACAAACGCAGCAATCGATCGCCGAAGGCCAGTAGCTAAAATCGAAGGCAGGCGATCGATAGCCATAAATGGAGCGATCGATCGCTCATAAATGGAGCGATCGATCTCCTCGAGCCAGTGAAGTCTGGCGATCGATCGCCTCGATGCAGCGATCGATCGCCAGATGCTGAATAGTGGAAAATGATGTTTTTGTTGGATTTTTTGATTTTGGTCTATAAATTGGCATCTAATATTGTGTTTTACACTGGTGTAGAGCCTTCACAGATAGCTACACAACGCAGGGGATAGAGTCCTGCAACACACCATATTTTGGAAAGGTACGTAAGCGACGTACGGGCACCCAACGGTAATATGTATTATATGTTTATTATTTGACATGCGATGAATGCAAGTTTGTGCATTATGAGTACGATACATGTTGTTATGCATTGTTGTTGCATATGTATGATGTGGAACATTGGGTGTGTATTCCACGAGTCACGGGTATCACAGTGATGATTTTAATGCTTACCGCTATTATACCGCTAAAAATGTGGAGCGAGGGAGGGGAGGACCGCTTGCACATGGAGGCGAGGTTTACCATACGAAGCGAGGATAGAAATACCGCTTGTATGAAGAAGCGAGGGATGGGAGTTCCGCTTGTTCTAAAGTTATGAAGCGAGGGGCATTAAAATACACTGATGATAGACTGACTAAGGATTGAAGTAAAGATTTAAGAAGTAAAGATATGTCATGACATTTATTTAAAGAAGCCATAATATCATATATTGATTTGATTATGAGTTATGGTACAGGGACAAGCAAAATGGGCGTTTTAAATGCATTGGAATTCAGGAAGTATCCTATGCCTATAATTTATGCATTTATGCTTTACATACATATTATGTTGAATATGAACTATGATGTGCTCATGTGTTGGGGGTTGTCTTTGTAGGTGCTTTTGACATGGAGAACCAAGGTTGGGGTTGATACGCTGAGCTGTAAGAAGTGCTACAGGATTAGCAGAATAGAGATTCCTTTGTATAGTTTCTACAAGTGTAGAGTAAAGCTATAGTTAGTACCCTTTTGTTAGGAATATGTATAATTCTTTTTTGAACTTTTGGTACTGTAATCTCTTAAGCTCAGGTTATCAACACAACCTAATACTCTGATTTATGAATGATTAGTTCTCTTAAATTGCACCTTAGAATCTTGTTTAGATAACGGGGTCTTACACTTGCTATGTCGTGGCTCTTCAATTTTTTTGAGTCATCGATAGCTTCTTCAAAAGTCATTTTCTTAGGACGTATTTCATAGTTTGTTTTGTAGGGAAATATTTCTTCAAAAAATACCACATTTCTTGATTCCATGATTGTACTGGAAGTGTTTATCGCGTACGCCCAAATTAACCCTCTCAAGTTAATAACAGTAATGAATGTAGTTGCGTGAGTATGGATCGATCACACAGGGAAGTGAATACTTTTATGCTAACAAGTATCATAATACGGATTTTCAAATTTCTTTAACTATAACTAATGTGATACCCCAAAATTTGATTAACGTTAATTAAGCATAATTTGGGAATTAACTAATTATTAATGAGAAGTTCATAAATTAGAATGTCAATTGATAGTCGGATCATAACAAGAAAAAAAAATACAAATATCTTTGTACACTATTCGAATTAATTTCAAGAGAGTAGTTGAAATAATATGAACTCATGTGTGGATGTGTACACACATTGATTCAGCACCCTTATGATATTTTGATTCATGTGATTGGCACATACGTGTCATCCACCTAAGCCATATATCTATGTAATTGATGGTTAATAAATGAGAGGGAAATATGGTCAAGTGAATGAATCTGATGACCTATTCACCTATCTATTATGACATCCATGTCACTAATATTTTCACAACATAAATAATGTTGCAAACTGTGGAGTTACACGTGCAGCTTTTGCCTTGTTCATGAACTTTGTAGAAACTGATAAAGTTAAAAACTATAGAGCAACTTGATTCATCGGGAATGCATGCATTTGTCCTGTTGTTCCTTACTGTAGGAAATAGGATAAAATTTAACAAATACTCTTTAAATCTTTAATCTTTCCTTTATGTTTTCTTTATATATCAAAATCACGTCCTTTTATTACGAGGGGTACTCTGTAACTATCAAATGCACCAGAGAAAATTGTAAGTTGCTCATCTTCCTCTTTTCCTTGTAGAAAGTGTTGTCGAATTTGGTTGTAGTTAATATTATAAATTAGCTACAAGACTTTTACTCCTTATGTGGTGTAGCTAGTTCTTATTTGGGGTGAGTTCTATGGTTTTGTTTAAAATAAGAAGTGGTTGTTTTGAATCTGTAAATTAGGAAATATTAATGTCAGATTTATGTTTGTGGGTTTCTAAATCATAAATTAGGATGTATTACTATTTATTAGACAATTATCATTATTTCACAAAAATATTTGATGTACTGAACCAGGTTAACATTTATTAAGAAATGTTTTCCTAATAATTGAAAAATAGTGTATATTAAAACTTAGGATAGTGCGTTTGGTGAAAAGGACCTGTTCGAAGTAGTAGTAACATATGTAGCTAAAGGATAAAGGAAATCTTAATCCAGAGCTGTTTCCAGCTAAATTATTATCCATACTAATATTATTATTTTATGTTTGCTCATTTATAGGTTGATTAGATATTGTATCATTGACAGTATAGATTGAATCCTTGTCTTAGTTACTTTGAGCCAACCGTGTTGCGGCGAAGAAAATGTATGTTGCGATCGGGTAACATACAACAGGTATCTGTATCATTTGATATATGATTTGTAGACTTCTGTGAATTATGTGAGATTATGTGGCTACGTGATTTTATTTAAATTATATGGCTTCATTAGCATGCGTGAATGGTACATCGGTGTATGAAAATAAATATTTTGTTAACACACATCATTTTTATACATACATCGATGCATGACATGCACGTTGAGCTATGATCCTTAAATACCCTGTTTATTTCTGGATTCTGGGATAATCATTGGAGATTGGTACCGCGATACTATGACCGGCATTAAATGGGATAATCGTGGTCTCCTCTGATTACCATGATTTGTTGAGACGAGGGATTGGTGGCACCTTGCTGATGTCATCCCGTGTATGTCCCTGACTATGTCGAGACTTGGGATGTGATGACGCTTTGACGACGCATCACTGATGATCCCTTATGCTTGGCAGGTCGAGCTACTATGATTTGATAGCGATTTGATTTATTCTGATACACCCAGTGGATGGGTGACTGACCTGATACCGACACGACATGCATTGCATTGCATTACATCATATATCACATTATCTAGATACATGTTGTATATTCTATGATCGTTCCATATTGGGATTTGTTTCAACCCCAAGGGGGGGCTGTTGTTGTCTTTGTGTGTGGACAATGACAGGTAGTACAGGTGGTCAGGATCCCAAACAGGGTACATCCGGTGGGAGCCACACTTGAGAGGTTTATTTTCTTACTTATCCCAGTTGTATATGTACAAGGGGTGTGTCCCTGGAGTGAGTAGTTTATGTATATTTTGTTTATTTTAGCCCAGTATGGATATGTGTTTCATAGTTGATGTGTATATGCTGGTTTATATTGATGGATATGAAAATGATGGTATTTATATATATTTTCAGTCTTGGTCTTGGTGGTATGTTCCTCATGCGATGAGGTCATGCCGAAATTTTTAGGGCCACATGTTAATAAATGTTAAACAAATCTTCCGCTGTTTACGCTATAATTATCATTGTGTGATCATTAATCACATAATTAGGACTGGTCCCTCACAATATTGTGATGACCAGGGATTATAGGTGTTAATCCCGTAGTGTTAATAATCCCTAAAGTGGTTTTACGTGGCGATTTGGAGTTTAATCGAGGTGTTGGGCCTTCTGGGCTCGTTTATTTGGGTAGTTGGGATCGTTGGATCCAGAGGTTGAGATTGTATTCTCATTTGGGTGAAAAACCTAAGAGTTGGTTTTTTTATGTGTCTCGGGATCTCGGGTGCTGTGTGAGCACCGGTAGGGGATTTTGGAGTTAGAGAGAGAGTTTTTGAAAACAGATGATTTTTAATGAATCACGATGTATTTGTGGGGCTATTAGTTTTTCGGGGTATTTTTGCTATAAATACCAATTGAACCCAAAATTTTAAAAATAAATTTCATTTCAGCCCCTCACTTTTCTCTCTCCCCGCTCGCGCCCCTTTTCTCGTCTGCACAGCCGCCGCGCGCAAAAGCGGTGCGCCCGCCGCCGCGCGCAAAAGCGGTGCGCCCGCCGCCGCGCGCAAAAGCGGTGCGCCCGCCGCCGTCCGGCCGCCGTTCGGCGCATGAGACCTACCACCGGCTTCGTCTCGTCGAGGCGCAGCTTTCCCCTCCGTCAATTCGAGGTTTCGTCGCGTTTTGAAGGCGGATTTGGCAGGAATGCGTCGATCCCCAAAAGTTAGGGTTCTTCGATTTTCGTCCGATTTCTTCCCGATCTTCGTATGGGTAACCTCCCTTACCCCTTTTTCGTCATTTTCGTGTATTTCCCTGCCATTATTGTGTTCGAATTTAATGAATTATAAGGGTTCGAATTTAAGGGCTTGTTTGGGTTCGAATTTAAGGGGGTTGAGTTCGAAAATTGGGGGTTTTTGGCAAGGGGTGTTGATTCTTGCTTGGATAGCTTAATTCACATTTTAGATGAATTATGGTATTTAATTGGGTTCGAAATTGTGAGATTAGGGTTCGATTTTTGTAGGGTATTCTTGAACAAATTTCGATATTGTCTCATTTATTTCCCTCCCTGCATGTACCCTGCCCCAGGTCTTTTAAAAGGTTAATTGTCGTGTGTTGACAATATTTTGAGGGTTATGGGTGTGCTTGAACATGGGTTACATGTTCGTAAATAATTATGAATTATTTATCGTGTTAGCACATCATTCCTCGGGGCATGGAACTCGAGCAAGGTTTGGCTCGGACTTCGGAGATTTAAGGTACGTGCGACGTACGAGCATTACTATATATGTGAAATGCATAAGGTATTTTTGATTGCATTGAATATTGTGCGTATGGTTATACATATATGTTAATATAGCCAAGGAACGACCAAATCTTGATATCGCCGCTTGTAGCGTGCGTGACACTAGAGTAGGATAACTCTTACAAGATATAAGGGGTACTGGGTTCATATGTATCTATTATAAGACATTTGAGATGTCTAGGGTTGTAGAATCATGTATCTATTATAAGACATTTGAGATGTCTAGGTTCGTAGAATCATGTATCATTATGAGACATTTGAGATGTCTAGGTTCGTAGAATCACGTATTCATTATAAGACATTTGAGATGTCTAGGTATAATGAAGGATTGGTAAAACAAATGCTAGGCATTTGAGCTATCTGTGATTGATAGCGAGGTTGTGAAATCAGTATTAGATATTGAGATATCTATAATTGCATGTTTAATGAATTTTCAATCACTATCTGTTGATATTCGAGGATTAGGCATGCGATGAGTTAATCAATGTGTTGATTTACTGATTTTTGAGATTTGATGAGTTTTATGATTGTGAGGACAGGGATAGTACACGGAATCCCGGATGAGGTTGCCATCCAGGGAGTATCATTTAAATTCATTAGCATTTACCTTTGTTGTAAATTATGAATTTCGTTATTGTGATTATGGGATTTTGTGTATTGGTATGCTCACCCCGTTGGGGGCTGTCTCTGTTGGGACAGGTGAACAGGTACATCGATGGCTGTGGAGCTGAGCTCGAGCTGTTGATTGGAGGTACTCCCAGGATCGTGGTACCAGGGCTTGATGGAGCACGGTATCGTATAGAGTACCTATATATACACCTGAGGATTTTATACAGATTCATGATGCTCGCATGTGAGCACGATTTTACTTGTATATGGATTGTATATAAAGGCATGAGCCTTTCTCTCTTTCATTTGAGGTTGCATGCAATTAGAGGTTAATTGCTAAATGATATGAGAGTCATTGGTGTATTATGTGGGTGTTGAAACCCACTGTTGTCGTCATATGTGTGGTGTCTTCCCTGGCTGGGAAGTTACTTGTATTACTGCATTATGATGAGTATTATGTGTTCCCTGGCCGGGAATTATGTTATGTGTTGTGCTTTTTTGTTTGGGATAGCTCTATTTATGGGGAGACTCTGCCCAAATTTTTATAAAAGTTCACAATGTGAAAAGTGGCACCAAGGGGTTGGTAAAGGGCAAACATATGAGTCTTTTATTGTTAGGATGATGATCTTATAACATTGAGTATTAAAGGAAATTTTGTAATTGACATTCAATGGTAAAGTATCATCTGAGCTTCCCGATTGACTTTTTTTATTGAAAGCATGTGCCACACATAGTGGTTAATACACTAATTAGGGGTTAAGGGCTAAGGGGGCCCTTACATTAGTGGTATCAGAGCCAGGTTGCTCATTGGGGCTGTTAAGGGCCTAGGAAGTTATTGATATCACATATTTATGCATGATGGCATTAATGTTGTATGACATAACAAATTGTTTATGTGCTATTATGATATGAAAAGTGGTATTGCTAACCATTGTGGTTGCAGGAATCGTGTGGAACACGATAGGATGGCATTAATAGGGATGTCTGGCACTCCGTGTGTTATGTGCCAAGGAAGCTGGTTTTAAGAAAATCAGGTAAAGGGATATTTCCGAGGTAACATGTACTTTATGTTGTCTTGTTGACACATGATGAATGCAATGTGGTGCATTAAGGTTATGGTACATGTTATTATGCATTGTTTTTGCATATGTATGTTGTGAAATATATGAGGTGTATTTCACGAGTCAAGGTTATCTTAGTAAGGATTTTAATGGCTTACGCTAAGGTCCATTGGAAGCGAGGAAGAATTCCGCTTACATGGAGTAGCAAGAAGCATTAAAATGTACTAATGATAAGGGCTCAGGAGTCAAGGTTATCTTAGTAAGGATTTTAATTGCTTACGCTAAGGTCCATTGGAAGCGAGGAAGGATTCCGCTTACATGGAGTAGCAAGAAGCATTAAAATGTACTAATGATAAGGGCTCATGATTGAAATAAGGATTTAAGGAGGAAGGATGTCATGACATTTATTTGTGAACCATACATTCTTATAATGTGTTTTTTTTTATGTATTGAATGTTGATGCATAGCGTATATGGCTATTGTTGTTAACCCTGATGGTTGCAGGTTACAGGAAATATGGAGTACAAAAAAGGAATGATGATTATACATATGTACGGGCATCCCAAGGGCAACATGTATTATGTGTTTAGTCATTTAACACAAGGTAAATCAAGGTATGCATAAGATAGTGCATTATGATATGATACATGTTGATACGCATCGTTTTGCATATGTATATTGTGAAATATAAAGTGAGGATTTCAATGCTTACACTAAGGTCCATATGAGCGAGGAAGAATTCCGCTTATATGGAGTAGTAAGAAGCATTGAAATGCACTATTGATATTTCACGAGTCCAGGTTATCCTAGTGAGGATTTCAATGCTTATGCTAAGGTCCATATGAAGCGAGGAAAAATTCCGCTTATGTGGAGTAGTAGGAAGCATTGAAATGCACTACTGATAAGTGACCAATTCCATAAGAAGCAAGAATTATGCTGACATGGATTCCATAGGAAGCGAGGAAAAATTCCGCTTACGTGGATTTCCATAAGGAGCGAGAATTCTGCTTATGTGGAAAAGGAAGGAGGAACCATAATTTCTTGTGACGATTTGTATTCATTTCTCTATGAGGACACGATTTATAGCGATGGTTCATTCCGCTATATTGATTGGCGATGGTTCATTCCGCCAGGTATATTTATAGCGATGGTTCATTCCGCTATATTGATAGGCGATGGTTCATTCCGCCAGGTGTATTGATAGCGATGCCTCTTTCCGCTACTATGTGGACGATGATTCATGCTCAGGTGTATAGCGAGGTTTCATGCCACTTATTATATGAGGAGGTGTCATGCCGTCGATTCTATAGCGAGGGATTTTGCCGCTATGTACTCAGCACAGGATTTTGCCGCCTTCGAGCGATGGGTGCTGATTACGCACTATTATTGAGCGACGGAGACAGATATGACGCTATATTGTTAGCGATGAGGTATGAGATATTGCTATTTTATTAGCTTTATTGTATCTGGCATGCGTTGATATACATGTTTTATTATGACTATTTTACTAGCATGATAGTGGATGACATACGCTGATGTACATGTATCGTCACTAGTTGACAATGTCTTAGATGCCATGAGTTGGCATGTGCCGTCACAGGATGACGATGACGATGGTGTAGGAGATGTCTTATTAGACATGCATCATCGTTACGATGATCGATGCGTTGAGTATACGTATTCAGTGGTATGCCTTGGGTGCCAGTACCGAGCACAAGGTGGTGTCTGCGGCACCGATTAACGTGACCCTTATACCGAGCGGGTTGCTCGAGGAATGGATGGATGCGCTGTACATGTGATTGTACCGCAGCTTACGTTTGGGGTGATCATATTACGAGTGGTGATACCCTTGAGATATGCTCGTTGGAATGGCTTTTGGCCATGTGATTTGACGACAGGAGTAATTATGGAGGAAAGTACTCGCTTTCTGTCGATGTGACATGTGGTAGACATGGTCACACCACCCTTGAGGGTGTAGGAAGGGTCCTAAGGGAGTAGGATCAGGTTATGTTAAGTACATAGGGACATTGGAGTGTCCAGGGTGTATCGGCATTAGAGGAATGTTGGATAAAGACCCACTACTCTATTGAGTTTTCTTCCCACAGTATGATATACCATGTAGAAACGTCCGTCTTATTGGTAGGTTTGAGGTGAACCTAGAGAGGCAGCGACCAGTTTGTCTGCCGTGTGTGTGCAGCACCATGAGGGGCTTGCTAGAGCCGTTATACTGCTCGTTGGAACCAAGTTGGCAAATCGTAAGGTGATACGATGTGGATTCTGGTGGACTCTAGTAGTCACCATATCATTTGAGGTTGAGGCTGTTGTGCATGCCTCACTGAAACGTGTATACGTTTATGTTTAATCTTGGTGAGACTTGTCTGGGACAGCTCAGGATGTAGGAGTACCAACAAGAGAGTCATCAGGTCGTTATTGACTCAATCTAAGGGAACCGTGTATTAGGGATACAATGGGTGTTATTGTATCCAGTTTTTCCGAACAGTGGTTCGAGACTAGTGGATCTCGAGCTCGATGGCACTTCCCTTGTGAGGAAGGAGGTAGTATTATATCTATTTGGGAATCTTTGAAAGATTCGGTGAGTTGGTGCTTGTGGTGTTGATTTTGAGAATCACGCCGTGTTGTTGATCGTCGATTTTCATTCTCCTTTGGATGGGAATGACTCAGGATTGACGGTTGTGTTTGGGGCTTAGGGGTATGTTGCAGATACCCGAGCCAAGTGCATTGAGTATGCATGCGATGTCAATACTTAGGGCAGGTATACCGGTGAGTATACGGATGCCAGTTATTGATTTCTTTTCTGTCAAGCATAGAGTTATGCTATTTTAGGATGGTTAAATCTCTGATGAGAGATATGGAACACCTTGAGATTGGAAATCTCCATGGCACGATGATTATGAGGGATAATCGTGAAGTTAGTTGACTTCCCTTGAGGAGGAATTATCTTGTGTGGGTTAAGGTATTTCATTGTTGGTATTTTCTTTCGAGTTTTCGATAGCCTTCCCAAGTTTGGATTGTTAAATCCTAGGATTATCAAGGGATGGCAGGAATTCGGATTGGTTGGGTGTCGCTGTCGACACAAGCGTTGAGGATGCAATGGGTTTATTGCATGCCCTTTCAGAATTTTAAACTCTGTGGAGTCTCGATTGTTTATTACGACCAGGATGTGGTTCTTGGGATATCCGGAGGTGGAGATCTTGTGAGATGTCTTTTGTGTGGATCGGTGGCCGTGAGTTGCCCGATCCGTGTTGCAGAGGGTGCAACTGCTCCTTGGATGGAGGTGGTCTGTATAGCGGGAAACCAGGTTTGGTATGTGTACACCGTGGTGTACTAGTGTTTCCCTCGTAACGATGTATGTTAGACATCGTGAGTCTTGATAGAGATGTCATGGAATGATATCTACGATGGAATCAGGAGCGATTCGAATCCTTGCAGTTTCAGTTGACTAACTGCTTTTGGATTATTAGCGTTGAGCTGTGCTGACGCTCTTTGACGTTATGATGGATCTGGAAGTCTATTCCACCCCAGAGTTTGACACGAGGTCAACGTTCTCACGGTTGAGGTGTCATTCAGGATGCGTTCTTACTAGTTGTATTAAAACTAAGGATGACTGTCCGATCTACAGTCGTAAGTATAGGTGGTTTTGCAGTCATGAGAGACTGACTTTTGGGATGGCCCGCATCGAGGTACGTTTTGCCTCTTAGGTGATATGTTAGTTTTGGTATGTCGCTCTGTTTCAGAGTTTGATGAGAGGTAAGTATCCTCGCGTTTATTAATACGATTCTGATATGGTCAAGAATCGAGGTTATGGCTTCATGTTGTTGTGTAGCCTGGGTGTTACGTGATACACCAGTGCCAATTTCGAGGACGAAATTCTTTTAGTGGGGGATATTGTGATGACCAGGGATTATAGGTGTTAATCCCGTAGTGTTAATAATCCCTAAAGTGGTTTTACGTGGCGATTTGGAGTTTAATCGAGGTGTTGGGCCTTATGGGCTCGTTTATTTGGGTAGTTGGGATCGTTGGATCCAGAGGTTGAGATTGTATTCTCATTTGGGTGAAAAACCTAAGAGTTGGTTTTTTTATGTGTCTCGGGATCTCGGGTGCTGTGTGAGCACCGGTAGGGGGTTTTTGAGTTAGAGAGAGAGTTTTTGAAAACAGATGATTTTTAATGAATCACGATGTATTTGTGGGGCTATTAGTTTTTCGGGGTATTTTTGCTATAAATACCAATTGAACCCAAAATTTTAAAAAGAAATTTCATTTCAGCCCCTCACTTTTCTCTCTCCCCGCTCGCGCCCCTTTTCCCGTCTGCACAGCCGCCGCGCGCAAAAGCGGTGCTCCCGCCGCCGTCCGGCCGCCGTTCGGCGCATGCGACCTACCACCGGCTTCGTCTCGTCGAGGCGCAGCTTTCCCCTCCGTCAATTCGAGGTTTCGTCGCGTTTTGAAGGCGGATTTGGCAGGAATGCGTCGATCCCCAAAAGTTAGGGTTCTTCGATTTTCGTCCGATTTCTTCCCGATCTTCGTATGGGTAACCTCCCTTACCCCTTTTTCGTCATTTTCGTGTATTTCCCTGCCATTATTGTGTTCGAATTTAATGAATTATAAGAGTTCGAATTTAAGGGCTTGTTTGGGTTCGAATTTAAGGGGGTTGAGTTCGAAAATTGGGGGTTTTTGGCAAGGGGTGTTGATTCTTGCTTGGATAGCTTAATTCACATTTTAGATGAATTATGGTATTTAATTGGGTTCGAAATTGTGAGATTAGGGTTCGATTTTTGTAGGGTATTCTTGAACAAATTTCGATATTGTCTCATTTATTTCCCTCCCTGCATGTACCCTGCCCGGGTCTTTTAAAAGGTTAATTGTCGTGTGTTGACAATATTTTGAGGGTTATGGGTGTGCTTGAACATGGGTTACATGTTCGTAAATAATTGTGAATTATTTATCATGTTAGCACATCATTCCTCGGGGCATGGAACTCGAGCAAGGTTTGGCTCGGACTTCGGAGATTTAAGGTACGTGCGACGTACGAGCATTACTATATATGTGAAATGCATAAGGTATTTTTGATTGCATTGAATATTGTGCGTATGGTTATACATATATGTTAATATAGCCAAGGAACGACCAAATCTTGATATCGCCGCTTGTAGCGTGCGTGACACTAGAGTAGGATAACTCTTACAAGATATAAGGGGTACTGGGTTCATATGTATCTATTATAAGACATTTGAGATGTCTAGGGTTGTAGAATCATGTATCTATTATAAGACATTTGAGATGTCTAGGTTCGTAGAATCATGTATTCATTATGAGACATTTGAGATGTCTAGGTTCGTAGAATCACGTATTCATTATAAGACATTTGAGATGTCTAGGTATAATGAAGGATTGGTAAAACAAATGCTAGGCATTTGAGCTATCTGTGATTGATAGCGAGGTTGTGAAATCAGTATTAGATATTGAGATATCTATAATTGCATGTTTAATGAATTTTCAATCACTATCTGTTGATATTCGAGGATTAGGCATGCGATGAGTTAATCAATGTGTTGATTTACTGATTTTTGAGATTTGATGAGTTTTATGATTGTGAGGACAGGGATAGTACACGGAATACCGGATGAGGTTGCCATCCAGGGAGTATCATTTAAATTCATTAGCATTTACCTTTGTTGTAAATTATGAATTTCGTTATTGTGATTATGGGATTTTGTGTATTGGTATGCTCACCCCGTTGGGGCTGTCTCTGTTGGGACAGGTGAACAGGTACATCGATGGCTGTGGAGCTGAGCTCGAGCTGTTGATTGGAGGTACTCCCAGGATCGTGGTACCAGGGCTTGATGGAGCACGGTATCGTATAGAGTACCTATATATACACCTGAGGATTTTATACAGATTCATGATGCTCGCATGTGAGCACGATTTTACTTGTATATGGATTGTATATAAAGGCATGAGCCTTTCTCTCTTTCATTTGAGGTTGCATGCAATTAGAGGTTAATTGCTAAATGATATGAGAGTCATTGGTGTATTATGTGGGTGTTGAAACCCACTGTTGTCGTCATATGTGTGGTGTCTTCCCTGGCTGGGAAGTTACTTGTATTACTGCATTATGATGAGTATTATGTGTTCCCTGGCCGGGAATTATGTTATGTGTTGTGCTTTTTTGTTTGGGATAGCTCTATTTATGGGGAGACTCTGCCCAAATTTTTATAAAAGTTCACAATGTGAAAAGTGGCACCAAGGGGTTGGTAAAGGGCAAACATATGAGTCTTTTATTGTTAGGATGATGATCTTATAACATTGAGTATTAAAGGAAATTTTGTAATTGACATTCAATGGTAAAGTATCATCTGAGCTTCCCGATTGACTTTTTTTATTGAAAGCATGTGCCACACATAATGGTTAATACACTAATTAGGGGTTAAGGGCTAAGGGGGCCCTTACAAGTATGGTATCAGAGCATAACTGGGAATGCTATACTTTCGAGTCTTGTGTACACGTGAATAGGCACAAATATATATGTGCGCATGTGTTTGGCTTATTTGAATTTCATTGCTCTAATTTGATTTGCTTGAGTTATTTGTAAATATGATTTTCTATGTTGTTTGTATATTAAGTTGGAATTTTGTTGTTTGACACTTGATTTTGTAGATGTTTAGAAAAGCATGAGGTCGGGGTAAGGGCAAGGCACCTTCTATTGAAGCTGAGGCTGCCAATAGCACCAGTGTTGAGCGTGTGATTGATCAGTTTGAAGAGATGTGTAAGGACCCTAGTTCCTTAAGCGTAAAACAAGGACATAAGTAGAGCTAAAGTATATTATCAGAGTATAAAAATTTCGTGTTGAGGCCTTGAGCTTTAAGGGTTACATGCCAAGATAAATACTTCCAAATGGATTAATTACATTTCTAACAAATTGAATGTTAATCCTATAGATTTACACTACTCATTTCCACGTACCAAGCTAATCTACGAGACTTCTCAGATCAACACCCGAATCTATTAACCTTGTCATATAAATTCCAAATAACAGTAAGTGTTCAAATAGTGCATTGAATCAATTGCAACTTCTAAATATTGACCCTTAGCGATTTTCTTAATTTTCAGCTTGGCCCATTTTCGTAGAAAAATCACTATAAATTCATAAGATCTCCAAATGACTTCAAACCAGTGGAAAACATTCGACAACAACAAGGTTCATTTCATATTTTATGAATTTTAGCTAATTCATAGGTCTAGAGGTCGATCATAATTCATCGAATTCTAATATGCTCTGTTAGAGCAGATTGAGCAGTGATAGGGAAAAGGTCATAACTCACTCATATGAACTCCAAATCATGTGGGGCCAGTTTCTAATGCAAGATAACTCCAAAGTCTACAATACATCGCTTATGAGTGTCAAGCAAAAGAGTTCATCTTGATGTACATTATTTGAAACACGTACAAGCCTAAAAACTCATATGAAATCCTTTTCCAGATTGAGCACTATGTGGTCAAATTAGCATAACGTCTTCATATGAACTTCAAATTGAGTTAGGCCAATTCCAAATGCAAGCTAACTTCGAATACTAAAACTCTTATTAGAACCTAAAACCTCAAATTCGTAGCCATTTATTCCCAGAAATTCGAAGAACACACTGCATGAAACTCGAATGCACTGAATTTTCAGATTTTACACATTTTGGTAAAATGACCATAACCTTTTCATCTTAACTCCAAATTAACTTATTTTGGTGGCCAATTAAAGCTAAGACAAAATACTACAACTCATTCTCTTCAAATTCGATGTTTAACCATGCATAAAACCCAAAATACCAGACAATGTACAAACTGAAAAGCTGCAGATTACATTTGACAGCAAGATTTCTCTCTTCAATTCCAACTCAAATGCAATAACTCGAACCATTTCAGTTTATAAAGTCAATGAAAACCTTTATACCTTCAATTGGTCGAGATTTGAAGCCAAAACAAGAGCCAAAGTCGTCCAAAGCTCAAGGATTCAGCCCACCTGTGCCAAAATGCACAAACCCATTTTTGCTTCTTGCATTTGCTGAATTCTACATCTTTTGCTTCTTCCTCTCAAGTTCTTTCTATAATTCGGTTTTCCTATCTTGTTTCCTTCCCAAATCCAACATTGCATGTGACATACACTCAAAAAATGCTAGAGGATTTATGCTAAGAAGGGCTGATGGTTCGAACACTTAGAGGAGAGAAGGGGAGAGAAGAAAGTGGAAAGTGGAGAGATGTTTTATGACTTACATGCAAAAACCAAAAGAATATAAGTCTGAATACTCAAGGTAGGCGTTGGAAACTAGGAGCATTTTGTATATATTTTTAATTATTTGATGCATTGTGGAATCCATGTGTCAATGCATCAATAACTTGCAAGATCAAAGACCCAAATCATGTATTAAACATGAGTTAATTTAATTTGTGACATATGTTCTCCAAGTGCCATGTGATCATGCACATGCTCATGCACTAAAACATGTTCCACTAGTTGGTTGACCCATCGTGGTCCGAAACACCTTAATTCAAAGTCTATACTTTAATTATCCGGTTTCGCTTAATCATCGTAAATCCGGATTAATTAGCATCGGGGCCTTTCACTTTTTCCCCTCTTAAGAAGATTTTGTCCTCGAAATAGCAAAACTGAGTATAACTCAATAAATTAAATCATATGAGATGTCTCAATCTCATTCATAGATACATAAGAATCATCATGTATCAATAACAACTGATGTGATCGTGTCAATGGTATAGCACTGAACCAAACTTCTCTATGATTCCATAAAGTTCAAAATATTGAGGCAACATCATACCTCACTTAACGAATCATATTGATCATCGCAAAGGTAAAATCTTCATATTTACCTGATTCTCAACTCGAAGTCTAACGATATATTTCTCTTTGGAGGAGCAAATCTACTTACCTTAAGCCAAATTTCAATCGTTTTCGCAGAAATTTTATCGTTCCTGGCATTTCCATAACAATCTCAAGTTGTGCCAAAAAATTCATTATCAATTTCATATCATCATATCGGCTATCGGTAATTCTAGCTCTACAAAAACCTCAACCGATGCTATCCCAAAAGTTGTCTGAAACGTATATTATAGGAAAATTCTAATAGTGATTTTGTCAATTCTCACTAAATTCATCACTATTAATCGAGACATAACTTCCAAAGTCTGGATATTTTCTCAGTTTATCCATCAGTAGGGGTATGCTAAGCAATACTCATTGCTAACTTAGTACCCTTGACATTCTGAAAGTAGTTTTCGAATTATGATATTATTCTCGGATCTCAATCAGATACAGTTGTTACAAAATACTCACTCTAACTAAACCACATTATCCACATCTCAAATATGTCATTTTCTCATAGACACATGACTATTATATGAAATCAATATCTCGTATTGAATAGTCAATCAAATCCGATTCAACTTGTTTCACAATCTCTGTTTGGTCTAAACAATTTGAGTTATAAAACTCAAAACTAGAAGTTTCCTTAAATTCATTGTGGTACTTACAAATTCTGTAGTATCCTATTAGGTCTCGTATTTTCATCTCGACCTGCTGGCATGTCAAACAATTTACCACGAAATTCAAAAATTTCTTTCTTTATACCATCCCGTCAGAAATAGGATCTCAAAAATGATACGTCTCATCATTCCCAGAATAACACAATGTCATCTATAGTGTGCTTTCTGCATTAATACTCTTTTCGAATCAGTAGGATTCGATGCTAATTATTGATTGTTCAATCGCAACCCGCCAGTAAATTGCATACTAAAATCTAGTTGGTTGATGAGACAGAACAAATTTCTTCACTCAATATCTGTATGGTCTGTTTTTCGAGTCTTTCGGATCTTTGAAATCCGAGGTGACCAAATTGCAAAGCATATATTGATGCTATCATTGCACCTTGCATTTTTCGGTTCAGTGCATTTGCTACTAGTTTCATTTTCCTTGATTGATATTGACAACCAAAGTCAAATTTGTTTTTTAATAAATCTAGTCATCACTTATATCTCAAGTTCAACTCTAACTGAATAATAGATATTTTTAACTCCAAAAAGCAGAGTGTGTTATGAATTGTTCGCCACACAGATACGTTGCCACATCTTCAAGGCAAAAATAACGGCTACAAGTTCGAGTTCATGAACAGGATATCATGATTCTTTAAACTTCAAATATCTTAAGGTATATGCAATCATCTCCTCATGTTGCATCAGAACATATCTCATATCTTTGACCAATGTATTTGCACAAACTATATATCCCCATGAACCAGTTAAACAAAATCAACATTGGGGCTGTAGTCCACTTCAGTTTCAGTTATGAAAACTGCTTTACATTCATCTGACCAAACGAAACTCAATTTTCTTCTTGGTCAATTGGTTCATCCTTCCATAAAAGCCTGTAGTATCTGGCAAAACTCATAACACATTGTATCTTGAGTACACTGATTGGTATTGGCCAAAATTAGTACTAGCTTTACTTTACTGGGATCAACAGGTATCCTGTGAGCTGGTATCACCTATCCCAAAACAATACCCGATTCAACCAAGATTTACTCTTCGATAACTTGGTATACAATTTGAACTTCACTAAGCGTCTGAAAATCAATCACAGATGTTCTGTGTGGTTCCTTCTGGATCTCGTATACACTAGTATACCACTGATGAATATGAATACAATTCCGCCCAAAAATTGAATACTTTATTCATCAAATTTATAACTCTACTGGTATAGTTGTCAGACTATACGGCATTACCAAAATTCAAAATGCCTTATCTGGTTTGATCAATTGCCTAGAGAATATTTTCCCGTCTGACTCAAACTGATGACAACCAGATTGAAAATCGTTCTTTTCATACTTCAGTTTCTTACAATTGATCATTTACTTCTCGATCTTAGGTAGTGGGTACTTATTCTCGGCAATAGCCCGATTCAACTACCGTTAGTCGATACACGTATTCATAATATCATCTTTCTTCTTCACGAACATTACTGATGTTTCCTTAAGTGACATACTCAGACATTTATACTCGTATCAAGGAGATTCTGCAACTATTCTTCTGTATCTGTCACTTTGCTGATAACATTCACTTTCGATATCAAATCTATTCCTTGTCATCAACGAATAGTTAAAATCGATTTCCTTCTTTAGTGAAAATTCTTTTATTTCCTCAGGAAAATCTTGGTAAGTTTTCTTACCACTAGGATATAAGTCAACCTCGACTCTTCCTGATAAGCATCAACTGCTTATTATCAAATATCCCCCGTTTTCCAAGTATTGCAACCACAATATTTTCATAGATGATACTATCGGTATCTTAGCTTGCTAATCGTGGCTATAAACATTTCATTTTTGGGCCATAAACAGTCGAAAATTCATTATACTCTGAAATCAACTTACAATATCTCAAAATTTATCCATACCCTTGATACGATCAAAACCATATATGAGCAACACCATTGAATTCGAATCCACATCACTATCATTAAACTGTTAGCTACAGTTCACTATTACAAGTGTGGATAGTATAATTAGCACTGCTGATTTATTTTCCAAATCATAATAACCAATGCACATTTGAGGCAATGTATGAAAACAATGCTTTTTGTCTCAATAACACTTGTGCAGTGCGATCAAATACATGACATGTATCACTTGTACTGAAGCATCTCTAATCTTATCCTCTTTCAATGTATACTCTCTAGTCTGCAGATAATTAACTGCTACTGGAACTGAGCGGTCGACAAAAATAACCACTCTGATATCTACCCCTAGCTCAGGGTATCTGTTGTTATGGGTGCATCTGTTCCTGAGCACGTAAGCTCTGAATGGCCACCATCAATATCAGTTCATATTATTCTTTCAAATGGATCAGTAGATATTTACATCCACCATGACCTCGAAAAGCTTGGTATTCTACAATCTCATAGTACCTCCAGAATTACTAGAGCTGGATAAATTGGAGTGATACTTCTAAAGCTTTTCTAGGTCTACTGGGATTATCCCAATGATAGTCACTTCATTAATCTTTAATCCAGTTCTAACTACTTCGCACCACATCGGTGTAAGACCCCAACACTTAAACTCGTCATTAGTTCATTTATGACGTCGTATGTGTATATGTTTTTCATTTTCTTTTCATTCTTTAAAAGAATCATTTCATGTTTCCCATAATCCCATGACATAACCAATGTTCAACATTATATGATCGTCCCGACCGACAAATAGACTCAGGGATTTCACCCAATTCCATTATAAAAATTTGGGCAGAGTCTCCCCACAAACTGAGCTATCCGGAAATAAAAACACATCACATTACATAACTCCCGACCAGGGACAACACAATACTAAACAGAATACAGAAACACTAAGTAAATTCCCAGCCAGGGAAGACACCACACTAATAAGACAACAAAAGTGGGTTTCAACACCCTTATACAGTCCATATACAGATACAAGTGCTCACAGAAGAGCAACGAATAACGGATACTCAGGGTGAGCACACTCCCACTCAATATTCAATCACAAATCAACATACAAAATCATAATGCAATAATTTAGGTTATTCAAAACTCATAAAATATACTCCCTGTACAATTCCGAATTTGTATAGCTTCGACACACTGTTCCTGTTTCAAACTCACGCACCTTCATAATGTCAAGTTTAGTATTATCACTGAAAATGTGATACTCAACAACGCTTATGAATTCAATACAATGACAATATATCATTTATGCTCAAACATAAATAGTTCAACATTAATGTAAACCTGGTTATCCCAATGTAAACCTGGTTATCCCACTATCTCATTCTCGATACTTTCTCGTATCGCTCATGCCCACGGCATCACTACTCAACAAGTAAAATTTGATCACGTACCACTACGTGTCCCCCCTAACTCGTATATGAAACTCAATTATTAAAGTCAAACACTTACCTGAATCATCATATTCAAAATTGCATGTATACATGAATGTATAGATACTATATATACCTGCTCGTACGTCACCACGTATCTTATAGTAGACAACATGAACAAGCTATCATCAACGTCCGAAGTCTCCTGAAGAGTCTATATCGAATATCAATTCAATATTAGCTCATAATCCAAGCAATGAATATCCATCATTAGTTCTTACTTTCATTTCCATATCACAAATTAATAACTCAATATTATGAATCAAATCATAATCAATACTTTGATGCACACATTTTCACATGAATCATGATATTTCATTGGTGATGCAAAAACCCCATTTTCTCCCATCATCCGCTACATCACACACATGATGCAGGATACACACACCCATACGTGCAAGTTCACGCCCAACTCACATAGCAATTCACTAGACACACCAGTCCAATAGAGGGAAAGGAAGTGCAAGGGTGTATGCATAATAACATCCAACTAGTGTCTAACTAAAACAATCCAATTAAGCCAATTAATATGTTCTAAACATTTAAGCCCACACCGAGGTGATTCAAACCAAGACATGAAAGAAAGGATCCATGTAGATACAAGATTCTACCCTTTTAAATCTAATTCCCTTAATCCCAACATAAAGTCCTTTATTGATTAAATTCAACTTTAACAATTTAAAGATGCATTGGATTCCAAAATTCTTGATTTAGTACTATTAAGATTTGAAACTCAATAAAGTGACATAAATCATTAATACATGCTATGCTATCCATTTGAGCATAAATATCACCATAACTCTATTCCATGTTATAATACATACTAGCATGCATCTAACCCATTTATTTACACACTACACATGCTTCCAACTGTAACACATCTCATACCATAGCCCAACATCTGCCAAATATCACAATGGCTACAAGCCATAAAAGTTAGTCATTTTCACCCCACTAACAAGACTTAGACCCACACTTGAATCTCATTTAAGCCTATTAACAAACACATTCCATGCATGATTTTAATCTTCATCTTTTAACCTATAATAATACTAAGCCAAGACATATTCCATAATTTATTTTCAACAATTAACCATTTAATAAAGTGAGCCCCAATTAACTTCCAACAATCAAAACATTCCTCATGCTATCCCATTCACAATTACAATAATTCAATACATGAAGGAATACATACATAAACACCATCTTCACACACAATCACTTGCTGGACACACACACACACGCAGAAACACACTCACGCACACACACTGCTGCACACACACGAACACACACTAGCAAACCCTTCCAAAATGCTAGTAAGAATCGAACCAAATCTTCATCAAAATTTGAGGGATTTCAGGGGAATAACGACTGAAGGATGAGGAGGATTACCCACAAAAATATTAGAAGAAAATCGTCCCAAAATCGGATGAATTTAGAAGTTCGTATCGCTGCGCTTCCTTACAAGATCCGAACGCAATACGCGACAAAACTTCATGATCTTGGTATGGAAAGATGCGCCTGGAAGAGACGAATACGATGGTGGTTCGGACGCGCTGGAAGGAGGTCCGATGGCGGCGGTCGCACGCGATTTACAGGAGGTGGTCAGGCATCGCGCGGGAGGAGAGAAAAGAGGGGAGAGTTCGGATTTGATGTGTGTGCGTTTTCACACTTTTAGTGTGTGAAAATAGGCTGAAACATTTTAATATAAATGTATTTCCAATCCAGTTATGTACATCGGAGTGTCACCGGTGCACTGATAAATTAAATTTACAATTACCAATCGTGATTTATACTCTCCTAGAACGCAAATTAATTCATCATTTTAATTAACTTATCTCTAAAATATTATTGGAGTATATTTTACAATCTCAAATTATGATCCGATTAACTTGCCAGTTGACCTTCACTTGGTCAATTCCACTTCTAATTAATTAATTCTAAAATTAATTATCAATAAAATCTAAATCATATTTAGTCCAACAAATGATTATAATAAATCTGGACATCACAATTCTCCCCAACATATAAAATTTTGTCCTCGAAATTTCAACGCATGCTTACCATTAAAGCCAACTGTAAAATTTACGTACCCTATATAGCTCTATATAGTGACTTTACCATCTGTAGGATGACAGTTATCGGAATCGTCGTGGCTCACACATGTGCCCCATTGCGCCAACGATCGCAAGAAGTGTTTAACCGTCAAGCTTCTTTGTCATATCTCACTACCTGTGTACTTTCATCGACACAATTCCATTGCACAATCTTATTTCCCGTCATATACTTTTATCACAGTACCCATCATATAATCTCGTTAAATCATGCAATCCATGCTTTCATTTATATTCAAGAATATATGCAAATACATCAACATTTATCTTAATTAACTTCATACCTGTGTCGTTGCAAATGTATGCAACTTATCTGCACATCATCACCGTCATCGTATGAAGTAACGGTACTCTTGAGCCTTTACGCATAAATCTTTCATAAATCATCTCCTGGCTATTATCTGGTGCAAGGTAATGACTAGAAAACCTATTAGTCATTCTCACATACATATCTCCACATTATACGCACCAACAGCCAAAGATCATCAATATCAAATAATTCGTCTCATACTTTTATAGACGGAATCATCTACAATACACAATGGCATCATAATATCATGTTAATCACAACACTCACATACTCTTAAGTATCAACATTTCCACATTACTTCACCCAACTATTATCTGTTATAGGACAAGTACAAAATAAACTCGTTAGAATTTCTCAAATACTAGTAACATAACACGTACCTTGTCATTTACGCATTTCGATATTCATAATGTCTCTGTCATCAAACATTAATTCTCTGCATCAGAAGTTTCTCGCAGTTCTATACACAACATGTTACAGCACACTGTCTCATAGGGTGATTGAAATTTAACATAAGAATTAATTGCATGCCTCAATGACGCAATTTATATCAATCTTTAACTCATCCTCGAAACATAATAATTTATTAATCATGAATATTCACAATGAACACATGTCCACACACGACATTCGTAGTAATCACGCGTCATCCCGTGACATACTCATGTCATCCCGTGACACTGTGGGGTCTTCCCACCTTAACAGTGATTAAAAGACATAAGAACGACTAATCATGCATTTAGGTAACATCTTAAGGTTTTGGTTGTTACACGAGCTAACAGGATTACAGGCCAAAATACAAAACTTCAAAAATAATTCGTTACATTCTAAAAGAATGTCATTTAGATTTACACTACTCCTAGAGTAGTTACTAATCATAACTTGAATTCTATGCATTCCTGTGTCCCTCGTAGCTCACTGCCTCAACCGACCCTTAGTCCTTTCGTCCAAAAGTGTACCTACAGGGACAACACATCATGAGCATATACAATCTTACTTAACATCATAAAACATCATAGTAAATGCATGAAACATTGGTTAAGTAAATATGCTGGTATATTCATTAACTTCTTATTGTTGTCCCTGATTTAAAATCATGCATATGGGGCATCTTACCCCCGTGGCATCTTACCACAATATCATCGTATGGCCTCTTACCATATGGGGCATCTTACCCCGTGGCATCTTACCACAATAACATCGTATAAATGTCATCATATAAGCATCGTATAAGCAATAAACATCGTATGAACTTTATCGTATAAACGTCGTATAAACATCGTCATTTCATCGTGAATACTCATGCAATAAAAGCATAGTCGTAGTATAAGGATGTGTGTTACCGTCCGATGCCCGTACGCCTCTTACGTACCTTTTCAAAAGGAGGAGGAGTCAACAGACTTTATCTCCTTGACGGTGCCGGTACCTGGGATGGTTCTACAAGACCACATAATACCATATTAGATGCCTCAAAACCATCTCATATCATAAACTTAACAAAATAAAACATCATTATATTTTTCAACTTTCTGCTTCTCTCGATCGATCGGCCCAAGGTCTCGATCGATCGAGACACTGTGCACAAACAGTGCCTTAGCATTCTGTCTCGCTCGATCGATCGAACATTTTACCGATCGATCGAGGAGCTTTACCGATCGATCGAGAAATCCTTCAATCGATCGGCACCAAAATTTTGAAAACATGCTTAGACCTTCTGTCTCGCTCGATCGATCGGGACCAAATCTCGATCGATCGAGAGCTCTGAAAAATCGGGATTTTCCCCAGATTTTTGAGCACCTCTTTTCATACCATCTTTTCTACTTCATAATACATCTTTCATGCTGAAACAAACATGTGAAGAACTTCATAAAATATCCATGTAAGCTCTTAAATCAAAGGTTTAACAAAACCTAAGCTAACATGCATCATAACATCATCATAATCTTCATCCTCAACCTACTTTACAGAAAACAGAGCATGTTCTTCTCTGCCCTGATTTTCGAGCACATAGTTTCATGGATAGGAATCTACCATATAAAACATGTAATATGCTCGAGCAAACATGCTAATAGTTACATAATACTTTCATGTAAGCACCCATATCAAGGTTTCACCCAAACCTAAACTTAGCATGCTTTAAAATCATCCCACCAAACCCAAACTTAACCAAAACTCCGAAAAACAGAGTAAGACTTACCCCTCTACTTTTGCTCCTCTTTTTGCAAGGTTTTCAACACTCTTCAAACCAAGCTTTTCTTCCCTTCCCCAGCAGCTTATAGACACGATTTGGGAGAGAAAGAGAGAGAGGAGGTGGAGTAAAGTTGGCTGGAGGTGGAGTGAAGAAAGGAGAAGGGAGTATGGGCTGCCAAGTGGGGGTGTAGGGTGCAATTGGGGGAGGGTGGTGACCGAGTGGGTGGGGGTGGTGTGGGTAGGGTGGTCATGTGGTGTTTAATTGTGTCCCGGTATTTAGTACGATGTATTAAAATATCCTCACTCGATATTTTATAACTTCACTTAATTAATACATCCCTTTAAAACACCCAACATGCCCCCTAAATCATATCATCATAACATAAATCGTGGCCCCCAATTTAAATACACCATAACCCTTAAACACATCATAATTCATCATCATAGAACATAATCATATTACATTTCGGGGGTATTACATTACTCCCCTACTTATAAGATTTCGTCCTCGAAATCCACATGCATCATCATATCGAAACTAAACATAAAAACATACCAGAGAATAGTTCCGGATAGTGCTGCACCATATGCCGTTCCGTCTCCCACGTAGCCTCCTCGACACCCCGACGATCCCACTGAACTTTGACCATCGGTATAACTTTGCTTCGTAGTCTGCGATCCTCTCGATCCAGAATTCTGATTGGTCGTTCAACGTAGGACACATCTGAGTCTAACTGTACTTCAGTAGGCTGTAAGACATGAGACGGGTCTGGCTCATACTTTCTTAACATAGAGACATGGAAACATCGTGTATGCCAGATAAAGATGGCGGTAGAGCCAAACGATAAGCCAATGTACCTATTCGCTGTAACACTTCATATGGCCCAACATACCTCGGAGATAACTTTCCCCGCATCCCAAAACGAACCACACCCCTGAAGGGCGAGATCTTTAAGAAGACCCTGTCTCCTAACTGGAATTCTAGTGGCCGTCGCCGCTTGCCTATCTTGTGCCGCTTTCATCCTTTGGCGTATCATCTTAATCTTACCTTCCATATCCTTAATCATATCCGGTCCTCCGACCACTTTGCTAGTCAAGTCCTCCCAATACAGTGGTGATCTACATCGTCGTCCATACAGAGCTTCAAAAGGGGCCATTTGAATGCTCGCTTGATAACTGTTGTTATAGGAGAACTCTACCAGCGGCACTGAATCCTGCCACGGAGTATCAAACTCCAAAATACATGCCCTCAACATGTCCTCGAGCGTCTGAATGGTACGCTCCGTCTGGCCGTCTGTCAGAGGGTGATAGGCCGTACTCAGTTTCACCTCTGTGCCCAAAGCTGTCTGGAGACCCTCCCAGAAATGTGAAGTGAACCTCGGGTCTCTGTCAGACACTATCGAGACTGGAATACCATGCAATCTCACAACATCCCGTATATACATCTGGGCCATCTTCAAGTATGTATAAGACATACTGTAAGGGATGAAATGAGCCGTCTTCGTCAGCCTATCCACGATCACCCAGATCGCGTCAAATCCTGAGGCCGTCCTCGGTAAGTGGGTCACGAAGTCCATAGATATATGCTCCCACTTCCATTCAGGCACCTCTAAGCTCTTCAGTTCTCCACCAGGCCTCTGCCTCTCTGCCTTTACCTGCTGGCAGATCCAGCATCTTTTAACAAAAATGATTACCTCACGCTTCATGCGTCTCCACCAGAATTGATCGCATAGATCTTTGTACATCTTCTTTCCCCCTAGGTGGATACTGAAACGACTACTGTGAGCCCGCTCCAATATTCATCTACGCAGCCCTGGTGCATCTGGGACAACCCATCGATTGCCCGGTCTCAAAGAATCATCCTCAGCCACTCTGAACTTGGATGGCTGACCTTGAAGTACCAATGATGTCCATCTCTGAACCTCACTATCCAACTTCTGGGCCTTCTTGATTGCCTCAAATATATCTGGCTCCGCCAATAAGGTCGACACTCGCACAGGCGACGTGTCTACATCGAAGTCATAGCCCAGATGGCAGTAAGAAGTCATCAAAGCTGACAAACACATGACATCCTCTGCAGTACTCTTCACCTTCCGACTTAAGGCATCTGCTATCAGGTTCGCTTTACCTGGATGGTACTCAATTTCACAATCATAGTCTTTGAGCAAATCCATCCACCTTCTTTGCCTCATATTCAACTCTGCCTGAGTGAATAAGAACTTCAGGCTCTTATGGTCCGTGTATATAGTAAAAGACGTGCCATACAAGTAATGCCTCCAGATCTTCAAGGCAAATATGATGGCCGCCAGTTCCAAATCATGCACTGGATACCTGGCTTCGTGTGGCTTCAGTTGCCTCGATGCATAAGCCACTACATGCTTATCTTGCATCAACACACAGCCCAAACCCTGTAATGATGCATCCGTATACAACGCGAATCTCTTATCTTCCGACGGAATCACCAGCACAGGCGCTGTAGTCAAACGACGCTTCAGCTCTTGGAAGCTTTCCTCACAAGCTTCAGACCAAAAGAAGGGGACTCCTTTCTGAGTCAGCTGTGTCAGGGGTTTGGCAATCTTCGAAAAACCTTCGACGAAACGTCGGTAATATCCTGCCAAACCGAGAAAACTCCTTATCTCAGGTACAGAAGTGGGTGCAACCCACTCCATCACAGCTTCAATCTTCCTTGGATCCACAGATATCCCGTGGCTAGATATGACATGGCCTAAGAATACCACGCTGTCCAACCAGAACTCGCACTTGCTAAGCTTTGCATACAACTGATGATCCCTAAGGATCTGAAGCACTGTCCTCAAGTGCCTTACATGCTCTTCTTCAGTCCGAGAGTAAATAAGTATGTCGTCAATGAAGACTATGACGAACTGGTCCAAATATGGCTGGAACACCCTGTTCATCAAACTCATGAAGACAGCTGGGGCATTCGTCACCCCAAAAGGCATGACCAGGAATTCATAGTGCCCATATCTAGTCCTGAAAGCCGTCTTCTGAACATCATCTTCTCTTACTCGAATCTGATGGTACCCCGACCTCAGATCGATCTTACTGTAGAGCCTCGTACCCTGCAACTGATCGAACAAGTCATCGATCCTCGGAAGTGGATACTTGTTCTTTACTGTAGCTTTGTTCAACTGTCTATAGTCAATGCATAGACGCATCGATCCATCTTTCTTCTTAACAAATAAGACAGGCGCACCCCATGGCGATACGCTAGGGCGTATGTAGTTTTTGTCTAGGAGCTCTTGCAATTGAATCTTTAGCTCTCTTAGCTCCGCTGGTGCCATCCTATACGGGGCACGAGAAATTGCAGACGTCCTTGGTAGCAACTCAATCCCAAACTCGACCTCTCTCGTCGGTGGGAATCCGGGAATCTCCTCCGGAAAGACACCAGGAAACTCCGCCACTACGGGCACATCCTCAACCTTTAATTCCTTCCTCTTATCCGTCATATCAACAGCATAGATAAGATATCCTGCATGACCTCGTTCCAATAGCTGTGTCATCTTGACAGCAGATATTAACGGAATCTTCGGACGGGAACCATCCCCATAAAATGTCCACTGGACTCCCAATACAGATCTAAATCGGACAGTCCTCTGCCTGCAGTCTACCACTGCCTGATACTTATTCAGAATATCGATGCCCACAATGCAATCGAAGTCTGTCATTCCCAGCACAATCAAATCTGATCTTAGCTCATTATCCTCAAAATAAATGAGGCCATCATAGACAATCTGATCCGTAGTCAAACTTCTTCCAGCGGGGGTCGAGACCATAAGAGGCATGGGGGACGGAGAAGTGCATATGTGGTGCCTTTCAACAAAACTCGTCGACACAAAAGAGTGTGACGCACCTGTGTCTATCAATATAAGAGCAGGGTGCGTAAATAAAAGACACGTACCCGCTATAACTTCCTCCGGGGCCGCTGTAGCCTGCTCCCTCGTCAAATCATACACCTGTCCCTGAGGTGGCCCCGCGGGCTGACCTCCATACTGTCTTGGCACAAAAGGTGGCCGGTGTTGTGCCGTTCTGTCCGCAGGTCTCCCCGTAGAGCTCTGCTGTCTTCCCCTGTTGGGACACCGTCGAGCATGTTGGGATATGCCCTAAGACAAGTCATTAGATGATTGTTTAAGACATACAATGTTTATGGATTTATGAATGGCAATTCATTATTGTATATTATTCTTTTAACTGTGCATTGTGAATTAATATATATGTTAATGTCCTTAGAATAATATTGTATTATTCTTAAAGATGTTCCTAGTCAAGTATTATCATGAAAGGGATAATGATAATACGTAGAGACTAGTATATGTTGATCGATGAATTGTTCATTGATATGAGATATCAAATCAACATATGGGTACATGTTAGAGAACGATGTACGGAACAGACCCACCATGAGAATGCAACATGGATAGTTATATGATCGTCATATGCAATTCTCATAGTGATAATAATGTATGTAATCCTTACGACTTGTGATCATCAGAGATCCCAACATAAGGAGTTATGTATCTTGATATCGTCAAACGTTACCCGTAACAGGGTATACTATAAAGGCGACTATTGGATACACTACGAATTATGTAGAGTGATGTTGACTGATCGAGATAGGATTTGTCCCTCCTATATAACAGGAGATGTGTTTGGCCCTTGATCAAGTGAGAACTAAAATGCATGGCCATGCTCGAATGAGTCGATAAATATCGAGCTTATTCGTTTATTCTAGTTCTACTTGGGGATCAAGAAACAGAGATTGAATATACGAGTATGACTATTCCATGACTCGTGTTCAATCTAAACACAAAGGACAAAGGGATTAAGTTACATGATTAATATTATCACGAGTTCTAAAGGTTATGTCGAGTCATTGACATTCTCGTAATTTGGGTAGCATCGATGTGTTGCTAGATACCGCTCGATGCTTGCGACATAAAATGAGATTTTATGTCACTGCCAACATTACGAGATCCTATCGGGTCGCACAAAAGATTAAATCGAGAAGGGAAATTAAATTCATGGGATGAATTAAATAATTAAGAGGAGTCTTAATTAATTATCATAAGGATTAATTAAATCATGGGCTTAAGCCCATGAAGCTTTAAGAAAGCCTTTAATTAATTATATTTAATATGATTGCAAGGTGATTAATTGTAAGACAATTCATAACACTCAAAACCCTACACAAGCAAGAGATAAACGGCCGCATCATCACAAGAGCTCTCGGCCTCCTTCAAAGTCGAGGGGTTCTTGGTGGTTTGGTGGTTGTTTCGATTGTGAATCGAGTTTGTTTCGTGTATAGGATTAATAACAAGTCTAGCAACTTGTTATTAAACCATCCCTTCATTCGATTCGATCGTGTGGATACCGTTGAGGCAAAACCATTCGTGTTTTGCTATTGACTCGGAGAAGGCGTAGGATGTGGTGCAGCTCCGTGGATTCGGCTTCAAACACGCTACAAGGGTAAGACACTTGTAATTCTCTAATCCGATATGAATCCCTATGTATAGATCGCTGGTTTGTAATCCCAATATTTTATTCCGCTGCGTTGTATGCTCATGGGGTTACTTACAGTGGTATCAGAGCCGTGTACAAGGCTCATATCGGATTTTATGTGGTTAAATAGTTTAATCATGTTAGAATTAATATTGCATGCTATTTAAAACTGTATTTTCATATATGATATGGAAAAATCGATTTTGTGAAGATCATCGTATGATAATATATATGATATAATTGACGGATCGAAATATATGATAATTCGTGATCAAAAACCGGAACATGGCTCGTGTAGGCTCACGGCCGAGGCCACCAAGGTGCTAGGGTTTCGAACCCTAGTCACCATGGCTCGGCCGCCGCTACAAAGTGGCTAGGGTTTTGAACCCTAGTCAAATTGGCCTCTCGGCCGCCGCCTAAGAGCTAGGGTTCGGACCCTGGCTCGAGCATGGGTCAAGCCGTCGCACTATCTAGGGTTTTGAACTCTTTTGGCTCGATAAAGTATTGAGAAGGTGCAAGTTGGCTCGATAGAATCAAGATGGTGCAAGGCGGCTAGGGTTTTGAACCCTAGCAGCGCCGCACCCAAGCCGCCGCATGGACCATGGCTCGGCCATGGGCTAGGGTTTCGACCCTAGGCCCACTATTGGTCCAGCCGTGGGTTTTGGTTCGAATCATGGTGGTTCGTGTTTTAGTCGCTTTAGTTCGTGGCATGTGATGTCCCGAGCGTACGATAATTTTTCAAAAAAATTATTTTACAGTTTTAATTAGAATTAAATTTAAATTGTTTAGAATTTAATTAATTAAATGTTAATGCATGCTTTATGTGTTGTTTGAGCATGGTGCGTGGTTATAGCCCTTTGACCTATTAGATAGGATTTGTGAATGATTGTAATTTATAATACGACCTGCGTGTCGTGCCTTTCTCTATTTCATTCTAAATGTTATCCCTCTCCTATGTTCCCCTCGAATGTGAATCGAGGAATTCTATATCTTGTAAAATAGTGTAGTTTATTTTATTGATGGTGATCAATGAAGATGGAGCATCGTGCCGGGATGAGGAGGCCATTCACAAATTGGAGCCAAAGGAAGGTGCTTATGAAGTTACCTTAGGTTGACTCATAGGAGTTTCTCATTGGCTTGAGAAACTCATTAGTAGGGGCTATAACCATGTCACATTTTAATTATGTATGTTGATGCATGATTTATCTTATGTTTTAGTTTGATAATAGTATTACACATATATGTAGATATGTATACAACTATATGTAGTGGACATATTTTAAATTATCAAATTAATCATGAGATCAATAAATCCCTCTAAAATATTAAGTTTTAGATGCCTTCCAAATAAAAGTACTCGTCAATAACTTCGATTGTACATGTGTGGGTTTGCCAAAGCAAAGCACCGTGGCAATCTTAGTAAGGCGCGAAAGGATAAAAGTGATATCCGTCATACTTTAATTGGGTACGACTTAACTAGGTTATCTCAATAGATTGGGAACCTAGAGGCATGGGTTGGATTATAATTCATTTGATGAATTGAACAAAGTGTTGTTCGTCCAACTATCCAAGAATTATATGTGATGTAATTGACAAAGTGTTGTCTACCTAAATAGCCGAGTCTTGGGCGATTAGCCAAAGCTAACTCAAGATTAAGTGAAATATGGATCTTGGCCCACTAAAGGTTTCGAGGGTTGATATTTTTCAAACAAAATAGTGGGAGTATCATTTAATATAAGACCATGTTAAATGATTTAAATCATAAACTTATTTTGCATATTTATATTGTAGATATCCATGGCAACTACAAACGTTACTAGCACTTTATCACTGCGATCGGTCCTTGAGAAGGACAAATTAAATGGGACAAATTTCCTAGACTGGCATAGGAACTTGAGGATAGTCCTCAAACAAGAAAAGAAACAATATGTTCTAGAGGAACCCTTGCTCGCTGAGGAACCTCCCCTAACAGCTACAAGAGCTGAAAAAGATGCTTACAAGAAGCATCAGAGTGACGCACTTGATGTTGGGTGCCTCATGCTTGCCACTATGAACTCTGAGCTTCAGAAGCAACATGAGGAAATGGAGGCGTTCGATATGATCGAACACTTAAAGCAGTTATACCAACAGCAAGCTAGACAAGAGAGGTATGACGTCTCTAAAGCGTTATTCCAGTGCAGGATGGTAGAAGAAAGCTTAGTTGGAACTCATGTGCTCAAGATGATTGGGTACATTGAGAATCTGGACAAGCTAGGTTTTCCATTGGACCAAGAGTTGGCCACCGATGTAATCTTGCAATCGTTGCCGGAGAGCTTCAGTCAATTTGTAGTAAATTACAATATGACTGACATGGAAAAGACTCTACCACAATTGCTTGGTATGTTGAGAACATATGAAGCAAATACAAAGAAGACTAAGGCCACAAATGTTCTTATTGTGAACAAGGGCAAAGGAAGGGCCAAAGCTAAAGGCAACAAGAAAGCAAGAAAGTCTTTGCTAAATCTAAGCCAAAGTCTTCTGCACTAAAGCCAAAGGAGGATAGCAAGGAAGGGAATCTTTCCATTGCGGTGAGACCGGCCATTTGAAAAGAAACTGCAAAGTATATCTGGAGGATCTAAAGAAAGGAAGTGTGACTTCCGCTTCAGGTATTTTTGTTATAGAAGTCAATTTATCTACTTCTTCATCATGGGTATTAGATACTGGATGTGGATCTCACATTTGTGTAAATGTGCAGGATCTCAAAAGGAGTAGGGCATTGGCAAAAGGTGAAGTTGATCTCCGAGTTGGAAATGGAGCAAGAGTTGCTGCATTAGCTATAGGAGATTATCATTTAGCTTTACCTTCTGGTTTATCGTTGATTTTAAAAGACTGTTATTTTGTGCCTTCAATTACTAAAAACATTATATCTATTTCTTGTTTGGACAAGTATGGTTTTTCATTTATAATAAAGGACAATTGTTGTTCTATTTATTTAAATGATATGTTTTATGCTGATGCACAAATGGTGAATGGTCTTTATGTATTAAATCTTGATATACCTATCTATAACATAAATACTAAAAGGATTAAAAATAATGATTGTAATCCGACTTATCTCTGGCACTGTCGCTTGGGTCACATAAACGAGAACCGCATATCTAAACTTCATAAGGATGGAGTATTAGATTCATTTGATTTTGAATCATATGAAACATGCGAATCTTGTTTAATGGGCAAGATGACTAAAGCCCCTTTCAAGGGACACGTTGAAATGGCAAATGTTTTATTGGGACTAATACATAGTGATGTATGTGGACCAATAAGTACACAAGCTAGAGGTGGTTTTCAATACTTCGTTACATTTACTGATGACCTCAGTAGATATGGGTATGTGTACCTAATGAAACATAAACATGAAACCTTTGAAAAGTTCAAAGATTTCAAGAATGAAGTACAAAACCAACTTGGCAAAAGTATCAAAATCCTTCGATCAGATCGAGGAGGAGAATACTTAAGCCAAGAGTTTCATGACTATCTAAAGGAGTGTGGGATAGTCCCACAACTCACTCCTCCGTATACTCCACAATGGAATGGTGTATCCGAGAGGAGAAATCGAACCTTGTTAGACATGGTTAGATCAATGATGAGTCATGCAGATCTTCCGATATCATTTTGGGGACACGCTCTAGAAACAGCAATTTTCTTACTGAACCGTGTTCCATCTAAATCAGTGGAAAAGACACCATATGAGATATGGACTGGGAAGCGTCCTAGTATGTCTTTTATGAAGATTTGGGGTTGTGAGGCTTTCGTTAGACGTCACGCCACTAACAAACTTGGACCCAAATCTGATAAGTGTTTATTTGTGGGGTATCCTAAGGAAACAAAAGGATACTATTTCTATTATCCCACCGAGAACAAAGTAGTTGTTGCTCGGACTGGTGTATTTCTTGAAAGAGAATTTATTTCTAGAAAAACCAGTGGGAGAAAAATAGAACTTAGTGAAGTTCAACCACAAGAAAACACTGAACCTGAAATTGAGATGGAAACAGAGCAGGCACCACAAACTGTTGTGGAAGAAGCACCTGCTCAAGAGACACAAGCCCAGCGTAGGTCTGTAAGAGTACACCGGGAGCCAGAGAGATATGGATTTCTTGTGACTCAACAAGGTGACTTACTACTTATTGATGAGGATGAGCCGTCATCTTATCAACAAGCTATTATGGGCAATGATTCTGAGAAATGGCAAGAGGCCATGAAATCTGAGATGGAATCCATGTATGCAAACCAAGTATGGACTTTGGTTGATCCACCTGAAGGGGTACGACCCATAGGGTGCAAATGGATTTTCAAGAAAAAGACCGATATGGATGGTAATGTACAAACCTATAAAGGTCGGCTGGTTGCAAAAGGATTCAAACAAATTCATGGTATTGACTATGATGAAACCTTTTCACCAGTGGCCATGGTTAAATCCATAAGGATCTTACTTGCAATAGCTGCATTTCATGATTATGAAATCTGGCAGATGGATGTCAAAACAGCTTTCCTTAATGGAAATCTGCTCGAGGATGTGTACATGACACAGCCCGAGGGTTTTGTCGATCCAAAGGATGCTGGAAAGATATGCAAGCTACAACGATCCATTTATGGATTGAAGCAAGCTTCTCGGAGTTGGAATCTTCGTTTTGATGATGCAATCAAAGAGTTTGGTTTTATCAAAAATGAAGATGAACCTTGTGTCTACAAGAAGGTCAGTGGGAGCGTAATCATTTTCCTAGTGTTGTATGTAGATGACATACTTCTTATTGGAAATGATATCCCTGCCTTGCAATCTGTAAAGATTTGGCTAGGGAACTGCTTTTCGATGAAAGACTTAGGAGAAGCTACCTATGTGTTAGGAATCAAGATCTATAGAGATATATCGAGAAGGCTTCTTGGTCTAAGTCAAAGTACATACATAGACAAGGTGCTTAAAAGGTTTAGCATGCAAGAATCCAAGAAAGGATTCGTGCCTATGACACATGGTATTTATCTCTCGAAGGAACAGTGTCCTTCAACACCAGATGAGAGACAACGCATGAGTAAGATTCCATACGCATCAGCTATTGGATCTATCATGTATGCCATGATATGTACTCGTCCCGATGTATCGTATGCTTTGAGCATGACGAGCAGATATCAAGTTGATCCAGGTGAAGGTCACTGGATTGCTGTCAAGAATATCCTAAAGTACTTGAGAAGGACTAAGGATACATTCTTGATTTATGGAGGTGAGGAAGAGCTCAATGTAATGGGTTACACTGATGCAAGCTTCCAAACCGACAAGATGATTTTCGATCGCAATCTGGATATGTGTTGCCTAAATGGAGGTGCTGTGAGCTGGAAGAGTTCAAAGCAAGAAACAGTAGCCGATTCTACAACGGAAGCTGAGTATATTGCTGCCTCGGATGCAGCAAAGGAAGCTGTTTGGATGAGGAAGTTCATTTCTGAACTTGGAGTGGTGCCTAGCATTAAAGATCCGATAGAACTCTATTGTGACAACAATGGAGCGATCGCATTGGCTAAGGAACCAAGATCTCACCAAAGATCCAAGCACATACTTAGGCGTTTCCATTTCATTCGAGAAATCGTTGAAAGGGGAGATGTTAAAATATGCAAAGTACCAACAGATGATAATGTATCTGACCCATTGACGAAGCCGCTGTCACAGCAGAAGCATGATCGTCATACTAGATCTCTAGGCATTAGGTATATGTCTGAGTGGTCTTAGTGCAAGTGGGAGATTTGTTGGGATATGCCCTAAGACAAGTCATTAGATGATTGTTTAAGACATACAATGTTTATGGATTTATGAATGGCAATTCATTATTGTATATTATTCTTTTAACTGTGCATTGTGAATTAATATATATGTTAATGTCCTTAGAATAATATTGTATTATTCTTAAAGATGTTCCTAGTCAAGTATTATCATGAAAGGGATAATGATAATACGTAGAGACTAGTATATGTTGATCGATGAATTGTTCATTGATATGAGATATCAAATCAACATATGGGTACATGTTAGAGAACGATGTACTGAACAGACCCACCATGAGAATGCAACATGGATAGTTATATGATCGTCATATGCAATTCTCATAGTGATAATAATGTATGTAATCCTTACGACTTGTGATCATCAGAGATCCCAACATAAGGAGTTATGTATCTTGATATCGTCAAACGTTACCCGTAACAGGGTATACTATAAAGGCGACTATTGGATACACTACGAATTATGTAGAGGGATGTTGACTGATCGAGATAGGATTTGTCCCTCCTATATAACAGGAGATGTGTTTGGCCCTTGATCAAGTGAGAACTAAAATGCATGGCCATGCTCGAATGAGTCGATATGAGATATCGAGCTTATTCGTTTATTCTAGTTCTACTTGGGGATCAAGAAATAGAGATTGAATATACGAGTATGACTATTCCATGACTCGTGTTCAATCTAAACACAAAGGACAAAGGGATTAAGTTACATGATTAATATTATCACGAGTTCTAAAGGTTATGTCGAGTCATTGACATTCTCGTAATTTGGGTAGCATCGATGTGTTGCTAGATACCGCTCGATGCTTGCGACATAAAATGAGATTTTATGTCACTGCCAACATTACGAGATCCTATCGGGTCGCACAAAAGATTAAATCGAGAAGGGAAATTAAATTCATGGGATGAATTAAATAATTAAGAGGAGTCTTAATTAATTATCATAAGGATTAATTAAATCATGGGCTTAAGCCCATGAAGCTTTAAGAAAGCCTTTAATTAATTATATTTAATATGATTGCAAGGTGATTAATTGTAAGACAATTCATAACACTCAAAACCCTACACAAGCAAGAGATAAACGGCCGCATCATCACAAGAGCTCTCGGCCTCCTTCAAAGTCGAGGGGTTCTTGGTGGTTTGGTGGTTGTTTCGATTGTGAATCGAGTTTGTTTCGTGTATAGGATTAATAACAAGTCTAGCAACTTGTTATTAAACCATCCCTTCATTCGATTCGATCGTGTGGATACCGTTGAGGCAAAACCATTCGTGTTTTGCTATTGACTCGGAGAAGGCATAGGACGTGGTGCAGCTCCGTGGATTCGGCTTCAAACACGCTACAAGGGTAAGACACTTGTAATTCTCTAATCCGATATGAATCCCTATGTATAGATCGCTGGTTTGTAATCCCAATATTTTATTCCGCTGCGTTGTATGCTCATGGGGTTACTTACAGAGCAAAGTGGCCTCTGTCGCCACAGACATAACATCCTACGCAGTCCTTTGCCTAATGTGGTTGCCCACAAAGAGTGCACTGAACTCTTCCAGATCTGTCTCCCTGAGACTGTCCTCTCCCAGATGGAGCATCATTCCTACCTCTCCCTTTCCATCGATTCTCGGGCCTCTTGCCACTGAATCTCGATGCTGAAGTGTTCCCCCTAGGCTTAAACTGATCACCCCTGGGCTTCAAATTATCAGAAGTGGATCTCTGAGGGGGTGCCGGAGGTGGCACAGCATCAGGATATGCACCGACTCCCAGTTCCGCTAGCTCAGCTCGTGAGAGTGCATCATCAAAACAGGCAGGGCCATAAGTGATCACCCTGTCATACAGTTCAGGCCTTAAGCCCTTCATGAAGTTTCCACATCTTCGCTTGAGTGCTTGCAGCAATGTGTGGCACATATCGTAGTAAGGAACAGTAATGTAGAGCATAGTCAGATACAGGCATGCACCTTGTCTTAAACTGGTAAACTCATCCTCCTTGGCCTGTCTTGCAGCGGCTGAGAAATAGCGGTTTAGAAACCGCGTTCGGAACATCTTCCAATTAACTTCCTGTCCCAGAGCCTCTTGCTCAATCACTGTGGTTTTCCACCACATCAGTGCCTTCTTGGACAGCTGAAATTCTGCTAATCGAATCCAGGCCGTCTTTGCACAAGGCGCTGCCACAAATATCTGTTCGATCCTCTCTAACCATTCCTCAGCTTTCTCTCCTGATTCAGTTCCCTCGAACATCGGAGGTCGATACATCATAAACTGAGCCAAGCTCAATTCCCCAGGTAGCAACTGCTGTTCAGAGGGTTCCTCTCCCAAGGCTGGTGGTGGCAATGGGTTCGTACGCCCAGCACTTGCATTTACACTAATGGCGTCACCCACTTCTATGTTTGCTGACATGCTGCAACACAAGGGTTAATAACAACACCAAAAGCAATTCATAAAACTCATCGTTAGATAATTGAACATGTTAGTATAACATCTTCTTCCTTATGAATAACATACATATAAACATGTCCAAAAGTAAGCACATAGCTAACTTATTGCTAAGGCTACCCTTCACTCATTCCCGAGTTATCTAACCACTGCTCTGATACCACTAATGTGGGGTATTCCCACCTTAACAGTGATTAAAAGACATAAGAGCGACTAATCATGCATTTAGGTAACATCTTAAGGTTTTGGTTGTTACACGAGCTAACAGGATTACAGGCCAAAATACAAAACTTCAAAAATAATTCGTTACATTCTAAAAGAATGTCATTTAGATTTACACTACTCCTATAGTAGTTACTAATCATAACTTGAATTCTATGCATTCCTGTGTCCCTCGTAGCTCACTGCCTCAACCCGACCCTTAGTCCTTTCGTCCAAAAGTGTACCTACAGGGACAACACATCATGAGCATATACAATCTTACTTAACATCATAAAACATCATAGTAAATGCATGAAACATTGGTTAAGTAAATATGCTGGTATATTCATTAACTTCTTATTGTTGTCCCTGATTTAAAATCATGCATGTGGGGCATCTTACCCCCGTGGCATCTTACCACAATATCATCGTATGGCCTCTTACCATATGGGGCATCTTACCCCGTGGCATCTTACCACAATAACATAATATAAATGTCATCATATAAGCATCGTATAAGCAATAAACATCGTATGAACTTTATCGTATAAACGTCGTATAAACATCGTCATTTCATCGTGAATACTCATGCAATAAAAGCATAGTCGTAGTATAAGGATGTGTGTTACCGTCCGATGCCCGTACGCCTCTTACGTACCTTTTCAAAAGGAGGAGGAGTCAACAGACTTTATCTCCTTGACGGTGCCGGTACCTGGGATGGTTCTACAAGACCACATAATACCATATTAGATGCCTCAAAACCATCTCATATCATAAACTTAACAAAATAAAACATCATTATATTTTTCAACTTTCTGCATCTCTCGATCGATCGACCCAAGGTCTCGATCGATCGAGACACTATGCACAAACAGTGCCTTAGCATTCTGTCTCGCTCGATCGATCGAAACATTTTACCGATCGATCGAGGAGCTTCACCGATCGATCGAGAAATCCTTCGATCGATCGGCACCAAAATTTTGAAAACATGCTTAGACCTTCTGTCTCGCTCGATCGATCGGGACCAAATCTCGATCGATCGAGAGCTCTTAAAAATCAGGATTTTCCCCAGATTTTTGAGCACCTCTTTTCATACCATCTTTTCTACTTCATAATACATCTTTCATGCTGAAACAAACATGTGAAGAACTTCATAAAATATCCATGTAAGCTCTTAAATCAAAGGTTTAACAAAACCTAAGCTAACATGCATCATAACATCATCATAATCTTCATCCTCAACCTACTTTACAGAAAACAGAGCATGTTCTTCTTTGCCCAGATTTTCGAGCACATAGTTTCATGGCTAGGAATCTACCATATAAAACATGTAATATGCTCGAGCAAACATGCTAATAGTTACATAATACTTTCATGTAAGCACCCATATCAAGGTTTCACCCAAACTAAACTTAGCATGCTTTAAAATCATCCCACCAAACCCAAACTTAACCAAAACTCCGAAAAACAGAGTAAGACTTACCCCTCTACTTTTGCTCCTCTTTTTGCAAGGTTTTCAACACTCTTCAAACCAAGCTTTTCTTCCCTTCCCCAGCATCTTACAGACACGATTTGGGAGAGAAAGAGAGAGAGGAGGTGGAGTAAAGTTGGCTGGAGGTGGAGTGAAGAAAGGAGAAGGGAGTATGGGCTGCCAAGTGGGGGTGTAGGGTGCAATTGGGGGAGGGTGGTGACCGAGTGGGTGGGGGTGGTGTGGGTAGGGTGGTCATGTGGTGTTTAATTGTGTCCCGGTATTTAGTACGATGTATTAAAATATCCTCACTCGATACTTTATAACTTCACTTAATTAATACATCCCTTTAAAACACCCAACATGCCCCCTAAATCATATCATCATAACATAAATCGTGGCCCCCAATTTAAATACACCATAACCCTTAAACACATCATAATTCATCATCATAGAACATAATCATATTACATTTCGGGGGTATTACAGACACACTCATTAAACTCATGTCTATCTGATTGTATTCCATTCAACATAATAGGTGATTAATCAATTATTAATCCTACCACATACAAAACTAGCATGCTTTCACAACAATAATTATCATCACAAAGTGATTAACATCTATTTTCAATATCTCATCACTACACACCGTAGATATGAGAGTGTTATCACAGAGGCTACACCCATTCTTGCCTCATTACCGCAACAAAATATGAATATGACACATCTAGGTTCCATTTCAATTCCATTATCAGCTTTTCTACATTTACATGATTTCAACAACAATATAATCAACAAAATAGCTCGAACCAACATATATCAATATGTTCAACCAACTGAAATGGTTTACCTCGATACTTCGTCCTCCTGGATCGATCCAATATCCTCTTGGGCCTAAATCACATATACCCAATGAGCAATAACATAACTGTACATAGCACAACTTCTATTGCCATTTGCAATCAAAGCATGATCAATACTCATTGCTAACACAATTGCGGTACAACCGCATTCATCGCTAATCACAATAGCGGTACTAAAAATATTGTAAGTAACCCCATGAGCATACAACGCAGCGGAATAAAATTTTGGGATTACAAACCAGCGATCTATACATAGGGATTCATATCGGATTAGAGAATTACAAGTGTCTTACCCTTGTAGCGTGTTTGAAGCCGAATCCACGGAGCTGCACCACGTCCTACGCCTTCTCCGAGTCAATAGCAAAACACGAATGGTTTTGCCTCAACGGTATCCACACGATCGAATCGAACGAAGGGATGGTTTAATAACAAGTTGCTAGACTTGTTATTAATCCTATACACGAAACAAACTCGATTCACAATCGAAACAACCACCAAACCACCAAGAACCCCTCGACTTTGAAGGAGGCCGAGAGCTCTTGTGATGATGCGGCCGTTTTTGCTCTTGCTTGTGTAGGGTTTTTGAGTGTTATGAATTGTCTTGCAATTAATCACCTTGCAATCATATTAAATATAATTAATTAAAGGCTTTCTTAAAGCTTCATGGGCTTAAGCCCATGATTTAATTAATCCTTATGATTATTAATTAAGACTCCTCTTAATTATTTAATTCATCCCATGAATTTAATTTCCCTTCTCGATTTAATCTTTTGTGCGACCCGATAGGATCTCGTAATGTTGGCAGTGACATAAAATCTCATTTTATGTCGCAAGCATCGAGCGGTATCTAGCAACACATCGATGCTACCCAAATTACGAGAATGTCAATGACTCGACATAACCTTTAGAACTTGTGACAATATTAATCATGTAACTTAATCCCTTTGTCCTTTGTGTTTAGATTGAACACGAGTCATGGAATAGTCATACTCGTATATTCAATCTCTATTTCTTGATCCCCAAGTAGAACTAGAATAAACGAATAAGCTCGATATCTCATATCGACTCATTCGAGCATGGCCATGCATTTTAGTTCTCACTTGATCAAGGGCCAAACACATCTCCTGTTATATAGGAGGGACAAATCCTATCTCGATCAGTCAACATCCCTCTACATAATTCGTAGTGTATCCAATAGTCGCCTTTATAGCATACCCTGTTACGGGTAACGTTTGACGATATCAAGATACATAACTCCTTATGTTGGGATCTCTGATGATCACAAGTCGTAAGGATTACATACATTATTATCACTATGAGAATTGCATATGACGATCATATAACTATCCATGTTGCATTCTCATGGTGGGTCTGTTCAGTACATCGTTCTCTAACATGTACCCATATGTTGATTTGATATCTCATATCAATGAACAATTCATCGATCAACATATACTAGTCTCTACGTATTATCATTATCCCATTCACGATAATACTTGACTAGGAACATCTTTAAGAATAATACAATATTATTCTAAGGACATTAACATATATATTAATTCACAATGCACAGTTAAAAGAATAATATATAATAATGAATTGCCATTCATAAATCCATAAACATTGTATGTCTTAAACAATCATCTAATGACTTGTCTTAGGGCATATCCCAACAAATCTCCCACTTGCACTAAGACCACTCAGACATATACCTAATGCCTAGAGCTCTAGTATGACGATCATGCTTCTGCTGTGACAGCGGCTTCGTCAATGGGTCAGATACATTATCATCTGTTGGTACTTTGCATATTTTAACATCTCCCCTTTCAACGATTTCTCGAATGAAATGGAAACGCCTAAGTATGATGCTTGGATCTTTGGTGAGATCTTGGTTCCTTAGCCAATGCGATCGCTCCATTGTTGTCACAATAGAGTTCTATCGGATCTTTAATGCTAGGCACCACTCCAAGTTCAGAAATGAACTTCCTCATCCAAACAGCTTCCTTTGCTGCATCCGAGGCAGCAATATACTCAGCTTCCGTTGTAGAATCGGCTACTGTTTCTTGCTTTGAACTCTTCCAGCTCACAGCACCTCCATTCAGGCAATACACATATCCAGATTGCGATCGAAAATCATCTTTGTCGGTTTGGAAGCTCGCATCAGTGTAACCCATTACATTGAGCTCTTCCTCACCTCCATAAATCAAGAATGCATCCTTAGTCCTTCTCAAGTACTTCAGGATGTTCTTGACAGCAATCCAGTGACCTTCACCTGGATCAACTTGATATCTGCTCGTCATGCTCAAAGCATACGATACATCGGGACGAGTACATATCATGGCATACATGATAGATCCAATAGCTGATGCGTATGGAATCTTACTCATGCGTTGTCTCTCATCTGGTGTTGAAGGACACTGTTCCTTCGAGAGATAAATACCATGTGTCATAGGCACGAATCCTTTCTTGGATTCTTGCATGCTAAACCTTTTAAGCACTTTGTCTATGTATGTACTTTGACTTAGACCAAGAAGCCTTCTCGATCTATCTCTATAGATCTTGATTCCTAACACATAGGTAGCTTCTCCTAAGTCTTTCATCGAAAAGCAATTCCCTAGCCAAATCTTTACAGATTGCAAGGCAGGGATATCATTTCCAATAAGAAGTATGTCATCTACATACAACACTAGGAAAATGATTACGCTCCCACTGACCTTCTTGTAGACACAAGGTTCATCTTCATTTTTGATAAAACCAAACTCTTTGATTGCATCATCAAAACGAAGATTCCAACTCCGAGAAGCTTGCTTCAATCCATAAATGGATCGTTGTAGCTTGCATATCTTTCCAGCATCCTTTGGATCGACAAAACCCTCGGGCTGTGTCATGTACACATCCTCGAGCAGATTTCCATTAAGGAAAGCTGTTTTGACATCCATCTGCCAGATTTCATAATCATGAAATGCAGCTATTGCAAGTAAGATCCTTATGGATTTAACCATGGCCACTGGTGAAAAGGTTTCATCATAGTCAATACCATGAATTTGTTTGAATCCTTTTGCAACCAGCCGACCTTTATAGGTTTGTACATTACCATCCATATCGGTCTTTTTCTTGAAAATCCATTTGCACCCTATGGGTCGTACCCCTTCAGGTGGATCAACCAAAGTCCATACTTGGTTTGCATACATGGATTCCATTTCAGATTTCATGGCCTCTTGCCATTTCTCAGAATCATTGCCCATAATAGCTTGTTGATAAGATGACGGCTCATCCTCATCAATAAGTAGTAAGTCACCTTGTTGAGTCACAAGAAATCCATATCTCTGTGGCTCCCGGTGTTCTCTTACAGACCTACGCTGGGCTTGTGTCTCTTGAGCAGGTACTTCTTCCACAACAGCTTGTGGTGCCTGCTCTGTTTCCATCTCAATCTCAGGTTCAGTGTTTTCTTGTGGTTGAACTTCACTAAGTTCTATTTTTCTCCCACTGGTTTTTCTAGAAATAAATTCCCTTTCAAGAAATACACCAGTCCGAGCAACAACTATTTTGTTCTCAGTGGGATAATAGAAATAGTATCCTTTCGTTTCCTTAGGATACCCCACAAATAAACACTTATCAGATTTGGGTCCAAGTTTGTTAGTGGCGTGACGTCTAACGAAAGCCTCACAACCCCAAATCTTCATAAAAGACATACTAGGACGCTTCCCAGTCCATATCTCATATGGTGTCTTTTCCACTGATTTAGATGGAACACGGTTCAGTAAGAAAATCGCTGTTTCTAGAGCGTGTCCCCAAAATGATATCGGAAGATCTGCATGACTCATCATTGATCTAACCATGTCTAACAAGGTTCGATTTCTCCTCTCGGATACACCATTCCATTGTGGAGTATACGGAGGAGTGAGTTGTGGGACTATCCCACACTCCTTTAGATAGTCATGAAACTCTTGGCTTAAGTATTCTCCTCCTCGATCTGATCGAAGGATTTTGATACTTTTGCCAAGTTGGTTTTGTACTTCATTCTTGAAATCTTTGAACTTTTCAAAGGTTTCATGTTTATGTTTCATTAGGTACACATACCCATATCTACTGAGGTCATCAGTAAATGTAACGAAGTATTGAAAACCACCTCTAGCTTGTGTACTTATTGGTCCACATACATCACTATGTATTAGTCCCAATAAAATATTTGCCCTTTCAACATGTCCCTTGAAAGGGGCTTTAGTCATCTTGCCCATTAAACAAGATTCGCATGTTTCATATGATTCAAAATCAAATGAATCTAATACTCCATCCTTATGAGGTTTAGATATGCGGTTCTCGTTTATGTGGCCCAAGCGACAGTGCAGAGATAAGTCGGATTACAATCATTATTTTTAATCCTTTTAGTATTTATGTTATAGATAGGCATATCAAGATTTAATACATAAAGACCATTCACCATTTGTGCATCAGCATAAAACATATCATTTAAATAAATAGAACAACAATTGTCCTTTATTATAAATGAAAAACCATACTTGTCTAAACAAGAAATAGATATAATGTTTTTAGTAATTGAAGGCACAAAATAACAGTCTTTTAAAATCAACGATAAACCAGAAGGTAAAGCTAAATGATAATCTCCTATAGCTAATGCAGCAACTCTTGCTCCATTTCCAACTCGGAGATCAACTTCACCTTTTGCCAATGTCCTACTCCTTTTGAGATCCTGCACATTTACACAAATGTGAGATCCACATCCAGTATCTAATACCCATGATGAAGAAGTAGATAAATTGACTTCTATAACAAAAATACCTGAAGCGGAAGTCACACTTCCTTTCTTTAGATCCTCCAGATATACTTTGCAGTTCCTTTTCCAATGGCCGGTCTCACCGCAATGGAAACAGTTCCCTTCCTTTGCTATCCCTCCCTTTGGCTTCAGTGTAGAAGACTTTGGCTTAGATTTAGCAAAGACCTTCTTTGCTTTCTTGTTGCCTTTGGCTTTGGCCCTTCCTTTGCCCTTATTCACAATAAGGACATTTGTGGCCTTAGTCTTCTTAGTATTTGCTTCATATGTTCTCAACATACCAAGCAACTGGGGCAGAGTCTTTTCCATATCAGTCATATTGTAATTTACTACAAATTGACTGAAGCTCTCCGGCAACGATTGCAAGATTACATCGGTGGCCAACTCTTGGTCCAATGGAAAACCTAGCTTATCCAGATTCTCAATGTACCCAATCATCTTGAGCACATGAGTTCCAACTAAGCTTCCTTCTACCATCCTGCACTGGAATAACGCTTTAGAGACGTCATACCTCTCTTGTCTAGCTTGCTGTTGGTACAACTGCTTTAAGTGTTCGATCATATCGAACGCCTCCATTTCCTCATGTTGCTTCTGAAGCTCAGAGTTCATAGTGGCAAGCATGAGGCACCCAACATCAAGTGCGTCACTCTGATGCTTCTTGTAAGCATCTTTTTCAGCTCTTGTAGCTGTTAGGGGAGGTTCCTCAGCGAGCAAGGGTTCCTCTAGAACATATTGTTTCTTTTCTTGTTTGAGGACTATCCTCAAGTTCCTATGCCAGTCTAGGAAATTCGTCCCATTTAGTTTGTCCTTCTCAAGGACCGATCGCAGTGATAAAGTGCTAGTAACGTTTGTAGTTGCCATGGATATCTACAATATAAATATGCAAAATAAGTTTATGATTTAAATCATTTAACATGGTCTTATATTAAATGATACTCCCACTATTTTATTTGAAAAATATCAACCCTCGAAACTTTTAGTGGGCCAAGATCCATATTTCGCCTAATCTTGAGTTAGCTTTGGCTAATCGCCCAAGACTCGGTTATTTAGGTAGACAACACTTTGTCAATTACATCACATATAATTCTTGGATAGTTGGACGAACAACACTTTGTTCAATTCATCAAATGAATTATAATCCAACACATGCCTCTAGGTTCCCAATCCTATTGAGATAACCTAGTTAAGTCGTACCCAATTAAAGTATGACGGATATCACTTTTATCCTTTCGCGCCTTACTAAGATTGCCACGGTGCTTTGCTTTGGCAAACCCACACATGTACAATCGAAGTTATTGACGAGTACTTTTATTTGGAAGGCATCTAAAACTTAATATTTTAGAGGGATTTATTGATCTCATGATTAATTTGATAATTTAAAATATGTCCACTACATATAGTTGTATACATATCTACATATATGTGTAATACTATTATCAAACTAAAACATAAGATAAATCATGCATCAACATACATAATTAAAACGTGACATGGTTATAGCCCCTACTAATGAGTTTCTCAAGCCAATGAGAAACTCCTATGAGTCAACCTAAGGTAACTTCATAAGCACCTTCCTTTGGCTCCAATTTGTGAATGGCCTCCTCATCCCGGCACGATGCTCCATCTTCATTGATCACCATCAATAAAATAAACTACACTATTTTACAAGATATAGAATTTCTCGATTCACATTCGAGGGGAACATAGGGGAGGGATAACATTTAGAATGAAATAGAGAAAGGCACGACACGCAGGTCGTATTATAAATTACAATCATTCACAAATCCTATCTAATAGGTCAAAGGGCTATAACCACGCACCATGCTCAAACAACACATAAAGCATGCATTAACATTTAATTAATTAAATTCTAAACATTTTAAATTTAATTTTAATTAAAACTGTAAAATAATTTTTGAAAAATTATCGTACGCTCGGGACATCACATGCCACGAACTAAAGCGACTAAAACACGAACCACCATGATTCGAACCAAGACCCACGGCTGGACCAATAGTGGGCCTAGGGTTCGAAACCCTAGCCCATGGCCGAGCCATGGTCCATGCGGCGGCTTGGGTGCGGCGCTGCTAGGGTTCAAAACCCTAGCCGCCTTGCACCATCTTGATTCTATCGAGCCAACTTGCACCTTCTCAATACTTTATCGAGCCAAAAGAGTTCAAAACCCTAGATAGTGCGACGGCTTGACCCATGCTCGAGCCAGGGTCCGAACCCTAGCTCTTAGGCGGCGGCCGAGAGGCCAATTTGACTAGGGTTCAAAACCCTAGCCACTTTGTAGCGGCGGCCGAGCCATGGTGACTAGGGTTCGAAACCCTAGCACCTAGGTGGCCTCGGCCGTGAGCCTACACGAGCCATGTTCCGGTTTTTGATCACGAATTATCATATATTTCGATCCGTCAATTATATCATATATATTATCATACGATGATCTTCACAAAATCGATTTTTCCATATCATATATGAAAATACAGTTTTAAATAGCATGCAATATTAATTCTAACATGATTAAACTATTTAACCACATAAAATCCGATATGAGCCTTGAACCTGGCTCTGATACCACTGTAAGTAACCCCATGAGCATACAACGCAGCGGAATAAAATTTTGGGATTACAAACCAGCGATCTATACATAGGGATTCATATCGGATTAGAGAATTACAAGTGTCTTACCCTTGTAGCGTGTTTGAAGCCGAATCCACGGAGCTGCACCACGTCCTACGCCTTCTCCGAGTCAATAGCAAAACACGAATGGTTTTGCCTCAACGGTATCCACACGATCGAATCGAACGAAGGGATGGTTTAATAACAAGTTGCTAGACTTGTTATTAATCCTATACACGAAACAAACTCGATTCACAATCGAAACAACCACCAAACCACCAAGAACCCCTCGACTTTGAAGGAGGCCGAGAGCTCTTGTGATGATGCGGCCGTTTTTGCTCTTGCTTGTGTAGGGTTTTTGAGTGTTATGAATTGTCTTGCAATTAATCACCTTGCAATCATATTAAATATAATTAATTAAAGGCTTTCTTAAAGCTTCATGGGCTTAAGCCCATGATTTAATTAATCCTTATGATTATTAATTAAGACTCCTCTTAATTATTTAATTCATCCCATGAATTTAATTTCCCTTCTCGATTTAATCTTTTGTGCGACCCGATAGGATCTCGTAATGTTGGCAGTGACATAAAATCTCATTTTATGTCGCAAGCATCGAGCGGTATCTAGCAACACATCGATGCTACCCAAATTACGAGTCAATAGCAAAACTCGATGAGCTTTGCCTCAACGGTATCCACACGATCAAATCGGGTGAATGGATAGTTTAATAACAAGTTGCTAGAAAAGTTATTAAACCGGAACCAAAAACCACACTTGATTCACAATCAAAATTGGCACAAGATCACCAAGAACCACTCGGCTATGAAGTGGCCGAGAGCTCAAGATGATGCGGCCGTGTGTGTCTTGTTGGGTATTAGGTTTTGTGTATTGAAGTGTTAATCACATTAAAACCCCTTGCAATCATATTTTATATGATTAATTAAAGGCTTTCATAAAGCCTCATGGGCTTAAGCCCATGATTTAATTAATCATTATGATTATTAATTAAGACTCCTCTTAATTATTTAATTCATCCCATGAATTTAATTTCCCTTCTCGATTTAATCTTTTGTGCGACCCGATAGGATCTTGTAATGTTGGCAGTGACATAAAATCTCATTTTACGTCTCAAGCATTGAGTGGTATCTAGCAACGTATCAATGCTACCCAAATTACAAGAATGTCAATGACTCGACACAACCTTTAGAACTTGTGATAATATTAACCATGTAGCTTAATCCCTTTGTCCTTTGTGTTTAGATTGAACACGAGTCATGGAATAGTCATACTCGTATATCCAATCTTTATTTCTTGATCCCCAAGTAGAACTAGAATAAACGAACAAGCTCGATATCTCATATCGACTCATTCGAGCATGGCCATGCATTTTAGTTCTCACTTGATCAAGGGCCAAACACATCTCCTGTTATATAGGAGGGACAAATCCTATCTCGATCAGTCAACATCCCTCTACATAATTCGTAGTGTATCCAATAGTCGCTTTTATAGATTACCCTGTTACGGGTAACGTTTGACGATATCAAGATACATAACTCCTTATGTTGGGATCTCTGATGATCACAAGTCGTAAGGATTACATACATTATTATCACTATGAGAATTGCATATGACGATCATATAACTATCCATGTTGCAATCTCATGGTGGGTCTGTCCAGTACATCGTTCTCTAACATGTACCCATATGTTGATTTGATATCTCATATCAATGAACAATTCATCGATCAACATATACTAGTCTCTACGTATTATCATTATCCCAATTCATGATAATACTTGACTAGGGACATCTTTAAGAATAATACAATATTATTCTAAGGACATTAACATATATATTAATTCACAATGCACAGTTAAAAGAATAATATATAATAATGAATTGCCATTCATAAAACCATAAACATTGTAAGTCTTAAACAATCATCTAATGACTTGTCTTAGGGCATATCCCAACACCTGGCAGTAACTCAATCTCAAACTCCACATCTCTGATCGGCGGAAATCCTGGAATCTCATCCGGAAACACATCGGTGAATTCCGTAACTACTGGTATATCCTCGATCCTCAACTCTTCCTTTTCCAATGATACATCCACGACATAAATAAGATATCATGAGTGACCGCGTTCTAACAACCGCGACATCTTAACTGCCGAAATCAACGGAATCTTGGGACGAGAGCCGTCCCCATAGAAGGTCCACTGAAACCCCCGATCAGAATGGAAACACACAGTTCTCTGCCGGCAATCAACCACGGCCTGGTATCTGCTCAATACATCAATGCCGACAATGCAGTCAAAATCTGCCATATCCAATAAAATCAGATCGGCCCTCAGATCATTGCCCTCAAAATAAATGAGGCAATCAGATAGTAGTCGATCTGCAATCACATGCTTTCCCGTGGGTGTCGAGACCATAAGAGGCGTGGGCAACGGAGACGAACACAAGTGGTGTCTCTCCACAAAAGTAGAAGATACAAATGAATGAGAAGCACCTGTATCTACCAAAATAAATGCAGGGTATGCAAGTAAGTGGCACGTACCAGCAATCACCTCCTCCGGGGCTGCCTCTGCCTGCTCTCGCGTCAATGCATATACTTGATCCTGCGGCGGTCCTGCCGCCTGACCTCCCTGTGGTCGAGGTGCAAACTGCTGTCACGGTGGTGACGTCCTAGCGTCAAATCTTGGCCTATTAGGCCCAGAGTCCGCCTGACCTACCCGATTGGGGCAAGCCCGAGCCAGTTGGCCCACCCTGCCACAAACATAACAGCCTCGACTGTAATACCCCCGAAAGGTTAAAGGATTATATGCTACGATGATGAAATGATATATGATTATGTGCTACAATAATGAATTACGATGTATTTAAGAGGGTTGTGGTATTTTAAATTGGGGGCCACGATTTATGATATGATGATATGATGTGGGGAGCATATTGGGTGTTTTTAAAGGATGTATTAATTAAATGAAGTTAGAAAATATCGAGTGAGGATATTTTAATGCATCGTACAAAATACCGGGATACAATTAAACACCACAAAACCACCCTACATGCAACCACCCACCTCCCACTTGCATGCAACCCACGCCCCCCTCCCCTGTTTTCTGGAAAAGAAGTTGACCAGGCAGGCATGTTCCCACTTAGATATTTTCACCAAAATCTCTTCCAAAAACCTCCTTCTTCCTCCCTTCTCTTCGTCTGATATCTGGACTACTGTTAGGAGGAAAGTGGTCGGAAATTACTTGTCTTTTCTTGACAAAAATCGGAGAGCAAAAGTGGTGAGGGATCACGCTGGTTCACCAGCTTTTCGTGTTTTTATATGTATGTTATACATAGCAGTTTTGGCATGCTAGTGTTAGGGTTATTGAAACCATGTTATGAACACTTGTAGGTAATGTTTATGATGTCCCTAGCATGCTTTGTTAAGTGGCTTACATGACTTATGTGTTAGATTTTCGATTGTAAAAAGGGCTCCTCGAAAATCTGGGAAAGGAAGTACCCTGTTTTTATGTTGAGTAGGGCTTTTATTATGAAGATTTGAAGCACGTTAGCTTAGGTTATGAATAAACCTTTGATGTGCATACATACACGAAAGTTTGGTAAACATGCCAACATAAATGTTTAAGCATGAACTATGGGCTATGTGTTAGTTTCATGACTATAAAAATGTGTGTTCAAGAATTCTGGACTGAAGAATCATGCCCTGTTTTCCGAAAAAGCTGGTCGGGTAATGATAAAAAGGGGTAGATTTAATGCATGTAGGTTTAAGTTATAAGTGAACCTTTAATTTTAATACATGCATGAAAGTATGTGGAAGTTATTGATATTCTTGTTTAAGCACGTTATGTGTGTTATGAAGTAGAATTAATGGTATGAAATGGGGTGCTCAAAAATCTGGGGAATTCCCGATCATTCAGAGTTCTCGATCGATCGAGATTTGGTCCCGATCGATCGAGCAAGTCAGTAGGTCTAATGTATGTTTTAAAATTTTGATGCCGATCGATCGAAGAATTTCTCGATCGATCGGTGAAGCTTCTCGATCGATCGGTAAAATACTTCGATCGATCGAGCGAGGCAGGAAGCTATGGCACTGTTAGTGCACAGTGTCTCGATCGATCGAGATCTTGGGCCGATCGATCGAAAGAGGCAGTAAGTTGAAAAATATAATGATGTTTTATTTTGTTAAGTTTATGATGTGAGATGGTTTTGAGGCATCTAATATGGTATTATGTGGTCTTGTAGAACCATCCCAGGTACCGGCACCATCGAGGAGATAAAGTCTGTGACTCCTCCTCTTTTTGAAAAGGTACGTAAGATACGTACGGGCATCGGACAGTAAAACACATCCCTACACTATGACTATGCATTTATCACATGAATATACACGATGAAATGAAGATGTTTATACGATGAAATAATGATGTTTATATGACGTTTATATGATGATGTGTATACGATGTTTATATGATGATGTTTATACGATGTTATTGTGGTAAGGTGCCACGGGGTAAGGTGCCCCACATGGTAAGTAGCCATGCGATGTTATTGTGGTAAGGTGCCACGGGGTAAGGTGCCCCACATGGTAAGAGGCCATGCGATGTTATTGTGGTAAGGTGCCACGGGGTAAGGTGCCCCATATGCATGATTATGAATCAGGGACAACAATAAGAAGTCAATGAATATCCAGCATATTTACTTAACCAAGATTTCATGCATTTACTATAATGTTTATATGTTGTTAAGTAAAATTGTATATGCTCATGATGTGTTGTCCCTGTAGGTACGCTTTTGGACGAAAGGACTAAGGGTCGGGTTGAGGCAGTGAGCTACGAGGGACACAGGAACGTATAGGATTTCAAGTTATGATTAGTATCTACTCTAGGAGTAGTGTAAATCTAAATGACGCTCTTTTGGAATGTAATGAATTATTTTTGAAGTTTTGTATTTTGGCCTGTAATCCTGTTAGCTCGTGTAACAACCGAATCCTTAAGACGTTATTATGCATGATTAGTCCTTCTTATGTCTAGTAATCACTGTTAAGGTGGGAAGACCCCACATCGACAGTCACGTGTCAAGTGAAATCCACACTTGTTCCCTCCTGACCTATTTCCCTGTGCTGGTCCCCGATTGCCTTGTTTCTGATTCTGAAATTTCTTCCCACCAAATCTAAAAGATGAAGAAGCCCCACGAGGCTTAAACTGGTCTCCTCGTGGTCTCAGGCTGTCAACAGCTGGTCTCTGTGGTGGTACAAAAGGGGGTACATCTTCCTTGTACACACTAACCCCAATCTCTGTCAGCCCTGCCCTAGTCAGGGCATCATCAAATGAGCTGGGGTTGTTGGAGACAACCTGATCAAATAACTCTGGCCTCAGCCCTTTCAGAAAATGCCTCATCTTGGCATGACCGTTTACAGCAATGTGAGGCACATACCTCAGTGGTGAAGAGTACTGCATGGCATAATCTGATACAGTCATGCTGCCCTGCTTTATATTGGTAAACTCATCTTCTTTTACTTGTCTGGCAGCGGCGGAGAAATACTGGTTAAGGAACCGAGTCCTGAATACAGTCCAGTCTACTGTCATACCCTGAGCCCTCAGCTCCATAACTGTTGTCTTCCACCACATGGAAGACTTCTTAGCCAACTAAAACTCTGTCAACCTCAGCCAGGCAGTCCGTGCACAGGGTGCCGATACAAATATCTGTTCTAGTCTCTCAAGCCATTCCTCGGCTACTTCCCCAGTCTCAGTTCCTTCAAATAGCGGTGGATGATAGCTCAAGAACTGGGTCAGACTTATTTCCCCTGGTAGCAGTATCTGTGCACTAGGCTCCACGCCTACAGCAGGTGGCGGTAGAGGATTTGACTGAACAATACTGGCATTGATACTGCCTACATCTCCCACCTCTTCATTGGGGTTCTCCGGATTAATAGCCGCCATGCTGTAACACAGGGGTTAACAACAATACCAAAAGCAGTTCATAATATAAGCCATTAGATAACAAGAGTAATCATATTCAAAAGCATGTTAGTATAACAACTTATACAAAAATATGCACCATATGCATCAACATGCCCACCAATGAATACCTAGCCAACTTGTTTCTAAAGGCTACCCTTTACTCGTTCCCTGGTTATCTAACCACTGCTCTGATACCACTAAATGTAAGACCCCCGTTATCTAAACAAGATACTAAGGTGCATTAAGAGAACAAATCATATATAAATCAGAGTATTAGGCCGTGTTGATTACCCTGAGCTTAAGAGATTACAGTACCAAAAGTTCAAAAAGGAATTATACATATTCCTAACAAAAGGTACTACACTATATCTTTACTCTACACTTTGTAGAAACCATACAAAAAGAAATTTATGTTCTGCTAATCCTGTAGCACTCCTTACAGCTCATAGTATCAACCCCGACCCTGGTTCTCATCGTCAAAAGCACCTACAAAGACAACCCCCAACACATGAGCACATCATAGTTCATATCGATCATAATATGAATATAAAGCATAAATGCATAAATCATAGGCATAGGATACTTCATAAATTTCCAATGCATTTAAAACGCCCATTTTGGTTGTCCCTGTACCATAACTCATAATAAAATCAACACATGATATTATGGCTTCTTTAAATAAATGTCATGACATATCTTTACTTCTTAAATCTTTACTTCAATCCTTAGTCAGTTTATCATCAGTGTATTTTAATGCCCCTCGCTTCTTAACTTTTGAACAAGCGGAATTCCCCTCCCTCGCTTCTTCATACAAGCGGTATTTCTATCCTCGCTTCGTATGGTAAACCTCGCCTCCATGTGCAAGCGACCCTGTAAGGACCCCGTATACTTAACCCTTGATTAGTGTATTAATCATTAATGTGTGGCACATGCTTTTAATAAAATTGTTCGGGAAACTCAGATGATACTTTACCATTGAATGGCAATTACAAAATTTTCTTTAACATACAGCGTTATAAGCTCGTCTTCCTAACAACAATAGACTCATAGAGCTCGCCCATTACACCACTTTTTACTTGTGGACTTTTATAAAAATTTGGGCAGAGTCTCCCCATAAATAGAGCTATCCCGAAATAAAAGCACAGCACATAACATAATTCCCGGCCAGGGAAAACATAATACTCATCAGAATGCAGCAATAATAAGTAAATTCCCAGCCAGGGAAGACACCACACATATGACATCAAAAGTGGGTTTCAACACCCACATAATACGCCAATGACTCTCATATCATTTAGCAATTCTACCTATAATTGCATGCAACATAGAATGAAAGAGAGAAAGGCTCATGCCTTTACATACAACCCATATACAAGTATAATCGTGCTCACATGCGAGCATCATGAATATGTATATAATCATCGTGGGTATATGAGTACTTTATACGATACCGTGCTTCATCAAGCCCTGGTACCACGATCCTGGGAGTACATCCAATCAACAGCTTGAGCTCATCTCCAAAGCCATCGATGTACCTGTTCACCTGCCCCAACAGAGACAGCCCCCAACGGGGTGAGCATACCAATTCCACAATTTCATAATCATAATGACATAATACATAATTTACGAAAATGTAAATATTGTGGAACATATGTGATACTTCCTGGATGGTATCATCCTCATCATAGCGTACCCCTGTAATAACCCTGTTCTCAAAACAGATAAATCATCAAATCCTGAATATGCAGTTAATCATCACATTGGTTAACCCTAGCCAGTTTCAAATTAGCAACCTTTCATAACATCTTACTTTATCTAGCAATGGTTAGCAACATTTCATAACATCATTCCATAACATCGTTTCATAACATCTTTTCATAACATCGTTTCATAACATCTTTTCATAACATCGTTTCATAACATCTTCTCATAACATCATTTCATAACATCTTACTTAATCTAGTAATGATTAGCAACATTTCATGACATCATTTCATAACATCGTTTCATAACATCTTTTCATAACATCGTTTCATAACATCTTTTCATAACATCTTACTTAATCTAGCAATTATCATAATTCTAGATATCATGTTGGTATTTCCTTAACTTCCGATACTGGTTAATCACTTCTCTGATTAACTACGTCTCTGTTCCTATTATTACCAATAGGGAATAAAATACAGATATCCTAGATATCTAATCAAATACCACATTTTCATTTCTTACTTCAAGGTAACGTCATACTATGGGTGTTTGCTTCGTAGCAACCACACCTCATCATTGGCTCGCTTCATAGCGGCACTGAACATTCCACTATGTGAATCAACATATCGTAACCGAGTCCCGATACCATCATAGTAAAACATTTCATATATCTTAAATCATGCATCATACTTGTAAAACATCATTTAAACTATGCTCGTACGTTAAACGTACCTTAAATCCTCGAAGTCCGAGCCAAACCTTGCTCGAGTTCCATGCCCCGAGAAACGATGTGCTAAAACGATAAATAATTCACAATTATTTACGAACATGTAACCCATGCTCAAGCACATTCATAACCCTCAGAATATTGTCAACACACGACAATAAATCATTTAAAAGACCCGGGGCAGGGTACATGCAGGGAGGGAAAACGAATGCGACATATCGAAAAATTGCCCAAGAACACCTTCAATAATTCGAACCCTAGCATCACAATTCGAACCCAACCAAGCATCATAAATCATCTAAAACATGTAATAAATGATCCCTAACATGAATCATCAACCCATAGCCAAAACCCCCAAATTCGAAATCAAATCCTTACCAAATTAGGGCAAATTCGAACCATAACATCTTAATTCGATCCCACTTAAGCATCATAATTCATTTAAACATGAATAAATCGAATCCTAACAAGCATTATCATCCTCATGCCAAAAATCCCCAAAATCGAATTCCAAGCCCTAAAATTCGAACATAATTTCGAACCAAAAATCACAATTAGGCAGGGAAGAACATCACAAACATGGAAAAAGGGGGTAAGGAACGTTACCAAACGAAATCGGAAGAAAAACGACCAAAATCCGATGAACCCTAGAAATTGGGGATCGCCGCTCTTTCTCAAAATTCGACTTCAAATCGCGATGAAACTTTCAATTGCCGGAGGGGAAATGAGCGCCTGGACGAGACGAAGCCGTGGGTAGGTCGGACGCGCCGATCGGCGGCGGGACGGCGGCGGCCGAAGCGCTTTTGCGCGCGGGCAGGGGCTGGCAGACGGGTTCGGCGGGGGAGAGAGAGAGAGAGAGATTGGAGGGCTGAAATGGAAATTTAATGAAATATCTCGGGTTCAACTTGTATTTATAGCAAAATACCCCGAAAAACTAATAGCCCCACAAATACATCGTGATTCCTTAAAAATCATCTGTTTTCAAAAACTCTCTCTCTAACTCCAAAACCCTCTACCGGTGCTCACATAGCACCCGAGATTCCGAGACACATCAAAAACCCAACTCTTAGGTTTTACACCGTAATGTGAATACAATCTCAACCTCTGGATCCAACGATCCCAACTACCCAAATAAAAGAGCCCAGAAGGCCCAACACCTCGATTAAACTCCAAATCGTCCCGTAAAACCACTTTAGGGATTATTAACACTACGGGATTAACACCTATAATCCCTGGTCATCACAATATCCCCCACTAAAAGAATTTCGTCCTCGAAATTAGCACTGGTGTATCGCGTCACACCCGGGCTACACAACAACATGAAGTCACAACCTCGATTCTTAACCATAACAGAATCGTATTAATAAACGTGAGGATACTTACTTCTCTTCAAACTCTGAAACAGAGCGACTTACCAAAACCAACATATCACTTAAGAGGCAAAACGTGCCTCGATGCGGGTCATCCCAAAAGTCAGTCTCTCATGACTGAAAAACAACCTATACTTACGACTGTAGACCGGACAGTCATCCTTAGTTCTAATACAACTAATAAGAACGCATCCTGACTTACACCTCAACCGTGAGAACGTTGACCTCGTGTCAAACTCTGGAGTGGAATAGACTTCCAAATCCATCATAACGTCAAAGAGCGTCAGCACAGCCCAACGCTAATAATCCAAAAGCAGTTAGTCAACTGAAACTGTAAGGATTCGAATCGCTCCTGATTCCATCGTAGATTTCATTCCTTGACATCTCTTATCATGACTCACGATGTCCAACATACATCGTTACGAGGGAAACACTAGTATTCCACGGTGTACACATACCAAACCTGGTTTCCACTTTCAAACCTCCTCTATCGAAGGAGCAGTCGCATCATTGCAACTCAAATACATGGATTCTCAGATCGAATCAACGACGACTTGACGACTCTCTCGTTGGTACTTCACATCATGAGCTGTCCCAGACAAGTCTCCCCAAGATTAAACATAAACATATATACGTTTCAGTGAGGCATACTCAACCTCAACTTCAAATGACGTGGTGACTACCAGAGTCCACCACAATCCACCTCGTATCACCTTACGATTTGCCAAACTTGGTTCCAACGAGCAGTATAACGGCTCTAGCAAGCCCATCATGGTGCTGCACACACGCGGCAGACAAACTAGTCGCTGCCTCACTAGGTTCACCTCAAACCTACCAATCAGATGGACGCTTCCGCACGGCATACCATACCATGGGAAGAAAATCAATAGAGTAGTGGGTCTTTACCCAACATTCCTCCAATACTGATATACCCTGGACACTCCAATGTCCCCATGTACTTAACATAACCTGATCCTACTCCCTTAGGACCCATCTTACATCCTCATGGGTGGTGTGACCATGTCTACCACATGTCATATCAATAGAAAGCGAGTAATTCCTCCACGATTACTCCTATCGTCAAAAACATGGCCAAAAAGCCAATCCAACGAGCATACCTCAAGGGTATCACCACTCGTAATATGATTACCCCAAACATAAGCTGCGGTACAATCACATGTACAACGCGTCCATCCATTCCTCGAGCACCCGCTCGGTATAAGGGTCACGTCAATCGGTGACGCACACACCTCCTTGTGCCCGACACTGGCACCCATGGCATACAACTGAAAACGTATGCTTCAACGCATTGTTCATCGTAACGATGATGCATGTCTAATAAGACATCTCCTACACCATCGTCAACGTCATCTTGTGACGACACATGCCCACTCATGACATCTAAGGTATCGTCAACTAGTGACGATACAAGTCAACAATGACATCTAAATAACCTAGTCAACTCGTGACGGTCCATGTACATCCACATATGTCATCCATCATCATGCTAGTAAATAGTCATAATAAAACATGCATATCAACGCATACCAGCAATAATAATGCTAATAAAATAGCAATATCTCATACCTCATCGCTAACAAGATAGCGGCATACCTATCTCCGTCGCTCCATAATAATACGTAATCAGCACCCATCGCTCGAAGGCGGCCAAAATCCTGTGCTGAATATATAGCGGTACAGTCCATCGCTATAGAATCGACGGCATGATACCTCGTCATATAATAGGTGGCATGAAACCTCGCTATACACCTGAGTATGAATCATCGTCACATAATAGCGAAAAGAGGCATCGTCATCAATACATCTGGCGGGAAGAACCATCGCCAATCAATATAGCGGAATGAGGCATCGCTATCATACATCTGGCGGAAAGAACCATCGCCCATCAATATAGCGGAATGAAGCATCGCTATCATACATCTGGCGGAAAGAACCATCGCCCATCAATATAGCGGAATGAGGCATCGCTATCATACATCTGGCGGAAAGAACCATCGCCAATCATCATAAAAGAATGAGTCATCGTAAATCCACATAATAATATCGTATGGCCTCTTACCATATGGGGCACCTTACCCCGTGGCACCTTACCACAATAATATCGCATGGCTACTTACCATGTGGGGCACCTTACCCCGTGGCACCTTACCACAATAACATCGCATGGCTACTTACCATGTGGGGCACCTTACCCCGTGGCACCTTACCACAATAACATCGCATGGCTACTTACCATGTGGGGCACCTTACCCCGTGGCACCTTACCACAATAACATCATGTAAACATTATCATATAAGCATCGTATAATCATCATCATATAAACATCTTATGCACATCATCATATAAACATCTTATGCACATCATCATACAAACATCGTATGCACATCATCATATAAACATCTTATTCCTCATAATCATCATCATAATCATTATCATAAACATCATATCATCTTTACTTATCATAAGCATTATCATAACTTTACTTATCATTATCATCATCATAAACATCATATCATCTTTACTTATCATAAACATTATCATAACTTACTTATCATTATCATCATAAACTTATTTGTAATAACATCATCGTAAACATCTTGTCATCTTTATTCATCATAGACATCATCATCATAAACATCGTAATTACTTCTGTAATCATAGCATAGTCATAGTGTAAGAATATGTTACCGTCCGATGCCCGTACGCGTCTTACGTACCTTCCTCGCTTGAACATTACATGAACAAACGCATTAGTATATTCAATAATAATTGAGACCATACCGAAGTATTCCACTGTCGGTTGTCTACCCAGTCTGTCCTCAGACAATACATCATATCTTTCTTTTCCCTGATTTTCTTCCAAAATCAGATTCCTTGGCACGTAGCATATAGAGTGTTAGACATCGCTATTAATGCCATCCTATCGTGTTCCACACGATTCCTGCAACCACAATGGTTAGCAATACCACTTTTCATATCATATAAGCACATAAACAATTAGTCATGTCGTATAACATTAATGCCATCATGCATCAATATGTGCTATCAATAACTTCCTAGGCTAACCACTTTTCATATCATATAAGCACATAAACAATTAGTCATGTCGTATAACATTAATGCCATGATGCATAAATATGTGCTATCAATAACTTCCTAGGCCCTCAACAGCCCCAATGAGCAACCACTGCTCTGATACCACTAATGTAAGGACCCCGTATACTTAACCCTTGATTAGTGTATTAATCATTAATGTGTGGCACATGCTTTTAATAAAATTGTTCGGGAAACTCAGATGATACTTTACCATTGAATGGCAATTACAAAATTTTCTTTAACATACAGCGTTATAAGCTCGTCTTCCTAACAACAATAGACTCATAGAGCTCGCCCATTACACCACTTTTTACTTGTGGACTTTTATAAAAATTTGGGCAGAGTCTCCCCATAAATAGAGCTATCCCGAAATAAAAGCACAGCACATAACATAATTCCCGGCCAGGGAAAACATAATACTCATCAGAATGCAGCAATAATAAGTAAATTCCCAGCCAGGGAAGACACCACACATATGACATCAAAAGTGGGTTTCAACACCCACATAATACGCCAATGACTCTCATATCATTTAGCAATTCTACCTATAATTGCATGCAACATAGAATGAAAGAGAGAAAGGCTCATGCCTTTACATACAACCCATATACAAGTATAATCGTGCTCACATGCGAGCATCATGAATATGTATATAATCATCGTGGGTATATGAGTACTTTATACGATACCGTGCTTCATCAAGCCCTGGTACCACGATCCTGGGAGTACATCCAATCAACAGCTTGAGCTCATCTCCAAAGCCATCGATGTACCTGTTCACCTGCCCCAACAGAGACAGCCCCCAACGGGGTGAGCATACCAATTCCACAATTTCATAATCATAATGACATAATACATAATTTACGAAAATGTAAATATTGTGGAACATATGTGATACTTCCTGGATGGTATCATCCTCATCATAGCGTACCCCTGTAATAACCCTGTTCTCAAAACAGATAAATCATCAAATCCTGAATATGCAGTTAATCATCACATTGGTTAACCCTAGCCAGTTTCAAATTAGCAACCTTTCATAACATCTTACTTTATCTAGCAATGGTTAGCAACATTTCATAACATCATTTCATAACATCGTTTCATAACATCTTTTCATAACATCGTTTCATAACATCTTTTCATAACATCGTTTCATAACATCTTCTCATAACATCATTTCATAACATCTTACTTAATCTAGTAATGATTAGCAACATTTCATGACATCATTTCATAACATCGTTTCATAACATCTTTTCATAACATCGTTTCATAACATCTTTTCATAACATCTTACTTAATCTAGCAATTATCATAATTCTAGATATCATGTTGGTATTTCCTTAACTTCCGATACTGGTTAATCACTTCTCTGATTAACTACGTCTCTGTTCCTATTATTACCAATAGGGAATAAAATACAGATATCCTAGATATCTAATCAATACCACATTTTCATTTCTTACTTCAAGGTAACGTCATACTATGGGTGTTTGCTCCGTAGCAACCACACCTCATCATTGGCTCGCTTCATAGCGGCACTGAACATTCCACTATGTGAATCAACATATCGTAACCGAGTCCCGATACCATCATAGTAAAACATTTCATATATCTTAAATCATGCATCATACTTGTAAAACATCATTTAAACTATGCTCGTACGTTAAACGTACCTTAAATCCTCGAAGTCCGAGCCAAACCTTGCTCGAGTTCCATGCCCCGAGAAACGATGTAGCTAAAACGATAAATAATTCACAATTATTTACGAACATGTAACCCATGCTCAAGCACATTCATAACCCTCAGAATATTGTCAACACACGACAATAAATCATTTAAAAGACCCGGGGCAGGGTACATGCAGGGAGGGAAAACGAATGCGACATATCGAAAAATTGCCCAAGAACACCTTCAATAATTCGAACCCTAGCATCACAATTCGAACCCAACCAAGCATCATAAATCATCTAAAACATGTAATAAATGATCCCTAACATGAATCATCAACCCATAGCCAAAACCCCCAAATTCGAAATCAAATCCTTACCAAATTAGGGCAAATTCGAACCATAACATTTTAATTCGATCCCACTTAAGCATCATAATTCATTTAAACATGAATAAATAGAATCCTAACAAGCATTATCATCCTCATGCCAAAAATCCCCAAAATCGAATTCCAAGCCCTAAAATTCGAACATAATTTCGAACCACAAATCACAATTAGGCAGGGAAGAACATCACAAACATGGAAAAAGGGGGTAAGGAACATTACCAAACGAAATCGGAAGAAAAACGACCAAAATCCGATGAACCCTAGAAATTGGGGATCGCCGCTCTTTCTCAAAATTCGACTTCAAATCGCGATGAAACTTTCAATTGCCGGAGGGGAAATGAGCGCCTGGACGAGACGAAGCCGTGGGTAGGTCGGACGCGCCGATCGGCGGCGGGACGGCGGCGGCCGAAGCGCTTTTGCGCGCGGGCAGGGGCTGGCAGACGGGTTCGGCGGGGGAGAGAGAGAGAGAGAGATTGGAGGGCTGAAATGGAAATTTAATGAAATATCTCGGGTTCAACTTGTATTTATAGCAAAATACCCCGAAAAACTAATAGCCCCACAAATACATCGTGATTCCTTAAAAATCATCTGTTTTCAAAAACTCTCTCTCTAACTCCAAAACCCTCTACCGGTGCTCACATAGCACCCGAGATTCCGAGACACATCAAAAACCCAACTCTTAGGTTTTACACCGTAATGTGAATACAATCTCAACCTCTGGATCCAACGATCCCAACTACCCAAATAAAAGAGCCCAGAAGGCCCAACACCTCGATTAAACTCCAAATCGTCCCGTAAAACCACTTTAGGGATTATTAACACTACGGGATTAACACCTATAATCCCTGGTCATCACAGACCCTCCCCCCTCCCGCTCCACATTTTTAGCGGTATAAGCGGTAAGCATTAAAATCATCACTGTGATAACCCTGACTCGTGGAATACACACCATTTATTCCACAACATACATATGCAACAACAATGCATAACAACATGTATCATACTAATAATGCACAACTTTGCATCTATCATATGTCAAATAATGAATATATAATACATGTTACCGTTGGGATGCCCGTACGTCGCTTACGTACCTTTCCAAAATATGGTGTGTTGCAGGACTCTATCCCCTGCGCTGTGTAGCTATCTGTGATGGCTCTACACCAGTGTACAACACAATATTAGATGCCAATTTATAGGCCAAAAATCAAAAATCCAACAAAAATATCAATTACCACTATTCAGCATCTGGCGATCGATCGCTACATCGAGGCGATCGATCGCCAGACTTCACTGGCTTGAGGCGATCGATCGCCATAAAAATGGCGATCGATCGCCTGCCTTTGATTTTGGCTACTGGCCTTCGGCGATCGATCGCTGCGTTTGTAGCGATCGATCGCCACATGCTCTGTGCGCGATTTTTCCAGATTCCCAAACACTCATTTTCATACCAACAATTATAGAAGACATACCACATGCTTGAACAAACATGTTAAGAGCTACAATATACTACCATGAGTGTATTCAAATCGAATTTCTACCCAAACTTAAACCCACATGCATCAAAATCATCCAACTACATCAGTACTCAGCCAAGCTTTCTGGAAACAGGGTAACATGAATTTTTTCCATAATTTTCGAGCACCACTTTTTATACCAACAAATCTACCACATAACACATATAACATGCTCAAGTAAACATGCTAGGAACTTCATAAAAATACCATGAATGTACTTGAATCAAAGGTTTAATAAAACCTAAGCTAGCATGCCATTTTCACAAAAATAAAAGCATGAACTTAAACAAACTTTAAACCAAAACAGGACATGGTTTCTCACCCTCTTTTGCTCCGATTTTTGCAAGCTTTCCTAGCAATAAAAATGGTAGATCTCCTCCCTATCTTGCTCAGCAGATGTTGGGCGATTTTTGGGAGAGAAAGGGAAGAGTTTCAGAAATGGGAAGGTGGAGTGGGAGAAGGGGAAAGAGGCATGGGCAATCAGCTGTAGCAGGGTATGGGTCAAGGGTGGTGGTTGGGTGTTGGGTGGTGTGGTGTGTTATGTTTTGGTCCCGGTATTTAGCACGATGTATTAAAATATCCTCACATGATATTTTATAGTATTTAATCAATAAAATACTTCAATTTCCAATTAAACATGCTTCACCAAAACAAATAACACCCACCCCAAATAATCGTGCCATAACCCAAATTCTCAACATATAACACATGCACCCTGAAATGCATTTCCCCAATATTATTAATTCAACCCAATGAATTAATACCATAATCTTCATAACATAATTAATGTTTAAAAATCACATAAACATTTCAGGGATATCACAATTCATTTGTGTCTATACTCAGTGTCCTAACTCTAATTCGAGCATATCCCAGATATATGCTCTGATACCATAATGTGAGGGCCCGATCCTAATGTGGTGTTTAATGAACACATAATGATTATTTGCGTAAACAACGGAAGATTTATTTCAAATGTCTTGTCAAACGGCCCTAAATTTTTTTTCGCTTTTAGATGATACATATATACTGATACTGAAAATATATAAATCCATATTCCAACTTAACATGTTGATCATAACATAATTACCAAGTATAAATCAACCAGTAGTAGCATAATTAAAATACAGATACTCGGGGCATACCCCGGTAAATTTAAAACATAAGTCAAAATACTCTAACAACTACTGGGACTCGAAACATAAAACAGAACCTGAGCTCGCTCTGAAGGAGCTCCGGTATTCATCGACGCTTAACCTCGAGAATCCGCAGTACGTCTATCTGTACCACCTGTCATGCCCAGACAACAAAGACTTGACAGCCCCCCGCGAAAGGGGTCAGAACCCAGTACGAGAAATAAATAGAATCAAGTCAAGAATGACAAAGTATCATGCAATGCATACCATGTATGAAAGCGAAATGGATACAAAGAATCGAATCTCAAGATACCAAATATCGGAGTCCAAAGGAAGGTATCATCAAATACTATCAGCTCGAGCAGAGGGTGACAACACACGCACATTGCGCTAGGAGACTCATCCTATGTGTTGTGCTCGTCCATCCCTCGTGTCTAGGTCCGGTGACACGCGCGTAGACTGAGTTGCTACCTATATTGCATGTCATCGCCGTGCTCGTCGTCCCTGCAAAGTAAATCAACTCAATCATCAACAAGGATATCAAAGGAATGGATAGATCAATATGATATGACCATGTATTCATCTATGCATCATATGCCATATGCAATTCAACATGTCATAAAATCTCATGTGAAAATGTATACATATCATGTAATTCACATATCATGAAATTTTATGCATCTCCATTTATCATATAGTCACACAAGAATCATTTAGTGACAAATAAGTCATATAAATCAAATAATGGCATATAAGGCAATACATTAGCATCATTACACGTCTTTGCCAGACGTCATGATAAAACTCATTTCAACGTACCTCGACCCAAGCTAATCTACGAGACTTCTCAGATCAACCCCGGAATCTATTAACCTGGTCATATAAATTTCAAATAACACTAAGTGTTCAAATAGTGCATTGAATCAATTGCAACTTCTAAATATTGACCCTTAACGATTTTCTTAATTTTCACCTTGACCCATTTTCGTAGAAAAATCACTATAAATTCATAAGACCTCCAAATGACTTCAAACCAGTGGAAAACATTCGACAACAACAAGTTTCATTTCATATTTTATGAATTTTAGCTAATTCATAGGTCTAGAGGTCGATTCATTGCATAATTCATTGAATTCTAATATGATCTGTTATTGCAGATTGAGCAGTGATAGGGAAAAGGTCATAACTCACTCATATGAACTCCAAATCATGTGAGGCCAGTTTATAATGCAGGATAACGCAAACGTATACAATACATATCTTATGAGTGTCAAGCAAAAGAGTTCATCTTGATGTACATTATTTGAAAAACGTACAAGCCAAAAAACTCGTATGAAATCCTTTTCCAGATTGAGCATTATGTGGTCAAATTAGCATAACCTCTTCATATGAACTTCAAATTGAGTTAGGCCAATTCCAAATGCAAGCTAACTTTGAATACTAAAACTCTTATTAGAACCTAAAACCTCAAATTCGTAACCATTTATTCCCAGAAATTCGAAGAACACACTGCATGAAACTCGAATGCACTGAATTTTCAGATTTTACACATTTTGGTAAAATGACCATAACCTTTTCATCTTAACTCCAAATTAACTTATTGTGGTGGCCAATTAAAGCTAAGACAAAATACTACAACTCACAAGCAGAGGCGTTATCTTCAAATTCGATGTTTAACAATGCATACAACCCGAAATACCAGACAATGTACAAACTGAAAAGCTGCAGATTACATTTGACAGCAAGATTTCTCTCTTCAATTCCAACTCAAATGCAATAATTCGAACCATTTCAGTTTATAAACTCAATGAAAACCTTTATACCTTCAATTGGTCGAGATTTGAAGCCAAAACAAGAGCCAAAGTCGTCCAAAGCTCAAGGATTCAGCCCACCTGTGCCAAAATGCACAAACCCATTTTTGCTTCTTGCATTTGCTGAATTCTACATCTTTTGCTTCTTCCTCTCAAGTTCTTTCTCTAATTCGGTTTTCCTATCTTGTTTCCTTCCCAAATCCACCATTGCATGTGACATGCACTCAAAAAATGCTAGGGGATTTATGCTAAGAAGGGCTGATGGTCCGAACACTTAGAGGAGAGAAGGGGAGAGAAGAAAGTGGAAAGTGGTGAGATGTTTTATGACTTACATGCAAAAACCAAAAGAATATAAGTCTGAATACTCAAGGTAGACGTTGGAAACTAGGAGCATTTTGTATATATTTTTAATTATTTGATGCATTGTAGAATCCATGTGTCAATGCATCAATAACTTGCAAGATTAAGACCCAAATCATGTATTAAACACGAGTTAATTTAATTTGTAACATATGTTCTCCAAGTGCCATGTGATCATGCACATGCTCATGCACTAAAACATGTTCCACTAGTTGGTTGACCCATCATGGTCCGAAACATCTTAATTCAAAGTCTATACTTTAAGTTATCCGGTTTCGCTTAATCATCGTTAATCGGGATTAATTAGCATCGGGGCCTTACAGCGTGTGATTGATCAGTTTGAAGAGATGTCCATGGATCTTGTCATGGCTCGATTTCAGAATTTACATCCGCCCAAATTCCAGTGGAACAGAGGGTTCTGCACGAGCTGAATCGTGGTTGAAAGAGATCGAACATCTATTCAGACTGATTGAGTATCCTGGATATCGTAAATTGTCACTTGCCCTATATCAGTTGAAGGATAGTGCACAATCTTGGTGGGAAGCCGCTGAGATTGGTTGGTTGAAGCTGGTGTTGAAGTCACTTGGGATGTCTTCAAGGCCCAATTTCTGGAGCAGTATTCACCTCCATCCTACTATACTGCTCAGGAAAATGAATTTAATAATTTGCGACAAGGAAACATGACAGTTGACGAATATGCCTCAAAATTTTTTATCCTGCTGAATATGCACCACATGTAGCGGCAAATCCAAAGGCAAAATTTAATAGGTTTGTCAATGGGTTGCAGCCTACCCTATTTACTTTAGTGACTGCTGGCTCCCCTACGACTTATGCTGATGCAGTGGAGCGAGCAAAGATGGTAGAATCAGGACTTAGACAGGGAGGTCCACAGTTTCTTCCTCCTCCATCAGTACCTACTCAGCAACATGCTTTGTGTCCTAAAGGTTCAATATTCCAGAAGAAAGGCTCTTCTGCTTCCTCATCTTCCGGTTCCAGTGGATCTCAAAAAAGAAGTGTTTATACTGGTCCTTACTTGTAATCACTGTGGTGGCAGACATACCATTGAACAATGTCAAGGTATGTCTGGTATATGTCACAACTGTGGGCAAGAAGGTCATTATTCACGTGTTTGTCCTAACCAAGGCTTGGCTCCTTTGCAACCTCAACCACGATTTCCTGGTGGTCCCAGTACTTTTAGAGGTACTGCTCCTATTGTTCCTACAGCTCCCATGCCATCATTTCAGCAGTCAAGTGTTCCACAATATCGAGGATCTCGAGGTCAGACTGTTTTGGTCCTCCTCAGGCCAGAGTGTACACCATGACTGAGGATCAGGCAAAGGAGGCTCCTGGTGGTATATGTGACTAGAAATAGACACATCTATTGCGTTCAATTGTTTACGATTTGGTATGTTTTGATGGATAATTTGATACATATGCTACCTAATCGTATATTTGTGTAATTGTAGGTGGAATCGAAGAAATCGAGCTAACTAAGGCGAATAAAGGTCAAGAAAGCCTTTGGAGCTATTAAGGACTCATTGTAGATCAAGAAAAAGGCTAAAAATATAATTTTAGTAGAGGCGATCGACCGCATGGAGGAGGCAATCGATCACCTATGGGCAGAAAGTTGAGCAACAAAAATTACGAAGCAGCGATCGATCGCAAGAAAAGAGGCGATCGATCGCCAAAACCCACTTGAGCCAAGCGATCGATCGCGAGAAAAGTGGCGACCGATCGCTTAAGGAATTTTGGCAAAAAAAAAAGTGATAGTGTGATATCCCCGAAATTATTAATTGCAATTTGGGCATTAATTGTATTTATATGGTTAATCATGGTGATAATTAATTGATTTTGTGCTGGATTTATTTAATGTGTGGAAATGCATGGTCACATGGAAGGGATGACCCGGGAGTGCATTTCAGGGTGCATGTTGGGCATGTTGGGGAAAATTGCTTTTAGCATGATTTATTTGCCATGGTTAGCAATTATTTGGAAAGCATGAGTTAATTGATATTTTGGTGCATTTTGGATTAATGCTTTTGAAAATATCATGTTGGGGTGTTTTATACACCATGGGATTGTGGAATGCATTTTAATTAATTAACCCACTTTATTACCCCAAACCCCCACCACACATTCATTCTTACCTTTCACTTTCCCAAAATTACACCACCCAAACTCTCCTTTCCCCCATTTTCGAAATTGAGCTTAAGGGTGGAAAGAAATCCTTCCAAAAACCTTGTTTGGTGGAGTTTGTTGGGAGATTTGAGGTCCCCAAGAGGTATGGATACCTCATTGTTGATTTTGTAAGGTTTTATTTAAGTTTGGTTTGGTTTTGAAGGGTTTTAAAATGGGTTTGTGTTGGGTTGTTGTGGTTTTGGTTGAGGGTTGGATTTATGTTTGTTTTGAGGTGTATTTTGAAGGTTTATGTTGTTATTTATGTTGTTGGTTTGATGGTTTAAGTGTTGGTGTGGATTGGAAGGTTTTGGTATGCAAAAATGGTGAAAAATCGCGAGTCTGTGCTAGGCGATCGACCGCCTGAAATGGGGCGATCGATCGCCGATGGGCAGTACCAAATTTGCGGGACAGGCGATTGATCGCCTGATATGAGGCGACCGATCGCCGAGAGGCAGTGGCCAATCCAAGGGTTAGGCGATCGATCGCCATGTTTGGCGCGATCGATCGCCATGTTTGGCGCGATCGATCGCCGCGAAGGAAAAATTGAGGCGATCGATCGCCTCAGCCAAGCGATCGATCGCCAACTGTGGAATTTTGGGAAATGCTTTCTTTTGTCGAATTTTTTGGTATTTGAATATTATTTGGCTTCTAATATGGGGTTGTGTGATTGTGTAGAACCATCCCAGGTAGCAACGCAACCAAGGAACTGAAGCCATATCAATTCCACTTTTGAAAAGGTACGTAGAGGACGTACGGGCACCCAACGGTACATGTATCTAATATACTCATTGTTTATGCATTGTGGATGCGAGTATATATGTGATTATGCATTGTGGATGCAAATACATGTTGAATTATGCATGATGATTGTAGATGCATATGATTATTGGTGCACATCCCATGAGTCGTGGTCATCCCTTGATGATTTTAATGCTTGCCGCTATTTGTTTTGGTTCCGCTAAATGTGAAGCGAGGGGTAGGAGCGCCGCATGTCGCATTTGAGCGTGGTTGTCTTATAGGGCGAGGAAAGGATATTTGCCGCTCAATGTGAGGCGAGGGGTGGGAGTACCGCATGTCCATTGAAGCGAGGTTATTCTATGCCGCCTATATGTAAATAAGCGAGGGGCATTAAATACATTGTGATGGACAGACTAGGGATTGGTGACTGGTATTTGGTTTTGATGAGATGGTATTGTGTCATGACATGTCTAGACCATTAAAAATAATCTATTGATTATACTCATGAGTTATGCTACAGGGACAACCAAACTGGAAGCGTTTTGAAATGCATGGGAAAAACAGGAAGTGTTTTATTATGATTATGCATTTAGGCTTTATATTCATTTTGTGTTGTATATGAATGATATCATTGCTCATGTTTGGGGGTTGTCCTTGTAGGTACTTTTGGCATGATATGAAGGGGGCTAAGACGGGTTGAGACCGTGAGCTTCAAGAGCACTTTTGGTAGATGAAGGACAGGATTATTTTGTATAGTGACTACTCTAGGAGTAGTGTAAAACTATAATTGATAACATTCTTTTGATAGGGAATGTAATTAATCCATTGATAGTCCTCATTTTTGGCATGTAACTTTTAGGCTCATAGCCTCAACACGATTAATTTACTCTGATCATTTATATTAGCTCTAATTATGCCTTTGATCCGCACTTAAGGATTAGGGTCCTTACATTAGTGGTATCAGAGCAGTGGTTAGAGAACCCGGGAACGAGTAAAGGGTAGCCTTAGCATGATTGGCTAGGTGCTTACATTTGAGGCATGTTTATGCATGTGGTGCATATTGATGTATATTCTGTTATACTAACATGCTTATTATCATTCCTGTTATCTAACGGCATAACATGTATATTTGTTTTGGAATTGTTGTTAACCTTTGTGTTACAGCATGACTGCTATGAATGCGGGGAACCTTAACGAAGAGGTTGGCGATGTTGGGAGCGTGAACGCTAGCGTTGGACAAGTGAACCCTCTACCTCCACCAGCAGTAGGCATGGAGCCAGTGGCTCAGTTATTGCTACCCGGTGAGATTAGCTTGACTCAGTTTCTGTCTTACCACCCGCCCCGGTTTGAGGGAACAGAATCAGGAGAGGAAGCTGAGGAGTGGCTGGAGAGACTTGAGCAGATATTTGTATCGGCTCATTGTGCTGTTACAGCGTGGCTGAGGCTGGCTGAGTTCCAGTTAGCAAAGAAACCTCTAATGTGGTGGACGAGCACTGTAATGGAACTGAGAGCACTGGGTACTGTGATTGATTGGACACTCTTCAGGACCCGATTTCTGAACCGGTACTTCTCCGCAGCGGCGAGACAGACGAAGGAGGACGAGTTTACAAGTTTGAAATAGGGGAACATGACAGTGTCAGACTATGCCATGCGGTACTCTTCGTTGCTGAGGTATGTTCCCCACATTGCCACCAATGGGCACGCAAAGATGAGGAATTTTATGAAGGGGTTACGACCGGAGCTCTATGACCGGGTTATCACCAATAACCCAACTTCTTTTGATGATGCTCTCACAAGAGCGGAGCTTGCCGAGCTTGGAGTGAGAGTTATCCTAGTGCTGTGCCACCACAAGTACCACAACAGAGGCAAACTAATGACATCTTGAGGCCCCGGGGAGAGCCATTTAAACCTCGTGGTGCCTCTTCATCTTCACGGTTTGGTGGAAAGAAGTTCTTTGGTCCGAAACAGGAGAACAAGAAGAATTGGTCGGCCAATCGAGGGTCTTCACAAGGAAATAGATCGGGGGAGCCAAGGTGCGACAATTGTGGAGGACCACATTCTTCAAGTAAGTGCCCTGCCTGTTATAGCTGTGGCAAGATGGGCCACATCTCTCGGTATTGCCCCACCCGGGGAGGACAGTCAGAGTTTCAGGGCAACAGGCCGAGGTTTGATGACAGGACTGTACACCAGAGGCAGCAGTTTGGGCTTCGACCATCGGGAGGTCAGACAGTGGGACCGCCCCAGGGGCAGGTGTATGCGCTGACTAGAGAGCAGGCCCAGGCAGCCCCAGAGGAGGTGATCGCCGGTACGTGTCATTTATTTACGTACCCTGCTTTTATTTTGATAGATACAGGTGCCTCCCACTCTTTTGTATCTGTTGGCTTTGTGGAGAGACACCATATGCGCACGTCTTCTTTACCCACCCCTCTCATTGTCTCGACACCCATTGGAAGAAATATCGTTGCTGATCAGTTCATGGCAGATTGCCTCATTTATTTTGAGGGCAACGAGTTGAAGACAGACTTGCTTGTGTTGGGTATGTCGGACTTCGACTGCATCTTGGGCATTGATGTTCTGAACAGATATCAGGCAGTGGTAGATTGCCGGCAGAAGACAGTAAAGTTCAGACCTGATTTGGGTAGTCAGTGGACTTTCTATGGCAACGGTTCTCGTGCGAAGATTCCGTTGATTTCAGCGATCAAGATGACTCAGCTGTTGGAACGTGGCCACACGGGCTATCTCATCTATGCCGTGGACACGTCTGGGAAGAATAAGGAATTGAGAGTTGAGGATGTACCAGTGGTAGCAGAGTTTGCTGATGTGTTCCCAGAAGAGATCCCAGGATTCCCACCGGCTAGGGAAGTTGAGTTTGGGATCGAGTTATTACCAGGGACATCCGCTATCTCTCGTGCACCTTACAGGATGGCACCGGCGGAGTTGAGAGAATTGAAGGAGCAGTTGCAGGACCTCCTTGACAAGGGATATATACGCCCAGCGTATTGCCATGGGGCGTACCGGTTCTCTTTGTGAAGAAGAAGGACGGTTCGATGCGGTTGTGCATCGATTACCGGCAACTGAATAAAGCCACAGTAAAGAACAAATATCCTCTCCCAAGGATTGACGATTTGTTTGATCAGTTGCAAGGTACCAGATTATATAGCAAGATTGATTTGAGGTCCGGGTATCACCAGATTCGAGTCAGAGAAGAAGATGTGCAGAAGACAGCATTTCGGACTCGATATGGACATTATGAGTTCTTAGTGATGCCGTTCGGTGTGACGAATGCTCCAGCGGTCTTTATGAGTCTGATGAACAGAGTGTTTCAGCCGTATCTTGATCAATTCGTCATCGTGTTCATCGACGACATTCTCATCTATTCCCGGAGCGAGGAAGAGCACGTGAAACACTTGAGGACAGTGCTCCAGATTCTCCGAGATCACCAGTTGTATGACAAGCTCAGTAAGTGTGAGTTCTGGTTGAGCAGTGTAGTATATCTGGGGCATGTCATTTCTAGCAGCGGAATATCAGTGGATCCCAGGAAGATTGAAGCTGTGATGGAGTGGGCTTCCCCCACTTCTGTGCCTGAGATACGGAGCTTCCTTGGTTTGGCCGGTTATTATCGACGCTTCGTCGAGGGCTTTTCGAAGATTGCCAAGCCGTTGAAACAGTTGACCTAGAAAGGAGTACCTTTCTTTTGGTCAGAAGCTTGTGAGGAGAGCTTCCAGGAGTTGAAGCACCTTTTGACGACGGCGCCAGTGTTAGTGATCCCTACGGAGAACTCCAGATTTGTTTTGTATACCGATGCATCACTTCAGGGCCTTGGGTGTGTACTGATGCAAGATAGGCATGTGGTAGCTTATGCATCGAGGCAGCTGAAGCCGCATGAGACGAGATACCCAGTCCATGACTTGGAACTGGCGGCTATCATCTTCGCCCTGAAGATCTGGAGACATTATTTGTATGGTACTTCGTTTACCATTTATACGGATCACAAGAGCCTCAAGTTTTTATTCACTCAGGCAGAGCTGAACATGAGGCAGAGGAGGTGGATGGACATACTCAAGGACTATGATTGTGAGATTGAGTACCATCCCGGAAAAGCTAATTTGACAGCAGATGCTTTGAGCCGGAAAGTGAGGAGTTCTGCTGAGGACGTTATCCATTTGTCCGCCATGATGACCTCCTATTGCCATCTAGGCTATGATTTTGACATAGATGCATCACCTGTGTATGTATCGACCTTGTTAGCTGAGCCAGATATCTATGAGAACATCAGGAGAGCTCAGAGGTCTGATGATGAGGTTCAGAGGTGGTTATCTTTAGTACATCTTGGTCAGCCAACGAAGTTCAGAGTGGCCGATGACGGATCCCTGAGATTGGGTAACCGTTGGGTGGTTCCGAGTACGCTGGAGTTGCGTAAAGGGATCTTGGAGCGAGCTCATAGTAGTAGACTTAGCATCCACCCAGGCGGAAAGAAGATGTATAAAGATCTACATGGTCAGTTTTGGTGGAAAAGGATGAAGAGTGACGTCGTCGCTTTTGTAAAGAGGTGTTTGATCTGCCAGCAGGTTAAGGCAGAGAGGCAGAGACCTGGCGGCGAGTTGAGAAGCTTGGAGATACCGAAGTGGAAGTGGGAACACATTTCCATGGACTTCGTGACTCACCTGCCGAGGAGTACTTCAGGCTTTGATGCTATTTGGGTGATTGTGGATCGATTGACTAAGGTAGCTCATTTCATCCCCTATAGCATGGCTTTCACCTTTTTGAGGATGGCGCAGTTGTATATTCGAGATGTGGTGAGATTGCATGGGATCCCCATTTCCATAGTGTCGGATCGAGATCCGCGATTCACATCTCATTTTTGGGAAGGTCTTCAGTCAGCCTTGGGTACTGAAGTCAGATTGAGCACTGCTTATCATCCTCAGACGGATGGCCAGACCGAGCGTACTATTCAGACGCTCGAGGACATGTTGAGAGCTTGCGTTTTGGAATTCGATGTTTCTTGGCAAGATTCAGTGCCTTTGGTAGAGTTCTCTTATAATAACAGCTACCAGGAGAGTATTCAGATGGCTCCTTTTGAAGCTCTTTATGGCAGACGGTGTAGATCACCCTTGTGTTGGGATGATTTGGACCGCAAATCGGTCGGAGGACCGGAGTTGATTCGGGAAATGAAAGAGAAGATAAAGATGATAAGGCAGAAAACGAAAGCAGCCCAGGACAGACAGGCAGCTTATGCGAATAAACGGCGGAGACCGTTGGAATTTCAGTTGGGAGATAAGGTCTTTTTGAAGATCTCGCCATTCAGAGGCGTTGTGCGATTTGGGATGCGCGGGAAACTGTCTCCGAGGTATGTTGGACCATACGAGATTTTGCAGCGCATTGGCACCTTAGCTTACCGACTAGCTCTGCCGCCTTCTTTATCTGGTATACATGACGTGTTTCATGTATCGATGTTGCGGAAGTATGAGCCGGATCCGTCGCATGTATTACAGCCTTCCGAAGTTCAGTTAGAGTCCGATGTGTCTTATGTGGAACGGCCTGTCAGAATTCTGGATCGAGCAGACCGTAGACTTCGGAACAAAGTGATACCTATGATCAAGGTTCAGTGGGATCGCAGGGGTGTCGAGGAGGCTACGTGGGAGACGGAGCGGCATATGGTGCAGCACTACCCGGAACTATTCTCTGGTATGTGATTATGTTTAGTTTCACTTTGGGGTAAGTGCATGTGATTTCGAGGACGAAATCTTATAAGTAGGGGAGTATTGTGATATCCCCGAAATTATTAATTGCAATTTGGGCATTAATTGTATTTATATGGTTAATCATGGTGATAATTAATTGATTTTGTGCTGGATTTATTTAATGTGTGGAAATGCATGGTCACATGGAAAGGATGACCCGGGAGTGCATTTCAGGGTGCATGTTGGGCATGTTGGGGAAAATTGCTTTTAGCATGATTTATTTGCCATGGTTAGCAATTATTTGAAAAGCATGAGTTAATTGATATTTTGGTGCATTTTGGATTAATGCTTTTGAAAATATCATGTTGGGGTGTTTTATACACCATGGGATTGTGGAATACATTTTAATTAATTAACCCACTTTATTACCCCAAACCCCCACCACACATTCATTCTTACTTTTCACTTTCCCAAAATTACACCACCCAAACCCTCCTTTCCCCCATTTTCGAAATTGAGCTTAAGGGTGGAAAGAAATCCTTCCAAAAACCTTGTTTGGTGGAGTTTGTTGGGAGATTTGAGGTCCCAAGAGGTATGGATACCTCATTGTTGATTTTGTAAGGTTTTATTTAAGTTTGGTTTGGTTTTGAAGGGTTTTAAAATGGGTTTGTGTTGGGTTGTTGTGGTTTTGGTTGAGGGTTGGATTTATGTTTGTTTTGAGGTGTATTTTGAAGGTTTATGTTGTTATTTATGTTGTTGGTTTGATGGTTTAAGTGTTGGTATGGATTGGAAGGTTTTGGTATGCAAAAATGTTGAAAAATCGCGAGTCTGTGCGAGGCGATCGACCGCCTGAAATGGGGCGATCGATCGCCGATGGGCAGTACCAAATTTGCGGGACAGGCGATTGATCGCCTGATATGAGGCGACCGATCGCCGAGAGGCAGTGGCCAATCCAAGGGTTAGGCGATCGATCGCCATGTTTGGCGCGATCGATCGCCGCGAAGGAAAAATTGAGGCGGTCGATCGCCTCAGCCAAGCGATCGATCGCCAACTGTGGAATTTTGGGAAATGCTTTCTTTTGTCGAATTTTTTGGTATTTGACTATTATTTGGCTTCTAATATGGGGTTGTGTGATTGTGTAGAACCATCCCAGGTAGCAACGCAACCAAGGAACTGAAGCCATATCAATTCCACTTTTGAAAAGGTACGTAGAGGACGTACGGGCACCCAACGGTACATGTATCTAATATACTCATTGTTTATGCATTGTGGATGCGAGTATATATGTGATTATGCATTGTGGATGCAAATACATGTTGAATTATGCATGATGATTGTAGATGCATATGATTATTGGTGCACATCCCATTAGTCGTGGTCATCCCTTGATGATTTTAATGCTTGCCGCTATTTGTTTTGGTTCCGCTAAATGTGAAGCGAGGGGTGGGAGCGCCGCATGTCACATTTGAGCGTGGTTGTCATATAGGGCGAGGAAAGGATATTTGCCGCTCAATGTGAGGCGAGGGGTGGGAGTACCGCATGTCCATTGAAGCGAGGTTATTCTATGCCGCCTATATGTAAATAAGCGAGGGGCATTAAAATACATTGTGATGGACAGACTAGGGATTGGTGACTGGTATTTGGTTTTGATGAGATGGTATTGTGTCATGACATGTCTAGACCATTAAAAATAATCTATTGATTATACTCATGAGTTATGGTACAGGGACAAACAAACTGGAAGCGTTTTGAAATGCATGGGAAAAACAGGAAGTGTTTTATTATGATTATGCATTTACGCTTTATATTCATATTGTGTTGTATATGGATGATATCATTGCTCATGTTTGGGGGTTGTCCTTGTAGGTACTTTTGGCATGATATGAAGGGGGCTAAGACGGGTTGAGACCGTGAGCTTGAAGAGCACTTTTGGTAGATGAAGGACAGGATTATTTTGTATAGTGACTACTCTAGGAGTAGTGTAAAACTATAATTGATAACATTCTTTTGATGGGGAATGTAATTAATCCATTGATAGTCCTCATTTTTGGCATGTAACTTTTAGGCTCATAGCCTCAACACGATTAATTTACTCTGATCATTTATATTAGCTCTAATTATGCCTTTGATCCGCACTTAAGGATTAGGGTCCTTACAGCTAGCAATCGATCGCCACCTTATGGCGATCGATCGCCATCAGTGTTTTGAAAAGATTGGGGACTTGATTTCTTTCCTTCGTACATAGGCTCTAACCTACCCCATCAGCCTCCACACCTCTTGATACTCGAAATTAGTCTCTTTAGGAGAGATTTCAGACCTTAGAAGAGATTGTTGAATTTTTAGAATATTTTTCTTTCAATTTTTGTAAAGACGCTCGAAGAACGAAGACGGAATCAACAAGACGGAATCGTGCTTCACTTTAGTAACTTTCTTTTCTATTGATTGTTTGATTTTTTTAGTACAACTTTTGTTCGTTTTAGATTTAGTTATGCAAGGCTAAACACCATGATTCTTGGTTGAGGGATACTTGCCTTTGGAATAGAAAAACTTGTGAAAATTTTGGTTTGATTGTTGAATTTTTAATACAATTTCAATTTGTTTTTCAAATTATGATTCTTATGATTGTTGTGTTTGATTGATAGATTGATCACCTAGTAATCACATGCACTATCTAATGCTAAATGAGAAGCAACTAAGATTGATAATTACCTGATGTTGGTGTTATTAAGTTCTTAGGAAAAACGATTGGATAATTAATTCTAACGGCTGTAGTTTTTATTGATTAGATTCATCAACTTACTAGTTTTGAAACGATCATTGATTAAATCTTAACGGCTGTAGTTTTGATTAAAGATTTGATAAGTGTCGAATTGAATGTTGTTTTCTTTTTGATCACGATTTAGGTAAGTAAGGAATTAAGTTTTCAATTGATGAATAATTGAATGAATTCTTATGTTTAGTAATTTGATGATCACGTGAATAAGTTCCAAAGGTAAAGTTGACCGAAAACCAAGAATCGCTTTTTAATCTTGATAAACTAGAATTTTTGTTTGATTTCGTTTAATTTAGTATAGTTAAAGAAATTCGCTAACCCCCTATTTTGATACTTGTTAGCATAAAAAGTATTCACTTCCCTGTGGGATCGATCCATACTCATGCTACTACATATTTACTGCTATTAACTTGAGATGGTTAATTTGGGCGTACGCGATAAACGCTACCATGGTCTTATTGCAGGTATTTGCACGTTATGTGATTATTCTGTGTGTTATATTATACAGGAGCATCCCACTCATTCATATCGCATGCATTTGTTGCATCGCATGATATTATTTGTACTTCATTAGGTGGTACTTTATCGATAGCCACACCAGCAGGGAGATTAATCTTGTCTGAGCAGGTTGTGCATAATTGTGTGTTAAACTATGAGGATAACGTTTTATTTTTAAATTTGATTTTCCTCCCTATGCACGACTTTGATTGCATTGTTGGCATGGATGTTCTCTCTACCAATCGAGCTACGATTGATTGTTGTCATGGGGTAGTTCAATTCCGACCAATTGATGGACCTAAGTGGAATTTCTATGGCAAGGGTTCCCAAGCCAAAATTCCATTGATATAGTCTCTTGAGATGTCCCGACTTTTATATAGCGGGAATGAGGGTTTTCTTATCTTTGCTATTGACATATCGAAAAAGGTGCCATCTTTATCTGATATTCCTGTAGTAAAAGAATTTCCTGATGTTTTTCCCGATGAGATTCGTGGTTTTCCTCCTCATCGAGAAGTTGAATTCAGTATTGATCATGTTCCGGGTACTACTTCTATTTCCAAAGCTCCTTGTCGTATGGCACCTTTGGAATTGAAAGAATTAAAAGATCAATTACAGGATCTTCTCGATAAAGGATATATTCGACCGAGTGTATCGCCTTGGGGAGCTCCAGTTCTGTTTGTTCGAAAGAAGGACGGGACTATGCGAATGTGCATCGATTATAGGCAACTGAATCGAGCAACTGTGAAAAATAAGTACCCATTGCCTCGTATTGATGATTTATTCGATCAACTTCAAGGCACTTCTATCTACTCAAAAATTGATCTTCGTTCTGGATATCATCAAGTGCGTGTTCAAGAGGAAGATGTATCTAAAACTGCTTTTCGTACTAGGTATGGTCATTATGAATTCTTGGTCATGCCATTTGGTCTCACTAATCCTCCTGTAGTCTTTATGGATTTAATGAATCGAGTTTTCTGGGATTTCATAGATCGATTTGTTATCGACTTTATTGATGATATTCTTGTCTATTCGAAATCCAAAGACGAGCATACTGAACATTTGAAGTTGGTACTTCAAACTCTTCGCACTGAACATCTTTATGCCAAATTGTCCAAATGTGAATTCTGGATGGACAAGGTCGTATTCCTGGGCCACGTCATTTCTCGACATTGTATTTCTGTTGATCCGACTAAGGTTGAAGCAGTGTTAAACTGGCCGAGACCTACCAATGTTCCTGAGGTCCGAAGTTTCATGGGTTTAGCTGGTTATTATCGTCGTTTTATTAAAGGTTTTTCAGAAATTGCTAAACCTATTACTCAACTGACATGGAAAAATCAAAAAATTATTTGGTCAGATGAGTGTGAAGCAAGTTTTCTTGAACTAAAGACGAGACTGATCACTGCACCTGAACATACTATTCCTTCAGGTACCGGAGGATATGTGGTATGCACAGATGCGTCTTTAAAATGTTTGGGTTGTGTATGATGCAACATGGCCGAGTGGTTGCTTATGCGTCTCGCCAACTTAAATCTCATGAAAATAAATACCCCGTACATGATTTGGAATTGGCAGCAATTGTTTTTGCTTTAAAAATTTGGCGCCATTACTTATATGGGGAAAAATTTGTTATTTATTCGGACCACAAGAGCTTGAAATATCTATTCTCTCAATCCGATCTTAATATGAGGCAACGCAGATGGATGGATTTGTTGAAAGATTTGGAATGTGAGATTCAATATCACCCTGGACAAGTGAACGTTACCGCGGATGCCCTTAGCTGTAAAGTTCATGATTCTGTTCTAGCCTCTATTCGTATTGCAAAAATACATGAGGAGATCTGTACTTCTGGCTGGACTTCTCACCACATGGGAATTCTGTCACTGTTTCTGCATTACAGATTGAGCCGAAATTGATTTCTAAAATCAAGAAAGCCCAACAAAATGATTCTCAAATTCAGAAATCTAAAGAACTTATGTCTGCAGGACATCCTTCTGGTTTTCAGATATCTTCTGATGGTTCATTACGACTTAATGGTCGGTTGATTGTTCCTGATAATTCTGATTTGAAATCTGCTCTTCTTCGTGAAGCACATTGTAGCAAATACAGTATCCACCCTGGAGGACGAAAGATGTATATGACTTTGAGACCCAATTCTGGTGGAGACGTATGAAGAAGGATATTGCTGAATTTATTTCCAAATGTTTGGTTTGCCAATAGGTAAAAGCTGAACAAATGAACCTGGAGGGTTACTTCATAGTCTTGAAATTCCCCAATGGAATTGGGAACATATTGCTATGGATTTTGTAACCCATCTTCATCGATCACCCCGAGGTTGTGATGCTATTTGGGTTATTATTGACCGACTATCTAAATCTGCACATTTCATTCCGTATGAGCGGACTTATTCCGTATAACAAGATGGCTCGATTGTATATCGAGAATATTATGAGACTACACGGTGTGCCTGTTTCAATTGTTTCTGTGAGACCCCGTTATTAATCAAGATATATAGGTGCGATAAGAGAACTAAACATTCATGTGCATATATCAGAGTAATAGTGTCGTGTTGATCAACCTGAGCTTAAGAGATTACAGTACCAAAAAGTTAAAAGGAATTACACATATTCCTACCAAAAGGTACTACACTAGTCTTACTCTACTGCGTGTAGAAGCTATACAAAAATTTCTCTAACATGCTAATCCTGTAGCACTCCTTATATCTCAGCATTTCAACCCCGACCCTGGTTCTCATCATCAAAAGCACCTACAAAGACAACCTCCAACACATGAGCATACCGATTCATATTCAACTTAATATGAAAGTAAAGCATAAATGCACAATCATAAATACAAAGCACTTCCTGTATTTCCAGCATTTATAACGCCCACTGGTTGTCCCTGTACCATAACTCATAATAAAACACATTATATGAAATTATGGATCCTTTAATAATGTCATGACATATCACCTCTTTCTTTACATATCTTTTGAGTCATATATCAACAGTTATGTTAATGCTTCATGCTTCCACAACTCATAATGAGCGGTACAATCCTCCCCGCTTCATTACTACAGAATCTCATAATGAGCGGTACAATCCTCCCCGCTTCATTACTACAGAACCTCATAATGAGCGGTACAATCCTCCCCGCATCATTACTACAGAACAAGCATAAGCATTAAACAGACACTGTGATCTCTCTTGACTCGTGGAATACACCTCTTTATTCCACATCACAATATGCAACAACAATGCATAATATGCAACAACAATGCATAATAACATGTATCATACTCTTAATGCATCACATTGCATTCATCATGTGTCAAAAAGATAAACATAAAGTACATGTTACCGTTGGGATGCCCGTACGTCGCTTACGTACCTTTCCAAAATGTAGTGTGTTGTGGGACTCTATCCCCTGCGCTGTGTAGCTGTCTGTGAAGGCTCTACACCAGTGTACAACACAATATTAGATGTCTCATTACAATCCAATATCAAAATTAAACAATTTCCACATTTTAAAAAAAATAGGCACTACCGATCGATCGGCCCTCATCACCGATCGATCGGTGAACTGTTCGAATTATGGAAAAAAGCTACGGCTTTTGCCGATCGATCGGTGTTCTTCACCGATCGATCGGTCGCTCTGTTTCAATCCAGGTTTTCCAGAATTCCCTAACACCGATATTCATACCCTTAAATCTAACATGTAAGACATACAACATGTCAAAACCAACATGCTAGCAGTTGCACTACACTACCCTGAGTGTATTCAAATCAAATTTACACCCCAAACATAAATCCACATGCATAAACGTCGTCCATTTATACAAGTACTCGATCAACTTTTCCGGAAACAGGGCAACATATTTCATTTCCAGATTTCTTGAGTACTTCATTTCATGCTATAAAAACTACAACATATCTCATAAAACATGCTCAAACAAAAACGTCCTGGGCTTTACCAAATACCATGCATGTACTCAAATCGAAGGTTCACCCAAAACCCATCTAACATGCATAATATCACCTCCTCAAAATCACTCCCAATCCACATTTTCCAGAAAAACAGGGCATACACTTACCCAGATTTCCGAACACTATACTTCACATGCTTTAATCCTTCACATAAAACATGCAACATGCTCAAGGAAAAATACAGAGAGCTTCATAATAACACCATGTAAGCATTTAAATCAAAGGTTTTAAGAAACCTAAGTTAACATGCCAAAACCACACCACTTAAAAGCAAGAACTTAACAAGCTTAAAAACAAAAACAGAGCACGGTTCTCACCCTACTTTGCTCCGATTTTTGAGAGGCTTCCAAGGAATGAAAATGGCAAGGCTCCACAAGATTATGCTTAGCAGATGCTGGTGTTTGTTTGGGAGAGAAGGGTCGAGATTTGGGATGGAGGAAGAGGGTGAAATGATTGAGCCAAGTGGGGTGGGCAATCAGCATATGCACAGTTTCATTGGCATGGGTTGGGGGGGTGGTTGGGTGTTGGGTGGTATGATGTGTTATGTTTTGGTCCCGGTATTTAGCACGATGTATTAAAATATCCTCACATGATATTTATAGTATTTTCTCAATAAAATACTTCAATTCCCATTTAAACATGCTTCACCAAAACCAATGACACACACCCTAAATAAACATGCCACTACCCCAAAATCCCAACACATATCACATGCACCCTGAAATGTATTTCCTCAATAATATTAATTCAATCCCATGAATTAACACCCAAATCATCATAATTTAAAATTAATGATTAAAATCACATAATCATTTTGGGGATATCACAGTTTCTGATCGTGATCCCAGATTTACTTCTAAATTCTGGAGTAGTTTCCAAGATACCATGGGTACGCATTTGGCAATGAGTACTGCTTATCATCCTCAGACTGATGGCCAAACTGAGCGTACTATTCAAACTCTTGAAGATATGCTACGCGCTGTGGTGATGGATTTTAATGTTGGTAGGCAAGGTGATCGTGTGTTTCTGAAAATATCTCTGTTTCGAGGCACTGTTGGTTTTGGCATGCAAGGCAAACTATCACCTCGATATGTTGGCCCGTATGAGATCCTTGATCGAGTTGGAGATCTTGCTTATCGGTTGGCATTACCTCCAGCCTTATCCGGCATTCATGATGTATTTGATGTTTCTATGCTACGGAAATATGAACCTGATCCAGCATATGTACTCCAGCCTGATGAGGTTGAACTTGATCCTTCGTTATGCTATGTTGAACATCCCGTTTGCATTTTGGATTGGAAGGAGATAGTATTGCGTAACAAATCTATTCCGTTGGTACGAGTACAATGGACACAACATGGCGTAGAAGAATCAATGTGGGAATTGGAAAGCAAGATGCGAGAATCTTATCCACATTTGTTTGATTCTGCTCCATTGTATTCCATGTATCCTGTTTTATGTTCAGATCCATATTCTGATTTTAGTTTTGATATGTATTATGACTGGTGATATGATATATACTTGTAATGTAATATCTATGTATGCTTGAGATTTCGGGACGAAATCTTTTTAAGTGGGGAAGAAATGTGATACCCCAAAATTTGATTAACGTTAATTAAGCATAATTTGGGAATTAACTAATTATTAATGAGAAGTTCATTAATTAGAATGTCAATTGATAGTCAGATCAGAACAAGAAAAAAAAATACAAATATCTTTGTACACTATTCGAATTAATTTCAAGAGAGTAGTTGAAATAATATGAACTCATATGTGGATGTGTACACACATTGATTCAGCACCCTTATGATATTTTGATTCATGTGATTGGCACATACGTGTCATCCACCTAAGCCATATATCTATGTAATTGATGGTTAATAATGAGAGGGAAATATGGTCAAGTGAATGAATCTGATGACTTATTCACCTATCTACTATGACATCCATGTCACTAATACTTTCACAACATAAATAATGTTGCAAACTGTGGAGTTACACGTGCAACTTTTGCCTTGTTCATGAACTTTGTAGAAACTGATAAAGTTAAAAACAATAGAGCAACTTGATTCATCGGGAATGCATGCATTTGTCCTGATGTTCCTTACTGTAGGAAATAGGATAAAATTTAACAAATACTCTTTAAATCTTTAATATTTCCTTTATGTTTTCTTTATATATCAAAATCAAGTCCTTTTATTACGAGGGGTACTCTGTAACTATCAAATGCACCAGAGAAAATTGTAAGTTGCTCATCTTCCTCTTTTCCTTGTAGAAAGTGTTGTCGAATTTGGTTGTAGTTAATATTATAAATTAGCTACAAGAATTTTTGATGAGATGGTATTATGTCATGACATGTCTAGACCATTAAATAATCTATTGATTATACTCATGAGTTATGGTACAGGGACAACCAAACTGGAAGCGTTTAAATGCATGGGAAAAACAAGAAGTGTTTTATTGTGATTTATGCATTTATGCCTTATATTCATATTGTGTTGAATATGAATGATATTATTGCTCATGTTTGGGGGTTGTCCTTGTAGGTACTTTTGGCATGATATTAAAGGGCTAAAGCGGGTTGAGGCGGTGAGCTTGTGGAGAACACTTTTGGTAGATGAAGGACAGGATTACTTTTGTATAGTGTCTACTCTAGGAGTAGTGTAAAGCTATAGTAAATACATTCATTTGATTGGGAATGTAACTAATCCACTTGATAGTCCTAATTTTTGGCATGTAATTCCTAAAGCTCATAGTCTCAACACGATCATTTTACTCTGATAACTTATGTTATCTCTAATTATGCCTTTAATCCGCACTTAAGGAACTAGGGTCCTTACAGGGCCCTTGATCAAGTAAGACTAAAATGCATGGCCGTGCTTGAATGAGTCGATATGTGATATCGGGCTTATTCGTTTATTCTAGTTCTACTTGGGGATCAAGAAATAGAGATTGAATATATGAGTATGACTATTCCATGACTCGTGTTCAATCTAAACACATGGACAAATGGATTAAGTTACATGGTTAATATTATCACAAGTTCTAAGGTTATGTCGAGTCAATGACATTCTTGTAATTTGGGTAGCCTTGATGTGTTGCTAGATACCACTCATTGCTTGTGACATAAAATGAGATTTTATGTCACTGCCAACATTGCAAGATCCTATCGGGTCGCACAAATGATTAAATCGATAAAGGGAATTAAATTCATTGGATGAATTAATTAATTAAGAAGAGTCTTAATTACATGATTATAAGGATTTAATTAAATAATGGGTTTGGGCCCATGAGGCTTTAAGAAAGTCTTGAACCTTTAATTAAATCATATATAATTAATGCTAACAAGGTTTGATAAAGAAATTAATCTTATTATCTCAAAACCTAATAGCCTCCACTTGAGAGCTCTCGGCCGCCACTCAAACAACTCTCACGGCCGCCGCCGATCGTGTGGAGTTTCGGTTTTGATTGGCCGTCGTTGATCGGTTTAGAATCGTGAGTTCAGTTTTGGTTCAAGAATAAGTCTAGCAACTTGTTCTTGAACATCCCTTGTTCGATTTGATCGTGTGGATACCGTAGAGGCAAGATCTTGGAGGTGTTGCTCGTGACTCGTGATTTGGCATCGTTTCTGCATCAAACACGCTACAAGGGTGAGACTCTTTTAATCATTCCGATATGAATACTCTGTATAGGTACTCGGTTAGGAATCCAATTTTATTTCCGCTGCGCACTTGTGTGTTGGATTACTTACAGTGGTATCAGAGCCGTGTACAAAGCTCATATCGGAATTATGTGGTTAATCGTTTAATCATATTTAGAATTATATTGCATGCTTTAAAACTGTATAATTCATATATGATATGGAATAAATTGAGTTTGTGAAATCATCGTAAAATTATATATGATATAATTGACTATTTATGTATATGATACACAAAAGCAAAAACCGAGCCCATAGCTCCTGATGGTTCGGCAACCACCATCACAAATAACCCACGGCTGCCACATGAGGGCTAGGGTTTTCGAACCCTTGGCTAGAGATGGTTTAGCCGTTGTGGCTCATAGTTGTGCATGGAGGTGTCGAAACATGGCTAGGGTTTAGAACCCTCCTTTTTGGCTCGATAAAATTCAAATGCGGTGCATGTTGTTCGATCATTGTTCACGAAAAATTGAAGGTCGATGGCTAGTGCCACATGAGGGCTAGGGTTTTCGAACGCATTGGCTCGAGATGGTCAAGCCGCCACCGTCATGAATCGTGCATGAAAGAATGAGACGGCTAGGGTTTTGAACCCTAGCGGCCGCCGCTTGAACACACGGCTATGGACCGTGACTTGGGCTTGGGTTTCAAACCCTAGGCTCATGCATGGTCCAGCCGTGTGGTTAGGGTTATTCGAACCCTTATGGTCCATGGCTTATGACGCGCCAAGTATTCGTGGCATGCGATGTCACGAGAGTACGATAATTTTCATAAAATTATATTTTACAGTTTTAATTAGAATTAAATTTAAAATGTTTAGAATTTAATTAATTAAATGTTATAGCATGTTTTATGTGTTGTTTGAGCATGGTGCATGGTTATAGCCTATGCCCTATTAGATAGGAGTTTGTGAATGTTTGTAATTTTATACGGCCTGCGAGTCGTGCCTTCTCTATTTTTTCTGAATGTATTCCCTCCCCTATGCTCCCCCTCGAATGTAACTCGAGGAATTCTCTAAATCATGTAATTGTTATATAGTTTAGTTGGAATTTTATTGATGGAGATCAATGAAGATGGACCATGGTGCAGGGATGAGAAGGCCATTCACAAAAGGGAGCCAATGTGGTGCTTGGAGAAGTTACCCTTAGGCTGACCTTTTAGATTTTCTCATTGGCTTGAGAAATCTTTAGTTGGGGCTATAACCATGTCACGTTTTCATTATGTTGATGTATGAGATGCATGTTTACTGTTTTATTTAATATTGATGCTTGATATATATATATGTAGATATGTATATACTCAAATATGTACCAGACATATTTTCAATATTAATAAAATCGTGAGATCAATAAATCCCCCTTATAATATTAAGTTTTAAGATGCCTTCCAATTAAAAATACTCGTCAAGACTTCGATTGAACATGTGTGGGTTTGCCAAAGCAAAGCACCGTGACAATCTTAGTAAGACGCGAAAGGATAAAAGTGATATCCGTGTTATTTTAAAATTGGGTTCGACTTAACTAGCGTTATCTCAATAGGATTGGGAACCTAGAGGCATGGGGTTGGAAAATAATTCATTAGATGAATTTGAACAAAGCGATGTTCGTCCAATCATCCAAGAATTGCATGTGATTGTAATTGACAAAGAGTTGTCTACCTAAATAACTGAGTCTTGGGCGATTAGCCAAAGCTAACTCAAGATTAAGTGAAATATGGATCTTGGCCCACTAAAGTTTTCGAGGGTTGATAATTTTAAACAAAATAGTGGGAGTGTCATTAATATAAGACCGTATTAAATGATTAAAATCATAAACTTATTTTGCATATTTATATTGTAGATATCCATGACAACCAACAACGATACAAACACACTATCGTTGCGATCGGTCCTTGTGGGGTCTTCCCACCTTAACAGTGATTAAAAGACATAAGAAGGACTAATCATGCATTAAGGTAACATCTTAAGGTTTTGGTTGTTACACGAGCTAACAGGATTACAGGGCAAAATACAAAACTTCAAAAATAATTCGTTACATTCTAAAAGAATGTCGTTTAGATTTACACTACTCCTAGAGTAGTTACTAATCATAACTTGAATCCTATGCATTCCTGTGTCCCTCGTAGCTCATTACCTCACCCGACCCTTAGTCCTTTCGTCCAAAAGTGTACCTACAGGGACAACACATCATAGGCATATACAAGCTTACTTAGCATCATATAAAAACATCATAGCAAATGCATGAAATATTTGTTAAGTAAATATGCTGGATTTCTCATTAACTTCTTATTGTTGTCCCTGATTCATAATCATGCATATGGGGCATCTTACCCCCGTGGCATCTTACCACAATATCATCGTATGGCCTCTTACCATATGGGGCATCTTACCCCGTGGCATCTTACCACAATAACATCGCATGGCCTCTTACCATGTGGGGCATCTTACCCCGTGGCATCTTACCACAATACATCGCATGGCCTCTTACCATGTGGGGCATCTTACCCCGTGGCATCTTACCACAATTACATCGTATAAATGTCATCATATAAGCATCGTATAAGCAATAAACATCGTATGAACTTCATCGTATAAACATCATCGTGTAAACATCGTATAAACATCGTCATTTCATCGTGAATACTCATGCAAATAAAAGCATAGTCGTAGTATAAAGATGTGTGTTACCGTCCGATGCCCGTACGCCTCTTACGTACCTTTTCAAAAGGAGGAGGAGTCAACAGACTTTATCTCCTTGATGGTGCCGGTACCTGGGATGGTTCTACAAGACCACATAATACCATATTAGATGCCTCAAAACCATCTCACATCATAAACTTAACAAAATAAAACATTATCATATTTTTCAACTTTCTGCTTCTCTCGATCGATCGGCCCAAAGTCTCGATCGATCGAGACACTGTGCACAAACAGTGCCTTAGCATTCTGTCTCGCTCGATCGATCGAAACATTTTACCGATCGATCGAGGAGCTTCACCGATCGATCGAGAAATCCTTCGATCGATCGGCACCAAAATTTTGAAAACATGCTTAGACCTTCTGTCTCGCTCGATCGATCGGGACCAAATCTCGATCGATCGAGAGCTCTGAAAAATCGGGATTTTTCCCAGATTTTTGAGCACCTCTTTTCATACCATCTTTTCTACTTCATAACACATCTTTCATGCTGAAACAAACATGTGAAGAACTTCATAAAATATCCATGTAAGCTCTTAAATCAAAGGTTTAACCAAAACCTAAGCTAACATGCATCATAACATCATCATAATCTTCATCCTCAACCAACTTTACAGAAAACAGAGTATGTTCTTCTTTGCCCAGATTTTCGAGCACATAGTTTCATAACTAGAAATCTACCATATAAAACATGTAATATGCTCGAGCAAACATGCTAATAGTTACATAATACTTCCATATAAGCACCCATACCAAGGTTTCACCCAAACCTAAACTTAGCATGCATTAAAACAACCCACCAAACCCAAGCTCAAACACAAACCCAGAAAAACAGGGTACCCACTTACCCCTCTCTTTTTGCTCCTCTTTTTGCAAGGATTTGAACACCTTCTTACCAAGCTTTTTCCTTGCCTTACAGCTGCTAAGCTGGAACGAAAATGGGGGAGCAAGAGGAGGAGAAGGGAATGATTTGGCTGCCAAGGTGATTGGAAGCATGGGCATGACCAAGTGGAGGGTATGGGCTTGCCAAGTGGGGGTATGGGCTTGTCAAGTGGGGGGGTGGCCGAGTGGCAGGGGGTGGTGTGGTTGGGGTGCCTTGAGGTGTTTAATTGTGTCCCGGTATATAGTACGATGTATTAAAATATCCTCACTCGATATTTTCTAACTTCATTTAATTAATACATCCCTTAAAACACCCAACATGTTCCCCACATCATATCATCATAACATAAATCGTGGCCCCCAATTTAAATACACCACAACCCTTAAACACATCATAATTTATCATCGTAGAACATAATCATATCACATTTCGGGGGTATTACATTACTCCCCTACTTATAAGATTTCGTCCTCGAAATCCACATGCATCATCATATCGAAACTAAACATAAAAACATACCAGAGAATAGTTCCGGATAGTGCTGCACCATATGCCGTTCCGTCTCCCACGTAGCCTCCTCGACGCCCCGACGATCCCACTGAACTTTGACCATCGGTATTACTTTACTTCGTAGTCTGTGATCCTCTCGATCCAGAATTCTGATTGGTCGTTCAACGTAGGACACATCTGAGTCTAACTGTACTTCAGTAGGCTGTAAGACATGAGACGGGTCTGGCTCATACTTCCTTAACATAGAGACATGGAAAACATCGTGTATGCCAGATAAAGATGGCGGTAGAGCCAAACGATAAGCTAATGTACCGATACGCTGTAAAACTTCATATGGCCCAACATACCTCGGAGATAACTTTCCCCGCATCCCAAAACGAACCACACCCCTGAAGGGCAAGATCTTTAAGAAGACCCTGTCTCCTAACTGGAATTCTAGTGGTCGTCGCCGCTTATTGGCATAGGCCGCTTGCCTATCTTGGGCCGCTTTCATCTTTTGGCGTATCATCTTAATCTTATCTTCCATATCCTTGATCATATCCGGTCCTCCGACCACTTTGCTAGTCAAGTCCTCCCAATACATTGGTGATCTACATCGTCGTCCATACAGAGCTTCAAAAGGGGCGATTTGAATGCTCGCTTGATAACTGTTGTTATAGGAGAACTCTACCAGCGGCACTGAATCCTGCCATGGAGTATCAAACTCCAGAATACATGCCCTCAACATGTCTTCGAGCGTCTGAATGGTGCGCTCCGTTTGGCCGTCTGTCTGAGGGTGATAGACCGTACTCAGTCTCACCTCTGTGCCCAAAGCTGCCTGGAGACCCTCCCAGAAATGTGAAGTGAACCTCGGGTCCCTGTCAGACACTATCGAGACTGGAATACCATGCAATCTCACAACATCCCGTATATACATCTGGGCCATCTTCAAGTATGTATAAGACATACTGTAAGGGATGAAATGAGCCGTCTTCGTCAGCCTATCCACGATCACCCAGATCGCGTCAAATCCTGAGGCCGTCCTCGGTAAGTGGGTCACGAAGTCCATAGATATATGCTCCCACTTCCATTCAGGCACCTCTAAGCTCTTCAGTTCTCCACCAGGCCTCTGCCTCTCTGCCTTTACCTGCTGGCAGATAAAACATCTTTTAACAAAAACGATCACCTCACGCTTCATGCGTCTCCACCAGAATTGATCGCATAGATCTTTGTACATCTTCTTTCCCCCTGGGTGGATACTGAACCGACTACTGTGGGCTTGCTCCAATATTCCTTTACGCAGTCCTGGTGCATCTGGGACTACCCATCGGTTGCCCAGTCTCAAAGAATCATCCTCAGCCACTCTGAAATTGGATGGCGGACCTTGAAGTACCAATGATGTCCATCTTTGAACCTCACTATCTGCCTTCTTGGCCTTCCTGATTGCCTCAAATATATCTGGCTCCGCCAATAAGATCGACACTCGCACAGGCGACGTGTCTACATCGAAGTCATAGCCCAGATGGCAGTAAGAAGTCATCAAAGCTGACAAACACATGACGTCCTCTGTAGTACTCTTCACTTTCCGACTTAAGGCATCTGCTATCAGGTTCGCTTTACCTGGATGGTACTCAATTTCACAATCATAGTCTTTGAGCAAATCCATCAACCTTCTTTGCCTCATATTCAACTCTGCCTGAGTGAATAAGAACTTCAGGCTCTTATGATTCGTATATATAGTGAAGGACGTGCCATACAAGTAATGCCTCCAGATCTTCAAGGCAAATATGATGGCCGCCAGTTCCAAATCATGCACTGGATAGCTGGCCTCGTGTAGCTTCAGTTGCCTCGATGCATAAGCCACTACATGCTTATCTTGCATCAACACACAGCCCAAACCCTGTAATGATGCATCCGTATATAAGGCGAATCTCTTATCTCCCGACGGAATCACCAGCACAGGCGCTGTAGTCAAACGACGCTTCAGCTCTTGGAAGCTTTCCTCACAAGCTTCAGACCAAAAGAAGGGGACTCCTTTCTGAGTCAGCTGTGTCAGGGGTTTGGCAATCTTCGAAAAACCTTCGACGAAACGTCGGTAATATCCTGCCAAACCGAGAAAACTCCTTATCTCAGGTACAGAAGTGGGTGCAGCCCACTCCATCACAGCTTCAATTTTCCTTGGATCCACAGATATCCCGTGGCTAGATATGACATGGCCTAAGAATACCACGCTGTCCAACCAGAACTCGCACTTGCTAAGCTTTGCATACAGCTGATGATCCCTAAGGATCTGAAGCACTGTCCTCAAGTGCCGTACATGCTCTTCTTCAGTCCGAGAGTAAATAAGTATGTCGTCAATGAAGACTATGACGAACTGACAAATATGGCTGGAACACCCTGTTCATCAAACTCATGAAGACAGCTGGGGCATTCGTCACCCCAAAAGGAATGACCAGGAATTCATAGTGCCCATATCTAGTCCTGAAAGCCGTCTTCTGAACATCATCTTCTCTTACTCGAATCTGATGGTACCCCGACCTCAGATCGATCTTACTGTAGAGCCTCGTACCCTGCAACTGATCGAACAAGTCATCGATCCTCGGAAGTGGATACTTGTTCTTTACTGTAGCTTTGTTCAACTGCCTATAGTCAATGCACAGACGCATCGATCCATATTTCTTCTTAACAAATAAGACAGGCGCACCCCATGGCGATACGCTAGGGCCTATGTAGCTTTTGTCTAGGAGCTCTTGCAATTGAATCTTTAGCTCTCTTAGCTCCGCTGGTGCCATCCTATACGGGGCACGAGAAATTGCAGATGTCCCTGGTAGCAACTCGATCCCAAACTCGACCTCTCTCGTCGGTGGGAATCCGGGAATCTCCTCCGGAAAGACATCAGGAAACTCCGCCACGACGGGCACATCCTCAACCTTTAATTCCTTCCTCTTATCCGTCATATCAACAGCATAGATAAGATATCCTGCATGACCTCGTTCCAATAGCTGTGTCATCTTGACAGCAGATATTAACGGAATCTTCGGACGGGAACCATCCCCATAAAATGTCCATTGGACTCCCAATACAGATCTAAATCGGACAGTCCTCTGCCTGCAGTCTACCACTGCCTGATACTTGTTTAGAATATCGATGCCCACAATGCAATCGAAGTCTGCCATTCCCAGCACAATCAAATCTGATCTTAGCTCATTATCCTCAAAATAAATGAGGCCATCATAGACAATCTGATTCGTAGTCAAACTTCTTCCAGCGGTGGTCGAGACCATAAGAGGCATAGGGGACGGAGAAGTGCATATGTGGTGCCTTTCAACAAAACTCGTCGACACAAAAGAGTGTGGCGCACCTGTGTCTATCAATATAAGAGCAGGGTGCGTAAATAAAAGACACGTACCCGCTATAACTTCCTCCGGAGCTGCTGTAGCCTGCTCCCTCGTCAAAGCATACACCTGTCCCTGAGGTGGCCCCGCGGGCTGACCTCCATACTGTCTTGGCACAAAAGGTGGCCGGTGTTGTGCCGTTCTGTCTGCAGGTCTCCCCGTAGAGCTCTGCTGTCTTCCCCTGTTGGGACACCGCTGAGCAAAGTGGCCTCTGTCGCCACAGACATAACATCCTACACAGTCCTTTGCCAAATGTGGTTGCCCACAAAGAGTGCACTGAACTCTTCCAGATCTGTCTCCCTGAGACTGTCCTCTCCCAGATGGAGCATCATTCCTACCTTTCCCTTTCCATCGATCTCGGGCCTCTTGCCACTGAATCTCGATGCTGAAGTGTTCCCCCTAGGCTTAAACTGATCACCCCTGGGCTTCAAATTATCAGAAGTGGATCTCTGAGGTGGTGCCGGAGGTGGCACAGCATCAGGATATGCACCGACTCCCAGTTCAGCTAGCTCAGCTCGTGAGAGTGCATCATCAAAACAGGCAGGGCCATAAGTGATCACCCTGTCATACAGTTCAGGCCTTAAGCCCTTCATGAAGTTCCGCATCTTCGCTTGAGTGCTTGCAGCAATGTGTGGCACATATCGTAGTAAGGAACAGTAATGTAGAGCATAGTCAGATACAGGCATGGTACCTTGTCTTAAACTGGTAAACTCATCCTCCTTGGCCTGTCTTGCAGCGGCTGAGAAATAGCGGTTTAGAAACCGCGTTCGGAACATCTTCCATTTCACTTCCTGTCCCAGAGCCTCTTGCTCAATCACTGTGGTTTTCCACCACATCAGTGCCTTCTTGGACAGCTGAAATTCTGCTAATCGGATCCAGGCCGTCTTTGCACAAGACGCTGCCACAAATATCTGTTCGATCCTCTCTAACCATTCCTCCACTTTCTCTCCTGATTCAGTTCCCTCGAACATCGGAGGTCGATACATCATAAACTGAGCCAAGCTCAATTCCCCAGGTAGCAACTGCTGTTCAGAGGGTTCCTCTCCCAAGGCTGGTGGTGGCAATGGATTCGTACGCCCAGCACTTGCATTTACACTAATGGCGTCACCCACTTCTATGTTTGCTGCCATGCTGCAACACAAGGGTTAATAACAACACCAAAAGAAATTCATAAAACTCATCGTTAGATAATTGAACATGTTAGTATAACATCTTCTTCCTTATGAATAATATACATATAAACATGTCCAAAAGTAAGCACTTAGCTAACTTATTGCCAAGGCTACCCTTCACTCATTCCCGAGTTATCTAACCACTGCTCTGATACCACTAATGTGGGGTCTTCCCACCTTAACAGTGATTAAAAGACATAAGAAGGACTAATCATGCATTAAGGTAACATCTTAAGGTTTTGGTTGTTACACGAGCTAACAGGATTACAGGCCAAAATACAAAACTTCAAAAATTATTCGTTACATTCTAAAAGAATGTCATTTAGATTTACACTACTCCTAGAGTAGTTACTAATCATAACTTGAATCCTATGCATTCCTGTTTCCCTCGTAGCTCACTGCCTCAACCCGACCCTTAGTCCTTTCGTCCAAAAGTGTACCTACAGGGACAACACATCATGAGCATATACAATCTTACTTAGCATCATATAAAAACATCATAGCAAATGCATGAAATATTTGTTAAGTAAATATGCTAGATTTCTCATTAACTTCTTATTGTTGTCCCTGATTCATAATCATGCATATGGGGCATCTTACCCCCGTGGCATCTTACCACAATATCATCGTATGGCCTCTTACCATATGGGGCATCTTACCCCGTGGCATCTTACCACAATAACATCGCATGGCCTCTTACCATGTGGGGCATCTTACCCCGTGGCATCTTACCACAATTACATCGTATAAATGTCATCATATAAGCATCGTATAAGCAATAAACATCGTATGAACTTCATCGTATAAACATCGTATAAACATCATCGTGTAAACATCGTATAAACATCGTCATTTCATCGTGAATACTCATGCAAATAAAAGCATAGTCGTATTATAAATATGTGTGTTACCGTCCGATGCCCGTACGCCTCTTACGTACCTTTTCAAAAGGAGGAGGAGTCAACAGACTTTATCTCCTTGATGGTGCCGGTACCTGGGATGGTTCTACAAGACCACATAATACCATATTAGATGCCTCAAAACCATCTCACATCATAAACTTAACAAAATAAAACATCATCATATTTTTCAACTTTCTGCTTCTCTCGATCGATCGGCCCAAGGTCTCGATCGATCGAGACACTGTGCACAAACAGTGCCTTAGCATTCTGTCTCGCTCGATCGATCGAAACATTTTACCGATCGATCGAGGAACTTCACCGATCGATCGAGAAATCCTTCGATCGATCGGCACCAAAATTTTGAAAACATGCTTAGACCTTCTGTCTCGCTCGATCGATCGGGACCAAATCTCGATCGATCGAGAGCTCTGAAAAATCGGATTTTTCCCAGATTTTTGAGCACCTCTTTTCATACCATCTTTTCTACTTCATAACACATCTTTCATGCTGAAACAAACATGTGAAGAACTTCATAAAATATCCATGTAAGCTCTTAAATCAAAGGTTTAACCAAAACCTAAGCTAACATGCATCGTAACATCATCATAATCTTCATCCTCAACCAACTTTACAGAAAACAGAGTATGTTCTTCTTTGCCCAGATTTTCGAGCACATAGTTTCATAACTAGAAATCTACCATATAAAACATGTAATATGCTCGAGCAAACATGCTAATAGTTACATAATACTTCCATATAAGCACCCATACCAAGGTTTCACCCAAACCTAAACTTAGCATGCATTAAAACAACCCACCAAACCCAAGCTCAAACACAAACCCAGAAAAACAGGGTACCCACTTACCCCTCTCTTTTTGCTCCTCTTTTTGCAAGGATTTGAACACCTTCTTACCAAGCTTTTTCCTTGCCTTACAGCTGCTAAGCTGGAACGAAAATGGGGGAGCAAGAAGAGGAGAAGGGAATGATTTGGCTGCCAAGGTGATTGGAAGCATGGGCATGACCAAGTGGGGGGTATGGGCTTGCCAAGTGGGGGTATGGGCTTGTCAAGTGGGGTGGTGGCCGAGTGGCAGGGGGGTGGTGTGGTTGGGGTGCCTTGAGGTGTTTAATTGTGTCCCGGTATATAGTACGATGTATTAAAATATCCTCACTCGATATTTTCTAACTTCATTTAATTAATACATCCCTTAAAACACCCAACATGTTCCCCACATCATATCATCATAACATAAATCGTGGCCCCCAATTTAAATACACCACAACCCTTAAACACATCATAATTTATCATCGTAGAACATAATCATATCACATTTCGGGGGTATTACAGTCCTTGAGAAGGACAAACTGAATGGGACAAATTTCCTAGACTGGTATAGGAATTTGAGGATTGTCCTCGAACAACAAAACAAGCAATATGTCCTAGAGGAACCCTTACCTGCTGAGGAACCTCCCATGACGGCTGCTAAAGCCAATAAAGATGCTTACAAGAAGCATCAAAATGACGCACTTGATGTTGTGCCTTATGCTTGCCACCATGAACTCTGAGCTTCAGAAGCAACATGTGGAAATGGAGGCGTTCGATATGATCGAGCATCTAAAGCAACTGTACCAACAACAAGCAAGACAAGAGAGGTATGACGTCTCTAAAGCGTTATTCCGGTGTAGAATGGTAGAAGGAAGTCTGGTTGGAACTCATGTACTCAAGATGATTGGGTACATTGAGAATCTGGAGAAGCTGGGTTTTCCATTGGACCAAGAGTTGGCCACTGACGTGATCTTGCAATCGTTGCTTGAATGCTTCAGTCAATTTGTCTTGAATTACAATATGATTGAAATTGAAAAGACTCTACCACAGTTGCTTGGCATGCTGAGAACTTTTGAAGCTAACAGAGTGAGGACCTTACTCCAAAGACAGCTAAGAAAGTGCTCCCAACTCAAGAAAAGGACGCTTGGCAAGAAGTGGTGTATCTGGAACCACCCATCTGTCGTCAAGCCTCAGAGAACCATCCTCAGCCACTCTGAATCTCGATGGATGACCTAAATGAACCACTGACATCCATCTCTGAACCTCTGCGTCGGTTCCCTGAGCCTTACGGATGTGTTCATAAATGATCGGATCAGCTAGCAAGGTCAACACCTGTACCGGAGAAGAAGACATGTCGTAATCAAAACCCAATTGACAGCAGGAGCTCATCATAGCTGATAGACACATGGCATCCTCTGCTGTGCTCCTCACCTTCCTACTCAAAGCATAGGCTGTCATATTTGCGTTCCCAGGATGGTATAGGATTTCACAATCATAATCCTTCAGCAAATCCATCCATCTCCTCTGCCTCATATTCAGCTCAGCCTGCGTAAACAAGAACTTCAGGCTCTAGTGATCACTGAAGATGGTAAATGAGGTACCATATAAGTAGTGTCGCCATATCTTCAAGGCGAACACTATAGCTGCTAGCTCCAGATCATGGACTGGATACCTCGTCTCGTGTGGCTTTAACTGTCTAGAAGCATAAGCCACTACAGGCCTGTCCTGCATCAGTACGCATCCTAGACCCTGAAGCGATTCGTCTACAGAGAATGAACCTTTTGTTCTCCCTGGGAATCACCAACACTGGTGCTGAAGTCAATCCGTGCTTCAACTCCTGGAAGCTCTGCTGTGATGACCAGAAATTATGGATGTTAATCCCGGAGTGTTAATAACCCGTAAAGTTGTTTTACGTGGCAATTTGGAGTTTAATCGAGGTGTTGGGCCTTCTGGGCTCGTCTATTTGAGTAGTTGGGATCCTTGGATCCCGAGGTTGAGATCGTATTCTCATTTCGGTGAAAACCTGTGAGTTGGGTTTTTAGTGTGACTCGGAATCTCGGGTGCTTGGTGTGGGCACCGGTAGGGGGTTTTTGAGTTAGAGAGAGAATTTTTGAAAACAGATGATTTTTAATGAATCATGATGTATTTGTGGGGCTATTAGTATTTCGGGGTATTTTTGCTATAAATACCAGTTGAGCCCGAGATTTTAATTATCGGAACCATTTCAGCACCTTATTTCTCTCTCTCCTCCCGCGCGCCCCTTTCCCGATCCCCTTTGACCCACGCGACTTCAGGCCGTTCGCCCGCCGCCGTTCGGCGCGTGCCACCCGCCGTTGGGTTCGTCTCTCCGAGGCGCAGCTATTCATACCATTAATTTGAAGTTTGGTCGCGATTTGAGCTCGGATTTGCCAGAAAAGCGTAGAGTTTGAAACTGGAGTTCATCCGATTTTTGGGGCTCGATTTTGGTATGATTTTGGTACGATTATTCTGGTGTTTTTGGGGCGTTTTTGAGCTGTTATTGAGTCGATGATTTCATACTTTCATGGTTCGAAAATTTGTTGCTTATGGATTCGAATTTGAACGCTGATTTTGTGAGTTAGGGTTCGAAAATTTGGGTTTTTGGCATGAGGATGATGATTCTTGTTGTTATTCGATTAATTCATGTTTAAATGAATTATGATGCTTAGTTGGGATCGAATTGAGATGTTATGTTCGAATTTTTGCCCTAATTTGGTGAGGGTTTGATTTCGATTTTGGGGGTTTTGGCTATGGGTTGATGATTCATGTTAGAGATCGTTTATTACATGTTTTAGATGATTTATGATGGTTGGTTGGGTTCGAATCGTGATGCTAGGGTTCGAATTATTGAAGGTGTTCTTGGGCAATTTTCGATATGTCGCATTCGTTTTCCCTCCCTGCATGTACCCTGCCCCGGGTCTTTTAAATGATTTATTGTCGTGTGTTGACAATATTTTGAGGGTTATGGATGTGCTTGAGCATGGGTTACGTGTTCGTAAATAATTGTGAATTATTTATCGTGTTAGCACATCGTTCCTCGGGGCATGGAACTCGAGCAAGGTTTGGCTCGGACTTCGAGGATTTGAGGTACGTTTAGCGTACGAGCATAGTTTAAATGATGTTTTTACAAGTATGATGCATGATTTAAAATACATGAAATGTTTTACTATGATGGTACCGAGACTTGGTTACGTTTTGTTGATTCACATGGTGAAATGCTTAGTGCCGCTATGAAGCGAGCAAATGATGGGGTGTGGTTGCTACGGAGCAAACACCGATAGTATGATGCTACTTTGAAGTAAGAAATGAAAATGTGGTATTTGATTAGATATCTAGGATATCTGTATTTTATTCCCTATTGGTAATGAATAGGAACAGAGACGTAGTTAATCAGAGAAGTGATTAACTAGTATCGGAAGTTAAGGAAATCTCAATATGATATCTAGAATTATGATAATTGCTAGATAAAGAAAGATGTTATGAAATGTTGTTAAATTGAAACTGGCTAGGGTTAACCAATATGATGATTAACTGCATATTCAGGATTTGATGATTTATCTGTTTTGAGAACAGGGTTATTACAGGGGTACGCTATGATGAGGATGAAGTGCGGTTGAGTAGAGCATATCATCCTCAGACAGATGGACAAACAGAGCGTACGATACAGACGCTTGAGGATATGTTGCATGCCTGTGTATTAGAGTTTGATACTTCTTGGCAAGAGTCGTTGCCTGTAAGGACCCTAAACCTTAACAGTGAATTCAAGATATAAATAGGGCTAAATATGTATTAAAGACATCTTAGGGTTCTGGTTTGATGTGAGCACAATTAGGTTACAGGCCAAAATAAAACTTCAACAATTAATCAGTTACATTCTCGATCATGAATGTTTAAGTGATAGCATTAGACTACTTCTCGAGTAGAGACTATCCAAAATTCCTGTACTCTATCTTCATTTACACTTTCAACAGCTCACAGTTCAACCGACCCTCAGCCCCCTTGATTCAAAATGTACCTACAGGAACAAATCACCATGAGCATATATATATACATCATCACTTAACACAATTCAACTTAATATAGAAATTAAGCATATGAAACGATTAATTGATATGCTCCTCGTTTACCACATTAGCACATTTCATTGTCGTTCCTGTTTCACAAGCTTATGCACAAAATCATTAGTTCAAAATATAATGATCGATAACGCGTTTCCAATTATAATCACAATAATTCACTTTAACCACTTGAATTATGACTGTTCCGGTCCCAATACAACAGCGGAATTTTAGGACCCCTCGCTTCGACATATAGCGGCATCATATGATATCCCTCGCTTCGACAATGACAGCGGCATGTTACCTCGCTTAGACATGACAGCGGCAAATATCATACTACCATCGCTTCATATGACAGCGGCAAGTACCTCCCTCGCTCGGAGATAAAGGCTACCGGAACATTCATCAATTCCCATCACATTAATCAATCACAATAGTTGATTCCATTATCACGGTAATTCACAATCATTTCACATATATCATCACGTGTAAGGATTCACTATCCACGATGTACATAATTAAATGTATGGCACGTTTTACCGTCCGATGCTCGTACGTCTCACTACGTACCTTGGTTCCAAAAGTGGAGATATCGTGGACTTTATCTCCTAGGCTGCGTGGCTACCTGGGATGGTTCTACATAATCACACGAATCCATATTAGAAACCAATAAAGGAACCATTCTCAAAAACATCACCATTTAGAACAAAATCTCAAAAATCCAAAATTTAAGCCTTGCGATCGATCGGCCCCAAGCCCCGATCGATCGCCAAGTTGAGAAAAATAAGCATTTGGATACTGCCTCCACCGATCGATCGGGCCATTTTACCGATCGATCGAGACATCACACCGATCGATCGGTAAAAACGCCGATCGATCGGTAAGCTATTTTTACGTCTGGCTTAGGTACTGTCTTGCTCGATCGATCGGACCAAATTTCTGATCGATCGAGAAACCCTGTTTCAGCGAGAAACATCCAAGTATGAGCTTCTAACCACACCTATACTCATGTACAACCAAAAGCAACCACTAAGCTCAACATATAACCACAAAACAACATGAAAATACATCTCCCATCATGAACAACAAGATGAACCAAGATCCACTCATTTAACCTCAAAAACAAGCTATAAATCAACCAAGACTCAACAAGACTCTACCATAAAGGAAGCTTACCACTTGAGCTTCAAGTTTTTGGCAAGAAAACACAAAAACTCCTCCTTTTCAAATCTCCCTCCTCTCCTCTTGGTTTAAAAACGAAAATGGGAGTTCAAGGAGTGAATGGATGAGGTTTAGGGACAAAATCTGAGAGGGATGGGGTGATGGGATGTAAAGTATGCAAGTTGCCCTCCTTTGCCATGCTATGCATTTTAATTCTCTTTAATGTGAAACAAATTACAAGCATGATATATAAAATACCTCCACATGATATTTTAAAAGCATTTTACTACAATGCACCAAAATCACCATTTAAAATCATGCTTTATCAAAATACACAACCCATAACAATAAACCATTATAACACCCAAATTCCCCACATGAATAATATGCACTCCGAAATGCTTTACCGGGTCACTCTTAACATGTGACTAAGCATTTTACCAAGATAATTTACGCCAACACAGAATTAATTATCACCATTAATCACATAAACATGTCCAAATTGCATATGATTATTTCGGGGATATCACAATACTCCCCTACTTATAAGATTTCGCCCTCGAAATCACATGCACTTACCCAACCAAAACTAAACATAAATCACATACCAGAGAATAGTTCTGGGTAGTGCTGCACCATATGCCGTTCCGTCTCCCACGTGGCCTCTTCGACACCCCGATGATCCCACTGAACCTTGACCATCGGTATGACCTTGCTTCGAAGTCTGCGATCCTCTCGATCCAGAATTCTGACTAGCCGTTCAACATAGGACACATCCGAACTCAACTGAACCTCAGAAGGCTGCAACACATGAGACGGGTCCGGCTCATACTTCCTCAACATAGAAACATGGAAGACATCATGTATACCGGATAATGACGGCGGTAGGGCTAGTCGGTAAGCCAAAGTACCTATGCGCTGCAATATCTCGTATGGCCCAACATACCTCGGAGACAACTTCCCCCGCATACCGAAACGTACTACACCTCTGAAAGGTGAGATCTTTAGAAAGACCTTGTCTCCTACTTGGAATTCCAATGGTCGCCGTCGTTTATTAGCATAGGCCGCTTGCCTATCTTGAGCCGCTTTCATTTTCTGACGGATCACTTTTATTTTCTCTTCCATTTCACGAATCAATTCCGGTCCTCCGACCGTCTAACTAGTCAAATCTTCCCAGTATAACGGTGACCTACAACGTCGACGTAAAGAGCCTCAAATGGAGCCATCTGTATGCTCGCCTGATAACTGTTGTTGTAAGAGAATTCTACAAGTGGCACTGAATCTTGCCACGGAGTATCGAACTCCAATACACATGCCCTCAATATGTCCTCAAGCGTCTGTATGGTACGCTCTGTCTGACCATCTGTCTGAGGGTGGTATGCTGTACTTAGTCTTACCTCTGTACCCAAAGCTGATTGAAGACCCTCCCAAAAGTGCGATGTGAACCGCGGGTCTCTATCGGATACAATCGAGACTGGAATGCCATGCAATCTTACTACGTCCCGAACATATAACTGAGCCATCTTTAAGTATGTGAAAGTCATACTATATGGAATGAAGTGAGCCACTTTCGTCAGTCGATCTACAATCACCCAGATCGCATCAAATCCCGAGGCAGTCCTTGGCAAATGCGTCACGAAATCCATAGAAATGTGCTCCCACTTCCACTCTGGTATCTCTAAGCTCTTCAATTCGCCTCCGGGCCTCTGCCTTTCTGCTTTCACTTGTTGGCAAATTAGGCATTTCTTAACGAATGACATAACGTCTCTCTTCATCCGTTTCCACCAAAATTGATTACACAAGTCCTTGTACATCTTTCTCCCACCTGGATGGATGCTGAACCTGCTACAATGAGCACGATGCAAGATTCCTTGGCGTAACTCTGGTGCCCTCGGCACTACCCAATGGTTACCAAATCTCAAGGAACCATCTTCTGCTACTCTGAACTTTGATGGCTGACCCAGACGTATACATGATAACCATCTCTGTACTTCAACGTCTGTCACCTGGGCTTTCCTGATAAGTTCAAAGATGTCCGGTTCTGCCAATAAGGTCGACACCCGCACCGGCGATACATCTAAATCAAAATCATATCCCAATTGACAACAAGAGGCCATCAAAGCCGATAGCTGAATCACATTATCTGCTGTATACTTCACTTTCCTGCTCAAGGCATCAGCGGTCAGGTTCGCCTTCCCTGGATGGTACTCTATCTCACAATCATAGTCCTTGAGTAAATCCATCCACCTCCTTTGCCTCATATTCAGTTCCGCTTGAGTAAATAGGAACTTCAAGCTCTTATGATCCGTGTAAATGGTAAAGGATGTACCATAGAGATAATGTCGCCAAATTTTCAAAGCGAAAATAATGGCCGCCAGTTCCAAATCATGAACCGGGTACCTGGTCTCATGAGGCTTCAACTGCCTCGATGCATAAGCCACCACGTGCTTATCCTGCATCAGTACACAGCCCAATCCTTGCAGTGATGCATCCGTGTACAAAGCAAACCGTTCGTTCTCCGAAGGAATTACCAGAACAGGTGCTGTAGTTAGTCAGTGCTTCAACTCTTGGAAGCTCTGCTCACATGCCTCAGACCATGAAAACGGAACACCCTTCTGAGTCAACTGCGTCAATGGCTTAGCGATCTTAGAGAATCCCTCGACGAAACGTCGGTAATAACCCGCTAAACCAAGGAAGCTACGGATCTCGGGCACAGATGTAGGTGCAGACCAATCCATCACTGCTTCCACTTTCCTGGGATCCACGGAAATCCCATCACTAGAAATCACATGCCCCAAAAATACTACGCTGCTCAGCCAAAATTCACACTTGCTCAGCTTAGCATACAACTGATTGTCCCTGAGAATCTGGAGCACTGTCCTCAAATGATTCCTGTGATCTTCCTCGCTCCGGGCATAGATAAGTATATCGTCAATAAATACGATGACGAATTGATCCAAATAGGGTTGGAACACTCGATTCATCAAGCTCATAAACACAGCCGGGGCGTTTGTCACTCCAAACGGCATGACCAAAAACTCATAGTGACCATAATGGGTCCGGAAGGCCGTCTTCTGCACATCATCCTCTCTAACTCGGATCTGGTGGTACCCCGACCTCAAATCAATCTTACTGTACAACCTCGTGCCCTGCAACTGATCAAACAAGTCGTCAATCCGCGGAAGAGGGTATTTATTCTTCACTGTGGCCTTATTCAATTGTCTGTAGTCGATGCACAATCTCATCGACCCATCCTTCTTTTTCACAAATAACATAGGCGCACCCCAAGGTGATACGCTGGGGCGTATGTAACCCTTATCAAGTAGTTCTTGTAGCTGCTCTTTCAGCTCTCTCAACTCCGCTGGTGCCATCCTGTAAGGGGCACGAGAAATAGCGGATGTCCCGGGTAATAATTCGATCCCGAACTCTACTTCCCTAATCGGCGGAAATCCGGGAATCTCTTCCGGAAATACATCGGCAAACTCGGCAACTACTGGAATATCTTCGACCCTTAACTCTTCTTTCTTTCCAGCAATGTCAATGGCATAAATAAGGTAGCCTTCATGCCCACGTTCCAATAACTGAGTCATCTTTAAGGCCGATATCAATGGGATTCTTGAGCGGGAACCATCCCCATAAAAAGTCCACCGATCCCCTAAATCAGATCTGAACCGCACTGTTCTCTGTCTGCAGTCCACCACTGCCTGATACCTGTTTAGCACATCAATCCCCACGATACAATCAAAATCTGACATCTCCAAAACGATCAAATCTGACTTCAACTCGTTGCCCTCAAAATAAATGAGGCCGTCATCAATGAACCGATCTGTAATCACACTCTTTCCAGCGGGTGTCGAAACCACAAGAGACGTGGGTGACGAAGTCGTGCATATACGGTGCCTCTCCACAAAACTCGTCGACACAAAGGAGTGCGACGCACCTGTATCTATCAAAATATAAGCAGGGTGCGTAAATAAATAACACGTACCCGCTATCACTTCCTCTGGAGCTGCTGTAGCCTGCTCCCTGGTAAGGGCATACAATTGTCCTTGAGGTGGCCCCAACGGCTGTCCTCCCAATGGTCTCGGTGCAAATGGTGGTCTCTGCTGCACTGGCCTGTCTGAAGGTCTCCCCATAGTATTCTGTGGTCCTCCCCGATTAGGACAATTTCGGGCCAAGTGCCCATGTTTCCCACACTCATAACAAGCAGAGCATACTTTCACTGAATGGGGTCCCCCGCATAGAAAACACTTAACTTTCTCAAAACTGCTAGCCTGAGACTGTCCCCGATGAGACGGAGCATTACTTCCACGACCACCCCTTCCACGAGCATCTTGCCATCTACCACTGAATCTGGAAGATGAGGAGTTTCCCTTTGGCTTAAAATGGTCACCCCTTGGTTTCAAATTTTCAGGGGTCGGTCTCTGAGATGGTGCTGGAGGCGGTGCCACATTCGGATATGCACCCACTCCCAACTCTGCCAGTTCAGCTCGTGCTAGGGCATCATCAAAACAAGTAGGGCCATAAGTGATCACCCTATCATACAACTCCGGCCTCAAGCCTTTCATGAAGTTCCTCATCTTTGCTTGGGTGCTAGAGGCGATATGAGGTACATATCGAAGTAAGGAACAGTACTGGAGGGCATAGTCAGACACCGGCATAGTACCTTGCCTCAAGCCATTGAATTCATCCTCTTTAGCCTGCCGTGCCGCCGCTGAGAAGTACCGGGTCAGAAATCGAGTCCTAAACAACTTCCAGTTTATTTCCTGACCCTGAGCCTCCTGTTCAATCACTGTGCTTCCACCACATCAACGCCTTTTTGGCCAACTGAAATTCTGCTAGCCGTATCCAAGCTGTCTTTGCGCACGGGGCAGCTACAAATATCTGCTCCAGCCTCTCTAGCCATTCCTCGGCCTTCTCCCCTGTTTCAGTCCCTTCAAAAGTCGGGGGCCGATAAGCTAGAAACTGCGTCAAACTCAGTTCTCCCGGCAATAACTGTTGCTCGGACGGCTCTTCGCCCAAGGCTGGCGGCGGTAGGGGATTTGTATGCCTAGCACTAGCATTTACACTTATCGCATCACCAACATCAACATTCGCTGCCATACTGAACCACGAGGGTTAACAACAATATACAAAACAATTCACATAATACATCGTTAGAAAACCATAACACGTTAGTATAACAGTCACATGCTTCATATGCGTACAACATATTTAAAAGCAGACGCCTAGCCAACTTATTGCTAAGGCTACCCTTCACTCGTTCCCGGGTTCTCTAACCACTGCTCTGATACCACTAAATGTAAGGACCCTAAACCTTAACAGTGAATTCAAGATATAAATAGGGCTAAATATGTATTAAAGACATCTTAGGGTTCTGGTTTGATGTGAGCACAATTAGGTTACAGGCCAAAATAAAACTTCAACAATTAATCAGTTACATTCTCGATCATGAATGTTTAAGTGATAGCATTAGACTACTTCTCGAGTAGAGACTATCCAAAATTCCTGTACTCTATCTTCATTTACACTTTCAACAGCTCACAGTTCAACCGACCCTCAGCCCCCTTGATTCAAAATGTACCTACAGGAACAACTCACCATGAGCATATATATATACATCATCACTTAACACAATTCAACTTAATATAGAAATTAAGCATATGAAACGATTAATTGATATGCTCCTCGTTTACCACATTAGCACATTTCATTGTCGTTCCTGTTTCACAAGCTTATGCACAAAATCATTAGTTCAAAATATAATGATCGATAACACGTTTCCAATTATAATCACAATAATTCACTTTAACCACTTGAATTATGATTGTTCCGGTCCCAATACAACAGCGGAATTTTAGGACCCCTCGCTTCGACATATAGCGGCATCATATGATATCCCTCGCTTCGACAATGACAGCGGCATGTTACCTCGCTTAGACATGACAGCGGCAAATATCATACTACCATCGCTTCATATGACAACGGCAAGTACCTCCCTCGCTCGGAGATAAAGGCTACCGGAACATTCATCAATTCCCATCACATTAATCAATCACAATAGTTGATTCCATTATCACGGTAATTCACAATCATTTCACATATATCATCACGTGTAAGGATTCACTATCCACAATGTACATAATTAAATGTATGGCACGTTTTACCGTCCGATGCTCGTACGTCTCACTACGTACCTTGGTTCCAAAAGTGGAGATATCGTGGACTTTATCTCCTAGGCTGCGTGGCTTCCTGGGATGGTTCTACATAATCACATGAATCCATATTAGAAACCAATAAAGGAACCATTCTCAAAAACATCACCATTTAGAACAAAATCTCAAAAATCCAAAATTTAAGCCTTGCGATCGATCGGCCCCAAGCCCCGATCGATCGCCAAGTGGAGAAAATAAGCATTTGGATACTGCCTCCACCGATCGATCGGGCCATTTTACCGATCGATCGAGACATCACACCGATCGATCGGTAAAAACGCCGATCGATCGGTAAGCTATTTTTACGTCTGGCTTAGGTACTGTCTTGCTCGATCGATCGGACCAAATTTCCGATCGATCGAGAAACCCTGTTTCAGCGAGAAACATCCAAGTATGAGCTTCTAACCACACCTATACTCATGTACAACCAAAAGCAACCACTAAGCTCAACATATAACCACAAAACAACATGAAAATACATCTCCCATCATGAACAACAAGATGAACCAAGATCCACTCATTTAACCTCAAAAACAAGCTATAAATCAACCAAGACTCAACAAGACTCTACCATAAAGGAAGCTTACCACTTGAGCTTCAAGTTTTTGGCAAGAAAACACAAAAACTCCTCCTTTTCAAATCTCCCTCCTCTCCTCTTGGTTTAAAAACGAAAATGGGAGTTCAAGGAGTGAATGGATGAGGTTTAGGGACAAAATCTGAGAGGGATGGGGTGATGGGATGTCAAGTTGCCCTCCTTTGCCATGCTATGCATTTTAATTCTCTTTAATGTGAAACAAATTACAAGCATGATATATAAAATACCTCCACATGATATTTTAAAAGCATTTTACTACAATGCACCAAAATCACCATTTAAAATCATGCTTTATCAAAATACACAACCCATAACAATTAAACCATTATAACACCCAAATTCCCCACATGAATAATATGCACTCCGAAATGCTTTACCAGGTCACTCTTAACATGTGACTAAGCATTTTACCAAGATAATTTACGCCAACACAGAATTAATTATCACCATTAATCACATAAACATGTCCAAATTGCATATGATTATTTCGGGGATATCACATTGCCATTAGTGGAATTTTCATATAACAACAGTTATCACTCTAGTATACAGATGGCACCATTTGAGGCTTTGTATGGGCGACGATGTAGATCCCCATTGTATTGGGATGATGTGGATCAGTCTACTTTACATGGACCAGATATGATTCATGAAATGGAAGAGAAAGTAAAGGTCATTCGATTGAAATTAAAGCTGCTCAGGATAGACAGGCGGCGTATGCCAATAAGCGACGTAGACCACTTGAATTTCAAGTTGGTGACCGTGTGTTCTTAAAAATCTCACCTTTTAAAGGTGTAGTACGGTTTGGTAAGCGTGGAAAATTGTCTCCACGGTATGTTGGTCCATATGAGGTGCTGCAACGTATTGGTACGTTGGCATATCGCTTAGCACTACCACCGGCCTTGAGTAGTATTCATGATGTTTTTCATGTGTCACTGTTGAGGAAGTATGAACCAGATCCGAGTCATGTATTACAGTTACCTGATATACAGTTGGATACAAATGTGTCGTATGAGGAACGACCGGTTATGATCTTGGATCGAGCTGAACGCAGGTTGCGTAATAAGGTGATTCCTATGGTTAAAGTACAGTGGGACAGAAGGGGTGTCGAAGAGGCAACGTGGGAGACGGAGCAGCATATGATGCAACGGTATCCGGATTTGTTTTCTGGTATGATTTTACAGTTTTATGGTACTGTTGCATACATGATCATGTTTCCTATTTTCATATCGTAGGATTGTTGAGTTGTATATCTCATATGCATGTATTCTGTCTGTATATGCAATTTCGAGGACGAAATTCAATGAGTGGGGGAGAATTGTCATGCCTCGGTTTGTTGGATATACGTATGATATGATTATGGTGTAATTATATCAAATAGTGGTATGTTAATGGGGGTTCGGGTGGAACCAATAATGAAGAAATACATGTATATAATGATATATGGCAAGGAATGAAACATGATGTACAAAATGTAGTGCAAAGAAATGATATGAAATATAGTATGCATTTGATATGAATTTCTTATGCCTTTACCTTTCATTAAGGTTGCATTAGCATGTGAATTTGAATTTGGATTGTATTTACATGTACATGTTAATTAACATGTAATTATCCCTAAATGGTATGATAGCAAGTGAATTAGGGAACTAAGGATCTATATCAAGTGGATTAGGGAGGTGGAATCACATAATACACCATTTTACACCTACAAATCTCTACCAAGCTCCTCTCCATCTCTTTCAACTTTCTTGTGGTTTAAGCTTGGGATTCACTTGTAAATTGAGCTAGGAAGGTGTGTGAAGTGCTTTCTTACTATCTTGGTAAGAATTTCATGGTTTTACACTTGAATTATGTAATTGGTATTGATTTATGTGAAGGGGAATATCAATTATTGATGCTTAGAATCATAACTTGTTTCTTTGCCACGAATTGGATTCTAGGATGTTAGGAACATGTTTATATGATACTAGGGAGTGCATGAATCATGGTTACATGATCACAAATGAGTTGTGTAAGAAGTACCATGAAGATAAGCTCAAAATCGCCATTGTCTCATTTTTCTGATTACGCCGATCGATCGGCATGTGATCTCGATCGATAGCCGCGAACAGTAAAGTTTTAAGGCGGTTTGAGCATGAGGCGATCGATCGGTGAATTGAGGCGATCGATTTGAGCATGTGGCGATCGATCGGTGATTTTGTTCGATCGATCGGTGAAGAGTGAACAGTTCGGCGATCGATCGAGAATTTGGGGCGATCGATCGGTGATGGCAGAATGTTGAAAAATGTTATTTTTTTTGTAGAATTTGATTTTTATGCCTATGATAACATGATATATTGTTGGCATTGTTGTAGCATCATCTCAGGGGACAGGACAACAAGGCACTTAGCCAGTGACGCCTAATTTATCTCGTTTGTGTCGCAGTACAGGTACGTGTTGACGTACGGAGTATAGATATTGTGTGATGATGTTATGAGATTGATATCATATGAATTGTGTTATGTTGTTATCATATGATTGGTAGTATCATATGCCTGTACATTCATGGATATCATAGGTATGTGAGATATACGCCTGGTTTGGGTATATGCTCGGTTATGTATTTGAGATATATGCCTGGTTTGGATATATGCCCGGCTATGTGACATAGAGATATATGCCTGGTTTGGATATATGCTCGGTTATGTGACAGAGAGATATACGCCTGGTTTGGGTATATGCTCGGTTATGCGATATAGCGATATAAGCCGGTTTTTGGATATATGCTATGGCTATTATCATTTGAGGACGGTACTATGATATGTACTGCTAATATGAAGATGTGAGGTGGTTCCACTGACATATTGAGCTGAATAGGCATATCATTTTAGTCTCGTGATAATAGGGTATGTGTTGAGACATGTCATGACATGGTGCATTTGTGGATGCATGAGACAGAACATTCACATTAGATGATTTATTGTGCTTTATCATTGTTATTGATATTGTGTTGTGATATTGCACCGAGATAGTTGTTTATCTATACTCACGTTTTGTGAATGTTTCTGTAGGATTGCATAGACGTGGGAATCGTGAGTCTTATTCCGCTGCGAGGTGAACCACTGCATAGGAGTTGTACTGGCTTAGGTTGTTCATTGTACATGTAATGTATATGTAGACAACTCATTTAGTTTGGTTTTTGTACTCAGGATTTGGTACTGTAACAACTTAACTAGTAAAATACTCTAAATCAGTGTATGTTCTTACTTAATTCAGACTCACATATGTATGTTAACTGGATACATAATGAATTAAGTAACGAGGACCCCACATTAGTGGTATCAGAGCAGTGGTTCGAGAACGGGGTGAACTTGGGTAGAGGAAGTGTTTTAGGGAGTTACCTAAACACTTTGAGAATGGTAATAGCATGTTAGTTTTGAAATATGATGTTATTCTAACATGTTATATACTTGTGAATGTTATTGTTAAACCCTTGTTATACAGTTATGACAGACAGAGTACCACATGAGGATGTTGGGGATGCCATGAGTGGCAATGCTAGTGTGCGAATGGTGCCTGTACCACCACCACCGATTGAGCAAGGGCCAGTGGAACAGGTACTGTTGCCTGGAGAATTGACTTTGACGCAGTTTCTGAGTTATCAGCCACCCAGGTTTGAGGGGAATGAATCAGGAGAATTAGCAGAGGAGTGGCTGGAACGTGTGGAACAGATCTTTGTGTCAGCACCGTGTGCCAAGACTGCTTGGTTATGTTTAGCTGAATTCCTGTTAGCTAAGAAAGCTATGATGTGGTGGAAGTCCACAGTACTTGAATTGAGGGCTCAAGGACATATAGTAAACTGGGATGTGTTTAGAACAAAGTTTCTGGAGCATTATTTCTCTGTTGCTGCAAGGCAGAGGAAAGAGGATGAATTTACAAATTTGCGACAGGGAGCAATGACAGTATCTGACTATGCTGTGCATTATTCTTCTTTGATCCGGTATGTGCCACATATTGCTGTCAACACAAAAGCAAAGATCAGACAATTTGTGAAAGGTTTGAGGCCTGAATTGTTTGATAGGGTCATGTCCAATAACCCTACATCTTATGAAGAAGCGTTAACTAGAGCCGAGATGGCTGAGATTGCTGTAGGGGTATACAAGGATGTTGGACAAGCCCAACCACCTACATCTGACAGTATGAGACCTAGAGCAGAACCATTTAAATCATCACGAGGTGGTGCATCTTCATCTAGGTTTAGTGGGAAACGTTTTGGATTCCAGAAAGGGGGTGATCGCAAATCTAAAGGACAGTTCCAAGGTAGTAGTAGTGGCAGTGGTGTGCAATACTTTAAATGTGGTGGACCACGTTTGAAACGAGATTGTCCTCAATTGAATCCAGTAGTTTGTTTCCGTTGTGGGAGGCCCGGACATGTGATCCGTGATTGTCCTCAAGTGGGTGGACAACAGAGGAGAGGACCCATGTCAGAGAATACAGTGCAGCAGAGACCACAGGGTGTACCACAGTCTAGTGGAGGACAGAGGACAGGAACACCTCAGGCTCAGGTGTATGCACTGAACAGGGAGGAAGCAGAGGCAGCTCCTGATGATGTGATAGCGGGTAAGTGTACTTTGTTTACTTATCCTACTTTATTGTTGGTTGATACTGGTGCATCACAAGCTTTTATTGATCGGTATCATATATGCTCGTCTCCACTGTTGATGCCTCTTTATGTTTCGACACCCATGGGAACTACTGTGATGACTTGTCAGAGTGTGTCTGATTGTGCTATTCAGTTTGAGTCTGACTATGGCTTTCAAGCTGATTTGATTGTGTTAGACATGTCAGATTTTGATTGCATTCTTGGAATTGATGTGTTGAGTAAATATCACTCTGTTGTGGATTGTAGTCAGAAGGTAGTGAGATTTCAGTCTGATACTGGAAATCAATGGTTATTCTATGGCCAGGGATCGAGGGCAAAAATTCCTTTGATATCAGCAATCCGAATGTCGCGTTTGTTAGAGCGTGGACATGTGGGTTATTTGATTTATGCCCTTGATATCACGGAACAGAAACTAGAAAGGAAAGTGGAGGTGAACCACTGCATAGGAGTTGTACTGGCTTAGGTTGTTCATTGTACATGTAATGTATATGTAGACAACTCATTTAGTTTGGTTTTTGTACTCAGGATTTGGTACTGTAACAACTTAACTAGTAAAATACTCTAAATCAGTGTATGTTCTTACTTAATTCAGACTCACATATGTATGTTAACTGGATACATAATGAATTAAGTAACGAGGACCCCACATAACATGATTTATTAAACATCCCAACATGATATTTAAAAGGCATTTCACCAAAATGTACCATAATCACAATTAAACTCATGCTTTACAATTAATTGCTAACCATGGCAAATAAATCATGCTATTAACAATTTTTCCCAACATGCTCAACATGTACCCTGAAATGCACTCCCGGGTCACCCTTTCCATGTGACCATGCATTTCCATAAGATAAATAAATCCAACACATAATTAATTACCACCATAATTAATCACATAAACACAATTAATGCCCAAATTGCAATTAATCATTTCGAGGATATCACAAAAACCCCCCTACCGGTGCCCACACAAAGCACCCGAGATCCCGAGTCACACTAAAAACCCAACTCATAGGTTTTTCACCGGAATGATAATACAATCTCAACCTCGGGATCCAACGATCCCAACTACCCAAATAGACGAGCTCGGGAGGCCCAACACCTCGATTAAACTCCAAATCGCCACGTAAAACAACTTTAGGGGTTATTAACACTCCGGGATTAACATCTGTAATCCCTGGTCATCACAATATCCCCCAATAAAAGAATTTCGTCCTCGAAATTAGCATCGATGTAATACGTAACACCCAGGCTACACAACAACATGAAGCCATAACCTCGATTCCTGACCATATCAGAATCGTCTTAATAAACGCGAGGATACTTACCTCACATCAAACTCTGAAACAGAGCGACTTACCAAAACCAACATATCACCCAAGAGGCAAAACGTACCTCGATGAGGTTCATCCTAAAAGTCAGTCCCTCATGACTGCAAAACAACCAATAATTACGACCGTAGATCGGACAGTCACCTTAGTTCTAATACAACTAGTAAGAACGCATCATGAATGACACTTCAACCGTGAGAACGTTGACCTCGTGTCAAACTCTGGAGTGGAATAGACTTCCAAATCCATTATAACGTCAAAGAGCGTCAGCACAGCTCAACGCTAATACTCCAAAAGTAGTTAGTCAACTGAAACTGCAAGGATTCGAATCGCTCCCGATTCCATCATAGATATCATTCAAAGACATCTCTATCATGACTCACGATGTCTAACATACATCGTTACGAGGGAAACACTAGTATACCACGGTGCACACATACCAAACCTGGTTTCCACTTTCAATCCTCCTCCATCGAATGAGCAGTCGCATGATTGCAACTCAATTGGGGCAACTCACGGCCACAGATTCACACAAAAGACATCTCACAAGATGTCCACCTCCGGATATTCCAAGGATCACATCCTGATCATAAATGAACCATCGAGACTCCACAGAGTTTCAAATTCTGAAAGGACATGCAATAAACCCATTGCATCCTCAACGCTTGTGTCGACAGCGACACCCAATAAATCCGAACTTCCTGCCATCCCTTGATAATCCTTCGATTTAACAATCCAAACTTGGGAAGGCTATCGTATAACTTGAAGGAAAACACTAACAAGGAAATACCTTAACTCACACAAGATAATCCCTCTTTAAAGGGAGTCAACTAACTTCACGATTGATTCTCATAATTATCGTGCCATGGAGATTCCCAACCTCAAGGTGTTCCTGCCATCCCTTGATAATCCATGGAGATCTAACCATCCAAAAGTAGTATAATTTTATGCTTAACAAAAGGAAATCAATAACTGGCATCCGTATACCCACCGGTATACCTGCCTAGGCACGGACATCACATGCATACTCAATGCACTTGGCTCGGGTATCTACAACATACCCCAAAGCCCCAAACACAACTGTCAATTTTGAGTCATTCCCATCCGGTGGAGAATGATCGACGATCAAAAACACGGCGTGATTCCCAAAATCAACACCACATGCACCAACTTACCGAATCTTTCAAAGATTCCCAAATAGGTATAATACTACCTCCTTCCTCACAAGGGAAGAGCCATCGAACTCGAGATCCACAAGTCTCAAACCACCGTTCGGAAAAACTGGATACAATAACACCCATTGTATCCCAAATACACGGGTTCCCTCAGATCGAGTCAATAACGACCTGATGACTCTATTGTTGCTACTCCAACATCATGAGCTGTCCCAGACAAGTCTCACCAAGATTAAACATAAACGTATACACGTTTCAGTGGGGCATGCACAACCTCAACCTCAAATGACGTGGTGACTACTAGAGTCCACCACAATCCACATCGTATCACCTTACGATTTGCCAAACTCGGTTCCAACGTGTAGTATCATGGCTCCAACAAGCACACTATATCATTCCCCCAATATCTTGCTAGCAAAGCGCTGTCTCCATAGGCTCATATCAAGCCCACCAACAAACCATATGTTCCATCTCGGTATGCCATACCGTACAAACCGTTAGAGTAATGGGTCATCGCCCAACATATCTCTAAAATACCAAGCACAATGGACAACCCGGTGTCCTTGCTCACTTATGATGCAATCATATTCCGTAGACTTATCCCACACCCTTAGGGTGGGTGTAACCATGTCTACCCTACATCACAACACAAGCGAGTAGTTTCCTCAATGGCTACTCTTACCACCAATCACTTGGCCCTAGCCAAACCAACGAGCATACCCAAGGGTATCATTGCTCGACAAATATTTACCTCTATAACATGATGTGGTACATTTACCGGTACAATACATCCAATACTCCACCGAGCAAACCTACTCGGCAAAAAGGTCTCGTCAACTAGTGACCTAGACTCTACCATGTGCTCACCATCGGCACTCAAACCATACAACCAAATACATAACATAAATGTATTAACCATCAAAACGACGCTACATGTCTACATAGAACATCCACTATGTCATTGTCATCCCGTGACGGTACCTGTCAACATACGACTTTGAAATAATATTGTCGACTCGTGACGGTATATGTCGATACACGACGTCTATAGTCTCATCGTCAAACACATGACAACATAAGTAAATTAACGCATGATATCCACAATAGTGCTAAATAAACAGTAATATGCCATACCTCATTGCTAACAATATAGCGGCATACCTGTCTCCGTCATCCAACAGTGGTACGCAATCAGCACCCATCGCTCGTAGGTGGCGTAATCCAGCGTCATGTACATAGCGGCATAACCGTCGCTATAGAATCAGTGGCATAATCCCTCGTCATAGAGTCAGCGGCATAACACATCGCTATAGACATCTGGCGGCATGAACCATCGCCATAGATGTAGCGGAATGTACCATCGCTATGAACACCCGGTGGCATAAGTCATCGCCAATCGATATAACGGAATGAGACATCGCTATCAATACCCGGCGGCATAAACCATCGCCAATAGAATAGCGGAATGAGACATCGCTATCAATATATCCGGCGGCAAGAATCGTCGCCAATCAATATAGCGGAATGAACCATCGCTATCAATACATCTTGCGGAATGAACCATCGCCAATCAATATCGCTATCAATACATCTGGCGGGATGAACCATCGCCAATCAATATAGCGGAATGAACCATCGCTATCAATACATCTGGCGGAATGAACCATCGCCAATCAATATAGTGGAATGAACCATCGCTATCAATACATCTGGCGGAATGAACCATCGCCAATCAATATAGCGGAATGAACCATCGCTATCAATATCGATAATGTGGTTGTTCCGATCTTGTTATAGCAGCGGAATTTTAGGAACCCTCGCTTCGACATATAGCGGCATCATATGATATCCCTCGCTTCGACGATGACAGCGGCATGTTACTTCGCTTAGACATGACAACGACAAATATCATATTACCATCGCTTCATATGACAGCGGCAAGTACCTCCCTCGCTTGAATATAACAACTACCGGAACTTCCACTAGCTCCATGTAACTCCATCCAGGTTAATACCACAGTTCACAATATAATGATCGATATCACGTTCCAGTTATAACCACAATATTCCACATTAATCACTAGAATTGTGACTGTTCCGGTCCCAATACAACAGCGAAATTTTAGGACCCCTCGCTTCGACAATGACAGCGGCATGTTACCTCGCTTAGACATGACAGCGGCAAGTACCTCCCTCGCTCGGAGATAAAGGCTACCGGAACATTCATCAATTCTACCACAATAATCAAGCACAACAGTTGATTCCATTATCACAATATATATCACTATCATTTCACATATACCATCACATGTAAGGGTTCACTACCCACGATATACATAATCAAAGGTGTAACACGTTTTACCGTCCGAAGCCCGTACGTCTCACCTTTCCTGATTTTCCTACAAAATCAGATCCCTTAACACATAATACATGAAGGGCCAGACATCACCTGTGATATCTCCGAAATGGTTATTTGCATTTGGGCATTAATTGTGCTTATATGATTAATTATGATGGTAATTAATTATGTGTTGGAATTATTATGTTGAAATGTTTAGTCACATGGTAGATGTGATCGGGTTGCATTTCAGGGTGCATGTGATGCATGTTAGATATTTGGGGTGTTTTAATGACTTCATGTGCGGGTAGTCATTTTTGAGGAAACATGCATTTATTTGTAATTGTGGAGCATAGTGGTGTTATGCTTTTAAATATCATGTTGGGGTATTTTATACACCGTGGTATTGTGGGATGCACCCTATTTTAATTAAACCCAACCCTTATAACCCCCCCCCCCCCCCCCCCCCCCCACCTTTACCAATTCATTCTACTTTACCAAAATCATTCCCACACAAACCCTTCCCCTCATTTTCGTTCTTGAGCTTTGGGGTGAAGAGAAGTCCTTGCAAAATCTTGATTTGTAGAGTTTATTGGGTGATTTGAGATCCCCAAGAGGTATGGATACCTCATGGTTGTTTTTGTAAGGTTTTGTTTAAGTTTGGTATGATTTTGAAGGATTTTAAAATGGGTTTGTTTTGGGTTGTTGTGGTTTTGGTTGTATGTTGGATTTATACTTGTTTTGAAGTATATTTTGGTGGTTTAAGTTGTCATTTATGTTGTTGATTGATTGTATAAGTGTTGGAATGGGTTGGAATGGTTTTGAGGTGCAAAAATGGAAGTTTTCGGGTAACAGGGGTTGGCGATCGATCGCCCATTCCAGGCGATCGATCGCGCCCAGGCAGTAGGCTTTTCAAGCGTTTGGCGATCGATCGCCACTCTTGGGCGATCGATCGCGCCAAGTGTGGCGATCGATCGCCGAAGGGTGAAAATTTTTGGTTCTCGGACAGTGTGGTTTGGCGATCGATCGCCGTGATGGGCGATCGATCGCGAAGGTCAAAATATTGTGTTTTTGGATTTTATTGTAGGATTTTTGGTATTGGACTATTATTGGGTTCTAATATTGATTTGTGTGAATGTGTAGAACCATCCCATGTGGCAACACAGCCAAGGCATTGAAGTCCTACCATATCCTACATTTTGGAAAGGTACGTAGTGGATGTACGGGCACCCAACGGTACATGTATCTTATATACTCATTGTTTATGCATTGTGGATGCGAGTATATATGTGGTATTGCATTGTGGATGCAAATACATGTTATGCATGATGTTTATAGATGCATATAATGATTATTGGTGCACATCCCATGAGTCGTGGTCATCCCTTGATGATTTTAATGCTTGCCGCTATTTGTTTGGTTCCGCTAAATGTGAAGCGAGGGGTGGGAGCGCCGCATGTCACATTTGAGCGTGGTTATCATATAGGGCGAGGAAAGGGTATTTGCCGCTCAATGAGAGGCGAGGGGTGGGAGTTTCGCATGTCCATTGAAGCGAGGTTATCCAATGCCGCCTATATGTAAATAAGCGAGGGGCATTAAAATACATTGTGATGGACAGACTAGGGATTGGTGATCAGTATTTGGTATTGATGAGATGGTATATGTCATGACATGTTTAGACCATTAAAAATAATCTATTGATTATACTCATGAGTTATGGTACAGGGACAACCAAACGGGAAGCGTTTGAAATGCATGGGAAAAACAGGAAGTGTTTTATTGTGATTATGCATTTACGCTTTATCTTCATATTGTGTTGAATATGAATGATTATTATTGCTCATGTTTGGGGGTTGTCCTTGTAGGTACACGTTTGGCATGATAAAAGGGTTAGACGGGTTGAGATGGTGAGCTTGTCGAGGATACTTTTGGGACTTGAAGGACGGGATTTCTCCCTATAGTGTCTACTCTAGGAGTAGCTTGAACTATAGTTAAACACATTCTTTTGATTGGAATGTAATTAATCCATTTTAGTAGTCCTTATTTTTGGCATGTAATGCTTAAGCTCATAAACTCAACACGTTCTTTTACACTCTGATTATTATGATAGCTCTATTATGCCTTGATTCCGCACTTAAGGATTAGGGTCCTTACATCACCATTAATGCCATCCCATCACATTCGACACGATTCCTGCAATCACAATGATTAGCAACACCACTTTTCATATCATAAAAAGCACATAAACAACTAGTTGTGTCATACAACATTAATGCCATCATGCATAAGTATGTGCTATCAATAACTTCCTAGACCCTTAATAGCCCCAAAGAGCTAACCACTGCTCTGATACCACTAATGTAAGGACCCCCAGCCCTTAACCCTTGATTAGTGTATTAACCACTATGTGTGGCACATGCTTTCAATAAAAGTCAATCGGGAAACTCAGATGATGCTTACAAAATTCCTTTAAAATTTCAACGTTATAAGATCATCTCTACTAACAAATAGACTCATAGAGCTCGCCCATTACCATCCGCTTTTTGCCACTTTTTACATTGTGGACTTTTATAAAAATTTGGGCAGAGTCTCCCCATAAATAGAGCTATCCCGAAATAAAAGCACATAATACTCATCAGAATACATCAATACCAAGTAAATTCCCAGCCAGGGAAGACACCACACATAAGACGACAAAAGTTGGTTTCAACACCCACATAATACACCAATGACTCTCATATCATTTTGCAATTCTACCTCTAATTGCATGCAACACAAAATGAAAGAGAGAAAGGCTCATGCCTTTATATACAATCCATATACAAGTATAATCGTGCTCACATGCGAGCATCATGAATATGTATATAATCCTCAGGTGTATATAAGTACTCTATACGATACCGTGCTCCATCAAGCCCTGGTACCACGATCCTGGGAGTACATCCAATCAACAGCTCGAGCTCAACTCCAAAGCCATCGATGTGCCTGTTCACCTGCCCCAACAGAGACAGCCCCCAACGGGGTAAGCATACCAATACACAAAATCCCATAATCACAATAATGAAATTCATAATTTACAACAAAAGTAAATACTAATGAATTTTAAATGATACTCCCTGGATGGAAACGTCCTCATCCGGGATTCCGTGTACTGTCCCTGTTCTCACAATCATCAAACTCATCAAATCTTCAAAATCAGTAAATCAACACATTGATTTAACTCATAGCATGCCTGATTCTCAAGTATCAATAATTAATGATTCCAAATTCATTATACATACAAATATAGATATCTCTATATCTAATACTGATTTTCAACTATGCTACCAATCACAGATAGCTCAAATGCCTAGCATTTATTTTACGAATTTTCCATTATACTTAGACATCTCACATGTCTTATAATGAATACATGATTCCACGATCATCCTCAGGCATCTCAAATGCTCTACAATAGTCATATAAACCCAGTACCCCATATCTCTTATAAGGTCATACTACTCTAGTATCACGCACGCTTGTGGCGGCGATGTCAAGGTTGGGTCGCTTCATAGCTTCTCAACACATATACATAATCCTCATGCACAATTATTCAATGAAATCAAAATACGTTATGCATTTCACAAATGCTCTAATATATAGTAATGCTCGTACGTCGCACGTACCTTAAATCTCCGAAGTCCGGGCCAAACCTTGCTCGAGTTCCATGCCCCGAGGAACGATGTGCTAACACTATAAATAATTCACAATTATTTACGAACATGCAACCCATGCTCAAGCACACCCATAACCTTCAAAAATATTGTCAACACACGACAATCAACCATTATCGAAAATTGCTCAAGAACTCCCCACAAATTTTCGAACCTTCACAACACAAATCGAACCCAAACTAAGCACCATAATACATCTAAAACATGTAATAAACGACCCATAACAAGAATTACCACCCCCTGCCAAAAACCCCAATTTTCGAACCCACCTCACGCACACAACCAAAAATTCGAACCAACCCTCACACCAACAGCAAGAATTCGAACTAATTGAATACAAAAATGGCAGGGAAATACACGATAATAACAAAAAAGGGGTAAGAGAGGTTACCCAATCGAAAATCGGAAGGAAAACGTTCAAAATCGAAGAACCCTAAAATTTGGGCGTCGGCGTCATCTGCAAATTCGACCCCAAAACGCGACGAAAATTCGAATTGTTGGTATGGGAAGGTGAGCCTGGACGAGACGAAGCCAACGGTAGGTCGGACGCGGCGGATGGCGGCCGGACGGCGGCGGACGCACGGCCTGAAGCTGCATGGGTCAAAGGGGATCGGGAAATCAGCGCGCGGGGAGAGAGAGAAGCAAGGTGAGGAAAATGGTTCCGATAATTAAAATCTCGGGTTCTAGCAAAAATACCCCGAAATACTAATAGCCCCATAAATACATCATGATTCATTAAAAAACATCTGTTTTCAAAAATTCTCTCTCTAACTCCAAAACCCCCCTACCGGTGCCCACACAAAGCACCCGAGATCCCGAGTCACACTAAAAACCCAACTCATAGGTTTTTCACCGGAATGAGAATACAATCTCAACCTCGGGATCCAACGATCCCAACTACCCAAATAGACGAGCTCGGGAGGCCCAACACCTCGATTAAACTCCAAATCGCCACGTAAAACAACTTTAGGGGTTATTAACACTAGTGGATTAACATCTATAATCCCTGGTCATCACAACAACTGATTGTCCCTAAGAATCTGAAGCACAGTTCTTAAATGATTCTCGTGCTCTTTCTCACTCAGAGAGTAGATAAGTATGTCGTCAATAAATACTATGACGAACTGATCAAGGTAAGGTTGGAATACTCGGTTCATCAAGCTCATGAAGACAGCCGGGGCGTTTGTCACTCCAAACGGAATGACCAAAAACTCATAATGACCATAACGGGTCCAGAATGTTTTCTTCTGCACATCTTCCTCTCTAACTCGGATCTGATGGTACCCGACCTCAAATCAATCTTACTGTACAACCTCGTGCCCTGCAACTGATCAAACAAGTCATCGATCCACGGAAGAGGGTATTTATTCTTCACTGTGACCTTATTCACTTGCCTGTAATCGATGCACAGACGCATCGACCATCTTTCTTTTTCACAAATAATACAGGCGTACCCCAAGGCGATACGCTGGGGCGTATGTAACCCTTGTCAAGGAGTTCCTGTAGTTGCTCTTTCAATTCCCTTAACTCTGCCGGTGCCATCCTGTAAGGGGCACGAGAAATAGCGGATGTCCCTGGTAGTAATTCGATCCCAAACTCGACTTCCCTAGCCGGTGGAAATCCTGGAATCTCCTCCGGGAATACATCGGCAAATTCGGCGACATCGGGTATATTCTCGACCCTTAACTCTTCTTTCTTTCCAGCAATGTCAATGGCATAAATGTGAGGTCTTCCCACCTTAACAGTGTTAGGATAACAAAAATTGAACTAAACATGCATATTATAACGTCTTTAGGGTTCCGGTTGTCACATGAGCTAACAGGATTACAGTCCAAAATACAATACTTCAAAATACTGTTAATTACATTCCCAAAAAGAATGTCAACATTTAGATTTACACCACTCCTAGAGTGGATATTAATCATAACTTGAATCATATACATCCCTGTGTTCCTCATAGCTCACCGCCTCAACCCGACCCTTAGTCCTTTAGTCCAAAATTGTACCTATAGGGACAACACATCACGAGCATATACAATTTTACTTAACATCATAAAAACATCACAGTAAATGCATGAAATCTTGGTTAAGTAAACATGTTGGTTATTCGTTAACTTCTTTTTGTTGTCCCTGATTCATATTCATGCATATGGGCATCTTACCTTGTGGCATCTTACCACATCATAAACATCGTATGACCTCTTACCATATGGGCATCTTACCCTGTGGCATCTTACCACATAATAAACATCGTATGGCCTCTTACCAAATGGGCATCTTACCCCATGGCATCTTACCACATAATAAACATCGTATGGCCTCTTACCATATGGGCATCTTACCACATAATAAACATCGTATGGCCTCTTACCATATGGGCATCTTACCCTGTGGCATCTTACCACATAATAAACATTGTATGGCCTCTTACCATATGGGCATCTTACCCTGTGGCATCTTACCACATAATAAACATTGTATGGCCTCTTACCATATGGGCATCTTACCCCGTGGCATCTTGCCACATAATAAATATCGTATAAATATACAAACATCTTATAAACATCATCATTTCATCATAAATACTCATGCGATAAAAGCATAGTCGTAATGTAGAGATGTGTTTTACCGTCCGATGCCCGTACGTCTCTTACGTACCTTTTCAAAAGGAGGAGGAGTCAACAGACTGACTGTGCTGGCACCTGGGATGGTTCTACATAACCCCAACACACCATATTAGATACCATATCATGAATCATTGTCAAAATAAAACAATTAAAAACTTTTGCCAAGATTCTGCCTCTCTCGATCGATCGGAACCAATGTCTCGATCGATCGAGAAAGCATAAAAATAGTGCCCAACTTCTGCCTCGACCGATCGATCGAAATCTTCTTACCGATCGATCGAGGAGCTTCACCGATCGATCGGAAATTACTTCGATCGATCGGCACCTGAATTTCAAACCATACTTTAAACTTTCTGCTTCGCTCGATCGATCGGGACCAAAATCTCGATCGATCGAGCACTCTGAAAAATCGGGACTTCTCCAGATTTCGAGCACCTCATTTCATGGCATCAAAACTACTTCATAACACATCATACTTGCTCAAACAAACATGCTAGGAACTTCATAAAACTTCCATGTAGGTACTTAAATCAAAGGTTCTACAAGACCTAAGCTAGAATGCATCATAACATCATCCTAAACTTAGATCTCATCCAATCTATACAGAAAACAGAGCATGCATCTCTTTGCCCAGATTTTCGAGCATATACTTTCATAACTAGAAATCTATCACATAAAACATGTAATATGTTCGAGCAAACATACTAATAGCTACATAATACTTTCATGTAAGTACACATACCAAGGTTTCACCCAAACCTATACTTAGCAATCATCCCACCAAACCCAAACTTGAACAAAACCCAGAAAAACAGAGTACCAACTTACCCCTCTCTTTTTGCTCCTCTAATTGCAAGGTTTTCAATGCCCTTAAAACCAAGTCTTTTACTGCCTTGATGCAGCTCTTTGGGACGAGAATGGAGGAGAGGAGGAGGAGAGAAGGAGATGGAGGTTGATTGGAAGTATGGGCTTGATCAAGTGGGGGTATGGGTTAAACAAGTGGGGGGAAAAAAGGGAGGTGGCCGAGTAGGGGGGGTGGTGTGTGTAGGGTGGTCATGTGGTGTTTAATTGTGTCCCGGTATTTAGTACGATGTATTAAAAATATCCTAACTCGATATTTTTCATCTTCATTTAATTAATACATCCTTTTAAAACACCCAACATGCCCCATAAATCATATCATCAACATAATTATAATCCCCAATTTAAAAGTACCAAAACTCCCTTAAATACATTGAAAATCATCATCATAAATGCACCACACCCTTAAAGCATATCGTAACATGCATGTTAATACATAGACATATAAACATCATTAATGCCCAAATTGCATATAATTAATTTCCTGGACATCACAATACTCCCCTACTTATAAGATTTCGTCCTCGAAATCGCATGCACTTACCCACAAAGAAACTAAACATAAATAACATACCAGAAATAGTTCCGGGTAATGCTTCACCATATGTCGTTCCGTCTCCCACGTAGCCTCCTCGACACCCCGACGATCCCACTGATCTTTGACCATCGGTATAATCTTGCTTCGTAGTCTGCGATCCTCTCAATCCAGAATTCTAATTGGACGTTCTACGTAGGATACATCTGAACCCAACTGCACTTCAGTAGGCTGTAAGACATGAGACGGGTCGGGCTCATTCTCCCATAACATAGGGACATGAAAAACATCATGTATGCCAGATAAAGATGGCGGTAGAGCCAAACGGTAGGCCAATGTATCGATACGCTATAAACTTCATACGGCCCAACATACCTCGGAGGTCACCTCCCCCGCACACCAAACCGGACTACACCCCTAAAGGATGAGGTTTTCAAGAAGACCTTGTCTCCTAATTGGAATCCTAGCGGTCGTCGCCGCTTATTGGCATACGCTACTTGCCTATCCTGGGCCGCTTTCATCTTCTTGGCGTATCAAATTAATCTTTCTTTCCATAACCCTTATCATATCCGGTCCTCCGACCGCTTTGCTAGTCAAGTCCTCCCAATACAGCGGTGACCTACATCATCGTCCATATAGAGCTTCAAAAGGAGCCATTTGGATGCTCGCCTGATAACTGTTATTATAGGAGAACTCCACCAGTGCTAGTGAATCCTGCCATGGAGTATCAAACTCCAAAATACATGCCCTCAACATGTCCTCGAGCGTCTGAATGGTACGCTCCGTCTGACCGTCTGTCTGAGGGTGATAGGCCGTACTCAGTCTCACCTCTGTGCCCAAAACTGTCTGGAGACCCTCCCAGAAATGTGAAGTGAACATCGGGTCTCTGTCAGACACTATCGAGACTGGAATACCATGCAATCTTACCACATCCCGTATATACATCTGAGCCATTTTAGGTATGTAAAGGACATACAATAAGGGATGAAATGAGCCGTCTTCGTCAGCCTATCTACGATCACCCAGATCGCATCAAATCCTGAGGCCGTCCTTGGCAAGTGGGTCACAAATTCCATAGAGATATGCTCCCACTTCCATTCGGGTACCTCTAAGCTCTTCAGCTCGCCACCAGGCCTCTGGCTCTCTGCCTTTACCTGCTGGCAGATCAAACATCTTTTAAAGAAGGCAGTCACATCATGCTTCATGCGTCTCCACCAGAATTGACCGCATAGGTCTTTGTACATCTTTCTTCCTCCTGGGTGGATACTGAACCGACTACTGTGAGCTCGCTCCAATATTCCTCTACGTAATTATGGTGTATCTGGGACTACCCATCGGTTGCCCAGTCTTAAAGAATCATCCTCAGCCACTCTGAACTTGGATGGCTGACCTTTAAGTACCAATGACATCCATCTCTGAACCTCATCATCCGACCTCTGGGCCTTCCTGATTGCCTCAAATATATCTGGCTCCGCCAATAAGGTCGACACTCGCACAGGCGACGTGTCTAGATCAAAATCATAGCCCAGATGGCAGTAAGAAGTCATCAAAGCTAACAAACACATAGCATCCTTAGCAGTACTCTTCACCTTCCAACTTAAGGCGTCTGTTATCATGTTCGCTTTTCCGGGATGGTACACAATCTCACAGTCATAGTCCTTGAGTAAATCCATCCACCTTCTTTGCCGCATATTCAACTCTGCCTGAGTGAATAAGAACTTCAGGCTCTTATGGTCCGTAAATATAGTGAAAGATGTACCATACAAGTAATGCCTCCAAATCTTCAAGGCAATTATGATGGCCGCCAGTTCCAAATCATACACTAGATACCTAGCCTCGTGTGGCTTCAGCTGTCTCGATGCATAAGCCACCACATGCTTATCTTGCATCAACACACAGCCCAAACCCTATAGTGACGCATCCGTATACAAGGCAAATCTCCTATTCTCAGACGGAATTACCAACACAGGCGCTGTAGTCAAACGACGCTTCAGCTCTTGGAAGCTTTCCTCACAAGCTTCAGACCAATAGAACGGCACTCCTATCTGAGTCAGCTGTGTCAGGGGTCTGGCAATCTTTGAGCAACCCTCGACGAAACGTCGGAAATATCCTGAAAGCTTTCTTCTAGACATCATCTTCTCTTACTCGAATCTGATGGTACCTCGACCTCAGATCGATCTTACTGTAGAGCCTCGTACCCTGCAGCTGGTCAAACAAATCATAATTCCTTGGCAGCGGATACTTGTCCTTTACTGTGGCTTTGTTCAGTTGTCTGTAATCGATGCATAGACGCATCGAACCATCCTTCTTTTTGACAAATAAAACTGGTGCACCCTAGGGAGATACGCTAGAGCGTAATTAGCCCTTGTCAAGGAGCTTTTGCAACTGAATCTTTAACTTCCTTAGCTCCGCTGGTGCCATCCTATATGGGGCACGAGAAAAGGCAGACGTCCCTGGTAGTAACTCAATCCCAAACTCGACCTATCTCGTCGGTGGGAAATCCGGGAATCTCCTCCGGAAAGAAATCAGTAAATTCCACCACTCGGGCACATCTTTGACCCTTAAGTTTTCTTTCTTTTTCACGACATCAATAGCATAGATGAGATATCCCGTATGGCCTCGTTCCAATAACTGTGCCATCTTGACAGCAGATATCAAAGGGATCTTTGAATGGGAACCATCCCCCATAGAATGTCCACTGGATTCCAAATCAGATCTGAACCGGACAGTCCTCTGTCTGCAGTCCACAACTGCCTGATACGTGTTCAGCACATCGATGCCCACAATGCAATCGAAGTCTGACATTCCCAGAACAATCAAATCGGATCTTAGCTCATTGCCCTCAAAATAAATGAGGACTTCATAGACAATCTGATCAGAAATCAACTTCTTCCAGCGGTGTTGAAACCTCTAATACCTCCTCCAGAGCCGCTGTAGTCTGCTCCCTGGTCAGTGTATAAAACTGACCCTGAGGTGGCCCCATAGGCTAACCTCCATACCGCCTTGGTATAACAGTGATCTTTGCTATAGGCCTTCCCGCAGTTCCGTTGTCCCTCCCTATTGGGACATTCTCGAGAAAGGTGGCCCTTATTGCCACATAGACAACAAATCAAACAGTCTTTCGTTGAATGTGATTGCCCACAAATAGAGCACTGGACCCTTCCAAATCTGCCTCCCTGAGGCTGTCCTCTTCCTGTAGGGGCGTCATTCCTACGACTTCCTTTCCAATGATTCTCGGGCCTCTTACCACTGAATCTCGACGTTGATGTGTTCCCCTTGGCTTGAACTGATCACTCCTGGGCTTCAAATTGTCAGAAGTAGATTTCTGAGGGGGGTACTGGGGTAGTACGGCATCAGAATATGCACCAACTCCCAGTTCGGCTAGCTCAGCCCGTGAAAGGGAGTCATCAAAGCAAGCAGGGCCATAAGTGACGACCCTGTCATATAGTTCCGGCCTCAATCCTTTCATGAAGTACCTCATCTTTGCTTAAGGTTAGTAAACTTAATCTTCCTTATCCCGTCGTGCAGCAGTTGAAAAGTAGCGGGTCAGAAACCAAGTTCTGAACAGCTTCCAATTAGTCTTCTGTCCCTGAGCCTCTTGCTCTACTACTGTGGTCTTCAACCACATCAATGCCTTCTTGGCCAGTTGAACTTCCGCTAACCTTATTCATGCTGACTTCACACATGGAGCTGCCACAAACATCTGTTCCATCCTCTCTAACCACTCCTCGGCTAGTTCCCCTGTCTCAGCTCCTTCGAACATCGGGGGTCGGTATGCCAGAAACTGAGCCAAACTTAGCTCCCCAGGTAGTAATTGTTGCTGGCGGTGGTAAGGGGTTCGTACGCCCAGCACTTGCATTAACACTAATCACACAACTTACTTCAACATTTGCTGCCATGCTGCAACACACGGGTTAACAACAATACCCAAAAGCAGTTCATATAATACATCGTTAGAGAAACAAAACATGTTAGTATAACATCATATACTTCCTATGCAACATATGCATAAAACATGTTAAAAATAAGCACCTAGCCAACTTATTGCTAAGGCTACCCTTCACTCATCCCCGGGTTCTCTAACCACTGCTCTGATACCACTAATGTGAGGTCTTCCCACCTTAATAGTGTTAGGATAACAAAAATTGAACTAAACATGCATATTATAACGTCTTTAAGGTTCCGGTTGTCACTTAAGCTAACAGGATTACAGTCCAAAATACAATACTACAAAATACTGTTAATTACATTCCCAAAAATAATGTCAACATTTAGATTTACACCACTCCTAGAGTAGATACTAATCATAACTTGAATCCTATACATCCCTGTGTTCCTCATAGCTCACCGCCTCAACTCGACCCTTAGTCCTTTAGTCCAAAAGTGTACCTACAGGGACAACACATCATGAGCATATAATTTTACTTAACATCATAAAAACATCACAGTAAATGCATGAGATCTTGGTTAAGTAAAAATGTTGGTTATTCGTTAACTTTTTTTGTTGTCCCTGATTCATATTCATGCATATGGGCATCTTACCCTGTGGCATCTTACCACATCATAAACATCGTATGGCCTCTTACCATATGAGCATCTTACCCTGTGGCATCTTACCACATAATAAACATCGTATGGCCTCTTACCAGATGGGCATCTTACCCCGTGGCATCTTACCACATAATAAACATCGTATGGCCTCTTACCATATGGGCATCTTACCCTGTGGCATCTTACCACATAATAAACATCGTATGGCCTCTTACCACAGGGCATCTTACCCTGTGGCATCTTACCACATAATAAACATCGTATGGCCTCTTACCATATGGGCATCTTACCCCGTGGCATCTTACCACATAATAAACATCGCATAAATATACAAACGTCTTATAAACATCATCATTTCATCATAAATACTCATGCGATAAAAGCATAGTCGTAATGTAGAGATGTGTTTTACCGTCCGATGCCCGTACGTCTCTTACGTACCTTTTCAAAAGGAGGAGGAGTCAACAGACTTTATCTCATTGACTGTGCTGGCACCTGGGATGGTTCTACATAACCACAACACACCATATTAGATACCATATCATGAATCATTGTCAAAATAAAACAATTAAAAACTTTTGCCAAGATTCTGCCTCTCTCGATCGATCGGAACCCATGTCTCGATCGATCGATAAAGCATAAAAATAGTGCCCAACTTCTGCCTCGATCGATCGATCGAAATCTTCTTACCGATCGATCGAGGAGCTTCACCGATCGATCGGAAATTACTTCGATCGATCGGCACCTGAATTTCAAACCATACTTTAAACTTTCTGCTTCGCTCGATCGATCGGGACCAAAATCTCGATCGATCCAGCACTCTGAAAAATCGGGACTTCTCCAGATTTTCGAGCACCTCATTTCATGGCATCAAAACTACTTCATAACACATCATACTTGCTCAAACAAACATGCTAGGAACTTCATAAAACTTCCATGTAGGTACTTAAATCAAAGGTTCTACAAGACCTAAGCTAGCATGCATCATAACATCATCATAAACTTAGATCTCATCCAATCTTTACAGAAAACAGAGCATGCATCTCTTTGCCCAGATTTTCGAGCATATACTTTCATAACTAGAAATCTATCACATAAAACTTGTAATATGTTCGAGCAAACATGCTAATAGCTACCTAATACTTTCATGTAAGTACCCATACCAAGGTTTCACCCAAACCTATACTTAGCATGCATAAAAATCATCCCACCAAACCCAAACTTGAACAAAACCCAGAAAAACAGAGTACCAACTTACCTCTCTCTTTTTGCTCCTCTAATTGCAAGGTTTTCAATGCCCTTAAAACCAAGTCATTTCCTGCCTTGATGCAGCTCTTTGGGACGAGAATGGAGGAGAGGAGGAGGAGAGAAGGAGATGGAGGTTGATTGGAAGTATGGGCTTTATCAAGTGGGGGTATGGGTTAAACAAGTGGGGGGGAAAAAGGGAGGTTGCCGAGTACGGGGGGTGGTGTGTGTAGGGTGGTCATGTGGTGTTTAATTGTGTCCCGGTATTTAGTACGATGTATTAAAAATATCCTAACTCGATATTTTTCATCTTCATTTAATTAATACATCCTTTTAAAACACCCAACATGCCCCCTAAATCATATCATCAACATAATTATAATCCCCAATTTAAAAGTACCACCACTCCCTTAAATACATTGAAAATCATCATCATAAATGCACCACACCCTTAAAGCATATCATAACATGCATGTTAATACATAGACATATAAACATCATTAATGCCCAAATTGCATATAATTAATTTCGGGGCATCACAATAAATAAGATAACCCATATGCCTACGTTCCAACAACTGAGTCATCTTTAAGGCCGATATAATGGGATTCTTGAGCGGGAACCATCCCCATAAAAAGTCCACTGAACCCCAAATCAGATCTGAACCGCACTGTTCTCTGTTTGCAGTCCACCAATGCCTGATACCTGTTCAGAACATCAATGCCCACTATGCAGTCAAAATCTGACATTCCCAGAACAATCAAATCTGACATTAGCTCGTTATCCTCAAAATAAATGAGGCCGTCAACAACAAACTGATCAGCAATCATACTCCTTCCCACGGGTGTCGATACTAGAAGACGCGTGGGCGACGGAGACGTGCACATACGATGCCTCTCCACAAAACTCGTCGACACAAAGGAGTGTGACGCACCAGTGTCTATCAAAATAAAAGCAGGGTGCGTAAATAAATAACACGTACCCAACGACTGACCTCCCAATGGTCTCGGTGCAAATGGCGGTCTTTGTTGCACTGCCCGGTCTGAAGGTCCCCCCATATTGTTCTGTGGTCCTCCCCGATTAGGACAATTCCAGGCCAAATGACCATGTTTACCACACTCATAACAAGCGGAGCATCCTTTCACTGAGTGGGGTCCTCCGCACAGAAAACACTTAACCTTCCCAAAACTGCAAGCTTGAGATTGTCCCCTAAGAGGCCGGGGCATCACTTCCACGATTTCCCCTGCCACGAGCATCCGACCATCTACCACTGAATCTGGAAGATGATGAGTTCCCCCTTGGCTTAAAATGGTCTCCCCTTGGTTTCAAGTTTTCAGGGGTCAGTCTCTGTGGTGGTGCTGGAGGTGGTTCTACAGTCGGATATGCACCCACTCCCAACTCTGCCAGCTCGGCCTGTGCAAGGGCGTCATCAAAACAGGTAGGGCCATAAGTGATCACCCTATCTACAACTCCGGCCTCAAGCCCTTCATGAAGTTCCTCATCTTCGCTTGAGTACTGGTGGCGATATGAGGTACATATCTGAGTAAGGAACAGTACTGGAGAGCATAGTCTGACACCGGCATAGTGCCTTGCTTTATGTTTGTAAATTCATCCTCTTTAGCCTGCCGTGCTGCAGCTGAGAAGTATCGGGTCAGAAATCGAGTTCTAAACAGCTTCCAGTTTATTTCCAGACCCTGAGCCTCCTGTTCAATCACTGTGGTCTTCCACCACATCAGCGCCTTTTTTGCCAATTGGAACTCTGCTAGCCTTATCCAGGCTGTCTTTGCACACGGGGCTGCTACAAATATCTGTTCTATTCTCTCTAGCCATTCCTCGGCCCGTTCCCCTGTTTCAGTTCCTTCAAATGTCGGGGGTCGATATGCTAGAAATTGAGTCAAACTCAGTTCTCCCGGTAATAACTGCTATTCGGACGGCTCTTCGCCCAAAGCTGACGGCGGTAGGGGATTTGTGTGCCCGGCACTAGCATTAACACTTACTGCGTCACCTATGTCGATATTTGCTGCCATACTGCAACACAAGGGTTAACAACAATATCCAAAATAGTTCACATAATACATCGTTAGAAACCATAACATGTTAGTATAACAGTCATATGCCACATATGCACAAAACATGTTTAAAAGTAAGCACCTAGCCAACTTATTGCTAAGGCTACCCTTCACTCATTCCCGGGTTCTCTAACCACTGCTCTGATACCACTAATGTAGGGCATCCCTACCTTAACAGTGTAATCAAGACACAAATAGGGCTAAACATGTATTAAAGACATCTTAAGGTTCAGATTGTTACGTGAGCTCAATAAGATTACAGGCCAAAATAAAACTTCAAGAGTTAATTAATTACATTCTCAATAATGTTGTTAAAGCGATAGAATTATACTACTCCTAGAGTAGAGACTATCCAAAAATTCCTGTATCCTATCTCCTTTCAAGCCTCTTTCAGCTCACAGCCTCAACCCGACCCTTAGCCCTTTGGTCCAAAAGTGTACCTACAGGAACAATTCACCATGAGCATATACATCACCATTTAACACAATCCAACATAATGAAATAAATAAGGGCATGAGACGATTATTAGATATGCTCCTTGGTTTCACCACATTAGCACATTTCATGGTTGTTCCTGTTTCATAAACTCATGCACAAATCATTAGTTCACAATATAATGATCGATACCACGTTCCAGTTATAACCACAAATTTCCACATTAATCACTAGAATTGTGACTGTTCCGGTCCCAATACAACAGCGGAATTTTAGGACCCATCGCTTCGACATAGAGCGGCATCATATGATATCCCTCGCTTCGACAATGACAGCGGCATGTTACCTCGCTTAGACATGACAGTGGCAAATATCATACTACCATCGCTTCATATGACAGCGACAAGTACCTCCCTCGCTCGGAGATAAAGGCTACCGGAACATTCATCAATTCTACCACAATAATCAAACACAACAGTTGATCCATTATCACAATATATCACTATCATTTCACATATACCATCACATGTAAGGATTTACTATCCACAATATACATAATCAAAGGTGTAACACGTTTTACCGTCCGACGCCCGTACGTCTCACTACGTACCTTAATTCCCAAAAGTGGAGAAATTGGAGAGTTTTATCTCCTTGATGTTGTGGGTACCTGGGATGGTTCTCTTGGGGACTCCAAATCTTAACAAAGATCTCAAAAACAAAGGATTTGAGAAGATTTCTCCTTCCACTTTAGCTCAAAATCGAAAATGAGAGGTGGGTTAGGGTTTGAGAGTGATTTGGGGATTTTAGGAGTGATTGGTAAAATAAATGGGTATAGAGGGAAAAAAAGGGGTTATAAAGGTTAATATGAAAATTCTACCCCAAAGTTAACATGATGCATAAAACACCCCAACATGGTATGTTAAAAGCATTCTACAAAAATGCAACAAACGTCTTCTAACTTCATATCTTCCTCATAATTAACAATCAATAAAATTAAATCATGTTAAAACTTCATTACCCATCACATAAATCAATTACCATGATAAATAATCACATAAACATAACTAATGCCTTAATTGCAATTAATCATTTCGGGGACATCACATTATTCCACAACATAAACATGCAACAACAATGCATATCAACATGTATAATACTCTTAATGCACAACTTTGCATCTATCATGTGTCTAATAGACAAACATAAAATACATGTTACTGTTGGGATGCCCGTATGTTGCTTACGTACCTTTTCAAAATATGGTATGTTGCAGGACTCTATCCCCTGCGTTGTGTAGCTATCTGTGAAGGCTCCTATTTTGCTCCAATTTTTGGAAGGTTTCTTGCAAAGAAAAATGAAATCTCCACCTTCCTACTTGCTCACCGGATGTTGGACGATATTTTGGGTGGAAAGGGGAGGAATTTCAAATGTGGGAAGTGGATGGGCGAGTTGGGGAAAGAGGTTTGGTTAGCCAGCCACTTGCAGCATGGGTTGGGGGGGGGGGGGGGGGTTGTTGGGTGTTGGGTGATATGATGTGTTATGTTTTGGTCCCGGTATTTAGCACGATGTATTAAAATATCCTCACATGATATTTTTAGTATTTTAAAAAATAAAAATACTTAAATTCCCATTTAAACATGCTACACCTAAACAATAAACACACATCCCAAATAATTATGCCACAACCCAAATTCCCAACATATATCACATGCACCCTGAATAAATTTCCCCAATATAATTAATTCAACCCAAAGAATTAATACCATAATCTTCATAACATGATTTATGTTTAAAAACACATAATCATTTCGGGGATATCACACCCGGCGGCATAAACCATCGCCAATAAACTAGCGGAATGAACCATCGCTATATAGGTACCCGACAGCATAAACCATTGTCAATAAACTAGCAGAATGAACCATCGCTATATATGTACCCGACGGCATAAACCATCGTCAATAAACTAGCGGAATGAACCATCTGTAAGTAATCCAACAAGCATACAACGCAGCGGAATTTAAAAATTGGATTACTATAACCGCGGATCTATACATAGGTTATCATATCGGATAAAGGATTTACAAAAGTCTCACCCTTGTAGCGTGTTTGAGCAGATTCCTCGAAGCAGCACCACGTCCAACGTCTCCTTCGAGTCACTAGCAAAACTTATCAAGTTTTGCCTCAACGGTATCCACACGATCAAATCGGGAGAAGGGATAGTCTAAGAACAAGTTGCTAGACTCGTTCTTAAACCGGAACAAGAAGCACACTCGATTCTAAATCGAATGATGGCACGAAATCACCAACCTCCCTTCGGCTATCACGAAACCGGGAGAGAATGCGTGAGTGAGGCGGCCGTGTGTCTTGTGGTTTCGAATGGAATGATATGAATTGTGTTACCAACAATTAATCATAACCTTGTATTTATATTATAAGATAATTAAGGTTTAAGGCTTTCTTAAAGCCTCATGGGCCCAAACCCATGATTTAATTAAATCCTTATAATCTTTTAATTAAGACTCTTCTTAATTAATTAATTCATCCAATGAATTTAATTTCCCTTATCGATTTAATCTTTTGTGCGACCCGATAGGATCTTGTAATGTTGGTATTGACATAAAATCTCATTTTATGTCACAAGCATTGAGCGGTATCTAGCAACACATCAATGCTACCCAAATTACAAGAATGTCAATGACTCGACATAACTTTTAGAACTTGTGATAATATTAACCATGTAACTTAATCCCTTTGTCCTTTGTGTTTTATTTAGATTGAACACGAGTCATGGAATAGTCATACTCGTATATTCAATCTTTATTTCTTGATCCCCAAGTAGAACTAGAATAAACGAATAAGCTCGATATCTCATATCGACTCATTCGAGCATGGCCATGCATTTTAGTTCTCACTTGATCAGGGGCCAAACACATCTCCTGTTATATAGGAGGGACAAATCCTATCTCGATCAGTCAACATCCCTCTACATAATTCGTAGTGTATCCAATAGTCGCCTTTATAGTTTACCCTGTTACAGGTAACGTTTGACAATATCAAGATACATAACTCTTTATGTTGGGATCTCTGATGATCACAAGTCGTAAGGATTACATACATTACTATCACTATGAGAATTGCTTATGACACTCATATAACTATCCATGTAGCATTCTCATGGTGGGTCTGTCCAGTAAATCGTTCTCTAACATGTACCCATGTGCTGATTTGATATCTCATATCAATGAATAATTCATCAATCAATACATACTAGTCTCTATGTATTATCATTATCCCGATTCATGATAATACTTGACTAGGGACAATGTTTAAGAATAATACAATATTATTCTAAGGACATTAACATATATATTTATTCACATTGCACAGTTAAAAGAATAATATATAATAATGAATTGCCATTCATAAAATCATAAACATTGTATGTCAAAACAATCATCTAATGACTTGTCTTAGGGCATATCCCAACAAATCTCCCACTTGCACTAAGACCACTCAGACATATACCTAATGCCTAGAGATCTAGTATGACGATCATGCTTCTGTTGTGACAATGGCTTCATCAATGGTCAGATACATTATCATCTGTTGGTACTTTGCATATTTTAACATCTCCCCTTTCAACGATTTCTCGAATGAAATGGAAACGCCTAAGTATGTGCTTGGATCTTTGGTGAGATCTAGGTTCCTTAGCCAATGCGATCACTCCATTGTTGTCACAATAGAGTTCTATCGGATCTTTAATGCTAGGCACCACTCCAAGTTCAGAAATGAACTTCCTAATCCAAACAGCTTCCTTTGCTGCATCCGAGGCAGCAATATACTCAGCTTCCGTTGTAGAATCGGCTGCTGTTTCTTGCTTTGAACTCTTCCAGCTCACAGCACCTCCATTTAGGCAATACACATATCCAGATTGCGATCGATAATCATCTTTGTCGGTTTGTAAGCTTGCATCAGTTTAACCTATTACATTGAGCTCTTCCTCACCTCCATAAATCAAGAATGTATCCTTAGTTCTTCTCAAGTACTTCAGGATATTCTTGACAGCAATCCAGTGACCTTCACCTGGATCAACTTGATATCTGCTCGTCATGCTCAAAGCATACGATACATCGGGACGAGTACATATCATGGCATACATGATAGATCCAATAGCTGACGCATATGGAATCTTACTCATGCGTTGTCTCTCATCTGGTGTTGAAGGACACTGTTCCTTCGAGAGATATATACCATGTGTCATAGGCATGAATCCTTTCTTTGATTCTTGCATGCTAAACCTTTTAAGCACTTTGTCTATGTATGTACTTTGACCTAGGCCAAGAAGCCTTCTTGATCTATCTCTATAGATCTTGATTCCTAATCCATAGGTGGCTTCTCCCAAGTCTTTCATCGAAAAGCAGTTCCCTAGCCAAATCTTTACAGATTGTAAGGCAGGGATATCATTCCCAATGAGAAGTATGTCATCTACATACAACACTAGGAAAATGATTACGCTCCCACTGACCTTCTTGTAGACACAAGGTTCATCTACATTTTTGATAAAACCAAACTCTTTGATTGCATCATCAAAACGAAGATTCCAACTCCGAGATGCTTGCTTCAATCCATAAATGGATCGTTGTAGCTTGCATATCTTTCCAGCATCCTTTTGATCGACAAAACCCTCGGGCTGTGTCATGTACACATCCTCGAGCAGATTTCCATTAAGGAAAGCTGTTTTGACATCCATCTGCCATATTTCATAATCATGAAATGCAGCTATTGCAAGTAAGATCCTTATGGATTTAACCATGGCCACTGGTGAAAAGGTTTCATCATAGTCGATACCATGAATTTGTTTGAATCCTTTTGCAACCAGACGACCTTTATAGGTTTGTACATTACCATCCATATCCGTCTTTTTCTTGAAAATCCCTTTGCACCCTATGGGTCGTACCCCTTCAGGTGGATCAACCAAAGTCCATACTTGGTTTGCATACATGGATTCCATCTCAGATTTCATGGCCTCTTGCCATTTATCAGAATCAGTGCCCATTATAGCTTGTTGATAAGATGACGGCTCATCCTCATCAATAAGTAGTAAGTCACCTTGTTGAGTCACAAGAAATCCATATCTCTGTGGCTCCCGGTGTTCTCTTACAGACCTACGCTGGGCTTGTGTCTCTTGAGCAGGTACTTCTTCCGCAACAGTTTGCGATGCCTGCTCTGTTTCCATCTCAATCTCAGTTTCAATGTTTTCTTGTGGTTGAACTTCACTAAGTTCTATTTTTCTCCCACTGGTTTTTCTAGAAATAAAATCTCTTTCAAGAAATACACAGTCCGAGCAACAACTACTTTGTTCTCGATGGGATAATTGAAATAGTATCATTTTGTTTCCTTAGGATACCCCACAAATAAACATTTATCAGATTTGGGTCCAAGTTTGTTAGTGGCATGACGTCTAACGTAAGCCTCACAACCCCAAATCTTCATAAAAGACATACTAGGACGCTTCCCAGTCCATATCTCATATGGTGTCTTTTCCACTGATTTAGATGGAACACGGTTCAGTAAGAAAATCGCAGTTTCTAGAGCATGTCCCCAAAACGATATCGGAAGATCTGCATGACTCATCATTGATCTAACCATGTCCAACAAGGTTCGATTTCTCCTCTCGGATACAGCATTCCATTGTGGAGTATACGGAGGAGTGAGTTGTGGGACTATCCCACACTCCTTTAGATAGTCATGAAAATCTTGGCTTAAGTATTCACCTCCTCGATCAGATCGAAGGATTTTGATACTTTTGCCAAGTTGGTTTGTACTTCATTCTCTAAATCTTTGAACTTTTCAAAGGTTTCATGCTTATGCTTCATTAGGTACACATACCCATATCTACTGAGGTCATCAGTAAATGTAACGAAGTATTGAAAACCACCTCTAGCTTGTGTTCTTATTGGTCCACATACATCACTATGTATTAGTCCCAATAAAACATTTGCCCTTTCAACATGTCCCTTGAAAGGGGCTTTAGTCATCTTGCCCATTAAACAAGATTCGCATGTTTCATATGATTCAAAATCAAATGAATCTAATACTCCATCCTTATGAAGTTTAGATATGCGGTTCTCGTTTATGTGGCCCAAGCGACAATGCCAGAGATAAGTCGGATTACAATCATTATTTTTAATCCTTTTAGTATTTATGTTATAGCATATCAAGATTTAATAAATAAAGACCATTCACCATTTGTGCACTAGCATAAAACATATCATTTAAATAAATAGAACAACAGTTGTCCTTTATCATAAATGAAAATCCACACTTGTCTAAACAAGAAATAGAAATAATGTTTTTGGTAATGGATGGCACAAAATAACAGTCTTTTAAAATCAACGATAAACCAGAAGGCAAAGATAAATAATAATCTCCTATAGCTAATGCAGCAACTCTTGCTCCATTTCCAACTCGGAGATCTACTTTGCCTTTCGCCAACAATCTACTCTTTTTGAGGTACTGCACATTTACACAAATGTGAGATCCACATCCAGTATCTAATACCCATGATGAAGAAGTAGATAAATTGACTTCTATAACAAAAATACCTGAAGTTGAAGTCACACTTTCTTTCTTTAGATCCTCCAGATATACTTTGCAGTTTCTTTTCCAATGGCCGGTCTCACCGCAATGGAAACAGTTCCCTTCCTTTGCTATCCCTCCCTTTGGCTTCAGTGCATAAGACTTTGGCTTAGATTTAACAAAGACCTTCTTTGCTTTCTTATTGCCTTTAGCTTTGGCCTTTCCTTTGCCCTTATTCACAATAAGAACATTTGTGGCCTTAGTCTTCTTTGTATTTGCTTCATATGTTCTCAACCTACCAAGCAATTGTGGTAGAGTCTTTTCCATGTCAGTCATATTGTAATTTACTACAAATTGACTGAAGCTCTCAGGCAACGATTGCAAGATCACATCAGTGGCCAACTCTTGGTCCAATGGAAAACCCAGCTTTTCCAGATTCCCAATGTACCCAATCATCTTGAGCGCATGAGTTCCAACTAGGCTTCCCTCTACCATCCTGCACTGGAACAACGCTTTAGAGACGTCATACCTCTCTTGTCTAGCTTGCTGTTGGTACAATTGATTTAAGTGTTCGATCATATCGAACGCCTCCATTTCCTCATGTTGCTTCTGAAGCTCAGAGTTCATGGTGGCAAGCATAAGGCAGCCAACATCAAGTGCGTCATTCTGATGCTTCTTGTAAGCATCCTTATCGGCTCTCGTAGCCGTCAGGGGAGGTTCCTCAACAGGTAAGGGTTCCTCTAGGACATATTGTTTCTTTTCTTGCTTGAAGACTATCCTCAGATTCCTATACCAGTCTAGGAAGTTTGTCCCATTTAATTTGTCCTTCTCAAGGACCGATCGCAGTGATAATGTGCTTGTTGTATTGTTAGTTGCCATGGATATCTACAGTATAAATATGCAAAATAAGTTCATGATTTAATCATTTAACATGGTCTTATATTAAATGATACTCCCACTATTTTGTTTAAAAAAATATCAACCCTCGAAACCTTTAGTGGGCCAAGATCCATATTTCGCCTAATCTTGAGTTAGCTTTGGCTAATCGCCCAAGACTCGGTTATTTAGGTAGACAACACTTTGTCAATTACATCACATGTAATTCTTGGATAGTTGGACGAACAACACTTTGTTCAATTCATCAAATGAATTATTATCCAACCCATGCCTCTAGGTTCCCAATCCTATTGAGATAAACTAGTTAAGTCGTACCCAATTTAAAGTATAACGTATATCACTTTTATCCTTTCGCGCCTTACTAAGATTGCCACAGTGCTTTGCTTTGGCAAACCCACATATGTACAATCGAAGTTTTTGAAGAGTACTTTTAATTTTGGAAGGCATCTAAAACTTAATATTTTAGAGGGATTTATTGATCTCATGATTAGTTTGATAATTTAAAATATGTCCACTACATATAGTTGTATACATATCTACATATATGTGTAATACAATTATCAATCTAAAACATAAGATAAATCATGCATCAACATACATAATTAAACGTGACATGGTTATAGCCCCTACTAGCAATTTTCTCAAGCCAATGAGAAAATCCTAAGAGTCAACCTAAGGTAACTTCACAAGCACCTTCCTTTGGCTCCAATTTGTGAATGGCCTCCTCATCCCGGCACGATGCTCCGTCTTCATTGATCACCATCAACAAAATAAACTACACTATTTACAAGATATAGAATTCCTCGATTCACATTCGAGGGGAACATAGGGGAGAGATTACATTTAGAATAAAATAGAGAAGGCACGACTCGCAGGTCGTATTATAAATTACAAACATCCACAAATCCTATCTAATAGGTCAAAAGGGCTATAACCATGCACCATGCTCATATAACACATAAAACTGTAAAATAGAATTTTGAAAAATTATCGTACGCTCGGGACATCACATGCCACGAACTTAAGCGACTAAGCCACGAACCACCATGGTTCGAACCAACCAAAAACACGGCTGGGCCAATTATGGGCCTAGGGTTCGAAACCCTAGCCCATGGCCGAACCATGACCGAGCGGCGGCGGTGCTAGGGTTCCAAACCCTAGCCGCCGTGCACCACCTTGAGTTTTCATCGAGCCAACTTGTTCGAAATGCCGGAATTCTTGTGCCACGAATCATGGTCAGGTCATGCACGGTGGTGGCTCAACCATCTCGAGCCAAGGGTTCAAAAACCCTAGCTCTCATGTGGTGAAGCCACTTATCCATGCATGCTTGAACCATTATCGAGCCAAAGAGTTCAAAACTCATCCATGTCTCGAAACCTCCATGCACGAACATGAGCCACAACGACTAGGCCATCTCGAGCCAAGGGTTCGAAAACCCTAGCCCTCATGTGGCTAAGCGGTGGGTCAATTGTGCTAGGTGGTGGCCGAAACATTGGCCAATTAATTTGATTATTCGCCAATTATATCAAATACAATTTTACGATGATTTTCACAAACTCGTTATTAACATATCATATATGTTTATACAGTTTTAAAAGCATGCAATAATAATCCTTATATGATTAAAACAATTTAACCACATAAATCCGATATGAGCCTTGAACCTGGCTCTGATACCACTGTAAGTAATCCAACAAGCATACAACGTAGCGGAATTTAAAAATTGGATTACTATAACCGCGGATCTATACATAGGCTATCATATCGGATAAAGGATTTACAAAAGTCTTACCCTTGTTGCGTGTTTGAGTAGATTCCTCGGAGCAGCACCACATCCAACGTCTCCTTCGAGTCACTAGCAAAACTTATCAAGTTTGCCACAACGGTATCCACATGATCAAATCGGGAGAAGGGATAGTCTAAGAACAAGTTGCTAGACCCGTTCTTAAACCGGAACAAGAAGCACACTCGATTCTAAATCGAATGATGGCACGAAATCACCAACCTCCCTTCGGCTATCACGAAACCGGGAGAGAATGCGTGAGTAAGGCGGCCGTGTGTCTTGTGGTTTCGAATGGAATGATATGAATTGTGTTACCAACAATTAATCATAACCTTGTATTTATATTATAAGATTTAATTAAGGTTTAAGGCTTTCTTAAAGCCTCATGGGCCCAAACCCATGATTTAATTAAATCCTTATAATCTTTTAATTAAGACTCTTCTTAATTAATTAATTCATCCAATGAATTTAATTTCCCTTATCGATTTAATCTTTTGTGCTGCCCGATAGGATCTTGTAATGTTGGTAGTGACATAAAATCTCATTTTATGTCGCAAGCATTGAGCGGTATCTAGAAACACATCAATGCTACCGAAATTACAAGAATGTCAATGACTCGACATAACCTTTAGAACTTGTGATAATATTAACCATGTAACTTAATCCCTTTGTCCTTTGTGTTTAGATTGAACACGAGTCATCATACTCGTATATTCAATCTTTATTTCTTGATCCCCAAGTAGAACTAGAATAAACGAATAAGCTCGATATCTCATATCGACTCATTCGAGCATGGCCATGCATTTTAGTTCTCACTTGATCAAGGGCCAAACACATCTCCTGTTATATAGGAGGGACAAATCCTATCTCGATCAGTCAACATCCCTCTACATATTTCGTAGTGTATCCAATAGTCGCCTTTATAGTTTACCCTGTTACAGGTAACGTTTGACAATATCAAGATACATAACTCTTTATGTTGGGATCTCTGATGATCACAAGTCGTAAGGATTACATACATTATTATCACTATGAGAATTGCTTATGACACTCATATAACTATCCATGTAGCATTCTCATGGTGGGTCTGTCCAGTACATCGTTCTCTAACATGTACCCATGTGTTGATTTGATATCTCGTATCAATGAACAATTCATCAATCAACACATACTAGTCTCTATGTATTATCATTATCCTGATTCATGATAATACTTGACTAGGGACAATGTTTAAGAATAATACAATATTATTCTAAGGACATTAACATGTATATTTATTCACATTGCACAGTTAAAAGAATAATATATAATAATGAATTGCCATTCATAAAATCATAAACATTGTATGTCAAAACAATCATCTAATGACTTGTCTTAGGGCATATCCCAACACCATCGCTATATAGATACCTAGCGGCATAAACCATCGCCAATAAACTAGCGTCATGATATCCCTCGCTATATAGCGGCAAATATCCCTCTTCGCTACTTCGCTTTGACATAACAGAGGCATAATATCCCTCTCTTAAGCGGCAAATATCCCTCTTCGCTATCATATGACAGTGGAAAATTCATCGCTACGCCATATTAGCGGTATAATATCCCTCGCTTAAGAGACAAATATTCTTCATCGCGGTAGTATGACAACTGCACCAATACACCTCGTTTTAACATGACAACGGAAATAACCCTCGCGTTAACATGACAGTGGCATTAATACCCCTCGTTTCGACATATTAGCAGCATAATATCCCTCGCAATAGTAATATGATAGCGGAATTATCCTTCGCTTCGACATATTTGCGGCAAATATTATTCAACGCTATAATATGATAGCGGCAAGTATTCTATCATCGCTTCGACATGAAGACGGCAAGTATTCACATCGCTACGCCATATATGGAACACAATGCATAATCCATAACCCATACGACTGTACCGTCACAAAGGTCAGTAACAACACATTCCATTTATGAACACATATCATAAACGCACATGAGCAAAACGGTTGTGTCACACAACACTAACTACCATCATGCATAAGTATGTGCTTCCCATTTCTATCAACATGTTCCTAGGCCCTCCACAGCCCCAAAGAACAAACCACTGCTCTGATACGACTAATGTAACGACCCCATGCCTACAACTAGTGTATTTACCCATGTATTTAGTGCATACAATCATGAAATCAGGGGAAAAGAAAATCGTGCTACCATAGATAGACATAGCAATAATAAAATTCCTTACATTATTCCACATAATGTCCACTATTTCCCCAACCAAGTCCACATACATATCATACACCCTTATGATACACTAACATGATCTCAATTCATTTTGCAATTCCATACTTAATTGCATACAACAATAAATGAAGAGAGAAAGGCACATGCCCCTTTATACATAACATATACACATAAAAAAGTGCTCACATACGAGCATCAAGTGAGTGTATGTGTATTCAATGTATAAAATACCGCACACGATACCGGTACTGGTACTTCAATCCTGGAAGCACCTCTAGTCCGTAGCTCGGTCTCTACACTGGAGTTACCGTTGTACCTGTTCCACTGTTAATAGTACTTCGATCCTGGAAGTACCTCAAATCCATACCTCAAGCTCAACTTCAAGCCATCGATGTACCTGTTCACCTGCCCCAACAGAGACAGCCCCCACACAGGGTGAGCATACCAATACCACCAATCCAATAATCATAATATTACAGTTCATAATTTACAAATGTAAATGCCATGAATTTTAAATGATACTCCCTGGATGGTATTATCATTATCCGGGATCCACTGTATTGTCCATGTTCTCAAAATAACCAAACCATTAAATTCCCAAAAGCCAGTTAATCATCTCAATGATCAACTAAATTCTTTCCTGCCATGCCAGTTTCATAATCAAACATGATTAAACCATTAAATAAATACCCATAGATATCACATATATCTAATCAATGATTTCATAGTTCTAGTTCATTGCTCGTCCATAATAGCGGCATTTTATCCCCACGCACTCTCAACAGTAGCGGTGTCATAACCGATGTTCGCTCAATAGCAACAACATCCCAATCATTGCTCACTCAAAAGCGGCACCATATGATTCCCAACATATATCAATTTATTGCGAATACAATAAACCATGCATTTCATTGTTGCAATAATATAAAAAGCTATGCTCGTCCGTTATATGTACCTTATAATTCCGTAGTTCGAGTCCAACCTAGCCTTAGTCCCGTGATCCAATGAATTATGTGCTAATTCATAAATAACTCATAATCAATTACAAGCATGCAACCACGTGCCCAAGCACGTTCACAATCCTTAGTTATATCGTCACCCATGACGATTAACATTTTTAACAGACTTCGGCTAGGCATGCATAATACCCAAAAATAATACATTTCAAATGATCAAAGGTTAGACAATTACTCAATCGAGTATTCCATTTTATTAATAAAATTTGGCTCCAACTACTACATTTTTAAAACATAGCATTCCCATAGGAATGTTGACATTGCCCCGAAAATCGGCTAATTAAACCTCGATTCCAAAATCCAGACATTTTCCAAAGTTTCCAAAAATACCAACCAAAACAGGGCCGCGATCGATCGCCCTTCAGGCGCGATCGATCTCGCAAGTCCACTGCCCGCAACACTGCCAACCGCGATCGATCGCCATATCTCGCTATCGATCGCCAAGACCCTAGCGATCGATCGCCATTCTTCGCGATCGATCGGCGCGACTGTTCATCCCCTTCCCAAAATCAGTATCATGTCGCGATCGATCGACGCCAAGCAGCGAACGATCGCGACCTGCGGATTTCCGAAAAATTCTAGCTTTAATGGTGTTTTTCACACCCAAACTCAAATCCAACACCCCATACACCTTCAACACCTCAAAAACTCCATTTAAAACCAATACAAACTTCCAGAAACTCAACTTTGGATTTTAACCAAAAATCCCCCAAATCTAAACCCAACACATACCTTAACCAAAAACAACAATACTATAATCAAAACGAAGGTAAAGGCGAGCGGAAGAAGATTACCAACTTTTTTTCTAGAAATCCGGCTCCTAAGCCGAGCTTCCAACCATTTTCTTCAAAGGAAGAAAAGAGGGGTTTGGGGAAATGGGTGGAAGCGAGGAGAGAGAGAGAGAAGAGAGAGAGAGGATATTTCGTGCAATGACGAAACACCGAGTCCACTTGGTATATATAGTACCAAGGCTCCAAAATACCAATTCCTCCACAATTACATCATGATTCATTAAAAATCATCTGTTTTCAATAATTATCTCTCCAACTCAATTTCCAATAGCAACCCCAATATAAAGTACCCAGGACCCCAGATTCCACCAAAAACCAAATTCCAAGGTTATTACCATGATGAGAATACAATCTCATCCCTTGGTTCCAACGACTCCAAATATCGGATTTGAAATCCTCGGGAGTCCCAATACCGCAATTAATTCATAGTTGCCATACTACTCCGGGATTAACATCATTAATTCCCGAGCATCACAGGTATATGGGAAACGGATTAGTTAATCATGATTAACAGGCATTTGGGATTTAATGGTTTCGATTGTTTTGAGAACAGGAACAGCATAGTGGATCCCGGATGAGGATGATACCATCCAGGGAGTATCATTTAAGATTCATGGCATTTACATTCTGTAAATTATGAACTATAATATTATGATTATTGGATTGTGGTATTGGTATGCTCACCCCGTGTTGGGGCTGTCTCTGTTGGGACAGGTGAACATGTACATCGATGACTTTGGAGTTGAACTCGAGCTGTTGATTGGAGGTACTTCCAGGATCAAAGTACTAGAGCTGGTATTGAGTATGATATTTATACATTAGATACACATATACTTATTCGATGCTCGCATGTGAGTACTATTATGTGTATATGGTTTGTATAAAAAGGCATGGGCCTTTCTTTTCATTTATGTGTTGCATGCAATTAATTAGGAATTGAAAAATGGATTGAGAACATGTTAGTGTATTATGATGCATGCATACTTATGGTCCGAGTGGTATGGGGATTTGAACATTAAGTGGTTTAATGAAAGAAATTTTATAGATGGTATTTAATGCTATGGTTGCATGTAGCCTTTTTCCCCTGATAACATGATTGTATGCACTAATTGCATGCGTTAATATACTATTAATGGGTTAAGGGCACGGGGGTCCTTACATTAGTGGTATTAGAGCAGTGGTTTGCTCTTTGGGGCTGTTGAGGGCCTAGGAACATGTTAAAGGGATAATTATATGTCATGACATATATGGAATCGTAATATAATCCGTTGATTATGATTATAAGTGGTGGTACAGGGACAACCAAGGGGGCATTTTTGAATGCATTGGAATACAGGAAGTACCTTGTAGTTATGGTTATGCATTTACTCATTATAATCATATTGTGGTGAATATGGATTATTATATGCTCATGGTTTGGGGTTGTTCCTATAGGTACGCTTGAGCATGGAGGGCTAAGGCCAAGGTTTACGGGCACCAAACGGTAACATGTATTTTATATACATCTTGGATTATGCATTGTGGTTGCATATATTTATTGGATGCTTGGTGCATGGCATGTGTAGTCGTTGTTATACGCTAGTGATGATTTTTAATGCTTTGCCGCCGTCATTTGAAGCGATGATAGAATACTTGTTGTTGTCATATCATAGCAATGAAATAATATTTGCCACTAAATATTGAAGCGATGGTAAAATTCCGCATGTCGCATTTAAAGCGAGGTTATTCGATGCCGCTGATATGTCGAAGCGAGGGGTATTAGTGCCGCGGTCATGACTAGCGATGTGCATTAAAATACACTGTTATAACAAGATTATCATTAGTGATTAATATGTACTTTGTATACATATTGGATTATGCATTGTGGTTGCAGGTATAGAATGGGTGCTTGGTGTATATCCCATTAGTCGTTGTTATGGACGAGTGATGATTTTAATGCTTTGCCGCTCTCATTTGAAGCGATGATAGAATACTTGTCGCTGTCATATCATAGCGAGGAAAGAATATTTGCCGCTAAATGTTGAAGCGAGGGTAAATGCCGCATGTCACATTTGAAGCGAGGTTATTTGATGCCGCCGATATGTCGAAGCGAGGGGTATTAGTGACGCGGTCGTGACAAGCGAGGTGCATTAAAATATACTGCTATAACAAGGCTAGTGATTGGCTATTTTATTAGCGATGGTTCATGCCCCCGGGTATCTATATAGCGATGGTTTATTCCGCTATTTTATTGGTGATGGTTCATGTCGTTGGGTATCTATATAGCGAGGTTTATTCCACTATTTTATTGGCGATGGTTCATAACATCGGGTATCTATATAGTGATGGATTGTTCCGCTATTTTATTGGCGATGGTTCAATGAGCCGGGTATCTATATAGCGATGGTTTATTCCGCTATTTTATTGGCGATGGTTCATGCCGTCGGGTATCTATATAGCGATGGTTTATTCTGCTGTTTTATTGGCGATGGTTCATGCCATCGGGTATCTATATAACGATGGTTTATTCCGCTATTCTATTGGTGATGGTTTATGCCGCCAGATATATATAGCGATGGTTCATTCCACTAGTTTGATGGAGATGGTTCATGCCGTCGGGTATCTATATAGCGATGGTTTATTCCGATATTCTATTGGTGATGGTTTATGCCGCCGGATATATAGTGATGGTTCATTCCGCTTTTTTGATGGCGATGGTTCGTGCCACCGGGTATCTATATAGTGATGGTTCATTCCGCTAGTTCTATGGCGATGGTTTATTCCACTAGTTCTATGTTCCGCTGATTCTATAGCGATGTTTTATGCCGCAGACTCTTTGGCAAGGGATCATGCCGCTGATTTTCTAGTGATGGGTTATGCTGCTATTTACGTAGCACGGGATTGTACCGCTCACAAGCTAGGGATGTTGATTGTGTGCCGCTATTAGACGATGGAGACCGGTATGCCGCTATCTTATTAGCGATGAGTTATGGTATATTACTGTTTTGTAGCATTATTGTTGATGTCATGTGTTGACATGTACCATCACGTGATTGACGATGATATTATGGATGTCATGTATTGACATATACCGTCACGAGTTTGACGATGAGATTGTGGATGTCATGTGTTGACATGTACCGTCACATGATGACGATGACATAATGGATGTTCTATGTAGACGTGTAGCGTCGTTTCGATTAATAATATGTCTGAGTGTGCGTATTTAGTCAGATGGTTTGAGTACCAATGATGGGCGCAAGGTAGTGTCTGAGTCACTGGTTGACGATACAATTGTGCTGAGCAGGTTGCTCGATGAATAATGGATGCACTGTACAGGTGAGTGTACCGCATCACGTATTGGAGGTAACTATTTTACGAGTAGTGGTGCCCTTGGATATACTCGTTGAGATGGCTATTGGCCAAGTGACTGGTGGTAAGAGTAGTTATTGAGGAAACTACTTGTATTTATCGATGTGACGTATGGTAGACATGGTCCAACCCATACATGGAGGTGTGGAATAAAATCCTAATGAATTATGATTGCTTTGTGGTTGAGTAAGGACACCGGGATGTCGTTTATATGTTGGTATTAAAAAATATTGGGTGATGACCCACTACTCAAATTGATTGTGTGGTATGGTGTACCGTGATGAAACGTATGATACGTTGGTAGGTTTGGTATAAACCTAAGGAGACAGCGACTTGCTAGCCAGGTATTGTTGCAGTGCTATAATGTGCTTGTGATAGCCATTATACTGCTCGTTGGAACCGAGTTTGGTGAATCGTATGATGATACGATGTGGATTTATGGTGGACTTTTGTAGTCACTATATGGTATGAGGTTTGAGACAGAGAATACCTCAAGGGGACGTTTATGCGTCAAATGTTTTGAGGGACTTGTACTGAGACAGCTCAACTATATTGGGAATACCAACGTGAGTGTCAACAAGTCGTTGTTAGCTCTGGTTGAGAATCCTTGCATATGGAATGCAATGGGGGATACAATTGGAATTGTGTGATATAGTTAGTGGGGTGACACTACTATATTGGTTATATCTCTTGAAGAGATTTGAATCGTACTGTCTCGGAGACAGCTGTTACCGGTCGAGGGTTGATTGCGAATCAGTCATGGTAAGCATTACTAGTGTTGGACTAAGTAATGGCTTTTTATTTTCGGTGAGACGTACGAGGAGATGTCTCTAGGGAGGTGCTTGATATTCTGGAGTACTATGGTATTGGTACAGAGCATCATTAGATGTGTATACGCTGTGTATACGAATTTCGGATTGGTAATAGTTGCAAGGATGCACTATTCTTAACCAGTTGTGTATTTATTGGTTTCGAGATATATTTTAGTTAAATATTTCCAGGTTTTTTGAACGATGCTGGAGGGTCATTGTTCATGAGACTTTCCTTACGAGGAAGGCGGTATTAATATATCTATTGGCAATCTTTAAGAGATTTGATGAGTCGGTTCGTGTGGTGTTGATGTTGGAATCACACCATTGGTCTTTGGTTCGTCAATCATCATTCTCCACTGTGTGAGAATAACTGTGAATTGACGGTTGTATTTTGGAGGCTTGCGGGTATGTTTGAAAATACCCAAGCCAAGTGCATTGAATATGCATGTGGTGCTGGTACTTAGGCATGTATGCCGGTGTGTGTATACGAATGCCCGTATTTTGGTACTTATAGAGCATCCGATTAGTATGCTTGGATGGATGAATCTCTGGTGAGAGATTGTGGCACCTTGAGATTGGTAATCTCAATGGCACGATGTATTCTGAAGAATGATCGTGAGATTCGGTCGACTTCCTCTGATGAGGGATTGTATTTTGGAGTAATGGTAATCCATTCTGAGTAATTTGATATGTCCCTGTGTTAGGATTGTTGAATCGTGGGGTGTAAGGACCCTAGTTCCTTAACGGTGAAATCAAGATATAAACATGGCTAAACATGTATTAGAGACATCTTAGAGTTCTGGTTGCTATGTGAGCTCAATGTAATTACAGGCCAAAAATAAAACTTCAATAGTTAGTTAATTACATTCCCAAAATGAATGTTAAGACTAACAAAAATCCTGTAATCTAACTTCTTTCAAGTCTCTTTCAGCTCACAGTTCAATCCAACTCTGAGCCCCTTTTTGTCCAAAAGCGTACCTACAGGAACAACTCACCATGAGCATATATAAATCACCATTTATCACAATTTAACTTAACAAAATAATTTAAGCGCATGCGGCAAATAATAGATATGCTCCTTGATCACCACATTAGCACATTTCACTGTTGTTCCTGTTTCACAAATTTATGCACAATATCATTAGTTCGTGACATAATGATCGATAACGCGTTTCCAATTATATCCACAATATTTCACATTAATCACTAGAATTGTGACTGTTCCGGTCCCAATAAAACAGCGGAATTTTAGGACCCCTCGCTTCGACATATAGCGGCATCATATGATATCCCTCGCTTCGACAATGAGAGCGGCATGTTACTTCGCTTAAACATGACAGCGGCAAATATCATACTACCATCGCTTCATATGACAGCGGCAAGTACCTCCCTCGCTCGGAGATAAAGGCTACCGGAACATTCATCAATTCTACCACAATTAATCAAACACAATTGATTCCAATATCATGATATAACACTATCATTTCACATATTCCATCACATAAGGGGCACGATATTCACAATATACATCGTCAAAGTTATAACACGTTTTACCGTCCAATGCTCGTACGTCTCACTACGTACCTTAGTCCCAAAAGTGGAGAAGTTGTATAACTTTATCTCCTCGACGTTGTCGGTACCTGGGATGGTTCTACACAACCACACAAATCAATATTAGAAGCTAAACAATAGCCAAATACCAAAATTCAACAAAATACAACATTTTTAAAAATTACACAGCTGGCGATCGATCGCTCCACTGAGGCGATCGATCGCCTCAAATTTTTCTTCGCGGCGATCGATTGCTTCAAACATGGCGATCGATCGCCTAACCCTTGGATTGGCTACTGCCTCTCGGCGATCGGTCGCCTCGTTTCAGGCGATCGATCGCCTGCCCTGCACTTCGCCCACTGCCCTTAGGCGATCGGTCGCCTCTTTTCAGGCGATCGATCGCCTCGCACAGACACACGATTTCCACCATTTTTACACCAAAATTTCCTTCCCAACTTCCACAACACTTATACCAACAAACTCAAAACACAAAACACTTTAAACCTTCAATACACATCATAAAACAACCCCAAAATCCCACACCCAAAAACAAAACATACCAACCCAAATAAACCCATTTTCAAACTCCAAACAACAACCCAAATTCACAATAAACCTCACAAAACAACAAGGGATGATATATATATACATCCTAGGCCCCAAATCTTACCAAGAAATCACAAGAGTAAAGTTTTGCAAGAACTTCTCTTCCACCTTGGAGTTCCACTCGAAACTGTGAGGAGGAGGGTAGGGTTTGAAAAGTGTTGGGGGTTGAATAATGTGAGGGGGGTAAATATGATATGAGGTTATAGTGGGTTATGAAAGTTAATTAAATTTTACACCCCACTTCCTAACATGATGCAAATTATGCCCAACATTGTATTTTAAACACATTTCACCACAATGCGCCAAATATCAATTAAATGCATGTTTCACAAAATAATGACTACTAACACATGTAAGCCATTAAAACACCCGATTACCCAACATGCATAATGTGTACCCTGAAATGCTCTACCAGTCCACAAGACCAAGCATTTCCACATGGCGATTAATTCTAATACATAAGGCAATTACCACCATAATTAATCATACGAACACAATTTATGCCTTAAACACAATTAATCATTTCGGGGACATCACAATACTCCCCTACTTAGAATATTTCGTCCTCGAAATCGCTTGCACTTACCCCAGAAGAAACTAAACATAAACACATACCAGAGAATAGTTTCGGGTAGTGCTGCACCATATGCCGTTCCGTCTCCCACGTGGCCTCTTCGACACCCCGACGATCCCACTGAACCTTGACCATCGGTATAACCTTGCTTCGAAGTATGCGATCCTCTCGATCCAGAATTCTGACTGGCCGTTCAACATAGGACACATCTGAACTCAACTGAACCTCTGAAGGCTGCAACACATGAGACGGGTCTGGTTCATACTTCCTCAACATAGATACATGGAAGACATCATGTATACCAGACAAGGACGGCGGTAGGGCCAAACGATAAGCCAAAGTGCCGATGCGCTGCAATACTTCGTACGGCCCAACATATCTCGGAGACAACTTCCCACGCATACCGAAACGAACTACACCTCTGAAAGGTGAGATTTTCAGAAAGACTCTGTCTCCCACTTGGAATTCCAATGGTCGCCGTCGTTTATTAGCATAGGCCGCTTGCCTATCTTGAGCTGCTTTCATTTTCTGACGGATCACTTTGATTTTCTCTTCCATTTCTCGAATCAATTCCGGTCCTCCGACCGTCTTACTAGTCAAATCTTCCCAGTACAACGGTGACCTACATCGTCGACCATAAAGGGCCTCGAATGGAGCCATCTGAATGCTCGCTTGATAACTGTTGTTATAAGAGAATTCCACTAGTGGCACTGAATCTTGCCACGGAGTATCGAACTCCAAAACACACGCCCTCAATATGTCCGCAAGCGTCTGTATGGTACGCTCTGTCTGACCGTGTGTCTGAGGGTGATAAGTCGTACTCAGCCTCACTTCTGTACCCAAAGCCGATTGAAGACCCTCCCAAAAGTGCGATGTGAACCGCGGGTCTCTATCAGACACAATCGAGACTGGGATGCCATGCAATCTCACCACGTCCCCTACATACAACTGGGCCATCTTTAAGTATGTGAAAGACATACAATATGGGATGAAGTGAGCCACCTTAGTCAGTCGATCCACAATTACCCAGATCGCATCGAATCCCGAGGCAGTCCTTGGCAAGTGGGTCACGAAATCCATAGAGATGTGCTCCCACTTCCACTCTGGTATCTCTAAACTCTTCAACTCGCCTCCGGGCCTCTGCCTTTCTGCTTTCACTTGTTGGCAAATTAGGCACTTCTTAACGAATGACATAACGTCTCTCTTCATCCGTCTCCACCAAAATTGATCACACAAGTCCTTGTACATCTTTCTCCCACCTGGATGGATTCTAAATCTGCTACTGTGAGCACGATGCAAGATTCCTTGACGCAACTCTGGTGCCCTCGGCACTACCCAACGGTTACCAAGCCTCAAGGAACCATCTTCTGCTACACTGAACTTCGATAATTGACCCAGACGTAAGTATGACAACCATCTCTGCACCTCAACGTCTGTCATCTGAGCTTTCCTGATAAGTTCAAAGATGTCCGGTTCTGCCAATAAGGTCGATACCAGCACCGGCGATACATCTAAATCAAAATCATATCCCAAATGACAACAAGAGGTCATCAAGGCCGACAACTGAATAACATCATCTGCCGTATACTTCACCTTCCTACTTAAGGCGTCAGCTGTCAGGTTTGCCTTCCCTGGATGGTACTCTATCTTGCAATCATAGTCCTTGAGCAAGTCCATCCACCTCCTTTGCCTCATATTCAGTTCCGCTTGGGTAAATAGGAACTTCAAGCTCTTATGATCCGTGTAAATGGTGAAAGAAGTACCAAATCATGAACCGGGTACCTGGTCTCATGAGGCTTCAACTACCTCGATGCATAAGCCACCACATGCTTATCCTGCATTAGTACACAGCCCAATCCCTGCAGTGATGCATCCGTGTACAAAGCAAACCTTTCGTTCTCCGAGGGGATCACCAGAACAGGTGTTGTAGTCAACCGGTGCTTCAACTCTTGGAAGCTTTGCTCACATGCCTCAGACCAAGAAAACGGAACACCCTTCTGAGTCAACTGCGTCAACGGCTTAGTGATCTTAGAGAATCCCTCGACGAAACGTCGGTAGTAACCCGCTAAACCGAGGAAGCTACGGATCTCGGGCACAGATGTAGGCGCAGACCAATCCATCACTGCTTCCACTTTCCTGGGATCCACAGAAATCCCATCACTAGAGATCACATGCCCCAAAAATACCACGCTGCTCAGCCAAAATTCACACTTGCTCAGCTTAGCATACAACTGATTGTCCCTCAGAATCTGGAGCACTGTCCTCAAATGATTCCTGTGATCTTCCTCGCTCCGAGAATAGATAAGTATATCCTCAATAAATACGATGACGAATTGATCCAAATAGGGTTGGAACACTCGATTCATCAAGCTCATAAACACAGCCGGGGCGTTTGTCACTCCAAACGGCATGACCAAAAACTCATAGTGACCATAACGGGTTCGGAAGGCCGTCTTCTGCACATCATCCTCTCTAACCCGGATCTGGTGGTACCCCGACCTCAAATCAATCTTACTGTACAACCTCGTGCCCTGCAACTGATCAAACAAGTCGTCGATCCGCGGAAGAGGGTATTTATTCTTCACTGTGGCCTTATTCAATTGTCTGTAGTCGATGCACAATCTCATCGACCCTGTGGGGTCTTCCCACCTTAACAGTGATTAAAAGACATAAGAAGGACTAATCATGCATTAAGGTAACATCTTAAGGTTTTGGTTGATTCACGAGCTACAGGATTACAGGCCAAAATACAAAATTTCCAAAATAATTCATTACATTCTAAAGGAATGTCATTTAGATTTACACTACTCCTAGAGTAGATACTAATCATAACTTGAATTCTATACATTCCTGTGTCCCTCGTAGCTCACTGCCTCAACCCGACCCTTAGTCCTTTCGTCCAAAAGTGTACCTACAGGGACAACACATCATGAGCATATATAATCTTACTTAACATTATAAACATCATAATAAATGCATGAAACATTGGTTATGTAATATGCTGGTTATACATTCACTTCTTATTGTTGTCCCTGATTTAGAATCATGCATATGGGGCATCTTACCCCCGTGGCATCTTACCACAACATCATCGTATGGCCTCTTACCATATGGGGCATCTTACCCCGTGGCATCTTACCACAATACATCGCATGGCCTCTTACCATGTGGGGCATCTTACCCCGTGGCATCTTACCACAATACATCGCATGGCCTCTTACCATGTGGGGCATCTTACCCCGTGGCATCTTACCACAATACATCACATAAATGTCATCATATAAGCATCGTATAAGCAATAAACATCATATGAACTTCATCGTATAAACATCGTCATTTCTTCGTGAATACTCATGCAATAAAAGCATAGTCGTAGTATAGAGATGTGTGTTACCGTCCGATGCCCGTACGCTTCTTACGTACCTTTTCAAAAGGAGGAGGAGTCAACATAATTTATCTCCTTGATGGTGCTGGTACCTGGGATGGTTCTACAAGACCACATAATACCATATTAGATGCCTCAAAACCATCTTACATCATAAACTTAACAAAATAAAACATCATCATATTTTTCAACTTTCTGCCTCTCTCGATCGATCGGCCCTATGTCTCGATCGATCGAGACACTGTGCACAAAAAGTGCCTTAGCTTCCTGCCTCGCTCGATCGATCGAACATTTTACCGATCGATCGAGGAGCTTCACCGATCGATCGAGAAATCCTTCGATCGATCGGCACCAAAATTTTGAAAACATGTTTAGACCTTCTGTCTCGCTCGATCGATCGGAACTAAATCTCGATCGATCGAGAGCTCTGAAAATCGGGATTTTTCCCCAGATTTTTGAGCACTACATTTCACACCATCTTTTCTACCTCATAACACATCTTTCATGCTGAAACAAACATGTGAAGAACTTCATAAAATATCCATGTAAGCCCTTAAATCAAAGGTTTAACGAAACTTAAGCTAACATGCATCATAACATCATCATAATCTTCATCCTTAACCAACTTTTACAAAAACAGAACATGTATCCCTTTGCCCAGATTTTCGAGCATATAGTTTCATAACTAGAAATCTATCACATAAGACATGTAAATGCTCAAACATCCATGCTAGTAGTTACATAAAACTACCTTGTAAGCATCTCTACCAAGGTTCCACCCAAACCTATACTTAACATGCTTTAAAATCAACCCACCATAACTATACCCAACCCTATAACAGAGTATGAAGTCTTACCCCCTTTTTCTTCCTCAAATTAGCAAGCTTTTACACAAAGCTTCACAGCCTCTTTCCTTCTCTAATCTGCAGCTCCAGGGACGAAAAGAGAGGGAGGAGGAGGTGGAGGGAATTGATTGCAAGGAAATGATCATAGCATGGGTTGGGGCAAGTGGAGGTATGGGTGTGAAACAAGTGGGTTGACAAGTGGGGGATGGGTGGTGACAGAGTTGGGGGGGTGGGGTGGTGTGGTTGGGGTGCCATGTGGTGTTTAATTGTATCCCGGTATATAGTACGATGTATTAAAATATCCTCACTCGATATTTTCTAACTTCATATAATTAATACATCCCTTAAAATACCCAACATGCTCCCCACATCATATCATCATAACATAAATCGTGGCCCCCAATTTAAATACACCATAACCCTTAAACACATCATAATTCATCATCATAGAACATAATCATATTACATTTCGGGGGTATTACATTACTCCCCTACTTATAAGATTTCGTCCCCGAAATCCACATGCATCATCGTATCGAAACTAAACATAAAGACATACCAGAGAATAGTTCCGGATAGTGATGCACCATATGCCGACGATCCCACTGAACTTTGACCATCGGTATAACTTTACTTCGTAGTCTGCGATCCTCTCGATCCAGAATTCTGATTGGTCATTCAACGTAGGCATCTGAGTCTAACTGTACTTCAGTAGGCTGTAAGACATGAGACGGGTCTGGCTCATACTTCCTTAACATAGAGACATGGAAAACATCGTGTATGCCAGATAAAGATGGCGGTAGAGCCAAACGATATGCCAAAGTACCGATACGCTGTAAAACTTCATATGGCCCAACATACCTCGGAGATAAATTTCCCCGCATCCCAAAACGAACCACACCCCTGAAGGGAGAGATCTTTAAGAAAACCCTGTCTCCTAACTGGAATTCTAGCGGTCGTCGCCGCTTATTGGCATAGGCCGCTTGCCTATCCTGGGCCGCTTTCATCTTTTGGCGTATCATCTTAATCTTACCTTCCATATCCTTGATCATATCCGGTCCTCCGACCGCTTTGCTAGTCAAGTCCTCCCAATACAGTGGTGATCTACATCGTCGTCCATACAGAGCTTCAAAAGGGTCCATTTGAATGCTCGCCTGATAACTGTTATTATAGGAGAACTCCACCAGCGACACTGAATCCTGCCACGGAGTATCAAACTCCAAAACACATGCCCTCAACATGTCCTCGAGCGTCTGAATGGTACACTCTGTTTGGCCGTCTGTCTGAGGGTGATAGGCCGTACTCAGTCTCACCTCTGTGCCCAAAGCTGTCTGGAGACCCTCCCAGAAATGTGAAGTGAACCTCGGGTCCCTGTCAGACACTATCGAGACTGGAATACCATGCAACCTCACCACATCCCGTATATACATCTGGGCCATCTTCAAGTATGTATATGACATACTGTAAGGGATGAAATGAGCCGTCTTCGTCAGCCTATCCACGATCACCCAGATCGCATCAAATCCTGAGGCCGTCTTAGGTAAGTGGGTCACAAAGTCCATAGATATATGCTCCCACTTTCATTCAGGCACCTCTAAGCTCTTCAACTCACCACCAGGCCTCTGCCTCTCTGCCTTTACCTGTTGGCAGATCAAACATCTTTTAACGAAAACAATTACCTCACGCTTCATGCGTCTCCACCAGAATTGATCGCATAGATCTTTGTACATCTTCTTTCCCCCTGGGTGGATACTGAATCGACTACTGTGAGCTCGCTCCAATATTCCTCTACGCAGTTCTGGTGTATCTGGGACTACCCATCGGTTGCCCAGTCTCAAGGAATCATCCTCAGCCACTCTAAACTTGGATGGTTGGCCTTGAAGGATCTATGATGTCCACCTCTGAACCTCACTATCCGACTTCTGGGCCTTCCTGATCGCCTCAAATATGTCTGGCTCCGCCAATAGGGTCGACACTCGCACAGGCGACGTGTCTACATTGAAATCATAGCCCAGTTGGCAATAAGACGTCATCAAGGCTGACAAACACATAACATCCTCTGCAGTACTCTTCACCTTCAGACTTAAGGCGTCTGCTATCAAGTTTGCTTTACCTGGATGGTACTCAATTTCACAATCATAATCTTTGAGCAAATCCATCCATCTTCTTTGCCTCATATTCAACTCTGCCTGAGTGAATAAGACCTTCAGGCTCTTATGGTCCGTATATATAGTGAAAGACGTGCCATACAAATCTTCAAGGCGAATATGATGGCCGCCAGTTCTAAATCATGCACTGGATACTTAGCCTCGTGTGGCTTCAGCTGCCTCGATGCATAAGCCACCACATGCTTATCTTGCATCAACACACAGCCCAAGCCCTGTAATGACGCATCCGTATACAAGGCGAACCTCTTATCCTCAGACGGAATCACCAGCACAGGCACTGTAGTCAAACGACGCTTCAGCTCTTGGAAGCTTTCCCTCACAAGCTTCGGACCAAAAGAAGGGGACTCCTTTCTGAGTCAGCTGCGTCAGGGGTTTGGCAATCTTCGAAAAACCCTCGACGAAACGTCGGTAATATCCTGCCAAACCGAGAAAACTCCTTATCTCAGGTACAGAAGTGGGTGCAGCCCACTCCATCACAGCTTCAATCTTCCTTGGATCCACAGATATCCCGTGGCTAGATATGACATGGCCTAAAAATACCACGTTGTCCAACCAGAACTCGCACTTACTAAGCTTCGCATATAGCTGATGATCCCTAAGGATCTGAAGCACTATCCTCAAGTGTCTTACGTGCTCTTCTTCCGTCTGAGAGTAGATAAGTATGTCGTCAATGAAGACTATGACGAACTGATCCAAATATGGCTGGAATACCCTGTTCATCAAACTCATGAAGACAGCTGGGGCATTCGTCACCCCAAAAGGCATGACCAGGAATTCATAGTGCCCATATCTTGTCCTGAAAGCCGTCTTCTGAACATCATCTTCTCTTACTCGAATCTGATGGTACCCCGACCTCAGATCGATCTTACTGTAGAGCCTCGTTCCCTGCAACTGATCAAACAAGTCATCAATCCTCGGAAGTGGATACTTGTTCTTGACTGTGGCCTTATTCAGTTGCCTATAGTCAATGCATAGGCGCATCGATCCATCTTTCTTCTTAACAAATAAGACAGGCGCACCCCATGGCGATACGCTAGGGCGTATGTAGCCCTTATCAAGGAGTTCCTGCAACTGTATCTTTAACTCCCTTAACTCTGCTGGTGCCATCCTATACGGGGCACGAGAAATTGCAGACGTCCCTGGTAGCAACTCAATCCCAAACTCGACCTCTCTCGTCGGTGGGAATCCGGGAATCTCCTCCGGAAAGACATCAGGAAACTCCGCCACTACGGGCACATCCTCAACCTTTAATTCCTCCCTCTTATCCGTCACGTCAACAGCATAGATAAGATATCCCGCATGACATCGTTCCAATAGCTGTGTCATCTTGACAGCAGATATTAACGGAATCTTCGGACGGGAACCATCCCCATAGAATGTCCATTGGACTCCCAATACAGATCTAAATCGGACAGTCCTTTGCCTGCAGTTCACCACTGCTTGATACTTGTTCAGAACATCGATGCCCACAATGTAATCGAAGTCTGTCATTCCCAACACAATCAAATCTGATCTTAACTCATTATCCTCAAAATAAATGAGGCCATCATAAACAATCCGATCCGTAGTCAAACTTCTTCCAGCGGGGGTTGAGACCGTAAGAGGCATGGGGGACGGAGAAGTGCATATGTGGTGCCTTTCAACAAAACTCGTCGACACAAAAGAGTGTGACGCACCTGTGTCTATCAATATAAGAGCAGGGTGCGTAAATAAAAGACACGTACCCGCTATAACTTCCTCCGGGGCCGCCGTAGCCTGCTCCCTTGTCAAAGCATACACCTGTCCCTGAGGTGGCCCCGCGGGCTGACCTCCATACTGTCTTGGCACAAAAGGTGGCCGGTGTTGTGCCGTTCTGTCCGCAGGTCTCCCCATAGAGTTCTGCTGTCTTCCCCTGTTGGGACACTGCCGAGCAAAGTGGCCTCTGTCGCCACAGACATAGCATCCTACGCAGTCTTTTGCCAAATGTGGTTGCCCACAAAGAGTGCACTGAACTCTTCCAGATCTGTCTCCCTAAGACTGTCCTCTCCCAGATGGAGCATCATTCCTACCTTTCCCTTTCCATCGATTCTCGGGCCTCTTGCCACTGAATCTCGATGCCGAAGTGTTCCCCCTAGGCTTAAACTGATCACCTCTGGGCTTCAAATTGTCAGAAGTGGATCTCTGAGGGGGTGCCGGAGGTGGCACAGCATCAGGATATGCACCGACTCCCAGTTCAGCTAGCTCAGCTCGTGAGAGTGCATCATCAAAACAAGCAGGGCCATAAGTGATCACCCTGTCATACAGTTCAGGCCTCAAGTGTGATGACCTGGGATTGGAGATGTTAATCCCGGAGTGTTAATAACCCCTAAAGATGTTTTACGTAGCGATTTGGAGTTTAATCGCGATGTTGGGCCTTCTGGGCTCGTTTATTTGGGTAGTTGGGATCGTTGGATCCCGAGGATGAGATTGTATTCACATTACGGTGTAAAACCTAAGAGTTGAGTTTTTAATGTGTCTCGGAATCTCGGGTGCTGTGTGAGCACCGGTAGAGGGTTTTGGAGTTAGAGAGAGAGTTTTTGAAAACAGATGATTTTTAAGGAATCACGATGTATTTGTGGGGCTATTAGTTTTTCGGGATATTTTGCTATAAATACAAGTTGAACCCGAGATTTTTATGAAAATATCATTTCAGCCCAATTTTCTTTCTCTCTCCCCGCCATTCCCGAAACCCGCTGCTACAGTACCCCCGCGCACGAAAACGCCGCGCCCGCCGCCGTCCGGCCGCCGTTCGGCGCGTGCGACCTATCACCGGCTTCGTCTCGACGAGACGCACCTTTCCCCTCCGTCAATTCGAAGTTTCATCGCGGTTTGAGTTCGGATTTTACAGAAGAGCGGCGATCCCCAAATTCTAGGGTTTGTCGATTTTAGTCGATTTTCCTTCCGATTTTCGATTGGGTAACGTTCTTTACCTCTTTTTCGTCCCTCTCATGTAATTCCCTGCTTTATTTGGTGGATTTATGTTCGAATTTAAAGAACTTTAAGGGTTCGAATTTTAAAGGCTTGTTTGGTTCGAATTTATGCTTTTTTTCGTGGGTTAAGGTTCGAAAATTGTGAGTTTTGGAAGGGTTGTGACGATTCTTGTTATGGATCATTCATTACATGTTTTAGATGTATTGTTGATGCTTAATTGCGTCCGAATTTAAGGTATTGAGTTCGAATTTAGGGCTTTGAAATTCCAAAATTTGGGGGTTTTTGGCAAGGGTGATGATTCTTGCTATTAATGGTTTAATTCACTTTTTAGATGAATTATGATGTTTAATTTGGGTTCGATTTGTGAGATAAGGGTTCGAAAATTTGTAGGGTATCCTTGAACAATTTTCGTTGTTGTCTCATTCGTTCCCCTCCCTGCATGTACCCTGCCCCGGGTCTTTTAAATGATTTATTGTCGTGTGTTGACAATATTTTGAGGGTGATGGGTGTGCTTGAGCATTGGTTGCATGTTCGTAAATAATCGTGAATTATTTATCGTGTTAGCACATCATTCCTCGGGGCATGGAACTCGAGCAAGGTTTGGCTCGGACTTCGAGGATTTAAGGTACGTTTAGCGTACGAGCATAACTTAAATGATGTTTTACAAGTATGATGCATGATTTAAAATACATGAAATGCTTTACTATGATGGCACCGTGACTTGGTTACGTTATGTTGAATCACATGGTGAAATGCTTGGTGCCGCTATTAAGCGAGCAAACGATGGGTGTGGTCGCTACGGAGCGAACACCAGTAGTATGACGCTACTTTGAAGTAAGAAATGAAAATGTGGTGTTGATTAGATTTCTATGATATCTGTATTTTATTCCCTATTGGTAATGAATAGGAACAGAGACGTAGTTAATCAGAGAAGTGATTAACTAGTATCGGAAGTTAAGGAAGTCTCAATATGATATCTAGAATTATGATAATTGCTAGATAAAGAAAGATGTTATGAAATGTTGTTAATTCGAAACTGGTTAGGGTTAACCAATATGATGATTAACTGCATATTCAGGATTTGATGATTTATCTGTTTTGAGAACAGGGTTATTACAGGGGTACGCTAGGATGAGGATGATACCATCCAGGCAGTGTCACATATGTTCCACAATATTTACATTTTTTGTAAATTATGTATTATGTCATTATGATTATGAAATTGTGGAATTGGTATGCTCACCCCGTTGGGGGCTGTCTCTGTTGGGGCAGGTGAACAGGTACATCGATGGCTTTGGAGATGAGCTCGAGCTGTTGATTGGATCTACTCCCAGGATCGTGGTACCAGGGCTTGATGGAGCACGGTATCGTATAGAGTACCTATATACCCATGATGATTATATACATGTTGATGATGCTCGCATGTGAGCACGATTATACTTGTATATGGGTTGTATGTAAAGGCATGAGCCTTTCTCTCTTTCATTCTATGTTGCATGCAATTAGAGGTAGAATTGCTAAATGATAAGAGAGTCATTGGTGTATTTGTGGGTGTTGAAACCCACTTTTGTCGGCATATGTGTGGTGTCTTCCCTGGCTGGGAATTTACTTGTATTACTGCTTTCTGATGAGTATTATGTGTTCCCTGGCCGGGAATTATGTTATATGCTGTGCTTTTTTTTTGGGATAGCTCTATTTATGGGGAGACTCTGCCCAAATTTTTATAAAAGTTCACAATGTGAAAAATGGCACCAAGAGGTTGGTAAAGGGCAATCATATGAGTCTTTTATTGTTAGGATGATGATCTTACAACATTGAGTATTAAAGGAAGTTTTGTAATTGACATTCAATGGTAAAGTATCATCTGAGCTTCCCGATTGGCTTTTTATAGAAAGCATGTACCACACATAGTGGTTAATACACTAATCAAGGGTTAAGTATACGGGGTCCTTACATTAGTGGTATCAGAGCAGTGGTTGCTCATTGGGGCTGTTGAGGGCCTAGGAAGTTATTGATAGCACATATTTATGCATGATGGCATTAATGTTATACGACATGACTAATTGTTTATGTGCTTAAATGATATGAAAAGTAGTATTGCTAACCATTGTGGTTGCAGGAATCGTGTGGAACACGATAGGATGGCATTAATAGCGATGTCTAACACTCTATATGCTACGTGCCAAGGAACCTGATTTTGGAAGAAAATCAGGGAAAAGAAAGATATGATGTATTGTCTGAGGACAGACTGGGTAGACAACCGACAGTGGAATACTTCGGTATGGTCTCAATTATTAATTGAATATGCTAATGCGTTTGTTTATGTAATGCTCAAGCAAGGAAGGTACGTAAGAAACGTACGAGCATCAAACGGTAACATATTCCTAAACTATGACCTTGCATTAATTGCATGAGTATTTATGATGATGATTATGATGATGTTTACGATGATGTTTACGATGATGATGATTATGATGATGTTTATGATGATGTTTACGATGATGTTTACGATGATGATGATCATGATGATGTTTATGATGACGTATACGAGAGTGGGTAAGATGCCCCTGTGGTAAGATGCCACACAATGTTTATGATATGGCAAGACGCCATATGATTGGGTGAGATGCCCCTGTGGTAAGATGCCACACAGTGTTTATGATATGGTAAGACGCCATATGATTGGGTAAGATGCCCATGTGGTAAGATGCCACACGATGATTATGTTATGGAAAGATGTCGTCTAACAGGGTAAGATGCCCATATGGTAAGAGACCATACGATGTTATTATGTGGTAAGACGCCACAGGGTAAGATGCCCATATGGTAAGAGACCATACAATGTTATTATGTGGTAAGACGCCACAGGGTAAGATGCCCATATGGTAAGAGACCATGCAATGTTATTATGTGGTAAGACGCCACAGGGTAAGATGCCCATATGGTAAATGTGGTAAGACGCCACAGGGTAAGATGCCCATATGGTAAGAGACCATACAATGTTATTATGTGGTAAGACGCCACAGGGTAAGATGCCCATATGGTAAATGTGGTAAGACGCCACAGGGTAAGATGCCCATATGGTAAGAGACCATACAATGTTATTATGTGGTAAGACGCCACAGGATGGGATGCCCATATGGTAAGAGACCATACAATGTTATTATGTGGTAAGACGCCACAGGGTAGGATGCCCATAAGGTAAGAGGCCATACAATGTTATTACGTGGTAAGACGCCACGGGGTAGGATGCCCATAAGGTAAGAGGCCATACAATGTTATTACGTGGTAAGACGCCACGGGGTAAGATGCCCATATGGTAAGAGGCCATACAATGTTATTACGTGGTAAGACGCCACGGGGTAAGATGCCCATATGGTAAAATGCCATACAATGTTATCACGTGGTAAGATGCCACACGATGTTATGATATGGTAAGATGCCATACGATTGGGTAAGACGCCCACGTGGTAAGATGTCACACGAGGTTATGATATGGTAAGATGACATACGATGGGGTATGATACCCATATGTACGAATGTGAATCAGGGTCAACAAAAAGAAGCTGACGAGTACCCAGCATGTTTACTTAACTATGATTTCGTACATTTACCGTTATACTTATATGACGATGATGTATAAGATGACGATGCTTATATGATGATGATGTATAAGATGACGATGCTTATATGATGATGATGTATAAGATGACGATGCTTATAAGATGATGATATATAAGATGATGATGCGTATATGATGATGATGTATAAGATGATGATGTATAAGATGATGACGCTTATATGATGATGATGTATAAGATGATGATGTATAAGATGATGATGCTATAAGATGATGATGCCTATATGATGATGATGTATAAGATGATGATGTATAAGATGGTGATGCTATAAGATGATGATGCTTATAAGATGATGATGTATAAGATGATGATGTATGAGATGATGATGTATGAGATGATGATGCTTATATGATGATGATGTATAAGATGATGATGCCTGTGATGACCAGGGATTATAGGTGTTAATCCCGGAGTGTTAATAACCCGTAAAGTTGTTTTACGTGGCGAATTGGAGTTTAATCGAGGTGTCGGGCCTTCTGGGCTCGTCTATTTGAGTAGTTGGGATCGTTGGATCCCGAGGTTGAGATCGTATTCTCGTTTCGGTGAAAACCTGTGAGTTGGGTTTTTAGTAGGACTCAGAATCTCGGGTGCTGTGTGTGGGCACCGGTAGGGAGTTTTTGAGTTAGAGAGAGAATTATTGAAAACAGATGATTTTTAATGAATCATGATGTATTTGTGGGGATATTAGTATTTCGGGGTATTTTTTTGCTATAAATACCAGTTGAACCCGAGATTTTTATTATCGGAACCATTTTCTTCCCCTCCTTCTCTCTCCCCGTAGCCGCGCCATTCTCGATCCCCTTTTGACCCACGCCGCTTCCAGGCGTGCGCCCGCCGCCGTCCGGCCGCCGTTCGGCGCGTCCGACCCGCCGCCGTGATCGTCTCTTCCAGGCGCTTCTATACGTACCAACAATTTGAAGTTTGGTCAAGAATCGAGCTCGGATTTGCCAGAAAAGCGTAGGGTTCAAAAACTGGATTTCATCCGATTTTGGGGCGCGATTTTGGTATGATTTTGGTACGATTTTTCTGATGTTTTTGGGGCGTTTTTATGCTGCTTTTGAGACGATGATTTCATACTTTCATGGGTCGAAAATTTGTTGCTTATGGTTTCGAATTTGAACACTGATTTCGTGACTTAGGGTTTCGAAAATTTGGGTTTTTGGTATGAGGATGATGATTCATGTTGTTATTCGATTATTTCATGTTTAAATGCATTATGATGCTTGATTGTGTTCGAAATTGAGGAATCGGATTTGAAGTTAGGGCTTGAATTCGAATTTTGGGGGTTTTGGCATGTGGGGCGATTATTGTTGTTGTTAAATGATTAATTCATGTGTTAGATGAATTATGGTGATTATTCGGGTTTGATTTGTGTTGGTTGGGTTCGAATTATTGAAGGTGTTCTTAGGCAATTTTTCGATATGCCGCATTCGTTTTCCCTCCCTGCATGTACCCTGCCCCGGGTCTTTTAGATGTTTAATTGTCGTGTGTCGACAATATTTTGAGGGTTATGGATGTGCTTGAGCATGGGTTGCATGTTCGTAAATAATTGTGAATTATTTACCGTGTTAGCACATCGTTCCTCAGGGCATGGAACTCGAGCAAGGTTTGACTCGGACTTCGAGGATTTAAGGTACGTTTAGCGTACGAGCATAGTTTAAATGATGTTTTACAAGTATGATGCATGATTTAAGATATACGATATGTTTTACTATGATGGTATCGGGACTTGGTTACGTTATGTTGATTCACATGGTGTAATGCTTAGTGCCGCTATGAAGCGAGCAAATGATGAGGTGTGGTTGCTACGGAGCAAACACCGAAAGTATGACGTTACCTTGAAGTAAGAAATGAAAAGGTGGTATTTGATTAGATATCTAGGATATCTGTATTTTATTCCCTATTGGTAATAAATAGGAACAGAGACGTAGTTAATCAGAGAAGTGATTAACCAGTATCGGAAGTTAAGGAAATCTCAATACGATATCTAGAATTATGATCATTGCTAGATTAAGTAAGATGTTATGAAAAGATGTTATGAAGCGATGTTATGAAACGATGTTATGAAACGATGTTATGAAATGATGTTATGAAATGTTACTAATCATTGCCAAATAAAATAAGATGTTATGAAAGGTTACTGATTTGAGACTGGCTAGGGTTAACCAATATCATGATTAACTGCATATTTAAGATTTGATGATTTATCTGTTTTGAGAACAGGGTTATTACAGGGGTACGTTATGATGAGGATGATACCATCCAGGAAGTATCACATATGTTCCACAATATTTACATTCCGTAAATTATGTATTATGTCATTTTGATTATGAAATTGTGGAATTGGTATGCTCACCCCGTTGGGGGCTGTCTCTGTTGGGACAGGTGAACAGGTACATCGATGGCTTTGGAGATGAGCTCGAGCTGTTGATTGGATGTACTCCCAGGATTGTGGTACCAGGGCTTGATGGAGCACGGTATCGTATAGAGTACCCATATACCCATGATGGTTTTATGCATATTCATGATGCTCGCATGTGAGCACGATTATACTTGTATATGAGTCTTTCTCTCTTTCATTCTATGTTGCATGCAATTAGAGGTAGAATTGCTAAATGATAAGAAAGTCATTGGTGTATTATGTGGGTGTTGAAACCCACTTTTGTCGTCATATGTGTGGTGTCTTCCCTGGCTGGGAATTTACTTGTATTACTGCTTTCTGATGAGTATTGTGTATTCCCTGGCCGGGAATTATATTATGTGATGTGCTTGTGTTTTGGGATAGCTCAATTTTATGGGGAGACTCTGCCCAAATTTTTATAAAAGTCCACAATGTGAAAAGTGGCAAAATGGGATGGTAATGGGCAACTCTATGAGTCTATATGTTAGTAGAGATGATTCTATAACGTTGATCATTAGAGAAATTTTAGAGTTGCCATTCAATGGTAAAGTATCATCTGAGCTTCCCGATTGGCTTTTTATTGAAAGCATGTGCCACACCTAATGATTAATACACTAATCAAGGGTTAAGTATATGGGGTCCTTACATTAGTGGTATCAGAGCAGTGGTTGCTCGTTGGGGCTGTTGAGGGCCTAGGAAGTTATTGATAGCACATCTTTATGCATGATGGCATTAATGTTATACGACATGACTAATTGTTTATGTGCTTTTATGTTATGAAAAGTGGTATTGCTAACCATTGTGGTTGCAGGAATCGTGTGGAACACGATAGGATGACATTCATAGTGATGTCTAACACTCTATATGCTACGTGCCGAGGAACCTGATTTTGGAAGAAAATCAGGGAAAAGAAAGATATGACGTATTGTCTGAGGACAGACTGGGTAGACAACCGACAGTGGATTACTTCGGTATGGTCTCAATTATTATTGAATATACTAATATGTTTGTTCATATAATGTTCAAGCAAGGAAAGTACGTAAGAAGCGTACGGCATCGGACGGTAACACACTCCTAACTTTGACTATGCATTGGATGCATAAGTATTTATGATGTTTATGATGATGATGATTATGATGATAATGTTATGATGATAATGATTTTGATAAGTAGGTTTATGACGAATATGCTATGATGACGATGTTTATGACAAGTTTATGATGATGTGTTACGATGTTATGATGTGGTAAGATGCCCATATGGTAAGAGGCCATACTCCTATATTATGATCATACTATGACTGCATGAGAATTTACGATGCCATGATGATGTGTTTAATGAATGAAAAAGTGATAAGATGTTTAAGATGATGTTATGATAAGTAAGTTCACGGTGAAGATGATTTTATAATGAATAAAGATGACAAGATACTTACGATGATGTTATGATAAATGAAGATGATATGACGTTTACGATGACGACTATGATAAGTAATGATGATGTTAATATGATGTTTATAGAATGATATGATGTTTATAAGGTGGTAAGATGCCACAGGGTAAGATGCCCATATGCATGAATATGAACTAGGGAAAATGAAAAGAAGTTAATGAATAACCAGCAAGCTTACTCAACTATGATTTCGTACATTTACTGTTTTATCTCTAAGATAATGATGCTATAAGATGATGATGCTTATATGATGATGATGTTACAAGATGATAATGTATGTTTCACTATGTTACTTAGAATGGTTGAATGTCCGGTGGTTATTATGGGCAAGCGAGGAAGGTCTTGCCGCTCACATAGCTGATGAGCGATGGGGTACATCCGCTATCAAGGTGTAGCGATGGGTATCATCCGCTGATGAGCGATGGGGTACATCCGCTATCAAGGTGTAGCGATGGGTATCATCCGCTGAGCGATGGGGTACATCCGCTATCAAGGTGTAGCGACGGGTATCATCCGCTGTATAAGAGATACATCCGCTATCAAGGCGTAGCGATGGGTATCATACGATGTGCTATGTCGAGCGAGGGGGCCAATTGTGCCGCTGTCATAATGGAACCGGGACAGTCCCATTTCTAATTAACATAGTTTGTTGTGAGTATATATGTGAATATGATGTTTATGATGATGTTTATGATGAGTAAAGATGATATGATGATTATGATGATGTTTATGATGATAACGATGCCTCATTCCGCTATGTTACGATGACTCACTCTTTTATGAGGATTGGCGATGATTTATGCCGCCGGATATGATGATAGCGATGCCTCATTCCGCTATGTTACTATGACACACTCTTTTACGAGGATTGGCGATGATTTATGCCGCCGGATATGATGATAGCGATGCCTCATTCCGCTATGTTACTATGACACACTCTTTTACGAAGATTGGCGATGGTTTATGCCGCCGGATATGTTAATAGCGATGTCCCATTCCGCTATTATGTGGATTTACGATGACTCATTCTTCTATGAGGATTGACGATGATTGGTGCCACCAGATATGTTGATAGCGATGCCTCTTTCCGCTGTTATGTAGACGATGATTCAGGCTCAGGTGTATAGCGAGGTTTCATGCCACTTATTATATGACGAGGTATCATGCCGTCGATTCTATAGCGATGGATAGTGCCGCTATGTACTCAGCACAGGATTATGCCGCCTTCGAGCGATGAGTGCTGATTTCGCACTATTATCTAGCGACGGAGACAGGTATGCCGCTATCTTGTTAGCGATGAGGTACGAGATATTGCTATTCTATTAGCTTTATTGTAGCTGTATTGCGTTGATATACATGTTTTATTATGCCTATTTTACTAGCATGATGGTGGATGACATACGCTGATGTGCATGGACCGTCACGAGTTGACTGGGTTGTTTAGATGTCATTGTTGACATGTATTGTCACTAGTTGGCAATGCCTTAGATACCATGAGTTGGCCTGTGTCGTCACAGGATGACGATGACGATAGTGTAGGAGATGTCTTATTAGACATGCATCATCATTACGATGAACAATGCGTTGAGTATACGTTTTCAGTTGTATGCCTTGGGTGCCAATGTCGGGCACAAGGTGGTGTGTGCGTCACCGATTAACGTGGCCCTTATACCGAGCGGGTTGCTCGAGGAATGGATGGACGCACTGTACATGTGATTGTACCGCAGAAATTGTTTGAAGTAATCGTATTTCGAGTGGTGATACCCTTGAGGTAGGCTCGTTGGAATGGCTTTTGGCCATGTTTTTGACGACAGGAGTAATCGTGGAGGAATTACTCGCTTGCTATTGATAGGACATATGGTAGACATGGTCACACCAACCATGAGAATGTAAGATGGGTCCTAAGGAAGTAGGATCAGGTTATGTTAAGTGCATGGGGACATTGGAGTGTCCAGGGTATTTCAGCATTGGAGGAATGTTGGGTAAAGACCCACTACTCTATTGATTTTCTTCCCATGGTATGGTATGCCGTGCGGAAACGTCCATCTGATTGGTAGGTTTGAGGTGAAACCTAGTGAGGCAGCGACTAGTTTGTCTGCCGCGTGTATGTAGCACCATGATGGGCTTGCTAGAGCCGTTATACTGCTCGTTGGAACCAAGTTTGGTAAATCGTAAGGTTATACGAGGTGGATTGTGGTGGACTCTGGTAGTCACCACATCATTTGAAGTTGAAGTTGAGTATGCCTCACTGAACGTATAGATGTTTATGTTTAAATCTTGGTGAGACTTGTCTGGGACAGCTCATGATGTTGAAGTACCAACAAGAGAGTCATCAAGTCGTCGTTGTTTTGGCCTGGGAATCCATGTATTTGGGATGCATTGGGTTTATTGCATGTCCTTTCAAATTTGAAACTCTGAGGAGTCTCGATTGTTTATTTATGATCAGGATGTGATTCTTAGGATATCCGGAGGTGGACATCTTGTGAGATGTCTTTTATGTGAATCTGTGGCCGTGAGTTGCCCAAGTTGAGTTGCAATGATGCGACTGATCATTTGATGGAGGAGGTTTGGAAGTGGAACCAGGCTTGGTATGTGTACACCGTGGTATGCCAATGTTTCCCTCGTAACGATGTATGTTAGACATCGTGAGTCATGATAAGAGATGTCATTGAATGATATCTACGATGGAATCGGGAGCGATTCAGATCCTCGCAGTTTCAGTTGACTAACTGCTTTTGGATTGTTAGCGTTGGGTTGCGCTGACGCTTTTTGACGTTATGATGGATTTGGAAGTCTATTCCACTTCAGAGTTGACACGAGGTCAACATTCTCACGGTTGAGGTGTCATTCATGATGCGTTCTTACTAGTGGTATTAGAACGAAGGATGACTGTCCGATCTACGGTCATAAGTATTGGTTGTTTTACAGTCATGAGGGACTGACTTTTGGGATGAACCGCATCGAGGTACGTTTTGCCTCTTGGGTGATGAGTTGGTGTTGGTTTTGTTATGTCGCTCTGTTTCAGAGTTTGATGTGAGGTATTCTCAAGGTTTTTAAGACGATTCTGATATGGTCAGGAATCGAGGTTATGGCTTCAGGTTGTTGTGTAGCCTGGGTGTTACGTGATACACCGGTGCTAATTTCGAGGACGAAATTCTTTTAGTGGGGGATAATGTGATGACCAGGGATTATAGGTGTTAATCCCGGAGTGTTAATAACCCGTAAAGTTGTTTTACGTGGCGAATTGGAGTTTAATCGAGGTGTCGGGCCTTCTGGGCTCGTCTATTTGAGTAGTTGGGATCGTTGGATCCCGAGGTTGAGATCGTATTCTCGTTTCGGTGAAAACCTGTGAGTTGGGTTTTTAGTAGGACTCAGAATCTCGGGTGCTGTGTGTGGGCACCGGTAGGGAGTTTTTGAGTTAGAGAGAGAATTATTGAAAACAGATGATTTTTAATGAATCATGATGTATTTGTGGGGATATTAGTATTTCGGGGTATTTTTTGCTATAAATACCAGTTGAACCCGAGATTTTTATTATCGGAACCATTTTCTTCCCCTCCTTCTCTCTCCCCGTAGCCGCGCCATTCTCGATCCCCTTTTGACCCACGCCGCTTCCAGGCGTGCGCCCGCCGCCGTCCGGCCGCCGTTCGGCGCGTCCGACCCGCCGCCGTGATCGTCTCTTCCAGGCGCTTCTATACGTACCAACAATTTGAAGTTTGGTCAAGAATCGAGCTCGGATTTGCCAGAAAAGCGTAGGGTTCAAAAACTGGATTTCATCCGATTTTGGGGCGCGATTTTGGTATGATTTTGGTACGATTTTTCTGATGTTTTTGGGGCGTTTTTATGCTGCTTTTGAGACGATGATTTCATACTTTCATGGGTCGAAAATTTGTTGCTTATGGTTTCGAATTTGAACACTGATTTCGTGACTTAGGGTTTCGAAAATTTGGGTTTTTGGTATGAGGATGATGATTCATGTTGTTATTCGATTATTTCATGTTTAAATGCATTATGATGCTTGATTGTGTTCGAAATTGAGGAATCGGATTTGAAGTTAGGGCTTGAATTCGAATTTTGGGGGTTTTGGCATGTGGGGCGATTATTGTTGTTGTTAAATGATTAATTCATGTGTTAGATGAATTATGGTGATTATTCGGGTTTGATTTGTGTTGGTTGGGTTCGAATTATTGAAGGTGTTCTTAGGCAATTTTTCGATATGCCGCATTCGTTTTCCCTCCCTGCATGTACCCTGCCCCGGGTCTTTTAGATGTTTAATTGTCGTGTGTCGACAATATTTTGAGGGTTATGGATGTGCTTGAGCATGGGTTGCATGTTCGTAAATAATTGTGAATTATTTACCGTGTTAGCACATCGTTCCTCAGGGCATGGAACTCGAGCAAGGTTTGACTCGGACTTCGAGGATTTAAGGTACGTTTAGCGTACGAGCATAGTTTAAATGATGTTTTACAAGTATGATGCATGATTTAAGATATACGATATGTTTTACTATGATGGTATCGGGACTTGGTTACGTTATGTTGATTCACATGGTGTAATGCTTAGTGCCGCTATGAAGCGAGCAAATGATGAGGTGTGGTTGCTACGGAGCAAACACCGAAAGTATGACGTTACCTTGAAGTAAGAAATGAAAAGGTGGTATTTGATTAGATATCTAGGATATCTGTATTTTATTCCCTATTGGTAATAAATAGGAACAGAGACGTAGTTAATCAGAGAAGTGATTAACCAGTATCGGAAGTTAAGGAAATCTCAATACGATATCTAGAATTATGATCATTGCTAGATTAAGTAAGATGTTATGAAAAGATGTTATGAAGCGATGTTATGAAACGATGTTATGAAACGATGTTATGAAATGATGTTATGAAATGTTACTAATCATTGCCAAATAAAATAAGATGTTATGAAAGGTTACTGATTTGAGACTGGCTAGGGTTAACCAATATCATGATTAACTGCATATTTAAGATTTGATGATTTATCTGTTTTGAGAACAGGGTTATTACAGGGGTACGTTATGATGAGGATGATACCATCCAGGAAGTATCACATATGTTCCACAATATTTACATTCCGTAAATTATGTATTATGTCATTTTGATTATGAAATTGTGGAATTGGTATGCTCACCCCGTTGGGGGCTGTCTCTGTTGGGACAGGTGAACAGGTACATCGATGGCTTTGGAGATGAGCTCGAGCTGTTGATTGGATGTACTCCCAGGATTGTGGTACCAGGGCTTGATGGAGCACGGTATCGTATAGAGTACCCATATACCCATGATGGTTTTATGCATATTCATGATGCTCGCATGTGAGCACGATTATACTTGTATATGAGTCTTTCTCTCTTTCATTCTATGTTGCATGCAATTAGAGGTAGAATTGCTAAATGATAAGAAAGTCATTGGTGTATTATGTGGGTGTTGAAACCCACTTTTGTCGTCATATGTGTGGTGTCTTCCCTGGCTGGGAATTTACTTGTATTACTGCTTTCTGATGAGTATTGTGTATTCCCTGGCCGGGAATTATATTATGTGATGTGCTTGTGTTTTGGGATAGCTCAATTTTATGGGGAGACTCTGCCCAAATTTTTATAAAAGTCCACAATGTGAAAAGTGGCAAAATGGGATGGTAATGGGCAACTCTATGAGTCTATATGTTAGTAGAGATGATTCTATAACGTTGATCATTAGAGAAATTTTAGAGTTGCCATTCAATGGTAAAGTATCATCTGAGCTTCCCGATTGGCTTTTTATTGAAAGCATGTGCCACACCTAATGATTAATACACTAATCAAGGGTTAAGTATATGGGGTCCTTACAATGCCTATAAGATGATGATGTATATGATGATGATGTATAAGATGATGATATTTATGAAATGATGATGCTCATATGATGAAGATGTTATAAGATGGTGATAATTATAAGATGATGATTTTAATCATTCATGTCAAGAATTAATGACTATATGCATGGCTATGAAACAGGGACATTGGAGTGTCCTGGGTGTATAGACATTAGAGGAATGTTGGGTAAAGACCCACTACTCTATTGATTTTCTTCCCACAGTATGGTATGCCGTGCGGAAACGTCCATCTTATTGGTAGGTTTGAGGTGAACCTAGAGAGGCAGTGACTAGTTTGTCTGCCGTGTGTATGCAGCACCAAGAGGGGCTTGTTAGAGCCGTTATACTGCTCGTAGGAACCAAGTGTGGCAAATCGTAAGGTGATACGATGTGGATTGTGGTGGACTCTAGTAGTCACCATGTCATCGAGGTTGAGGTTGTGCATGCCTCACTGAAACGTGTATACGTTATGTTTAATCTTGGTGAGACTTGTCTGTGACAGCTCATGATGTTGGAGTACCAACAAGAGAGTCATCAAGTCGTCGTTGATTCGATCTGGGAATCCATGTATTTGGGATGCAATGGGTTTATTGCATGTCCTTTCAAGTTTGAAACTCTGAGGAGTCTCGATTGTTTGTTTATGACCGGGATGTGGTTCTTGGGATATCCAGAGGTGGACATCTTATGAGATATCTTTTGTGTGAATCTGTGGCCGTGAGTTGCCCAATTTGAGTTGCAATGATGCGACTGCTCCTTCGACAGAGGAGGTTTGAAAGTGGAAACCAGGTTTGGTGTGTGTACACCGTGGGATACTAGTGTTTCCCTCGTAACGATGTATGTTAGACATCGTGAGTCATGATAAGAGATGTCATTGAATGATATCCACGATGGAATCGGGAGCGATTCGGATCCTCGCAGTTTCAGTTGACTAACTGCTTTTGGATTGTTAGCGTGGGTTGCGCTGACGCTTTTTGACGTTATGATGGATTTGGAAGTCTATTCCACTTCAGGGTTGACACGAGGTCAACATTTCCACGGTTGAGGTGTCATTCAGGATACGTTCTTACTGGTTGTATTAGAACGAAGGATGATTGTCCGATCTAAAGTCGTAAGTATCGGTTGTTTTGCAGTCATGAGGGACTGACTTTTGGGATGACCCGCATCAAGGTACGTTGCCTCTTGGGTGATATATTGGTTTTGGGTAAGTCGCCCTGTTTCAGAGTTTGATGAGAAGTAAGTATCCTCGCGTTTATTAATACGATTCTGTTATGATCAAGAATCGAGGTTATGGCTCCATATTGTGGTGTACCCCGGGTGTTACGGGATACACCGGTGCTAATTTCGAGGACGAAATTCTTTTAGTGGGGGATATTGTGATGACCTGGGATTGGAGATGTTAATCCCGGAGTGTTAATAACCCCTAAAGATGTTTTACGTAGCGATTTGGAGTTTAATCGCGATGTTGGGCCTTCTGGGCTCGTTTATTTGGGTAGTTGGGATCGTTGGATCCCGAGGATGAGATTGTATTCACATTACGGTGTAAAACCTAAGAGTTGAGTTTTTAATGTGTCTCGGAATCTCGGGTGCTGTGTGAGCACCGGTAGAGGGTTTTGGAGTTAGAGAGAGAGTTTTTGAAAACAGATGATTTTTAAGGAATCACGATGTATTTGTGGGGCTATTAGTTTTTCGGGATATTTTGCTATAAATACAAGTTGAACCCGAGATTTTTATGAAAATATCATTTCAGCCCAATTTTCTTTCTCTCTCCCCGCCATTCCCGAAACCCGCTGCTACAGTACCCCCGCGCACGAAAACGCCGCGCCCGCCGCCGTCCGGCCGCCGTTCGGCGCGTGCGACCTATCACCGGCTTCGTCTCGACGAGACGCACCTTTCCCCTCCGTCAATTCGAAGTTTCATCGCGGTTTGAGTTCGGATTTTACAGAAGAGCGGCGATCCCCAAATTCTAGGGTTTGTCGATTTTAGTCGATTTTCCTTCCGATTTTCGATTGGGTAACGTTCTTTACCTCTTTTTCGTCCCTCTCATGTAATTCCCCTGCTTTATTTGGTGGATTTATGTTCGAATTTAAAGAACTTTAAGGGTTCGAATTTTAAAGGCTTGTTTGGTTCGAATTTATGCTTTTTTTCGTGGGTTAAGGTTCGAAAATTGTGAGTTTTGGAAGGGTTGTGACGATTCTTGTTATGGATCATTCATTACATGTTTTAGATGTATTGTTGATGCTTAATTGCGTCCGAATTTAAGGTATTGAGTTCGAATTTAGGGCTTTGAAATTCCAAAATTTGGGGGTTTTTGGCAAGGGTGATGATTCTTGCTATTAATGGTTTAATTCACTTTTTAGATGAATTATGATGTTTAATTTGGGTTCGATTTGTGAGATAAGGGTTCGAAAATTTGTAGGGTATCCTTGAACAATTTTCGTTGTTGTCTCATTCGTTCCCCTCCCTGCATGTACCCTGCCCCGGGTCTTTTAAATGATTTATTGTCGTGTGTTGACAATATTTTGAGGGTGATGGGTGTGCTTGAGCATTGGTTGCATGTTCGTAAATAATCGTGAATTATTTATCGTGTTAGCACATCATTCCTCGGGGCATGGAACTCGAGCAAGGTTTGGCTCGGACTTCGAGGATTTAAGGTACGTTTAGCGTACGAGCATAACTTAAATGATGTTTTACAAGTATGATGCATGATTTAAAATACATGAAATGCTTTACTATGATGGCACCGTGACTTGGTTACGTTATGTTGAATCACATGGTGAAATGCTTGGTGCCGCTATTAAGCGAGCAAACGATGGGTGTGGTCGCTACGGAGCGAACACCAGTAGTATGACGCTACTTTGAAGTAAGAAATGAAAATGTGGTGTTGATTAGATTTCTATGATATCTGTATTTTATTCCCTATTGGTAATGAATAGGAACAGAGACGTAGTTAATCAGAGAAGTGATTAACTAGTATCGGAAGTTAAGGAAGTCTCAATATGATATCTAGAATTATGATAATTGCTAGATAAAGAAAGATGTTATGAAATGTTGTTAATTCGAAACTGGTTAGGGTTAACCAATATGATGATTAACTGCATATTCAGGATTTGATGATTTATCTGTTTTGAGAACAGGGTTATTACAGGGGTACGCTAGGATGAGGATGATACCATCCAGGCAGTGTCACATATGTTCCACAATATTTACATTTTTTGTAAATTATGTATTATGTCATTATGATTATGAAATTGTGGAATTGGTATGCTCACCCCGTTGGGGGCTGTCTCTGTTGGGGCAGGTGAACAGGTACATCGATGGCTTTGGAGATGAGCTCGAGCTGTTGATTGGATCTACTCCCAGGATCGTGGTACCAGGGCTTGATGGAGCACGGTATCGTATAGAGTACCTATATACCCATGATGATTATATACATGTTGATGATGCTCGCATGTGAGCACGATTATACTTGTATATGGGTTGTATGTAAAGGCATGAGCCTTTCTCTCTTTCATTCTATGTTGCATGCAATTAGAGGTAGAATTGCTAAATGATAAGAGAGTCATTGGTGTATTTGTGGGTGTTGAAACCCACTTTTGTCGGCATATGTGTGGTGTCTTCCCTGGCTGGGAATTTACTTGTATTACTGCTTTCTGATGAGTATTATGTGTTCCCTGGCCGGGAATTATGTTATATGCTGTGCTTTTTTTTTGGGATAGCTCTATTTATGGGGAGACTCTGCCCAAATTTTTATAAAAGTTCACAATGTGAAAAATGGCACCAAGAGGTTGGTAAAGGGCAATCATATGAGTCTTTTATTGTTAGGATGATGATCTTACAACATTGAGTATTAAAGGAAGTTTTGTAATTGACATTCAATGGTAAAGTATCATCTGAGCTTCCCGATTGGCTTTTTATAGAAAGCATGTACCACACATAGTGGTTAATACACTAATCAAGGGTTAAGTATACGGGGTCCTTACATTAGTGGTATCAGAGCAGTGGTTGCTCATTGGGGCTGTTGAGGGCCTAGGAAGTTATTGATAGCACATATTTATGCATGATGGCATTAATGTTATACGACATGACTAATTGTTTATGTGCTTAAATGATATGAAAAGTAGTATTGCTAACCATTGTGGTTGCAGGAATCGTGTGGAACACGATAGGATGGCATTAATAGCGATGTCTAACACTCTATATGCTACGTGCCAAGGAACCTGATTTTGGAAGAAAATCAGGGAAAAGAAAGATATGATGTATTGTCTGAGGACAGACTGGGTAGACAACCGACAGTGGAATACTTCGGTATGGTCTCAATTATGAATTGAATATGCTAATGCGTTTGTTTATGTAATGCTCAAGCAAGGAAGGTACGTAAGAAACGTACGAGCATCAAACGGTAACATATTCCTAAACTATGACCTTGCATTAATTGCATGAGTATTTATGATGATGATTATGATGATGTTTACGATGATGTTTACGATGATGATGATTATGATGATGTTTATGATGATGTTTACGATGATGTTTACGATGATGATGATCATGATGATGTTTATGATGACGTATACGAGAGTGGGTAAGATGCCCCTGTGGTAAGATGCCACACAATGTTTATGATATGGCAAGACGCCATATGATTGGGTGAGATGCCCCTGTGGTAAGATGCCACACAGTGTTTATGATATGGTAAGACGCCATATGATTGGGTAAGATGCCCATGTGGTAAGATGCCACACGATGATTATGTTATGGAAAGATGTCGTCTAACAGGGTAAGATGCCCATATGGTAAGAGACCATACGATGTTATTATGTGGTAAGACGCCACAGGGTAAGATGCCCATATGGTAAGAGACCATACAATGTTATTATGTGGTAAGACGCCACAGGGTAAGATGCCCATATGGTAAGAGACCATGCAATGTTATTATGTGGTAAGACGCCACAGGGTAAGATGCCCATATGGTAAATGTGGTAAGACGCCACAGGGTAAGATGCCCATATGGTAAGAGACCATACAATGTTATTATGTGGTAAGACGCCACAGGGTAAGATGCCCATATGGTAAATGTGGTAAGACGCCACAGGGTAAGATGCCCATATGGTAAGAGACCATACAATGTTATTATGTGGTAAGACGCCACAGGATGGGATGCCCATATGGTAAGAGACCATACAATGTTATTATGTGGTAAGACGCCACAGGGTAGGATGCCCATAAGGTAAGAGGCCATACAATGTTATTACGTGGTAAGACGCCACGGGGTAGGATGCCCATAAGGTAAGAGGCCATACAATGTTATTACGTGGTAAGACGCCACGGGGTAAGATGCCCATATGGTAAGAGGCCATACAATGTTATTACGTGGTAAGACGCCACGGGGTAAGATGCCCATATGGTAAAATGCCATACAATGTTATCACGTGGTAAGATGCCACACGATGTTATGATATGGTAAGATGCCATACGATTGGGTAAGACGCCCACGTGGTAAGATGTCACACGAGGTTATGATATGGTAAGATGACATACGATGGGGTATGATACCCATATGTACGAATGTGAATCAGGGTCAACAAAAAGAAGCTGACGAGTACCCAGCATGTTTACTTAACTATGATTTCGTACATTTACCGTTATACTTATATGACGATGATGTATAAGATGACGATGCTTATATGATGATGATGTATAAGATGACGATGCTTATATGATGATGATGTATAAGATGACGATGCTTATAAGATGATGATATATAAGATGATGATGCGTATATGATGATGATGTATAAGATGATGATGTATAAGATGATGACGCTTATATGATGATGATGTATAAGATGATGATGTATAAGATGATGATGCTATAAGATGATGATGCCTATATGATGATGATGTATAAGATGATGATGTATAAGATGGTGATGCTATAAGATGATGATGCTTATAAGATGATGATGTATAAGATGATGATGTATGAGATGATGATGTATGAGATGATGATGCTTATATGATGATGATGTATAAGATGATGATGCCTATAAGATGATGATGTATATGATGATGATGTATAAGATGATGATATTTATGAAATGATGATGCTCATATGATGAAGATGTTATAAGATGGTGATAATTATAAGATGATGATTTTAATCATTCATGTCAAGAATTAATGACTATATGCATGGCTATGAAACAGGGACATTGGAGTGTCCTGGGTGTATAGACATTAGAGGAATGTTGGGTAAAGACCCACTACTCTATTGATTTTCTTCCCACAGTATGGTATGCCGTGCGGAAACGTCCATCTTATTGGTAGGTTTGAGGTGAACCTAGAGAGGCAGTGACTAGTTTGTCTGCCGTGTGTATGCAGCACCAAGAGGGGCTTGTTAGAGCCGTTATACTGCTCGTAGGAACCAAGTGTGGCAAATCGTAAGGTGATACGATGTGGATTGTGGTGGACTCTAGTAGTCACCATGTCATCGAGGTTGAGGTTGTGCATGCCTCACTGAAACGTGTATACGTTATGTTTAATCTTGGTGAGACTTGTCTGTGACAGCTCATGATGTTGGAGTACCAACAAGAGAGTCATCAAGTCGTCGTTGATTCGATCTGGGAATCCATGTATTTGGGATGCAATGGGTTTATTGCATGTCCTTTCAAGTTTGAAACTCTGAGGAGTCTCGATTGTTTGTTTATGACCGGGATGTGGTTCTTGGGATATCCAGAGGTGGACATCTTATGAGATATCTTTTGTGTGAATCTGTGGCCGTGAGTTGCCCAATTTGAGTTGCAATGATGCGACTGCTCCTTCGACAGAGGAGGTTTGAAAGTGGAAACCAGGTTTGGTGTGTGTACACCGTGGGATACTAGTGTTTCCCTCGTAACGATGTATGTTAGACATCGTGAGTCATGATAAGAGATGTCATTGAATGATATCCACGATGGAATCGGGAGCGATTCGGATCCTCGCAGTTTCAGTTGACTAACTGCTTTTGGATTGTTAGCGTGGGTTGCGCTGACGCTTTTTGACGTTATGATGGATTTGGAAGTCTATTCCACTTCAGGGTTGACACGAGGTCAACATTTCCACGGTTGAGGTGTCATTCAGGATACGTTCTTACTGGTTGTATTAGAACGAAGGATGATTGTCCGATCTAAAGTCGTAAGTATCGGTTGTTTTGCAGTCATGAGGGACTGACTTTTGGGATGACCCGCATCAAGGTACGTTGCCTCTTGGGTGATATATTGGTTTTGGGTAAGTCGCCCTGTTTCAGAGTTTGATGAGAAGTAAGTATCCTCGCGTTTATTAATACGATTCTGTTATGATCAAGAATCGAGGTTATGGCTCCATATTGTGGTGTACCCCGGGTGTTACGGGATACACCGGTGCTAATTTCGAGGACGAAATTCTTTTAGTGGGGGATATTGTGATGACCTGGGATTGGAGATGTTAATCCCGGAGTGTTAATAACCCCTAAAGATGTTTTACGTAGCGATTTGGAGTTTAATCGCGATGTTGGGCCTTCTGGGCTCGTTTATTTGGGTAGTTGGGATCGTTGGATCCCGAGGATGAGATTGTATTCACATTACGGTGTAAAACCTAAGAGTTGAGTTTTTAATGTGTCTCGGAATCTCGGGTGCTGTGTGAGCACCGGTAGAGGGTTTTGGAGTTAGAGAGAGAGTTTTTGAAAACAGATGATTTTTAAGGAATCACGATGTATTTGTGGGGCTATTAGTTTTTCGGGATATTTTGCTATAAATACAAGTTGAACCCGAGATTTTTATGAAAATATCATTTCAGCCCAATTTTCTTTCTCTCTCCCCGCCATTCCCGAAACCCGCTGCTACAGTACCCCCGCGCACGAAAACGCCGCGCCCGCCGCCGTCCGGCCGCCGTTCGGCGCGTGCGACCTATCACCGGCTTCGTCTCGACGAGACGCACCTTTCCCCTCCGTCAATTCGAAGTTTCATCGCGGTTTGAGTTCGGATTTTACAGAAGAGCGGCGATCCCCAAATTCTAGGGTTTGTCGATTTTAGTCGATTTTCCTTCCGATTTTCGATTGGGTAACGTTCTTTACCTCTTTTTCGTCCCTCTCATGTAATTCCCTGCTTTATTTGGTGGATTTATGTTCGAATTTAAAGAACTTTAAGGGTTCGAATTTTAAAGGCTTGTTTGGTTCGAATTTATGCTTTTTTTCGTGGGTTAAGGTTCGAAAATTGTGAGTTTTGGAAGGGTTGTGACGATTCTTGTTATGGATCATTCATTACATGTTTTAGATGTATTGTTGATGCTTAATTGCGTCCGAATTTAAGGTATTGAGTTCGAATTTAGGGCTTTGAAATTCCAAAATTTGGGGGTTTTTGGCAAGGGTGATGATTCTTGCTATTAATGGTTTAATTCACTTTTTAGATGAATTATGATGTTTAATTTGGGTTCGATTTGTGAGATAAGGGTTCGAAAATTTGTAGGGTATCCTTGAACAATTTTCGTTGTTGTCTCATTCGTTCCCCTCCCTGCATGTACCCTGCCCCGGGTCTTTTAAATGATTTATTGTCGTGTGTTGACAATATTTTGAGGGTGATGGGTGTGCTTGAGCATTGGTTGCATGTTCGTAAATAATCGTGAATTATTTATCGTGTTAGCACATCATTCCTCGGGGCATGGAACTCGAGCAAGGTTTGGCTCGGACTTCGAGGATTTAAGGTACGTTTAGCGTACGAGCATAACTTAAATGATGTTTTACAAGTATGATGCATGATTTAAAATACATGAAATGCTTTACTATGATGGCACCGTGACTTGGTTACGTTATGTTGAATCACATGGTGAAATGCTTGGTGCCGCTATTAAGCGAGCAAACGATGGGTGTGGTCGCTACGGAGCGAACACCAGTAGTATGACGCTACTTTGAAGTAAGAAATGAAAATGTGGTGTTGATTAGATTTCTATGATATCTGTATTTTATTCCCTATTGGTAATGAATAGGAACAGAGACGTAGTTAATCAGAGAAGTGATTAACTAGTATCGGAAGTTAAGGAAGTCTCAATATGATATCTAGAATTATGATAATTGCTAGATAAAGAAAGATGTTATGAAATGTTGTTAATTCGAAACTGGTTAGGGTTAACCAATATGATGATTAACTGCATATTCAGGATTTGATGATTTATCTGTTTTGAGAACAGGGTTATTACAGGGGTACGCTAGGATGAGGATGATACCATCCAGGCAGTGTCACATATGTTCCACAATATTTACATTTTTTGTAAATTATGTATTATGTCATTATGATTATGAAATTGTGGAATTGGTATGCTCACCCCGTTGGGGGCTGTCTCTGTTGGGGCAGGTGAACAGGTACATCGATGGCTTTGGAGATGAGCTCGAGCTGTTGATTGGATCTACTCCCAGGATCGTGGTACCAGGGCTTGATGGAGCACGGTATCGTATAGAGTACCTATATACCCATGATGATTATATACATGTTGATGATGCTCGCATGTGAGCACGATTATACTTGTATATGGGTTGTATGTAAAGGCATGAGCCTTTCTCTCTTTCATTCTATGTTGCATGCAATTAGAGGTAGAATTGCTAAATGATAAGAGAGTCATTGGTGTATTTGTGGGTGTTGAAACCCACTTTTGTCGGCATATGTGTGGTGTCTTCCCTGGCTGGGAATTACTTGTATTACTGCTTTCTGATGAGTATTATGTGTTCCCTGGCCGGGAATTATGTTATATGCTGTGCTTTTTTTTTGGGATAGCTCTATTTATGGGGAGACTCTGCCCAAATTTTTATAAAAGTTCACAATGTGAAAAATGGCACCAAGAGGTTGGTAAAGGGCAATCATATGAGTCTTTTATTGTTAGGATGATGATCTTACAACATTGAGTATTAAAGGAAGTTTTGTAATTGACATTCAATGGTAAAGTATCATCTGAGCTTCCCGATTGGCTTTTTATAGAAAGCATGTACCACACATAGTGGTTAATACACTAATCAAGGGTTAAGTATACGGGGTCCTTACATTAGTGGTATCAGAGCAGTGGTTGCTCATTGGGGCTGTTGAGGGCCTAGGAAGTTATTGATAGCACATATTTATGCATGATGGCATTAATGTTATACGACATGACTAATTGTTTATGTGCTTAAATGATATGAAAAGTAGTATTGCTAACCATTGTGGTTGCAGGAATCGTGTGGAACACGATAGGATGGCATTAATAGCGATGTCTAACACTCTATATGCTACGTGCCAAGGAACCTGATTTTGGAAGAAAATCAGGGAAAAGAAAGATATGATGTATTGTCTGAGGACAGACTGGGTAGACAACCGACAGTGGAATACTTCGGTATGGTCTCAATTATTAATTGAATATGCTAATGCGTTTGTTTATGTAATGCTCAAGCAAGGAAGGTACGTAAGAAACGTACGAGCATCAAACGGTAACATATTCCTAAACTATGACCTTGCATTAATTGCATGAGTATTTATGATGATGATTATGATGATGTTTACGATGATGTTTACGATGATGATGATTATGATGATGTTTATGATGATGTTTACGATGATGTTTACGATGATGATGATCATGATGATGTTTATGATGACGTATACGAGAGTGGGTAAGATGCCCCTGTGGTAAGATGCCACACAATGTTTATGATATGGCAAGACGCCATATGATTGGGTGAGATGCCCCTGTGGTAAGATGCCACACAGTGTTTATGATATGGTAAGACGCCATATGATTGGGTAAGATGCCCATGTGGTAAGATGCCACACGATGATTATGTTATGGAAAGATGTCGTCTAACAGGGTAAGATGCCCATATGGTAAGAGACCATACGATGTTATTATGTGGTAAGACGCCACAGGGTAAGATGCCCATATGGTAAGAGACCATACAATGTTATTATGTGGTAAGACGCCACAGGGTAAGATGCCCATATGGTAAGAGACCATGCAATGTTATTATGTGGTAAGACGCCACAGGGTAAGATGCCCATATGGTAAATGTGGTAAGACGCCACAGGGTAAGATGCCCATATGGTAAGAGACCATACAATGTTATTATGTGGTAAGACGCCACAGGGTAAGATGCCCATATGGTAAATGTGGTAAGACGCCACAGGGTAAGATGCCCATATGGTAAGAGACCATACAATGTTATTATGTGGTAAGACGCCACAGGATGGGATGCCCATATGGTAAGAGACCATACAATGTTATTATGTGGTAAGACGCCACAGGGTAGGATGCCCATAAGGTAAGAGGCCATACATGTTATTACGTGGTAAGACGCCACGGGGTAGGATGCCCATAAGGTAAGAGGCCATACAATGTTATTACGTGGTAAGACGCCACGGGGTAAGATGCCCATATGGTAAGAGGCCATACAATGTTATTACGTGGTAAGACGCCACGGGGTAAGATGCCCATATGGTAAAATGCCATACAATGTTATCACGTGGTAAGATGCCACACGATGTTATGATATGGTAAGATGCCATACGATTGGGTAAGACGCCCACGTGGTAAGATGTCACACGAGGTTATGATATGGTAAGATGACATACGATGGGGTATGATACCCATATGTACGAATGTGAATCAGGGTCAACAAAAAGAAGCTGACGAGTACCCAGCATGTTTACTTAACTATGATTTCGTACATTTACCGTTATACTTATATGACGATGATGTATAAGATGACGATGCTTATATGATGATGATGTATAAGATGACGATGCTTATATGATGATGATGTATAAGATGACGATGCTTATAAGATGATGATATATAAGATGATGATGCGTATATGATGATGATGTATAAGATGATGATGTATAAGATGATGACGCTTATATGATGATGATGTATAAGATGATGATGTATAAGATGATGATGCTATAAGATGATGATGCCTATATGATGATGATGTATAAGATGATGATGTATAAGATGGTGATGCTATAAGATGATGATGCTTATAAGATGATGATGTATAAGATGATGATGTATGAGATGATGATGTATGAGATGATGATGCTTATATGATGATGATGTATAAGATGATGATGCCTATAAGATGATGATGTATATGATGATGATGTATAAGATGATGATATTTATGAAATGATGATGCTCATATGATGAAGATGTTATAAGATGGTGATAATTATAAGATGATGATTTTAATCATTCATGTCAAGAATTAATGACTATATGCATGGCTATGAAACAGGGACATTGGAGTGTCCTGGGTGTATAGACATTAGAGGAATGTTGGGTAAAGACCCACTACTCTATTGATTTTCTTCCCACAGTATGGTATGCCGTGCGGAAACGTCCATCTTATTGGTAGGTTTGAGGTGAACCTAGAGAGGCAGTGACTAGTTTGTCTGCCGTGTGTATGCAGCACCAAGAGGGGCTTGTTAGAGCCGTTATACTGCTCGTAGGAACCAAGTGTGGCAAATCGTAAGGTGATACGATGTGGATTGTGGTGGACTCTAGTAGTCACCATGTCATCGAGGTTGAGGTTGTGCATGCCTCACTGAAACGTGTATACGTTATGTTTAATCTTGGTGAGACTTGTCTGTGACAGCTCATGATGTTGGAGTACCAACAAGAGAGTCATCAAGTCGTCGTTGATTCGATCTGGGAATCCATGTATTTGGGATGCAATGGGTTTATTGCATGTCCTTTCAAGTTTGAAACTCTGAGGAGTCTCGATTGTTTGTTTATGACCGGGATGTGGTTCTTGGGATATCCAGAGGTGGACATCTTATGAGATATCTTTTGTGTGAATCTGTGGCCGTGAGTTGCCCAATTTGAGTTGCAATGATGCGACTGCTCCTTCGACAGAGGAGGTTTGAAAGTGGAAACCAGGTTTGGTGTGTGTACACCGTGGGATACTAGTGTTTCCCTGTTACGGGTAACGTTTGACGATATCAAGATACATAACTCCTTATGTTGGGATCTCTGATGATCACAAGTCGTAAGGATTACATACATTATTATCACTATGAGAATTGCATATGACGATCATATAACTATCCATGTTGCATTCTCATGGTGGGTCTGTCCAGTACATCGTTCTCTAACATGTACCCATATGTTGATTTGATATCTCATATCAATGAACAATTCATCGATCAACATATACTAGTCTCTACGTATTATCATTATCCCTTTCATGATAATACTTGACTAGGAACATCTTTAAGAATAATACAATATTATTCTAAGGACATTAACATATATATTAATTCACAATGCACAGTTAAAAGAATAATATATAATAATGAATTGCCATTCATAAATCCATAAACATTGTATGTCTTAAACAATCATCTAATGACTTGTCTTAGGGCATATCCCAACAAATCTCCCACTTGCACTAAGACCACTCAGACATATACCTAATGCCTAGAGATCTAGTATGACGATCATGCTTCTGCTGTGACAGCGGCTTCGTCAATGGGTCAGATACATTATCATCTGTGGGTACTTTGCATATTTTAACATCTCCCCTTTCAACGATTTCTCGAATGAAATGGAAACGCCTAAGTATGTGCTTGGATCTTTGGTGAGATCTTGGTTCCTTAGCCAATGCGATCGCTCCATTGTTGTCACAATAGAGTTCTATCGGATCTTTAATGCTAGGCACCACTCCCTGTTCAGAAATGAACTTCCTCATCCAAACAGCTTCCTTTGCTGCATCCGAGGCAGCAATATACTCAGCTTCCGTTGTAGAATCGGCTACTGTTTCTTGCTTTGAACTCTTCCAGCTCACAGCACCTCCATTTAGGCAATACACATATCCAGATTGCGATCGAAAATCATCTTTGTCGGTTTGGAAGCTAGCATCAGTGTAACCCATTACATTGAGCTCTTCCTCACCTCCATAAATCAAGAATGTATCCTTAGTCCTTCTCAAGTACTTCAGGATGTTCTTGACAGCAATCCAGTGACCTTCACCTGGATCAACTTGATATCTGTTCGTCATGCTCAAAGCATACGATACATCGGGACGAGTACATATCATGGCATACATGATAGATCCAATAGATGACGCGTATGGAATCTTACTCATGCGTTGTCTCTCATCTGGTGTTGAAGGACACTGTTCCTTCGAGAGATAAATACCATGTGTCATAGGCACGAATCCTTTCTTGGATTCTTGCATGCTAAACCTTTTAAGCACCTTGTCTATGTATGTACTTTGACTTAGACCAAGAAGCCTTCTCGATCTATCTCTATAGATCTTGATTCCAAATACATAGGTGGCTTCTCCTAAATCTTTCATCGAAAAGCAGTTCCCTAGCCAAATCTTTACAGATTGCAAGGCAGGGATATCATTTCCAATAAGAAGTATGTCATCCACATACAACACTAGGAAAATAATTACGCTCCCACTGACCTTCTTGTAGACACAAGGTTCATCTTCATTTTTGATAAAACCAAACTCTTTGATTGCATCATCAAAACGAAGATTCCAACTCCGAGAAGCTTGCTTCAATCCATAAATGGATCGTTGTAGCTTGCATATCTTTCCAGCATCCTTTGGATCGACAAAACCCTCGGGCTGTGTCATGTACACATCCTCGAGCAGATTTCCATTAAGGAAAGCTGTTTTGACATCCATCTGCCAGATTTCATAATCATGAAATGCAGCTATTGCAAGTAAGATCCTTATGGATTTAACCATGGCCACTGGTGAAAAGGTTTCATCATAGTCAATACCATGAATTTGTTTGAATCCTTTTGCAACCAGCCGACCTTTATAGGTTTGTACGTTACCATCCATATCGGTCTTTTTCTTGAAAATCCATTTGCACCCTATGGGTCGTACCCCTTCAGGTGCATCAACCAAAGTCCATACTTGGTTTGCATACATGGATTCCATCTCAGATTTCATGGCCTCTTGCCATTTCTCAGAATCATTGCACATTATAGCTTGTTGATAAGATGACGGCTCATCCTCATCAATAAGTAGTAAGTCACCTTGTTGAGTCACAAGAAATCCATATCTCTGTGGCTCCCGGTGTTCTCTTACAGACCTACGCTGGACTTGTGTCTCTTGAGCAGGTACTTCTTCCACAACAGTTTGTGGTGCCTGCTCTGTTTCCATCTCAATCTCAGGTTCAGTGTTTTCTTGTGGTTGAACTTCACTAAGTTCTATTTTTCTCCCACTGGTTTTTCTAGAAATAAATTCTCTTTCAAGAAATACACCAGTCCGAGCAACAACTACTTTGTTCTCGGTGGGATAATAGAAATAGTATCCTTTTGTTTCCTTAGGATACCCCACAAATAAACACTTATCAGATTTGGGTCCAAGTTTGTTAGTGGCGTGACGTCTAACGAAAGCCTCACAACCCCAAATCTTCATAAAAGACATACTAGGACGCTTCCCAGTCCATATCTCATATGGTGTCTTTTCCACTGATTTAGATGGAACACGGTTCAGTAAGAAATCGCTGTTTCTAGAGCGTGTCCCCAAAACGATATCGGAAGATCTGCATGACTCATCATTGATATAACCATGTCTAACAAGGTTCGATTTCTCCTCTCGGATACACCATTCCATTGTGGAGTATACGGAGGAGTGAGTTGTGGGACTATCCCACACTCCTTTAGATAGTCATGAAACTCTTGGCTTAAGTATTCTCCTCCTCGATCTGATCGAAGGATTTTGATACTTTTGCCAAGTTGGTTTTGTACTTCATTCTTGAAATCTTTGAACTTTTCAAAGGTTTCATGTTTATGTTTCATTAGGTACACATACCCATATCTACTGAGGTCATCAGTAAATGTAACGAAGTATTGAAAACCACCTCTAGCTTGTGTACTTATTGGTCCACATACATCACTATGTATTAGTCCCAATAAAACATTTGCCCTTTCAACATGTCCCTTGAAAGGGGCTTTAGTCATCTTGCCCATTAAACAAGATTCGCATGTATCATATGATTCAAAATCAAATTACTCCATCCTTATGAAGTTTAGATATGCGGTTCTCGTTTATGTGGCCCAAGCGACAGTGCCAGAGATAAGTCGGATTACAATCATTATTTTTAATCCTTTTAGTATTTATGTTATAGATAGGCATATCAAGATTTAATAATAAAGACCATTCACCATTTGTGCACTAGCATAAAACATATCATTTAAATAAATAGAACAACAATTGTCCTTTATTATAAATGAAAAACCATACTTGTCCAAACAAGAAATAGATATTATGTCTTTAGTAATAGAAGGCACAAAATAACAATCTTTCAAAATCATTGATAAACCAGAAGGTAAAGCTAAATGATAATCTCCTATAGCTAATGCAGCAACTCTTGCTCCATTTCCAACTCGGAGATCAACTTCACCTTTCGCCAATGTCCTACTCCTTTTGAGATCCTGCACATTTACACAAATGTGAGATCCACATCCAGTATCTAATACCCATGATGAAGAAGTAGATAAATTGACTTCTATAACAAAAATACCTGAAGCGGAAGTCACACTTCCTTTCTTTAGATCCTCCAGATATACTTTGCAGTTCCTTTTCCAATGGCCGGTCTCACCGCAATGGAAACAGTTCCCTTCCTTTGCTATCCCTCCCTTTGGCTTCAGTGCAGAAGACTTTGGCTTAGATCTAGCAAATACCTTCTTTGCTTTCTTGTTGCCTTTAGCTTTGGCCCTTCCTTTGCCCTTATTCACAATAAGGACATTTGTGGCCTTAGTCTTCTTAGTATTTGCTTCATATGTTCTCAACATACCAAGCAACTGTGGTAGAGTCTTTTCCATGTCAGTCATATTGTAATTTACTACAAATTGACTGAAGCTCTCAGGCAACGATTGCAAGATTACATCGGTGGCCAACTCTTGGTCCAATGGAAAACCTAGCTTGTCCAGATTCTCAATGTACCCAATCATCTTGAGCACATGAGTTCCAACTAAGCTTCCTTCTACCATCCTGCACTGGAATAACGCTTTAGAGACGTCATACCTCTCTTGTCTAGCTTGCTGTTGGTACAACTGCTTTAAGTGTTCAATCATATCGAACGCCTCCATTTCCTCATGTTGCTTCTGAAGCTCAGAGTTCATGGTGGCAAGCATGAGGCACCCAACATCAAGTGAGTCACTCTGATGCTTCTTGTAAGCATCTCTTTAGCTCTTGTAGCTGTTAGGGGAGGTTCCTCAGCGGGCAAGGGTTCCTCTAGGACATATTGTTTCTTTTCTTGTTTGAGGACTATCCTCAAGTTCCTATGCCAGTCTAGGAAATTTGTCCCATTTAATTTGTCCTTCTCAAGGACCGATCGCAGTGATAAAGTTCTAGTAACGTTGTTAGTTGCCATGGATATCTACAATATAAATATGCAAAATAAGTTTATGATTTAAATCATTTAACATGGTCTTATATTAAATGATACTCCCACTATTTTGTTTGAAAAATATCAACCCTCGAAACCTTTAGTGGGCCAAGATCCATATTTCGCCTAATCTTGAGTTAGCTTTGGCTAATCGCCCAAGACTCGGTTATTTAGGTAGACAACACTTTGTCAATTATATCACATATAATTCTTGGATAGTTGGACGAACAACACTTTGTTCAATTCATCAAATGAATTATAATCCAACCCATGCCTCTAGGTTCCCAATCCTATTGAGATAACCTAGTTAAGTCGTACCCAATTAAAGTATAACGGATATCACTTTTATCCTTTCGCGCCTTACTAAGATTGCCACGGTGCTTTGCTTTGGCAAACCCACACATGTACAATCGAAGTTATTGACGAGTACTTTTATTTTGGAAGGCATCTAAAACTTAATATTTTAGAGGGATTTATTGATCTCATGATTAATTTGATAATTTAAAATATGTCCACTACATATAGTTGTATACATATCTACATATATGTGTAATACTATTATCAAACTAAAACATAAGATAAATCATGCATCAACATACATAATTAAACGTGACATGGTTATAGCCCCTACTAATGATTTTCTCAAGCCAATGAGAAAATCCTATGAGTCAACCTAAGGTAACTTCACAAGCACCTTCCTTGGCTCCAATTTGTGAATGGCCTCCTCATCCCGGCACGATGCTCCATCTTCATTGATCACCATCAATAAAATAAACTACACTATTTACAAGATATAGAATTCCTCGATTCACATTCGAGGGGAACATAGGGGAGGGATTACATTTAGAATGAAACAGAGAAAGGCACGACACGCAGGTCGTATTATAAATTACAAACATCCACAAATCCTATCTAATAGGTCAAAGGGCTATAACCACGCACCATGCTCAAACAACACATAAAGCATGCATTAACATTTAATTAATTAAATTCTAAACATTTTAAATTTAATTCTAATTAAAACTGTAAAATAATTTTTGAAAAATTATCGTACGCTCGGGACATCACATGCCACGAACTAAAGTGACTAAGGCGCGAACCACCATGGTTCGAACCACAACCACTCGGCTGGACCATTGATGGGCCTAGGGTTCGAAACCCTAGCCCATGGCCGAGCCAAGCTCGAGCGGCGGCGGCGCTAGGGTTCCAAACCCTAGCCGCTTCGCACCATCTTTAATTTTTATCGAGCCAACTTGCTTGAAACGACGAAATTTATGAGCCACAAGCTACGATCCAACCATGGACGGTTCATGACGGTGACGGCTTAACCATCTCGAGCCAAGGGTTCGAAAAACCCTAGCCCTCATGTGGTGTAGCCGTCGACCCTCATAATTCCGTGGACCATGATCGAACCATCTTGCAACTTCTCAATACTTTATCGAGCCAATAGAGTTCAAAACCCTAGATAGTGTGACGGCTTGACCCATGCACGAGCCAGGGACCGAACCCTAGCCCTTATTCGGCGGCTACATGGCCATGCACGAGCTTATGGGTTCGAAACCCTAGTTCATGCGGCGGCCGTGAGCCAAGGTGACTAGGGTTCGAAGCCCTAGCCATCCTTTGGTGGCTGCCGTGAGCCATGCATGGGCTAACCCCTCGATTTTACGCTTTCGTGTATCGTATACAATTATGCGCCAATTATATCTAATACAATTATACGATGATTTTCATAAACTAAAATTAATTTCATATCATATATGAATTTAAACAGTTTTAATAAGCATGCAATATTAATTCTAATATGATTAACACTATTTAATCACAGAAATCCGATCCTTGAACCTGGCTCTGATACCACTGTAAGTAACCCCATGAGCATACAACGCAGCGGAATAAAATTTTGGGATTACTAACACCGGATCTATACATAGGGATTCATATCGGATTAGAGAATACATAAGAGTCTTACCCTTGTAGCGTGTTTGAAGCAGATTCCACGGAGCAGCACGTCCAACGAACTCCGAGTCACAAACGAAAGTTTTCACCTTCGTCTCTACGGTATCCACACGATCAGATCGAATGGGATGTTCAAGAACAAGTTGCTAGACTTATTCTTGAACCAATACACGAATCAAACTCGATTCACAATCGAAAGAATGACCAAAGCCACCAAGAAGCCCTTCGACAATGATGAAGCTGAGAGCAAACTCGATGGTGCGGCCGAGAGCTTGAATTCGTGTAGGGTTTTTTGTGTTATGATAATTGTCTTGCAATTAAAACCTTGTAATCATCTTTTATATAATTAATTAAAGGCTTTCATAAAGCCTCATGGGCTTAAGCCCATGATTTAATTAATCATTATGATTATTAATTAAGACTCTCTTAATTATTTAATTCATCCCATGAATTTAATTTCCCTTCTCGATTTAATCTTTTGTGCGACCCGATAGGATCTCGTAATGTTGGCAGTGACATAAAATCTCATTTTATGTCGCAAGCATTGAGCGGTATCTAGCAACACATCGATGCTACCCAAATTATGAGAATGTCAATGACTCGACATAACCTTTAGAACTTGTGATAATATTAATCATGTAACTTAATCCCTTTGTCCTTTGTGTTTAGATTGAACACGAGTCATGGAATAGTCATACTCGTATATCCAATCTATATTTCTTGATCCCCAAGTAGAACTAGAATAAACGAATAAGCTCGATATCTCATATCGACTCATTCGAGCATGGCCATGCATTTTAGTTCTCACTTGATCAAGGGCCAAACACATCTCCTGTTATATAGGAGGGACAAATCCTATCTCGATCAGTCAACATCCCTCTACATAATTCGTAGTGTATCCAATAGTCGCCTTTATAGATTACCCTGTTACTGGTAACGTTTGACGATATCAAGATACATAACTCCTTATGTTGGGATCTCTGATGATCACAAGTCGTAAGGATTACATACATTATTATCACTATGAGAATTGCATATGACGATCATATAACTATCCATGTTGCATTCTCATGGTGGGTCTGTTCAGTACATCGTTCTCTAACATGTACCCATATGTTGATTTGATATCTCATATCAATGAACAATTCATCGATCAACACATACTAGTCTCTACGTATTATCATTATCCCTTTCATGATAATACTTGACTAGGAACATCTTTAAGAATAATACATTATTATTCTAAGGACATTAACACATATATTAATTCACAATGCACAGTAAAAAGAATAACATATAATAATGAATTGCCATTCATAAAACCATAAACATTGTATGTCTTAAACAATCATCTAATGACTTGTCTTAGGGCATATCCCAACATTTTCTACCTCATAACACATCTTTCATGCTGAAACAAACATGTGAAGAACTTCATAAAATATCCATGTAAGCCCTTAAATCAAAGGTTTTAACGAAACTTAAGCTAACATGCATCATAACATCATCATAATCTTCATCCTTAACCAACTTTTACAAAAACAGAGCATGTATCCCTTTACCCAGATTTTCGAGCATATAGTTTCATAACTAGAAATCTATCACATAAGACATGTAACTGCTCAAACATCCATGCTAGTAGTTACATAAAACTACCTTGTAAGCATCTCTACCAAGGTTCCACCCAAACCTATACTTAACATGCTTTAAAATCAACCCACCATAACTATACCCAACCCTATAACAGAGTATGAAGTCTTACCCCTTTTTCTTCCTCAAATTGGCAAGCTTTTACACAAAGCTTCACAGCCTCTTTCCTTCTCTAATCTGCAGCTCCAGGGACGAAAAGAGAGGGAGGAGGAGGTGGAGGGAATTGATTGCAAGGAAATGATCATAGCATGGGTTGGGGCAAGTGGAGGTATGGGTGTGAAACAAGTGGGTTGACAAGTGGGGGATGGGTGGTGACCGAGTTGGAGGGGGGTGGGGTGGTGTGGTTGGGGTGCCATGTGGTGTTAATTGTATCCCGGTATATAGTACGATGTATTAAAATATCCTCACTCGATATTTTCTAACTTCATATAATTAATACATCCCTTAAAATACCCAAATGCTCCCCACATCATATCATCATAACATAAATCGTGGCCCCCAATTTAAATACACCATAACCCTTAAACACATCATAATTCATCATCATAGAACATAATCATATTACATTTCGGGGTATTACAGACCCATCCTTCTTTTTCACAAATAACACAGGCGCACCCCAAGGGTGATACGCTGGGGCGTATGTAACCCTTATCAAGTAGTTCTTGTAGCTGCTCTTTCAGCTCTCTTAACTCCGCTGGTGCCATCCTGTAAGGGGCACGAGAAATAGCGGATGTCCCCGGTAATAATTCGATCCCGAACTCAACTTCCCTAACCGGCGGGAATCCGGGAATCTCCTCCGGAAATACATCGGCAAACTCGGCAACCACGGGTATATCTTCGACTCTTAACTCTTCTTTCTTGCCAGCAATGTCAATGGCATAAATGAGATAACCCTCATGCCCACGTTCCAATAACTGGGTCATCTTTAAAGCCGATATCAACGGAATTCTTGAGCGGGAACCATCCCCATAAAAAGTCCACCGATCCCCTAAATCAGATCTGAATCGTACTGTCCTCTGACTGCAGTCCACTACTGCCTGGTATCTGTTCAGCACATCAATACCCACAATGCAGTCGAAGTCCGACATCCCCAGAACAATCAGGTCTGACTTCAACTCGTTGCCCTCAAAATAAATGAGGCCGCCATCAACAAACTGATCTGCAATCACACTCTTTCCAGCGGGTGTCGAAACCACAAGAGGCGTGGGTGACGGAGTCGTGCATATACGGTGCCTCTCCACAAAACTCGTCGACACAAAGGAGTGTGACGCACCTGTATAATCAAAATATAAGCAGGGTGCGTAATAAATAACACGTACCCGCTATCACTTCCTCTGGAGCTGCTGTAGCCTGCTCCCTGGTAAGGGCATACACTTGCCCTTGAGGTGGCCCCCAACGGATGTCCTCCCAATGGCCTCGGTGCAAATGGTGGTCTCTGCTGTGCTGGCCTGTCTGAAGGTCTCCCCATAGTATTCTGTGGCCCTCCCCGGTTAGGACAATTTCGGGCCAAGTGACCATGTTTCCCACACTCATAACAAGCAGAGCATCCTTTCACTGAATGGGGTCCCCCGCACAGAAAACACTTAACCTTCTCAAAATTGCTAGCCTGAGACTGTCCCCTATGAGACGGAGCATTACTTCCACGACCACCCCTTCCACGAGCATCTTGCCATCTACCACTGAATCTGGAAGATGATGAGTTTCCCTTTGGCTTAAAATGGTCGCCCCTTGGTTTCAAGTTTTTAGGGGTCGGTCTCTGAGATGGTGCTGGAGGCGGTGCCACAGTCGGATATGCACCCACTCCCAATTCTGCCAGTTCAGCTCGTGCTAGGGGCGTCATCAAAACAAGTAGGGCCATAAGTGATCACCCTATCATACAACTCCGGCCTCAAGCCTTTCCTAAAATTCCTCATCTTTGCTTGGGTGCTAGAGGCGATATGAGGCACATATCTGAGTAAGGAACAGTACTGGAGAGCATAGTCAGACACCGGCATAGTACCTTGCCTCAAGCTATTGAATTCATCCTCTTTAGCCTGCCGTGCCGCTGCTGAGAAGTACCGGGTCAGAAATCGAGTCCTAAACAGCTTCCAGTTTATTTCCTGACCCTGAGCTTCTTGTTCAATCACTGTGGTCTTCCACCACATCAACGCCTTTTTGGCCAATTGAAATTCTGCTAGCCGTAACCAAGCTGTCTTTGCGCACGAGGCAGCTACGAATATCTGCTCCAACCTCTCTAGCCATTCCTCGGCCTTCTCCCCTGTTTCAGTCCCTTCAAAAGTCGGGGGCCGATAAACTAGAAATTGCGTCAAACTCAGTTCTCCCGGCAATAGCTGTTGTTCGGACGGCTCTTCGCCCAAGGCTGGCGGCGGTAGGGGATTTGTATGCCTAGCACTAGCATTTACACTCACTGCATCACCAGCATCTACATTTGCTGTCATACTGCAACACAAGGATTAACAACAATATCAAAAAACAATTCACATAATACATCGTTAGAAACCATAACATGTTAGCATAAAAGTCACATACTTCATATGCCCACAACATGTTAAAAAAAAAAGATGCCTAGCCAACTTATTGCTAAGGCTACCCTTCACTCGTTCCCGGGTTCTCTAACCACTGCTCTGATACCACTAATGTAAGGACCCTAGTTCCTTAACGGTGAAATCAAGATATAAACATGGCTAAACATGTATTAGAGACATCTTAGAGTTCTGGTTGCTATGTGAGCTCAATGTAATTACAGGCCAAAAATAAACTTCAATAGTTAGTTAATTACATTCCCAAAATGAATGTTAAGACTAACAAAAATCCTGTAATCTAACTTCTTTCAAATCTCTTTCAGCTCACAGTTCAACCCAACCCTGAGCCCTTTTTTGTCCAAATGCGTACCTACAGGAACAACTCACCATGAGCATATATAAATCACCATTTATCACAATTCAACTTAACAAAATAATTTAAGCGCATGCGGCAAATAATAGATATGCTCCTTGACCACCACATTAGCACATTTCACTGTTGTTCCTGTTTCACAAATTTATGCACAAATCATTAGTTCATGACATAATGATCGATAACGCGTTTCCAATTATATCCACAATATTTCACATTAATCACTAGAATTGTGACTGTTCCGGTCCCAATACAACAGCGGAATTTTAGGACCCCTCGCTTCGACATATAGCGGCATCATATGATATCCCTCGCTTCGACAATGACAGCGGCATGTTACTTCGCTTAGACATGACAGCTGCAAATATCATACTACCATCGCTTCATATGACAGCGGCAAGTACCTCCCTCGCTCGGAGATAAAGGCTACCGGAACATTCATCAATTCTACCACAATTAATCAAACACAATTGATTCCAATATCATGATATAACACTATCATTTCACATATTCCATCACATAAGGTGCACGATATTCACAATATACATCGTCAAAGTTATAACACGTTTTACCGTCCGATGCTCGTACGTCTCACTACGTACCTTAGTCCCAAAAGTGGAGAAGTTGTATAACTTTATCTCCTCGACGTTGTCGGTACCTGGGATGGTTCTACACAACCACACAAATCAATATTAGAAGCTAAACAATAGCCAAATACCAAAAATTCAACAAAATACAACATTTTTCAAAATTACACAGCTGGCGATCGATCGCTCCACTGAGGCGATCGATCGCCTCAAATTTTTCTTCGCGGCGATCGATCGCCTAACCCTTGGATTGGCTACTGCCTCTCGGCGATCGGTCGCCTCGTTTCAGGCGATCGATCGCCTGCCCTGCACTTCGCCCACTGCCCTTAGGCGATCGGTCGCCTCTTTTCAGGCGATCGATCGCCTCGCACAGACACACGATTTCCACCATTTTTACACCAAAAATTCCTTCCCAACTTCCACAACACTTATACCAACAAACTCAAAACACAAAACACTTTAAACCTTCAATACACATCATAAAGCAACCCCAAAATCCCACACCCAACCACAAAACATACCAACCCAAATAAACCCATTTTCAAACTCCAAACAACAACCCAAATTCACAATAAACCTCACAAAACAACAAGGGATGATATATATATACATCCTAGGCCACAAATCTTACAAAGAAATCACAAGAATAAAGTTTTGCAAGAACTTCTCTTCCACCTTGGAGTTCCACTCGAAAATGAGAGGAGGAGGGTAGGGTTTGAAAAGTGTTGGGGGTTGAATAATGTGAGGGGGGTAAAGATGATATGAGGTTATAGTGGGTTATGAAAGTTAATTAAATTTTACCACCCCACTTCCTAACATGATGCAAATTATGCCCAACATTCTTTTTTAGACACATTTCACCACAATGCGCCAAATATCAATTAAATGCATGTTTCACAAAATAATGACTACTAACACATGTAAGCCATTAAAACACCCGATTACCCAACATGCATAACGTGTACCCTGAAATGCTCTACCAGTCCACAAGACCAAGCATTTCCACATGGCGATTAACTCTAACACATAAGGCAATTACCACCATAATTAATCATACGAACACAATTTATGCCTTAAACACAATTAATCATTTCAGGGACATCACATGGGGTAAACGAGGGATGTTCAGGATTGGATCGGTCGGGTGTCGCTGTTGACACATGCGATGAGAATGCAATTAATTTTCTTGCATATATTTTTTTTTTTGGAACATGAGACCTTGTGGAGTCTCGATAGTGTGTTTGGCCAGGATGTGATTTCTTGGAACATACAGATGTAGATATCTTTGAAGATGTGTTTTGTGTTGATCTGTGGCCGTGAGTGCCCGATCCGTGTTGCAAAGAGGTGCAACTACCCATCTGATGGAGATGGATTTGGAAAGGCGGAAACCGGGTGTAGTTTAGGTACACTGTTGTGTACTGGTGGTTTCTTTGGTAATGATGTATGTTTAACATCGTTGGCTAAGTCATAGCATATCATTGGGGCGATACGATATTGGAATCACGTATGATTCGTTTGGTTAGCAGTTAGGTTTGACCGACTGCTTTTGGGTGATTACCATCGAGGTATGCTGACGTTATTTTGAGATGTAATGATTTGGGAGATTTACTCCATTCCAGGTTTTGGTGCGAGGTCGATGTCCTCGCAGTTGGTATGTCGTCCATGATATGTTCATGACTCGACGATGTAGATTCCGTTTGGATTGTGTAGTTTCGGCGATACGTGGAGTACGCCTGTGCAAATTTTGAGGATGAAATTTTATTAGTGGGAGATAATTGTGATGCCCGGGAATTAATAGTGTTATCCCGATGTGGTAATGATCCTTAGTGGATTTTAATTGTGGCAATTGTGAATTAATTGCGGTGTTGGGACACCCGAGGATGTTAAATCGGGTATTTGGGATCGTTGGATCCAAAGGGTTGAGATTCTCATCGTGGTGAAAAACCATGGAATTGAGTTTTTGGTGGTATTTGGGGTCCGGGGTACTTTGTATTGGGGCTGGTATTGGAATTAAGGCTTGAGAGATGATTATTGAAAATAGATGATTTTTAATAAGTCATGATGTATTTGTGGAGGACTTGGTATTTTGGAGCTTTGGTACTATCTATACCAAGTGGACTCGGGTGTTCAGGCATTTTGCACGGATTTCCTCTCTCTCTCCCCCTCTCACCCGTTTCCCTCCCCTCTCCGCAAATCCTCTTTTCCTTCCCTTGGAAGAATTGGCTGGAAGCTCGACTCGGGAGCCGAATTTCTCGAAGATAATAAGGTATTATCCTTCCCCTCGCATTTATCTTCGGTTTGATAGTAGTATTGTGGAGTATGGTTTGGTATTATGTTGAGTTTGAGTTTTGAAAGCTTTTGGGTTGGATGTTTAAGGGTTTTTATGATGATTATGTTGAGGATTAATGGTATTGTGGGTGTTGGGATTATTTTCTATGAGTTTTAAACCCAAAAACGGCATTTTTAGGCCATTCCAGTGCTAGCCGATCGATCGCGCGTATTTCTGAAACTTTATGACAATGAATAGTGTTTGGCGATCGATCGAGCGAGATACCGATCGATCGTGGGCGTGTGGCGATCGATCGGTCAGTCTCGCCGAATCGATCACGCGCGAAGGGATTTTAGTGCCAAACTTGATGTGGCTCTTGATCGATCGAGGGCTCATGTACAATCGATCGAGAGGCCAGTTTTGGGGGTTTTTATGGTTTGGTTGTTATGGAATCGATGCATGCTTCGCCCATGGTCTTTTAAAATGGTTAATCATCATAATTGATGATATATTAGGGGGATTGTAAACATGCTTGGGCACGTGGTCGGATGGTTGTAATTAATAGTGGATTATTAATTATGTTAGAACGAAATTCATCGGGTCACGGGACCAAGACATGTTTGATTCGGACAGAATTATAAGGTACGTATAACGTACGAGCATAGCTTTAAATATATTATTGCAATTGTTGTGCATGAATAATATATGGTTGTTGCAATCACTTGATATGCATTGGGAATTATATGGTGCCGCTTTTGAGAGAACAATGAAATGATTGGGATGATGTCGTTGTTGAGCGAGCATCAGTTATGACGCCGCCGTTGTTGAGCGTGCGTGAGATTAAAATGCCGCTATTGTAGAACGAGCGATGAAATAGAACTATGTGGAATATCTGTAATCATTGTTTAATGATTTGATTTTATTGATTATGGTATCGGTATATGGGAAACGGATTAGTTAATCAATGATTAACATGCATTTGGGAATTTAATGGTTACGATTGTTTTGAGAACAGGAACAGCACAGGGGATCCCGGATGATGATGATACCATCCAGGGATTATCATTTCAGATTCATGGCAATTACTGTAGGGTCTTCCTACCTTAACCTCATCTTAATACACAATTTATGGACTAAACAAGCATTAATAACGTCTTAGGGTTCAGATTGTAGCTTTGAGCTAAAAAGATTTCAGGCCAACAATGAAATTTCAACCTTAATTAATTACATTCTCAATACGAATGTTAAAGCGATAGAATTATACTACTACTAGAGTAGAGACTATCCAGAAATCCTGAATCCTAACATCTTTCATGCTCCTCATAGCTCACTGCCTCAACCCGGCCCTTAGTCCTTTAGTCCAAAAGTGTACCTACAGGAACAACCCATCATGAGCATGTATATCGTTACTTAACATCATAAGGCAATGGCATATAAATAAATGCATGAAATAATTGGTAACGTATACTTCCTGGTTAATCGCATTAACCCTCTTTGGTTGTCCCTGTTTCATTGCCATGCATAAAAATTTTAATTCTTGACATGAATGATTAAATCATCATCTTATAAATATCATCGTCTTATAACATCATCATCATATAAGCGTCATCATCTTGTAAATATCATCATCTTATAACATCATCATCATATAAGCATCATCATCTTGTAAATATCATCATCTTATAACTTCATCATCATATAGCGTCATCATCTCGTCAATAATCATCATCTTATAACATCAATCATCATCTAAGCAATCATCATCTTGTAAATATCATCATATTATAACATCATCAATCAT